>CM077673.1:342344287-343020537 GCA_039707655.1 Elymus sibiricus
CTGCTTCCCTCTGTGAAGTGCCTATCTTTACTTTTATGTATTTACTTTTATGCAAGAGTCAAAGTATTCTTTCCTATTCCTTTTTACTTTTCTTTTCGCAAGCATCATGTGGTGAGGAAAGATCTAGGCACATATATCCAGTTGAATATGAGTGAGCATGAGTTATTATTGTTGACATCACCCTTGAGATGAATACGTTGGGAGGCGAAACTATAAGCCCCTATCTTTCTATGTGTCCGGTTGAAACTTTTTGCTCATGGGTATGCTGTGAGTGTTAGCAATCATAGAAGATTAAATGGTGGTTGAGTATGTGGACTTGCAAAAAGGCTCCGACATGAGACCCTTCCTAAAAATATGATGAATTGTAGTTGCAAAGTTGACTGAGAACATAGTTTGTTGGTTTTCAATAAGGTTTATGCTTTATACTTCTATGTTGTGATGATTTGTTACTTGTTCATGAGAAGTTATATGATGAAGTTATATAATAAAATTTATATGAATAAGTTCTATGATAAAGTTTGTTGCTGCTATGATAATAAGCATGATGCTACTATGTCTGTATTTTGTTTTTATCGACACCTCTCTCTCTCAAACCATGTGGACATGTTTTTCGATATCGGCTTTTGCTTGAGGACAAGCGAGGTCTAAGCTTGGGGGAGTTGATACGTCCATTTTGCATCATGATTTCCTACTGTTATTTATAATGTTTTTATGCATAATATTGCTTTATGGAGTAATTCTAATGCCTTTTCTCTCATAATTTGCAAGGTTTACACAAAGAGAGAGAATGCCGGCAGCTGGAATTCTGGACCTGAAAAAGCATATCCAAGACACCTATTTTGCACATCTCCAAATAAGATGAAATTTCACGAAGAATTATTTTGGAATATATAAAAAATACTGGAGCAAATAACTACCGGAGGGGGGCCACCTGGTGACCACAAGACACCAGGGCGCACCAGGCTCCCCATGCGTGCCCTGGTGGGTTGTGGTTAGCCCAGCCCACCTTCGGTGGCCATCTTCTGGTACTTAAGTTCTTTTGACCTAGAAAAAATAAGGAGAGGACTTTCGGGACAGAACACCGCCGTCTCGAGGTGGAACTTGGGCAGGAGCACTTTTGCCCTCCGGCGGAGTGATTCCGTCAGGGGAAATTCCCTCCCAGAGGGGAAATCGAAGCCATCGTCATCACCAACAACCCTCTCATCTTTGGGAGGCCAATCTTCATCAACATCTTCAACAACACCATCTCCTCTCAAACCCTAGTTCATCTGTTGTGTTCAATCTTTGTATCGGAACCTCAGATTGGTACATGTGGGTGACTAGTAGTGTTGATTACATCTTGTAGTTGATTACTATATGGTTTATCTGGTGGAAGATTATATGTTCAGATCCATTATGCTATTTAATACCCCTCTGATATTGAGCATGAATATCATTTGTGAGTAGTTACCTTTGTTCTTGAGGTCACGGGAGAAGTCATGTTGCAGGTAATCATGTGAATTTGATATGTGTTCGATATTTTGATGATATGAATGTTGTGATTCCCTTAGTGGTGTCATGTGAACGTCGACTACATGACACTTCACCATCTTTGGGCCTAAGGGAATGCATTGTGGAGTAGTTATTAGATGATGGGTTGCTAGAGTGACAGAAGCTTAAACCCTAGTTTATGCGCTATTTCGTAAGGGGCTGATTTGGATCCAGATGTTTAATGATATGGTTAGATTATATATTAATACTTTTCTCGTAGTTGCGGATGCTTGCGAGGGGGTTAATCATAAGTGGGAGGTTTGTTCAAGTAAGAATAGCACCCAAGCACCGGTCCACCCACATATCAAATTATCAAAGTAGCGAACGCAAATCAAACCAACATGATGAAAGTTACTAGATGAAATACCCGTGTACCCTCAAGAACGCTTGCTTATGATAAGAGACCGTTTTGGCCTGTCCTTTGCCACAAAAGGATTGGGCTACCTTGCTGCACTTTATTTACCGTTACCGTTACTTGCTCGTTACCAATTATCTTGCTATCAAACTACCTGTTACCTACAATTTCAGTGCTTGCAGAAATTACCTTGCTGGAAACCGCTTGTCATTTCCTTCTACTCCTCGTTGGGTTCGACACTCTTACTTATCGAAAGGACTACGATTGACACCCTATACTTGTGGGTCATCAGTTCACCGTTGTCTAACAACATGACCTCCAAGACAGGATTACCGTACCACTCAAGGCAGTGCATGTCATTGTCGACCTATGAAGGTCGGTAGTAAGTTGAAGTGAAGTTTCATGATCACCATCATTAGCTTCCTCTTCAACTAGTGTACGCGTCACAGAAACATCTTTCTGTGTTGCGGTACTCTCCAATTGAAGTGAAGGTTCAATAACCTCATCAAGTTCTACCTTTGTCCCATTCAAATCTTTCGAGGGAAACTCCTTCTCTAGAAAGGATTCATTCTTGGAAACAAAGACCTTGCCTTTGTATATGAGATAGAAGGTATACCCATTTGTTTCCTTAGGGTGTCCTATGAAGATGCACTTCTCCGCTTTGGGTTCAAGCTTATCAGGCTGAAGCCTTTTGACATAAGCGTCGCAGCCCCAAACTTTAAGAAACGACAGCTTAGGTTTCTTGCCAAACCATAATTCATACGGTGTCGGCTTACTGGATTTAGATGGTGCCCTATTTAAAGTGAATGCAGTTGTCTCTAATCCATAACCCAAAAATATAGTGGCAAATCAGTAAGAGAGATCATAGAACGCACCATATCTAATATAGTACGATTACGACATTAGGACACACCATTACACTGTGGTGTTCCTTGTGGCGTGAGCTGTGAAATAATTCCACATTGTCTTAAATGCATACCAAACTCGTAACTCGGATATTCTCCACCACGATCAGATCGTAGAAACTTTATATTCTTGTTACGATGATTCTCAACTTGACTCTGAAATTGCTTGAACTTTTCAAACGTTTCAGACTTGTGTATAATTAAGTAAATATACCCATATCTACTCAAATCATCAGTGAAGGTAAGGAAATAACAATATCCACTATGTGCTTCCACACTCATTGGACCACACACATCAGTATGTATGATTTCCAACAAGTCACTTGCCCGCTCCATTGTTCCGGAAAACGGGATTTTTGTCATCTTGCCCATGAGGCATGGTTCACATGTTTCAAATGATTCATAACCAAGTGATTCCAAAAGTCCATCAGCATGGAGTTTCTTCATGCGCTTTACACCAATATGACCTAAGCGGCAGTGTCACAAGTATGTGGTACTATCATCATTAACCTTGCATCTTTTGGCATTAATATTATGAATATGTGTATCACTACGATCTAGATTCAATAAGAATAAACAATTCACATTGGGTCCATGACCATAAAAGATATTACTCATATAAATAGAAAAACCATTATTCTCTGATTTAAATGAATAACCGTCTCGCAATAAACAAGATCCAGATATAATCTTCATGCTCAACACAGGCACCAAATAACAATTATTTAGGTTTAATACTATTCCCGAAGGTAATCAAAGAGCGAGCTTTCCGACGACGATCACGCCAACCTTGGAACCATTTCCGACGCGCATCATCACCTCGTCCTTAGCCAGTCTCCGTTTATTCCGCAGCTCCTATTTCGAGTTACAAATATTAGCAATTGAATCGGTATCAAATACACATGCGCTACTACGAGCACTGGTAAGGTGCACATCAATAAGATGTATATCAAACATACCTTTGTTGATGTTTCCAGTTCCGCTTCCAGTGGCCAATTCCCTTTCAATAGAAGCACTCAGTCTCAAGTTTAGGTCCATCCTTGGGTTTCTTCACGGGAGCGGCAACTGGCTTGCCATTTTTCTTGATGTTTCCCTTCTTTCCCTTGCCTTTCTTGGAACTAGTGGTTTCTTAACCATCAACACTTTATGCTCCTTCCTGATTTCTACTTTCGCAGTCTTAAGCATCGCGAATAACTCAGGAATCGTCTTATCCATCCCTTGCATGTTATGGTTCATCATAAAGCTATTATAGCTAGGTGGCAGTGACTGGAGAACTCTGTCAACAACCGTCTCAAGAGGAAGCTCAACTCCCAACTAATTCAAGCGATTGTAGTACCCGGACATTCTGAGTATATGCTCACTGAAAGAGCTATTCTCCTCCATCTTGCAGGCAAAGAACTTATCGAAGGTCTCATACCTCTCAATCCGGGCATGGGCTTGAAATACCAATTTCAGCTCCTGGAATATCTCATATGCTCCATGATGTTCAAAACGTCTCTGCAACCCTGGTTCTAAGCCGTAAAGCATGGCGCGGTATCGATTAGTCATCAGAACATGCCTGCCAGATGTTCACAACATCCACAAACGACGCTGGAGGGGGTGTTGCACTGAGCGATGCATCAAGGACATAAGACTTTTGTGCAACCGTGAGGATAGTCCTCAGATTACGGACCCAGTCCGTATAGTTGCTTCCATCATCCTTCAACTTAGCTTTCTCTAGGAACGCATTAAAATTTAGTGGAACTACTACATGAGCCATTGATCTACAACATAATTTGCAAGGACAACTTCAGACTATGTTCATGTTAACAAGTTCAATTAATTAAATTACTAATGAACTCTCACTTAAATTAACATCCCTCGGCTTTTCTAAGTGTTACATAATCCAAATCCACCAACCCAAGTCCGATCATCACGTGAGATGAGGTGGTTTCAATGGTGAACATCTCCATGTTGATCATATCTACTATATGACTCATGTTTGACCTTTCGGTCTTTCCTGTTCCGAGGCCATGTTTGTACATGCTAGGCTCGTCAAGTTTAACCTAAGTATTCTGCATGTGCAAAAACTGGCTTACACCCGTTGTATGTGAACGAAGAGTCTATCACACCCGATCATCACAAGGTGCTTCGAAACGATGAACTTTCGCAACGGTGCATACTTGGGGAGAACACATTTTTATCTTGAAATTTAGTGAAGGGATCATCTTATAATGCTAGCGTCGTCCTAAGCAAAATAAGATGCATAAAAGGATAAACATCACATGCAATCAATAAGTGACATGATATGGGCATCACCATCTTGTGCTTTTGATCTCCATCTCCAAAGCATCGACATGATCTCCATCGTCACCGGCATGACACCATGATCTCCATCATTGTGTTGACACGTGGTTGTCTCGCCAACTATTGCTAAAGTAAAGCAATTACATGGCGTTTAATGATTGCCACGCAAGTCATACAATAAATTAATTACAACCCTATGGCTCATGCCGGTTGTTGTTCTCATCGGCATGCAAGTCGTGATAACTATTACAAAACATGATCATCTCCTACATCAACATATATCAAATCACGTCTTGGCCATATCACAACACAACATGCCCTGCAAAAACAAGTTAAACGTCATCTACTTTGTGTTGCAAGTTTTACGTGGCTGCTATGGGCAAGTAGCAAGAACCGTTCTTACCTACGCAAAGCCACAACATTGATAATCAAGTTGCCTTTTAACCTTCTACAAGGATCACCTTTGTCAAATCAGGTTCAACTAAAGTAGGAGAGACAGACACCCACCAACCACCTTATGCAAAACAAGTTGCATGTCAGTCGGTGGAACCGGTCTCTTGTGCGAGGACAAGTAAAGTTGGTCTGAGCCGCTTCATCGCACAATACCGCCGAACCAAAATAAGAGAAGGGAGGTAAGCAATCTGAACATCAATGCCTACAACTTCTTTGTGTTCTACTCGTGCATACCATCTACGCATAGACCTAGCTCATGATGCTACTGTTGGGGAATGTTGCATGGGAAACAAAAAAATTCCTACGAAACACCCAAGATCTATTCTATGGAGATGCTCGCAACGAGAGGTAGAGGTGTCTACATACTCTTGTAGACCTAAAGCGTTAACGACCTAGAGATCGTGGTTGTCATAGTCGTACTTGCGTCACGATCCAATCCGATCCAAGCACCGCACGTGCGACACCTCCGAGTTTCGCATACGTCTGGCTCGATGACGTCTCCTCCTCCTTGATCCAGCAAGAGAGGGAGAAGAGGCAGATGAGATCTGATCCAACATGATGGCGTGGTGGTGGTGGTGGTGGCAGCGGAATTCCGGCACGGTTTCGCCAAGCGTGTACCAGAGAAACGTGAGAGGAGTTGGGAGAGCCAGCGGGCAAGGGTGATGGGGTGGTTGCCCCCATGCACATTCCCCTTATATATAGGTTCGGGGACAGGGGAGGGCGTCCACAACCCTCCTAGGGCCAGCCACAAGGGAGAAATCCCTTTAAACATGAAGATAACATCTTATCTCTAGATTCAACCCTTTAAATTTAGAGATAAGAACTTATCACCAGATTTAAACGACATGTGCCTTGGGGAATGGTGCGGCCAGCCCATGTGGGTTGTATCCCACCGCTCGGTCCATGTGGACCCTTCCCGGGTCGTTGGGCCCCACGGTGGAACCCCCGAAACCTTCTAGAACCTTTCGTGTTACTCTACCAAAAAATTCTCAAACTTTTTCGGAACCCTAAATATGACTTCTCATATATAATATTTACCTCCGGACCACTCCGGAGCTCCTCGTGATGTCCCAGATCCCATCCGGGACTCTGAACTACATTCGGACTTTCCACTATTGATATCTCAACATTACCCTAGCGCTAGCGAATGTTAAGCGCGTAACCCTACGCGTTCGAGAATAATGTAGACATGACCGAGACACCTCTCCGATCAATAACCAATAGCGGGACCTGGATGCCCATATTGGTTACTACATATTCCATGAAGATCTTTATCGGTCGAACCACGATGTCAAGGATTCAGTCAATCCCGTATGCAGTTCCCTTTGTCCGTCGCTATGTTACTTGCTCGAGATTCGATCATCAATATCTCCATACCTAGTTCAATCTCGTTACCGTCAAGTCTCTCTTTACTCATTCCATAATACAAGATCCCATGACTAATTCATTAGTCACATCGCTTGCAAGCTTCTTGTGATGTTGTATTATCGAGAGGGCCTAGAGATACCTCTCTATCATACGGAATGACAAATCCTAGTCTCGATCCATGCCAACCCAACAGATCCCTTTGAATATACCTGTAGAGCACCTTTATGATCACCCAGTTACGAAGTGTCATTTGAAAGGACACAAGGTATTCCTCCAATATCCGGCAGTAGCAATAAACTTAACTGATACGATCAAATGCTAAGCTTACGGTTGGGTCTTGTCCATCACATCATTCTCCTAATGATGTGACCCCGTTATCAAATGACAACTCATGTCTATGGTTAGGAAACCTTAACCATGTTTGATCAACGAGCTAGTCTAGTAGAGGCTTGATGACCCACAAGTATAGGGGATCAATCGTAGTCCTTTCGATAAGTAAGAGTGTCGAACCCAACGAGGAGCAGAAGGAAATGACAAGCGGTTTTTAGCAAGGTAATTTCTGCAAGCACTGAAATTGTAGGTAACAGATAGTTTGATAGCAAGGTAATTGGTAACGAGCAAGTAACGGTAATGGCAAATAAGGTGCAGCAAGGTAGCCCAATCCTTTTATGGCAAAGGATAGGCCAGAAAAGTCTCTAGTAATGGGCAAAGTGTTCTTGAGGGTACATGGGAATTTCATCTAGTCACTTTTATCATGTTGGTTTGATTCGTGTTCGCTACTTTGATAATTTGATATGTGGGTGGACCGGTACTTGGGTGATGTTCTTACTTGAACAACCTCCCACTTATGATTAACCCCCTCGCAAGCATCCGCAACTACGAGAAAAGTGTTAAGATAAAATCTAACCATAGCATTAAACGTTTGGATCCAAATCAGCCCCTTACGAAGTAGCGCATAAACTAGGGTTTAAGCTTCTGTCACTCTAGCAACCCATCATCTAATAACTACTCCACAATGCATTCACTTAGGCCCATGAATGGTGAAGTGTCATGTAGTCGACGTTCACATGACACCACTAAGGGAATCACAACAGACATATCATCAAAATATCGAACACATATCAAATTCACATGATTACTTGCAACATGACTTCTCCCGTGACCTCAAGAACATGGGTAACTACTCACAAATAATAAACATGTTCAAGATCAGAGGGGTATTGAATAGCATAATGGATCTGAACATATAATTGTCCACCAAATAAACCATATAGTAATCAACTACACAAGGTAATCAACACTACTAGTCACCCACAGGTACCAATCTGAGGTTCCGGTACAAAGATTGAACACAAGAGATGAACTAGGGTTTGAGAGGATATGGTGATGTTGAAGATGTTGATGAACATTGGCCTCCCAAAGATGAGAGGGGTGTTGGTGATGACGATGGCTTCGATTTCCCCCTCCGGGAGGGAAGTTCCCCTGGCGGAATCGCTCCGCCGGAGGGCAAAAGTGCTCCTGCCCAAGTTCCGACTCTAGGCGGCGGCGCTTCGTCCCGAAAGTCCTCCTCTTTTTTTTTCTAGGTCAAATGTGACTATATACCAGAAGATGGGCACCGGAGGTGGGCCGAGGAGGGCACAACCCACCAGGGTGCGCGTAGGGCGGGCTAGCGCGCCCTGGTGTCTTGTGCCCACCAGGGTGGGCCCCTCCGGTAGTTTTTTGCTCCAGTATTTTTTATTAATTCCAAAAATAATCTCCGTAAAATTTCAGCTTCATTGGAGTTGTGCAGAATAGGTATCTCTGATGTGCTTTTTTCAGGTCCAGAATTCCAGCTGCTAGTATTCTCCCTCTTTGTGTAAACCTTGCATATTATCAGAGAAAAGGCATTAGAATCACTCCCTAAAGCATTATTATTCAACAAAATATAATAAATAATAGTAGGAAATCATGATGCACAATGGACGTATCAACTCCCCCAAGCTTAGACCTCGCTTGTCCTCAAGCGAAAGCCGATATTGAAAAGCATGTCCACATGGTTTGAGAGAGAGGTGTCGATAAAAACAAAATACGGACATAGTAGCATCATGCTTATTATCATAACAGCAACATACTCTAACATAAAACTTATTCATACACTTTTATCATATAACTTCTCATGAACAAGTAACAATTCATCACAATGTGACGCCCCCAATTGCGACCGTACGCTAATCATACACACAATGCGTACGACCAAGATTAGGGACTCACTGATTGATATCACAACACAACACTAGACACAAATTAAAGTCATACAGCTTCATATTACAAGCCAGGGGCCTCGAGGGCTCGAATACAAAGCTCGACAAAGCACGAGTCAGCGGAAGCAAATAATATCTGAGTACAGACATAACTTAAGAAGTTTTGCCTTAAGAAGGCTATCACAACCATAAGCAGCTGATCGAAAGAGGTGAGGCCTCCTGCCTAGGAACCTCCTAACTACTCCTGAGCGTCGGCCTTCTCCATGTAGTAGTAGGCTCCTGCGGTGGTGTAGTAGTCATCTCTGGCGTACTCCGTCTCTTGGGCTCCATCGTCTGAACGCAGAACCGTATTGAAGGGGAAAGAGAATGCAAAGCAGCGGTGAGTACTCATCCAAAGTACTCGCAAGACTGACATCAGAACTATGCTAAGTATGCATCATTATCAAAGGGAGGGGTTATATCTGGACTGACTGCAGAAAGCAAGAATAGGGAGAAGGCCTAGTCCTATCGAAGACTAGCATCTTCAGCATCTTGCAGCATTAGAAGAGAGTAGACTGGTATCTCATATATAATCATATTATTGTAGCAATTTTATGAAGTAACCACGCCCAGAGATTCTTCCTCGACTCCCTGCGAGGAAGCAATCCCGGAGCCAACATTCATTTCAAATTTAAAGTCACAATTATAGTTGTATAAGGTCAAGGCACAACTCCAAGTCGTCCTGTTACCGTGGACACGGCTATTCGAATAGATTATTCATCCCTGCAGGGGTGCACCACATATTCCCCAACACGCCTGAATCACCTCTGGCCGGACACACTTTCCTGGGTCATGCCCGGCCTCGGGATATCAGCACGTCGTTGCCCCACCTAGGCTCAGTGAAGAGGCCAGCCCGCCGGTCTAAATCCTAAGCGCGTAGGTTCGTGGGCCCACTTGCCCTTGCACTCCTGCACGATGCGAACGCGGCCGAAGCAGACGTAGCACACTCCAGTCCAAGAGCTGTACCGTCCAGTCCAATCCGGTGCGCGCCGCTCCATTGCTGACGTCTGAAGAGCTTCGGCTGATACAACGACGCTGAGTACCCATAACTTCTCCCACGTGAAGGTTAGTGCGTATTAAGGCCAATGACCTAACTCAGATCAAGTACCCAACCCATTAGCATTTTATTAATGTGGGGCAAGCGCGACCCATAAAGTGCGGTCCCGTCACCCCGACTCGAGGATGTGTGGCAAGGGCCTCTCCTGCCCGTCCACGCCTCAACATAACCTTTTGGATGCCTTACCGACGCATCCCACCACATCTCACACACGGGTACCCTTGGGGCCGACCCGTCTCAAGACTGTCGGGAACTCAGGTCCACCTCAACCAGGGTGGTACCGCGTGTCCCTCCAGTCCCGTCTTTCACAAGTAAACAATGTCAAGTTAAAGTAACTGTGTGTTTATACACCAAGTGGAAATCCGAGGAATCACCCTCGATGGATCCCACTCGAGGTATGTGTATGACAAGAGCCGCTATCGATAAATGGGAAGGAGGAATCACCCTCGATACCCACGACCGATTAGCTACGCTACAGAATTAACACCGGGAGTGCTAAGTGAGGTATCACCCTCGGCACTCGGTAGTAGCTCTCCAGTGCCATACTTAAGGGGTGTGCGGTGATGTGAGGGGCTTGGCTCGTCGGTCGGTTGACCAAGTCGTCGAGTCGTCGATGAAGAAGCAGGGGCAACTGGGACTAAGGGGTCACTGGGGATTCACTGATCAACCTATACTAAGCAGTTGATATGATTGCAGGTATAGTAACAGTTTATCAAAAATAGGCTATGCATCAGAATAGGAGCTAACTAATACAGTAGCAAAAACTAATGCAAGAATAAGAGGGAAGAATGGGCGATATCGGAATGCTCAAGGGGGGTTGCTTGCCTTGCTGCTCTGCGGCAAAAGGCTGATCGTCAATGGTGTGGTCGTACCCGGGAGCACCATCAGTCTCGGAGTCTACCGGAGAGAAGAGGGGGGAAGAAACAATAAATATAAAGCACAGATGCAACACGATGCATGACATGGCAATATGCAGAGCTAGGCATGCACTAACGCAGTACTACACGTGTTAGACGGAGCGGGAGAATATCTGACGATATTTCCCGGTCTTTGAATTTATCGGACAGATGATCCGGAGGGGGAAAGTTCCATGTTCATCATGCTAGGAGTATGTGACAGATGAACGGATAGCGTATTCGGATTCGTGGAATTTTTCTGATCAACTTTCATGTATAAAACTTTTTCATCTGAGTTACGGATTATTTTCTATTAATTTCTAAAGTTTTAATCATTTTCTGGAATTAACAGATTTAAATAAATTCGAAAAGGCATTTATGACATCAGCATGACATCAGGATGACATCAGCAGCCAACAGTGGGGCTGACTGGTCAAACCTGACCAGTGGGCCCCACCTGTCATAGACTCTGGGCTAAACAGAGTTTAAATTAAGCTAAACTAAGTTAATTTAACAGGTAGGCCCCACATGTCAGTGACTAATTACTCTAAACTAATTATCAGATTTAATTAAACTAATATAATTAATTAAAATGGGGCTGGGCCCACATGTCATACACAGGGGGGGTCGGGCCCCACCTATCATTGATTGGCCCAAGCCCAGTCAGCAGTTGACCAAGTCAACTGGTCAACCAGGGACTCGTGGCCTGCAGGTCAGTGACCCTGCGGGTGGCCCCGGTCCAACCACGTCAGCGGCGGCCGGCGGCCGTCACCGGAGCAACTCCGGTGAGCTCCAGGGACGGCGGTGGGGGTCGGAAATGGCGCTCCGGCCACCATTTCGCGCGCCGCGGCCACCTACGAGCAGCCGGTGCTCGCGCCCGTCGATCTGGGCCATCAGAGGCACCGGGGGTGGTCGGTAGGGGCACCGGCGACGAGCCGTGGCGGCGGTTGCATTCGGGCCAGCACGGGCTCGTGCGTACAGCGACCAAACGGCGCAAAACTACCGCGGGACGGGCTCTACGCGACGCGGCGAAGCAAATGGGCATGAGCCCGAGACCATTTGGTCATCGGAGCCTTGCCGGCGACGAGGCGGGCGGCGGAGTAGTCGGGCACCTCCAATACGGCGAGCTACGGCGACGATAACGCGCTGGGGAGAGTGGGGAGAGGTGCGGCAGCTCACAGGGGACCCGTAGTTGTGCGAGAGTGAGCCCGGGGAAGGGCGACGGCGGCGAATCGGGGCCGGAGACGAGGATGACCGTGCGGGGACGACGAGCTCAAGGAGGACGATGTAGCGGCACCGGGCTCCAATGCGCGGTGTCAGGCGACGTACTCGATGACGGGGAACACGGCGGACATGGCGGAGTGATGATCGGGGCACGGTGGCCGCGGGATCGAGCGTCGGCGGCGGTGGGCTCTCGGGTGTTTGCGCGAAACGGAAGAGGGAGAGCGAGGCCAGAGAGGACACAGGGGGGCGCAGGGGGATCTGGGAGGTGGCTAGGGTTTAGGGTTTGGGGAGCGAGGAGGGGCGGCCTTATCCCCCCGGCGTCGCCGGCGAGCTGGTCAGGGGCGACCACGCCACTGCCCCGACCGGTCGGTCGAACAGAGAAGAGGGGGGAGCGGGGTGGACAGGGCCAGCTGGGCCGAGGCCCAGTGGGGAGGGGCTTCTCTTTTGTTTCTTTTCCTTTTAAATTTTAGTTTTCCTTTTGTTTTGTTTCTGTTTTTAATTAGTTTTCACAACAATTACTTTTAGTAAAATTATGGCACAAGTCCATTATTCCTTTTGCATTTTTATAAACTGCCACAAAATGTTTTGGGACCCTTAGAGAAGTTTGGAATTTACATAATTCTAAAAAGGCAATTTATAAAATATTTGGCCTTTGATTTATTTAATTTTGGGGCACCAAAACACTTGAATAGTTGGGGGTTATAATTTTAGAAATACCAAATGAATAAATGGAAACTACTCATGATTTTTATTCACAGATTTGCAAAACTTTTAATTTCACCTTTCAAATGATTTTTGAATTACATAAGAATTTGAATTTGCATTTGATTCCAAAAGTGATCACATTGGGATTAGCAAAATGGATTAGCATAATCCACAGGTTACTGTAGCTTGATTACACGGATGACTGTAGCTGCCAATCCAGGGCGTCACAACTCTCTCCTACTACAAGGAATCTCGTCCTGAGATTAAGCGGTGGAGTAAGGGGGGAAGTTCTGGTTACGAAATTCTAACGTGTCTTCTCGGTCTTGGTTGCCCTCATCGAAGAGGTTGAGTCCTTTCATTGATGTATTCATTTCTCTGTTTCAGGTCATCGTGATCAAGTCGTCATTCTTTCTTCGGGATTTTTATCGTCCTACGAACGCGATAAGAGGGAAAATTCTGGAAGAACGCATCTCCACAAAGTTGGGCATCTGACGGTGAACTCGGGGAAGAAGACATGAATCAATGCTCGAGTTGTAACTCAGGGAATTCATTGAGAGCAATAAGCGATGGTACAAAAGTTTCAAACGGGTAGGCAATCATTCGATGGCTGATTAGAAGGTGAAAGGGATAGAGAGCAACGAAAATAATTATTGCGTCTGATATTAGGATAGATCTTCCCTTGGGCGGTGGCTCGGGAATTACAAACGAAGCCATGTGCAAAGGATACTTTGGAGTCAAAGATGTACACGAGAGTCAGGTTTCGATCCTGTGGAACTGAGGGTTATGGGC
The DNA here is from genome assembly GCA_039707655.1 of Elymus sibiricus. Taxonomy (NCBI): domain Eukaryota; kingdom Viridiplantae; phylum Streptophyta; class Magnoliopsida; order Poales; family Poaceae; genus Elymus; species Elymus sibiricus. The sequence goes on from CM077673.1 coordinate 342,358,135, forward strand.
CGACCATGTGCTTAAGAGCAGGAAGAGCGGTGATATCTTACACGGTCATGGTAGCATGACAAGTCAGAGGATAGCTTGTCAGTTATGCTGGCAACAACGTCGGTACCAAGGGCGGGGGACGAATAGAACCATTTTCCTGCTCGTTGGAACGAGGCGGACCAATAGGCACAGTTCTCGTCCACCGGCGGTTACCGGAATGTTATCAACAATAGTAACATGGCCTTACTGACAGAATTGATCACCGAGGTGTTTACCTAAACAGAGAATTAATACTTCTCAGATCATATAATCTCAAGAAAGGTTAAACAGACCAATGGAAAGGAAAATGTGATCATCACATTAAACAAACCAATGGAAAGAAAAATGTGTTCATCACATTAAACAGACCAATGGAAAGGAAAATGTGGTTATACTCAAGTTTTAGGAGTATATCTTTCCCAAGGAAAATTCAGAGCATGATATACATGACAGAATAGCAAGTAGATAACCATTTAGGTCAAAGGGGTGAGGAAAATCCATGACATGCCCATACAATGGGGTTTGAATGATTGATCAAGAAACAATTAGCATTGAGCTTACATTATTCCTTTTGATGATCGGTATACCACATCCATGCTTCAGGATAGCAATGATATGGTGTTTCGATTAAAGGATGGAGTTTGGATACACAAAGGATCCAGTAGGAACAACTTATAAAATAAGTCTTATAATTTTCCCATGGGAGAATGGCAATCCTTGCTGAACAAAGCATTATAACATTAGGTCATCCGGCCAGGTGTGCTAGCTACAACATCACCTTACCGGGTAATAAAGACCAAAGTTATAATTCTTGATAATGTTCCATCCATCATATCTATCCGAGATTCAGATCTGGTTGGTGTCAGGATACTTCAGACAAAGAAGGCATGAGGAGAAAAGGATGCAACACCGACCTACGAGATGATGTTGCTAGAATCTCGGAATGAACGACAGAAGCAAGACTTGAATCATTAGCCAGACTACAAGACATCTGAACACAAGGTCAAAACATTCGTGCCCACATGGAAGTTTCTAGAATGGAGGGCAATCAAGTTCTGATTGGGGACCATCATAGAGGATATCAAAGTTCCATGTGTAAGTCTAGACTAGGACAAATCAAATCAATCAGTGGCCTGGCGTGCTAGGAAATACATATGGAGTGAAGGTAGCAAATATAACAAACCATAGAATACTTCGCACAGGCCTGACTGAACTGGAACGATTCCAGAGGAAGCGAGACAAATTTTTCCCATAAGTACGGTGGCAAAAATGCACGTGAACTTATAGAAAAAAAACACTTCTTTTATCAAACATATTCTTCATGAACTAGGCACAAAGATAATGCTTTCAAGGTTTCCAGCACTAGCTTAAATGTTCATCATGAACCACGAGGGAGAAGAGGATGTGGCTGATGGGCTCAGCAACAATTCGTCGAGATTCCCACAAAGAAGGATCTCCACGATTGATTGAACAAAACCAGATGATATATTGATGCCCGAAGGAAACATCCACAATTAAACATTAATCGAAAGGTGCACCCGAAATACAGACTAAGTAGCATGACCAATGTTAGAGTGCTGACTCAACAACCAATACACTAAGAATGGACCTTTTGTTCATTAACTCCAAGGTAATAGAGTTGGTATGCCATAAATGTTGAATTTACACATCACATTCCATTTGTCAGTATTCCGGTTAGTAACAACACGGGATCTAAGGAATGAAAGGTGATGGCAAGGATGTCGCCAATGACAACACCAATAACCAAGGACAACGATGCTACTCTCATCATGAATTTAATTAATATCCTAGAAGAGCCCAGAATGCTGATGAGGATCATGACACATTTGTCGAGAAGTCTCATGAAGATGTAATCGATCAGCGACGGCATCAAGCAAAGAAATGGTGAAGCGAAAAGTTGTCGTAACCACAGATAAGGGTGCCAGCTAAAAATCGAAATAGCCTTTCAAGACAACCAACATGACGTTGAAAGCTCGATGTAAGCTTAATGCACCGTTGGAATGGTGCTTCAGGGACGAAGGACATAGATAGCATGGTCAAGCTTTAGCATGACGATGATGATGTAGCCTAACAGCTTGGAATGGCATGATCGAGTACAAACTCATAAGCAAACAAGATTACTAAGAGTTGTTGAATCGCAATGCGGAATCGATTCAATTATCGGTGTCCTTGAGTGTCCAACAATTTAGAACACGAGGAAACTGGAATCAGTGAAATATCATAGTTGACGAGGAGCTCATAAGAAGTTATACAGCTCCGTGATATTCTCGAGATACCAGGGATAATACTCGAATGTAGATCAGAATTAAAGCTTGGACCGATGTATTGATCTGCAGAAGACCAGTACTTTAACTTGTCTAAGAACGAAAATAAAGTAGAACATCATGGTCGGAGCCACGATTGTAAGGGGCAAGATCACAGATACCGGATCAAATTATACCAAGAGAAATTTATCGTTACGAGAAGCTTCTATGATAAGATCAACATTGCTTCCATGGCCATGAGCACAAAGTTCAAGGTCGACTCCCACTTCATAAATGTATCACCTTCCATTTACTCATCGCCTTTGATAAAGTTGTAGTTTTGAAAGATTATCTGGCAAAACACCAGAAAAGTATGACTCATGAGAACTGTCGGGTCCACACTAATTAAGGAAGGCATAGGTCCAACCCATCGGGGCATCTTAGGAACATATACCACAAGTTTCAAGAGTAATTAACACATGCTTGACAACAGAGCATGGCCGACAAAAGCATAGGATTCAACTTGTCAGAGGGAGAAGACAAAATTTACCGATAGCATCATGTATCAGGGGAAAACCATCACAAGAATTTTGAATGTGAAGGATGCTAACGGATAATAACCCAACAATGGATCTGGCGGTCCACAAAGGACCTGATGTGAGTATCGGTACCCAATCAGAGGGAGGAAGAATGCAAGGCATCAGTTTATAGAACATCTGAATAATTTTGATGCTTAATTAACCAAAGGAATTAAGATTTCCAAATTGGTGTATCGGAAACAGATGTTCCGATCAAATACAAGTAAGACGAAAGGACTTAGATGGGCAATCAATCAAGGTTGATTTGTCAAGAACCATCTCATGTTTAGAAAAACGTCTGAGCCGGACGGATAATTTATGGTAAACAACTGATGACTGCGTGCATCCACACACAGGTTGAATCAATAAAATCAAATGAAAACCACAAAGGATTTACTTAATATTTCTAGACATATGGAATTAACCATAATGCAAGCAGTGAGAAGGTCAAGAGCAAAAGGCTACCGAGGATTTCGGGAGATCGAATAGCAACTCGAAGGACTTGCGAAACCCAAGATAATTGAGGACGAATGAATTCTTGATAAGACAATTTGATGTACCTTGTAACAACAAGTACAACTAGATATGATAGTATGAGCGACAATTGCATGTAGTCATCCATAGGGGTTGACGGTGGAAGGGGATCGCAAAAGCGATGAGCACAAGCTCTCGGGAGAACATCGGAGAGTATCTTCGAAGTCTTCTGATGAATCGAGCCATCGTCTGAAATGAGGGGCTCTCCGGGATAAGTAGTTACGAGAACCTAGAGTTAGAGTTAATAAAATCTTTAACCCGAAAGAGAAGAGAGATCAGAACCCAGAGTATAGACGAGGAATAAAAGATCCTAATACCACCTGATTGAGAAGTGGGCTCGTAAGCCACACAACAATGTTAGTAAAAGTTTTTCAATGACTAGACTCAACTTTGGCCAAGGAGTTGGAAAGGGGGCTACCTACAGGCAGTTGGCTCTGATACCAACTTGTGACGCCCCCAATTTCGACCGTACGCTAATCATACAAACAATGCGTACGACCAAGATTAGGGACTCACTGATTGATATCACAACACAACACTAGACACAAATTAAAGTCATACAGCTTCATATTACAAGCCAGGGGCCTCGAGGGCTCGAATACAAAGCTCGACAAAGCACGAGTCAGCGGAAGCAAATAATATCTGAGTACATACATAAGTTAACAAGTTTTGCCTTAAGAAGGCTAGCACAACCATAAGCAACGGATCGAAAGAGGCGAGGCCTCCTGCCAGGGAACCTCCTAACTACTCCTGAGCGACGGCCTTCTCCACGTAGTAATAGGCTCCTGCGGTGGTGTAGTAGTCGTCTCCGGCGTACTCCGTCTCTTGGGCTCCATCGTCTGAAAGCAGAACCGTATCGAAGGGGAAAGAGAATGCAAAGCAGCGGTGAGTACTCATCCAAAGTACTCGCAAGACTGACATCACAACTATGCTAAGTATGCATCATTATCAAGGGGAGGGGTTATATCTGGACAGACTGCAGAAAGCAAGAATAGGGAGAAGGCCTAGTCCTATCGAAGACAAGCATCTTTAGCATCTTGCAGCATTAGAAGAGAGTAGACTGGTATCTCATATATAATCATATTATTGTAGCAATTTTATTAAGTAACCACGCCCAGAGATTCTTTGTCGACTCCCTGCGGGGAAGCAATCCCGGAGCCAACATTCATTTCAAATTTAAAGTCACAATTATAGTTGTATAAGGTCAAGGCACAACTCCAAGTCGTCCTGTTACCGTGGACACGGCTATTCGAATATATTATTCATCCCTGCAGGGGTGCACCACATATTCCCCAACACGCCTGAATGACCTCCGGCCGGACACACTTTCCTGGGTCATGCCCGGCCTCAGGATATCAGCACGTCGTCGCCCCACCTAGGCTCAACGAAGAGGCCAGCCCACCGGTCTAAATCCTAAGCGCGCAGGTTCGTGGGCCCACTTGCCCTTACACTCCTGCACGATGCGAACGCGGCCGGAAGCAGACCTAGCACACTCCAGTCCAAGAGCTGTACCGTCCAGTCCAATCCGGTGCGCGCCGCTCCATTGCTGACGTCCGAAGAGCTTCGGCTGATACAACAACGCTGAGTACCCATAACTTCTCCCACGCTGAGTACCTAACTCAGATCAAGTACCCAACCCATTAGCATTTTATTAATGCGGGGAAAGCGCGACCCATAAAGTGCGGTCTCGTCACCCCGACTCGAGGATGTGTGGCAAGGGCCTCTCCTGCCCGTCCACGCCTCAACATAACCTTTTGGATGCCTTACCGACGCATCCCACCACATCTCACACACGGGTACCCTTGGGGCCGACCCGTCTCAAGACTGTCGGGAACTCAGGTCCACCTCAACCAGGGTGGTACCGCCTGTCCCTCCAGTCCCGTCTTTCACAAGTAAACAATGTCAAGTTAAAGTAACTGTGTGTTTATACACCAAGTGGAAATCCGAGGAATCACCCTCGATGGATCCCACTCGAGGTATGTGTATGACAAGAGCCGCTATCGATAAATGGGAAGGAGGAATCACCCTCGATACCCACGACCGATTAGCTACGCTACAGAATTAACACCGGGAGTGCTAAGTGAGGTATCACCCTCGGCACTCGGTAGTAGCTCTGCAGTGCCATACTAAAGGGGTGTGCGGTGATGTGAGGGGCTTGGCTCGTCGGTCGGTTGACCAAGTCGTCGAGTCGTCGATGAAGAAGCAGGGGCAACTGGGACTAAGGGGTCACTGGGGATTCACTGATCAACCTATACTAAGCAGTTGATATGATTGCAGCTATAGTAACAGTTTATCAAAAATAGGCTATGCATCAGAATAGGAGCTAACTAATACAGTAGCAAAAACTAATGCAAGAATAAGAGGGAAGAATGGGTGATATCGGAATGCTCAAGGGGGGTTGCTTGCCTTGCTGCTCTACGGCAAAAGGCTGATCGTCAATGGTGTAGTCGTACCGGGCAGCACCGTCAGTCTCGGAGTCTACCGCAGAGAAGAGGGGGGAAGAAACAATAAATATAAAGCACAGATGCAACACGATGCATGACATGGCAATATGCAGAGCTAGGCATGCACTAACGCAGTACTACACGTGTTAGACGGAGCGGGAGAATATCTGACGATATTTCCCGGGTCTTTGGATTTATCAGACAGATGATCCGGATGGGGAAAGTTCCATGTTCATCATGCTAGGAGTATGTGACAGATGAACGGACAGCGTATTCGGATTCGTGGGATTTTTCTGATCAACTTTCATGTGTAAAACTTTTTCATCTGAGTTGCGGATTATTTTCTATTAATTTCTAAATTTTAATCATTTTCTGGAATTAACAGATTTAAATAAATTCGAAAAAAGACATTTATGACATCAGCATGACATCAGGATGACGTCAACAGCCAATAGTGGGGCTGACTGGTCAAACCTGACCAGTGGGCCACACCTGTCATAGACTCTGGGCTAAACAGAGTTTAAATTAAGCTAAACTAAGTTAATTTAACAGGTAGGCCCCACATGTCAGTGACTAATTAGTCTAAACTAATTATCAGATTTAATTAAACTAATATAATTAATTAAAATGGGGCTGGGCCCACATGTCATACACAGGGGGGTCGGGCCCCACCTGTCATTGACTGGCCCGAGCCCAGTCAGCAGTTGACCAAGTCAACTTGTCAATTAGGGAGTCGGGGCCCGCAGGTCAGTGACCCTGCGGGTAGCCCCGGTCCAGCCACGTCAGCGGCGGCCGGCGTCCGTCGCCGGAGCAACTCCGGCGAGCTCCAGGGACGGCGGTGGGGGTCGGAAATGGCGCTCCGGCCACCATTTCACGCGCCGCGACCACCTACGAGCAGCTGGTGCTCGCGCCCGTCGATCTGGGCCATCAGAGGCACCGGGGGTGGTCGGTAGGGGCGCCGACGACGAGCCGTGGCGGCGGTTGCGTTCGGGCCAGCACGGGCGCGTGCGGACAGCGACCAAACGGCGCAAAACTACCGCGGGACGGGCTCTACGCGACGCGGCGAAGCAAATGGGCATGAGCCCGAGACCATTTGGTCATCGGAGCCTTGCCGGCGACGAGGCGGGCGGCGGAGTAGTCGGGCACCTCCAATAAGGCGAGCTACGGCGACGATAACGCGCAGGGGAGAGTGGGGAGAGGTGCGGCAGCTCACAGGGGACCCGTAGTTGTGCGAGAGTGAGCCCGGGGAAGGGCGATGGCGGCGAATCGGGGCCGGAGACGAGGATGACCGTGCGGGGACGACGAGCTCGAGGAGGACGATGTAGCGGCGCCGGGCTCCAATGCGCGGCGTCAGGCGACGTACTCGATGACGGGGAACACGGCGGACATGGCGGAGCGATGATCGGGGCACGGTGGCCGTGGGATCGAGCGTCGGCGGCGGTGGGCTCTCGGGTGTTTGCGCGAAACGGAAGAGGGAGAGCGAGGCCAGAGAGGACACAGGGGGGCGCAGGGGGATCTGGGAGGCGGCTAGGGTTTAGGGTTTGGGGAGCGACGAGGGGCGGCCTTATCCCCCGGCGTCGCCGGCGAGCTGGCCGGGGGCGACCACGCCACTGCCCCGACCGGTCGGTCGAACAGAGAAGAGGGGGGGAGCGGGGTGGACTGGGCCAGCTGGGCCGAGGCCCAGTGGGGGGGGCCTCTCTTTTGTTTCTTTTTCTTTTAATTTTTTGTTTTCCTTTTGTTTTGTTTCTGTTTTTAATTAGTTTTCACAACAATTACTTTTAGTAAAATTATGGCACAAGTCCATTATTCCTTTTGCATTTTTATAAACTGCCACAAAATGTTTTGGGACCCTTAGAGAAGTTTGGAATTTACATAATTCTAAAAAGGCAATTAATAAAATATTTGGCCTCTGGTTTATTTAATTTTGGGGCACCAAAACACTTGAATAGTTGGGGGTTATAATTTTAGAAATACCAAATGAATAAATGGAAACTACTCAAGATTTTTATTCACAGATTTGCAAAACTTTTAATTTCACCTTTCAAGTGATTTTTGAATTACATAAGAATTTGAATTTGCATTTGATTCCAAAAGTGATCACATTGGGATTAGCAAAATGGATTAGCATAATCCACAGGTTACTGTAGCTTGATTACAGAGATGACTGTAGCTGCCAATCCAGGGCGTCACACACAACATAGAAGTATAAAGCATAAACCTTATTGAAAACCAACAAACTATGTTCTCAGTCAACTTTGCAACTACGATTCATCATTTTTTCTAGAAGGGTCTCATGTCGGAGCCTTTTGGCAAGTCCACATACTCAACCATCATTTAGTCTTCTATGATTGCTAACACTCACGGCATACCCATGAACAAAAAGTTTCAACCGGACACATAGGAAGATAGGGGCATGTAGTTTCGCCTCCCAACGTATTCACCTCAAGGGTGATGTCAACAATAATAACTCATGCCCACTCATATCCAACTGGATATGTGTGCCTAGATCTTTCCTCACCACATGATGCTTGCGGAAGGAAAAAGTAAAAAGGAATAGGGAAGAATACTTTGACTCTTGCATAAAGTAAATACATAAAAGTAAAAGATAGTCCCTTCGCAGAGGGAAGCAGAGGTTGGCATGCGCTAATTGGTTTGTATGCCCAATCCCTAATTGTAAAAGAACGTCACGCTATATTGCCCCCTATGATAGCAACCTTTATTATGCAGTCCGTCGCTTTTATTACTTTGCCATCATAAGTTCGTATAGCGCTCAATTTTCACTTACACTAATTGATCGAAACACTTTTAGAAGCAATTTTTATTGCCTTATTGCACCGATGACAACTTACTTGAAGGATCTTTCTCGATCCATAGGTAGGTATGGTGGACACTCAAAGAATGAATTTGGGGTTTGGGTTTTTGGATGCACAAGCAGTATCTCTACTTAGTGCAGAATTTTTGGCTAGCAAGGTTATTGAGCAAGCACCACATGTTGAAGGATCTATGACAATATAACTTCTATGTGGATATGAACAAACATAAATCATTACGTTGTCTTCCTTGTCCAACGTCAACAATTTTGACATATAATATTTGATGGGGGCTCACAATCATAAAAGATGTCCAATATAGTGTATTTGCATGTGAATCTTCTCTTCCCTTATTAATTATTTCATGAATTGCATCATTGACCAATGCTATGTTTGTCAATCTCCAATAAATTTTACTACTTATACTTTTCCTTATGTGATGTCATTACTCACCATAAGATTAGCATATGATTCTTTTCATTTATTTCTCTTTCCTTTATTTTGATTGCAACAAGAAAGTAGAGAGGCAAAAACTCAAACTAAACTTTATTATATAACTTTCACACAATTACATAGATAGATAGACCACGAAACTAAAACTCAAAAATAGATCATGCTAAACTTTTATTCAACTAAAGCAAAGGGAAACTGAAGATCGAACTAAAATAGGTAAAGGTGAATAAAAGTGGTGGTGATACGATACCGGGGCACCTCCCCCAAGCTTGGCTCAAGCCAAGGGGAGTGCCCATACCCGTGTGCTCAAGTCTCCTTTGGTGGTGGTGATGAAGAAGGTGGTGATGTAGAGGTGTCACACTTCAACTTCAAAAGGTGCTCCAATTTGCGGATGACTCTCCGAAGGTTATTGATGTGCTCCTCTAGCAAAATATTTTCACGGATGAGAAATTTATTCTTAACATGGACCGCTTCAAAAGCTCTAAAAGCTTCGATTTCAATAGGGGTGAGATGACTGTCATAAGGTTGAAGGGTATCTTCTTCTTCTCCCGCCTTTGTTGGAATGGATTGCTCTCCTTCAGGGGGCTGATCCACCATAGCCTCCTTGCCTTCTCTTCCGTGTAGGCTTCTTCTAGCTCCTCCCTCTTCAGCTCAATCTTCATTAGCCAGGCATCTTCTTCCACATTATTAGAAGAGGGAGAAGACATGATGCCTGACTTGACAGATCTGACAGGAAAACTGCACGAAACAAGAACAGAGGATTTTTCTGCGATGCTGTCGTCAAAACAGTTGGGGGTATATATAGAGAATTTTTATTCTCGGGAAACAAGCATGTGGAAAGAAAACATAGTCGGGAAGGTGTCCGAGGTGGGCACAACCCACCAGGGCGCGCCCAGGGGTGCCTGGCGCGCCCTGGTGTATCGTGCTCACCTCGATCACCTTCCGGTTTATTTCTTTATTTCCAAAATTTTCTAATATTCCAAAACTAACAAAAAATATTTTTACGGATTTTTCGGAGTCCGTTTACTTACCGTATCACGTACCTCCTATTTTTTTAGAATTCTAGAGTGTTTCGGAAGGTTTCTTTTATGTGTTCCTCCGGTGTCATGGTTTGGATAACATTTCTTTCAACGTTAATAGGCGTACCTGAGATATAGTGCTTAATTCTTTGTCCATTGACCACCTTCGGGTTAGTACCTTCGGCATTATTAATCTTGATAGCTCCAGAACGATAAACCTCTTCGATAATATAAGGTCCTTCCCATTTGGAGATAAGCTTACCTGCAAAAAATCTTAAACGAGAGTTGAACAAAAGAACATAGTCTCCTATTTTGAATTCCCACTTTTGGATTCTTTTGTCATGCCATCTTTTCACTTTTCCTTTAAATAGCTTGGCATTTTCATAGTCTTGGGTTCTCCATTCATCTAATGAGCTAATATCAAATAGCCTCTTCTCACCGGCAAGTTTGAAATCATAGTTAAGTTCTTTAATTGCCCAAAATACTTTGTGTTCTAATTCTAGAGGCAAATGACAAGCTTTTCCATACACCATTTTGTATGGAGACATACCCATAGGATTTTTATAAGCTATTCTATAGGCCCAAAGTGCATCATCTAATTTCTTAGACCAATTCTTACAAGACCTATTGACAGTTTCTTGTAATATTAATTTTATTTCTCTATTGCTAAGTTCAACTTGACCACTAGATTGAGGATGATAGGGTGACGCAATTCTATGGTTAACATCATATTTAGCAAGCATCTTACGGAAAGCACCATGAATAAAGTGTGAACCACCATCAGTCATTAAATATCTAGGGACTCCAAACCTCGGGAAGATAACCTCTTTAAGCATTTTAATGGAGGTGTGGTGATCAGCACTACTAGTTGGAATAGCTTCTACCCACTTAGTGACATAATTAACAGCAACCAAAATATGAGTGTACCCGTTAGAGGAAGGAAAAGGCGCAATATAATCAAAACCCCAAACGTCAAATGGTTCAACAACAAGTGAATAATTCATAGGCATTTATTTGACGCTTACCGATATTACCAATTCTTTGACATTCATCACAATACAAGACAAACTTATGGGCATCCTTGAAGACAGTAGGCCAATAAAAACCAGATTGCAATACCTTATGAGCAGTTCTATCTCCCGCATGATTTCCTCCATAAGCTTCGGAATGACATTTCCGTAGGATTTGTTCCTGTTCATGCTCAGGTACACAACGTCTAATAATACCACCTACTCCTTCTTTATAAAGATGTGGGTCATCCCAAAAGTAATGTCTCAAGTCATAGAAGAATTTTTTCGTTTGTTGGCATGGGAAGCTCGGTGGTATATATTTAGCAACAATGTAATTAGCATAATCAGCATACCAAGGGGTGTTTTGTGAAACACTTATTGCAGCTAACTGTTCGTCAGGGAAACAATCATCAATAAGTAGTGGGTCATCAACAATATTTTCTAACCTAGACAAGTTATCAGCTACGGGGTTCTCAGCTCCATTTCTATCAACGATGTGTAAGTCAAATTCTTGAAGCAAGAGAACCCACCTAATGAGTCTAGGTTTAGCATCTTTCTTTTCCATAAGATATTTTATAGCAGCATGATCGGTGTGAACAATAACTTTGGAGTCAACAATAAAGAATCTAAATTTATCATAGGCAAACACAACTGCTAAGAATTCTTTTTCAGTAGTAGCATAATTTCGTTGGGCACTGTCTAGAGTTTTACAAGCATAATGGATAACATTCAATTTTGTATCGACTCTTTGTCCTAGAACAGCACCAACAGCATAATCACTAGCATCACACATAATTTCAAAAGGCAACTTCCAATCAGGTGGTTGAACGATAGGTGCAGAAGTTAAGGCTTTCTTGAGTGTTTCAAAGGCTTCCACACAATCATCATCAAAAACAAAAGGGATATCCTTTTGCAAAAGATTAGTAAGAGGCCTAGAAATTTTAGAGAAGTCTTTAATGAACCTCCTATAGAAACCAGCATGACCAAGGAAACTTCGAATACCTTTAATATCTTTAGGACATGGCATTTTCTCAATTGCATCAACTTTAGCTTTATCCACCTCAATACCTCGTTTAGATATTTTATTCCCCAAGACAATACCTTCATTAACCATGGCACTTCTCCCAATTCAAGACAAGATTAGTTTGTTCACATCTCTGCAAAACTTGATCAAGGTTGCTTAAGCAATCATCAAAAGAAGTTCCGTAAACGGAAAAATCATCCATGAAAACCTCCACAATCTTTTCACAAAAATCAGAGAATATAGAAGTCATACATCTTTGAAAGGTAGCAGGTGCATTGCATAAACCAAAAGGCATACGTCTATAAGCATAGGTTCCAAAAGGGCAAGTAAAGGTAGTTTTCTCTTGATCGGATTGTGACACAGGTATTTGAGAGAAACCAGAGTATCCATCCAGAAAACAAAAGTGTGTTTGCTTAGATAATCTTTCTAGCATTTGATCAATGAAACGCAGAGGGTAATGATCTTTTCTAGTAGCTTAATTTAATTTTCTAAAACCAATTACCATTCTATAGCCAGTAACAATTCTTTGTGGAATGAGTTCATTTTTATCATTGGGAACAACAGTAATACCTCCTTTCTTAGGGACACAATGAACGGGATTTACCCATCTACTATCAGCAATAGGATAGATTATACCTGCTTCCAGAAGTTTTAATATTTCAGTTCTTACCACTTCCTTCATCTTAGGATTTAATCACCGTTGGTGATCAACAACGGGTTTAGCATCAGGTTCCATATTAATCTTGTGCTGACATAGAGTGGGACTAATGCCCTTAAGATCATCAAGAGTATATCCAAAGGCAGCCCGGTGCTTCCTTAGAACTTTTAATATTCGTTCTTCTTCATGTTCTGGAAGGTTAGCACTAATAATAACATGATATATCTTTTTCTCATCGAGATAAGCATACTTCAAAGTGTCAGGCAATTGCTTTAATTCAAACACATGATCACCTTTAGGTGGAGGAGGACCTCCAAGAGTTTCAATAGGAAAATTGTGTTTCAGGAGAGGTTGTTGTTCAAAGAAAATTTGATCTATTTCATTTCTTTCACGCAAGTGCATATCATTTTCATGGTCAAGCAAATATTGTTCTAATGGATCGATAGGAGGCACGGCAATAGAAGCAAGACCAATTATTTCATCCTTACTAGATAACGCTTTATCACAAGGCTGTCTACTAAACTTGCAAAAATTAAACTCATGAGACACACCACCAAAACTGACACCGACAGTTTGTTTTTCACAATCTATCTTAGCATTGACGGTGCTCAAGAAAGGTCTACCAAAGATAATGGGACAAAAGTCATCTTGTGGGGAACCAAGAACTAGAAAATCAGTAGGGTACTTTACTTTCCCACACAAGACTTCAACATCTCTAACAATCCCAAGTGGTGTGAGGGTGTCTCTATTAGCAAGTTTAATAGTAACATCAATGTCTTCCATTTCAGTAGGTGCTATTTCATCCATAATTTCTTGGTAAAGAGTAAAAGGGATGGCACTCACACTAGCACCCAAATCACATAAACCATGATAGCAATGATCTCCTATTTTAACTGAGACAACAGGTATGCCTTCTATGGTTCTATGTTTATCTTTTTCATCGGGTTTAGCAATTCTAGTAGCTTCATCACAGAAGTAGATAACATGCCCATCAATATTTTCTACCAAGAGATCTTTAACCATAGCAACACTAGGTTCTGCTTTAATTTTCTCAGGGGTCTTAGGTGCTCTTATATTACTCTAATACCTTAGCATGTTCCTTTATCCTAACAGGGAAAGGTGGTTTTTCAATATAAGCGGTAGGCACAACTGGATCAACATTGTAAATGATGGTTTCTTCTTTAGCTATGACCGGTTCTTTAATTTCTTCTTTAATAGGGGGATGATATTTAAACCAGTTCTCCTTAGGGAGATCAACGTGAGTAGAAAATGCTTCGCAGAAAGAGGCTACTATCTCAGAGTCAAGTCCATATTTAATGCTAAACTTATGAAAAGTATCGGTATTCATAAAAGATTTAACACAATCAAACTCAAGCTTTATACCTGACTCATTACCTTCATCGAGTTCCCAATCTTCAGAGTTGCGTTTAATTCTTTCTAAGAGATCCCACTTGAATTCAATAGTCTTCTTCATATAAGAACCGACACAAGAAGTATCTTGCATGGATTGATCATTATGAGAAAGCCGAGCATAAAAATTCTGAATGATAACTTCTCTCGGGATGTCATGATTGGGGCATGAATATAACATTGACTTAAGCCACCCCCAAGCTAGAGCGATGCTTTCTCCTTCACGAGGATAAAAATTATATATATAATTCCTATCACGATGAACTAGATGCATGGGATAAAACTTTTGGTGGAATTCCAATTGCAAACGATTCCAGTTCCACGATCCAAGATCATCACATAGACTATACCATGTCAATGATTTTCCCTTCAAAGATAAAGGGAAAACCTTCTTATTAACTTTATCTCCGGGTAAACCTGCAAGCTTAAATAATCCACAAATTTCGTTCACATATAATAGGTGCATATCAGGATGTTCAGTTCCATCTCCTGCATAAGGTTTAGCAAGCAGTTGTTCTACCATACCCGAAGGAATTTCATAACCAATATTTTCAGTAGGTGCAGTAGGTTGAGGGGCAACTAATTGTGGTTCTGGTCGAGGTGAAGATACCCCGAACAAACCCCTCAAAGGATTCTCTTCCATAGTAGCAAGTAGCAATAAATTTTAGTACATCGTATAAGTTTTTCCTTACCGATTTCTAATTACCAAGAGCGCTTCACTACCCGGCAACGGCGCCAGAAAAGAGTCTTGATGACCCACAAGTATAGGGGATCAATCGTAGTCCTTTCGATAAGTAAGAGTGTCGAACCCAACGAGGAGCAGAAGGAAATGACAAGCGGTTTTCAGCAAGGTAATTTCTACAAGCACTGAAATTGTAGGTAACAGATAGTTTGATAGCAAGGTAATTGGTAACGAGCAAGGAATGGTAACGGTAAATAAGGTGCGGCAAGGTAGCCCAATCCTTTTGTGGCAAAGGAAAGGCCAGAAAAGTCTCTAGTAATAGGCAAAGTGTTCTTGAGGGTACATGGGAATTTCATCTAGTCACTTTTATCATGTTGGTTTGATTCGTGTTCGCTACTTTGATAATTTGATATGTGGGTGGACCGGTGCTTGGGTGTTGTTCTTACTTGAACAACCTCCCACTTATGATTAACCCCCTCGCAAGAATCCGCAACTACGAGAAAAGTATTAAGATAAAATCTAACCATAGCATTTAACGTTTGGATCCAAATCAGCCCCTTACGAAGTAGCGCATAAACTAGGGTTTAAGCTTCTGTCACTCTAGCAACCCATCATCTAATAACTACTCCACAATGCATTCCCTTAGGCCCATGAATGGTGAAGTGTCATGTAGTCGACGTTCACATGACACCACTAAGGGAATCACAACATACATATCATCAAAATATCGAACACATATCAAATTCACATGATTACTTGCAACATGTCTTCTCCCGTGACCTCAAGAACAAGGGTAACTACTCAAAAATAATAAACATGTTCAAGATCAGATGGGTATTGAATATCATAATGGATCTGAACATATAATCTTCCACCAAATAAACCATATAGTAATCAACTACACAAGGTAATCAACACTACTAGTCACCCACAGGTACCAATCTGAGGTTCCGGTACAAAGATTGAACACAAGAGATGAACTAGGGTTTGAGAGGAGATGGTGTTGTTGAAAATGTTGATGAAGATTGGCCTCCCAAAGATGAGAGGGGTGTTGGTGATGACGATGGCTTCGATTTCCCCCTCCGGGAGGGAAGTTCCCCCGGCGGAATCGCTTCGCCGGAGGGCAAAAGTGCTCCTGCCCAAGTTCCGCCTCGAGGCGGCGGCGCTTCGTCCCAAAAGTCCTCCTCTTATTTATTTTCTAGGTCAAATGTGACTATATACCAAAAGATGGGCACCGGAGGTGGGCCGAGGAGGGCACAACCCACCAGGGCACGCCCAGGGGTGCTGGCGCGCCCTGGTGTCTTGTGCCCACCAGGGTGGCCCCCTCCGGTAGTTTTTTGCTCTAGTATTTTTTATTTATTCCAAAAATAATCTCCGTAAAATTTCAGCTTCATTGGAGTTGTGCAGAATAGGTATCTCTGATGTGCTTTTTTCAGGTCTAGAATTCCAGCTGTCGGTATTCTCCCTCTTTGTGTAAATCTTGCATATTATGAGCAATGTTGGGGATATCGCTTATCGGGAACTTATTGGTTGACCCAGGATAACGGGTAAATCGCTCTATTTATCGGCATATCGGCCAATTTATCGCCCAATTTATCTTATCGGTCACACACTGATAAGCGATAAATCGTCTGATTAATCGGCATATCGGGGGATATCTTGAACAGTGATTATGAGAGAAAAGGCATTAGAATCACTCCCTAAAGCATTATTATTCAACAAAACATAATAAATAACAGTAGTGAATCATGATGCAAAATGGACGTATCAAGGCTTACTAGGGACACGGTGTTTTCTATGTATCCACACATGTATCTGCGTTTCCGTTCAATACAATTCTAGCATGGATAATAGACGATTATCATGAACAAGGAAATATGATAATAACCAATTTATTATTTCCTTTAGGGCATATTTCCAACAAGTAGACCAGGAGTGGATGCAGATTGTGATCTGTATCGACGACATCTAGAAGATGGTGGATCGTGTACTTGGCTTGTGGTTTGTGGATGGCACGTATGGTTTCCTCCTCCGACGTCTTGGTCGTGCGTGGGCGCCAGATTTGGAGTTTGATGGCGTGTCCGGGGTGTTGCCCCAATCTAATTCGTTCAACAGTAATGGTTTCATCTTTGACGAGCCACCTTGGAGGTCTGCAAAGCTGCAAATTAGCGATGGAGCCGCGTCGAGTTAGGGTGAGAAAGTGAGCCATCGTTTTTCTCTTTGGTGGATGATGTGGTGGCGCCAGAGGCAGGTGACAAACATTGATGTCAAGCTCAGAGGATTCTTCGGTCTTGATTGTTATTTTCTTTCTTGGCTGGTGTTCTTCTATGCAAAGGCTTGCGTTCTGTGGTATTTTCAGTTTGGCCAGGTCGATGTGTGTGTGGCTTGTACTGTGATCCTGATGATATAAATAAGACACGCATCACCGTGTAATTGAAGGGGTCAATGAAAAAAACACTTGAGAGAGAGAGAGCGTTGAGCACCTCAGACGCCGGTCGGAGTGGTGTCCGAGATACAAGATGGTTCGTATGTCGTCATCGTTGCCTAGTTCGATGGATCAATTCCTTTCGATATGTTATATGCAGTTGTATGCAATGCTGCTCAGGGCTGGTCCATAGGTCGGACCGCCCCGAGCCCCAAAGAAGGAACCCCCAAAATATTACACATGGTACTAACCACTACTATGTTCAAAAGATTATTGCGTATATATAAAATAAATCGTTAATTTTGGAGGAGCAACCCTACATCACACCGAAGTAATAACCAATCTGTTAAACAATAGTGCAAAATGAGTCCCCTGCGTTGGCTGCTAGGGTTTCATGTCCTCTTTGGCGATTCGATCGCCACTGAGTCCATATCCATGTTTTCTCCATGGGACTATGGTTCTGCATCGAGCGCATGTCGTTCGAATCACCCTCGTCCCCTGGTGTGATGGCGACCCCTTTTGATGCCCAGTTGGCGACAAGCGGTGGTGTGAGTATTGCCGTTAAAACCGATCTTGGTGAATCTTTGACCAACTAGACCTGAACGACGTGGTGTTTGATGACCTTGAGATAGATGATGATGACTCTTCGATCAAGGAGAGTGTCACTACAAGAAATATGTCAACTTGTGACCTTCTGGCAGTGACCCTCGAAGAAATGATCATAAATCTACGACCATTTGAGACCAATTGGTCGTAAGCTGTTCGGGGGGCTCCAAACCCTAAACCATAACGACCATTTTGGTCAAAAAGGTCGTAATTTCCTTACACGAAATGGTCGTAAAGCAGACATCACTTGTCCGCTGCCTTATTTCTAGCTGATCACGACCAATATAGATGGCCATAGCCTTGTAAATTGCGGTGCATTGCTATGACTAGGCGCCACCTCATCAGTTTTGCCTATGTGTCATGTCCATGTGTCAAGTTTTGCCCTAGGTTGTGAAGGAGCTTACATTTCTATCATTCCCAAAATTCCCAAAAAATTCTCATAAATTCTTTGGATCATATATTCCTCAAATATGTCAAAATCCTTCCTTGCCTAGTTCAAAAATAATTCAGGAATATTCATTTTCCTATTCTTGTTACAACAACACTTTGTGAAGGAAGTGCTATTTATATTTTTTGGATTGCCCTCAAAAATTTTGGTCACTCTTTACTATCCAAATCATTTCCTAATGACATAATTAAGCTCCATTTTCCTATTAAATCTTCCTCAAGAAATTTCCAAAGTTTCTGTTCAGCTAGAAGCTTTGTGAAGGAAGTACTAGCTAGGCAACTCCTAATGAGCTGAATTTTTTGCCACATATTCTTTATGCCGAAGTCATAGCTCTCCATAAAAGTTTATCCCCATATAATAATCCATGTGAGCTCACCATGCAATCTTTGTTTCTGGTAATATTTTCAGTTTGTGAAGCAACTATATTTTATATTGCTTTATAATTGCTGAAAAATTACCAGGACATGACTCTGCCCATATAACCTCCCTCCACCAAATTTTATCTCATTTTAATTTATCCAATTGTCCTCAATATTTTTCCCAATTTTCTGTTCAGTGGAGAGCATTGTGAAGGAAGTACCATTTTTATTTATGCAAATCGTATGAAATTTTTACAGTACCTTCATATGCCCAAGTTGTCATCCTCCACCAAATTACAGCTCAATTCAATAATCTATGCGAGCCCAGATTCAATTTCTATTTTCTGGCCAGATTGGCACATTGCAAAGCAAGTGCTATCTATACCCCTCATATTTCCCTCAAAAAATTTGGGCACTCTTACATACTCAAATCATTTCCATATGATAATATTCAGCTCCATTTGCATAGTAAATCTTCCTCAGGAAATTTCAAAAGTTTTTATCCAGACAGAAGCTTTGTGAAGGAAGTACTATCTAGGTTTATCCAAATTATCTGAGATTTTATGAAATCTTCCATATGCTCAAATAATCACTCTCCACAAAATTTGAGCTCATTTCATTCAGCCAATTGTTCTCAATAATTTTCCCAAGTTTCTGTCAAAAGAAGAGCATTGTGAAGGAAGTACCACTTTGGCATGTCCAACTGTTATCAAATTTTGAAAGTTCTTTTATATGCCCAAATTACCATCCTCCACCAAATTTCATCTCAATCCATGCATTCATTTGAGCCCAGCTTCAACATCCATATTTCTGGTCATATTTTCAGTTTGTGAAGCAAATACATTTTATATTGCTTAATTATTTCTGAAAATTTACCAGGGCATGTTCCTACCTGCATAACTTACCTCCACCAAATTTGAGCTCATTTCAGTTATCCAATTTCTCTCAATAATTTTCCCAAGTTTCTGTCCAGAGAAGAGCATTGTGAAGGAAGTGCCACTTTGGCATGTCCAAATGGTATCAAAGTTTTACAGTGGTTTTCTATGCCCAAATGACCATCCTCCACCAAATTTCAGCTTAATACATTCATTCATTTGAGCCCAGCTTCAACATCCATATTTCTGCACAGTGTGGTACTTTGCAAAGCAAGTGCCACCTAGGATCCTCCATTTGATATGAAAATTTGCCAAGACAGTCTCCTTAGTAGATGATCACCCTCAGCCAAAACTCATGCCCATTGGACCTGTGAATTTCCCCCACTGCTAATCAAACACTTTGCTGCTAATTCATGTTTGAGCTTAGTTCAGTCTCCTCATGAGATTCTTCTGTTGTATTATTCTTCCTAACACCTATCGAGGGAGTGACCAACCCACCAGACATGCCTAGGCCGCCCAGAACGTGCGGCAACGCCACTGTCACTCGGTGACCACGCGGCTGGCATGTCGGTTTACGCGCTCTGGAGTTGGGGCCCTCAGACACCATCCAAACCTCGACGTCTCGCCACCACACCATGTATCTCTGATTAAATGGATACTTATGCACCTACAAAAGATTTTTGGAAAAAATAAAGAGCAAACTATAAGGCAGCTGCAGTTCAAATTTGACCCGCTTCCTACTGAATGAGCGAAAATTTGTCTTTTTCACCAGAGGTGGATAAAAGCTTTTGAAACCCAAAAATTTGGTAAATTATACATAAAATATGGACTAATGTTTTAGAAAAATGATTTGGTCCAATTTTGCAATAAATATATGGTAGGTCCTTCACAAAAAAACTCATTTTGGGCACTCGAAAAATGGAAAATGATTTTTTCGTTCAAAGAAAATGAAAACTTCCTTATGCAACATTGTTTGCCATTACAATATGCACCCTTGTGCACAATATTAGATCATTTTAACAAACTACATCATGAATGGGGCCATAAGATTGATCATCTGGCTCGAAAGCCATGAATCTTCACAAATGATAGCTCATTTCTGAGAACACTTTTTTAAAATAATTGTCGTATAATAAGTTTATTATTTTTTATGGTAACTTGGTCACATATAATGACACAATACGAAGGTTTTTATTTTTTTTGATTTTTTTTGAATTTCTTAGGCCGATTTCAAAATGTGGTCAAGTTTGCCGGTATGACCGTTCTTATCTAGGGGTGGAATCTTGTGAAAATTTTGGTGTTTCTATGATGAAATAGATATTTGTCTACCTAGAAATTATTTTTGAAAAAAATAAAGAGCAAACTATAAGGCAGCTACAGTTCAAATTTGACCCGCCTCCAACTGAATCGGCAGAAATTTGTCTTTTTCACGAGAGTTAGATCAAAGCTTTTGACACGGAACCATTTGGTCAATTGAAATTAAATATGGCCTAATATTTTATAAAATTTATTTGGTACAATTTTGCAACAATTGTATTATAGGTCCTTCACAAAAAAACTCATTTTGGGCACTCGAAAAATGGAAAATGAATTTTTCGTCCAAAGAAAATGAAAACTTCCTTAGGCAACATTGTTTGCCATTCCAATATTCACTCTTGTGCACAATATTAGATAATTTTAACAAACTATGTCATGAATGTGGCCATAAGATTGATCATTTGGCTTGAAAGCCATGAATCTTCACACATGATAGCTCGTTTATGAGAACACTTTTTTAAAATAATTGTCGTATTACAATTTTATTATTTTTCCTGGTAACTTGGTCACATATAATGACACAATGCGAAGGTTTTCCAATTTTTTTATTTTTTTTGAATTTTTCATGCCCATTTCAAAATGCGGTCAAAACGGTGGGCTTGACCGTTCCTGGCTACCGGTTGAATCTTGGACAAATTTTGGTGTTTCTATGATTAAATAGATACTTTTGTACCTAGAAATTATTTTTATAAAAAATCATGATCAACCTATGAGGCATCTGCAGTTCAAATTTGACCCTCTTCCTATTGAATCGGCGGAAATTTGTCTTTTTTATGAGAGGTGGATCAAAGCTTTTGACACCCAACCATTTGGTCAAATATAAATTAAATATGGCCTAATATTTTATAAAATTGATTTGGTCCAAATTTGCAACAAATATATGGTAGGTCCTTCACAAAAAAACTCATTTTGGGCACTCGAAAAATAGAAAATGGTTTTTTCGTCCAACAAAAATGAAAACTCCCTTTAGCAACATTGTTTGCCATTCCAATATGCACCCGTGTGAAAAATATTAGATCATTTGAACAAACTATGCCATGAATGTAAGAAATATTTGACAGTTTCTTCACTAAAAACCGATTTTTGGCACTCCGAAAATAGAAAATGATGTTTTTCTACAAAGCAAATGGAAACTCTCTTTGACAACATTATTTGCCATTCCAAGACGCACTCTTGAAAATAATATGAGATCATTCTTTGATTTTGTTCATGTGAAAAAATAGAAGAAAAACAAAAAACAAAACATAATTGAATGTGTTTTATTTTCATTGGTCGAACTGTCCGTGACGCGGATCGATGACATGGCGCCCATCCATCCATCCATCAGGCATTCAGCCTTCCCTCCCCTCCCCTGCTCTGCATCCAACCATCCATCCCTTGCCCTAGTCTCTCTCCCTCTCCCCGACTCAGATCTCCCCTACGCAAGTCCCTCCGACGCCGCCTCCTCCGCTGCCGCCGTCTAGCCAGCCAGGTACCCACGAGCAAAGCAGATCGGGACCTCCTCCTTCCCCCAATACAACCCGACGCCCCTCGTCCCCCGTCCCGGCGACCTCGTGACTTCGGCCATGTCGGTGAGTGCCCCGCGCCCCCAACAGCTTCGGGGACACGGAGCCCGTCACCGAGCCGCTGCCACCGCGCAGGAGGCAGCAGCGGAGGAGGAGGAGGATGCGGCAGCGGTGGAGAAGGCTCCGGCGAAGGAGACGGAGAGGGATCGATCGACCCGACCGGGGTCGATGTCGAGCTCGCTGGCCCGCCTGGGGGCGTGATAACCCACAAGTATAGGGGATCAGTTGTAGCCTTTCTCGATAAGTAAGAGTGTCGAACCCAACGAGGAGCTAAAGGTAGAACAAATATTCCCTCAAGTTCTATCGACCACCGATACAACTCTATGCACGCTTAACGTTCGCTTTACCTAGAACAAGTATGAAACTAGAAGTACTTTGTAGGTGTGATAGGATAGGTTTGCAAGATAATAAAGAGCACGTAAATAAAAACTAGGGGCTCCTTAGATAAAGTAACAATTAAGTTAGTTTAACGAGTGTGGAAAAGTAGTGGTAGGAGTTGCGGAATTGTCCCTAGGAAATCGATAACTAGACCGGTAATCATTATTGCAATTTTATATGAGGGAGAGGCATAAGCTAACATACTTTCTCTACTTGGATCATATGCACTTATGATTGGAACTCTAGCAAGCATCCGCAACTACTAAAGATCATTAAGGTAAAACCCAACCATAGCATTATAAGGTATCAAGTCCTCTTTATTCCCATACGCAAACAACCTACTTACTCGGGTCTGTGCTTCTGTCACTCACGCGACCCACCATAAGCGAATCATGAGCATATTGCAAACCCTACAGCGGGGATCCCTCACGCTTGTGCGACACGGAGAGCACCATAGGACAGCACCAATAATAAAACATGCAACTCAAACCAATCATGATCATCAATCAACCCATAGGACAACAAAAATCTACTCAGACATCATAGGATGGCAACACATCATTGGATAATAATATGAAGCATAAAGCACCATGTTCAAGTAGAGGGTACAGCGGGTTGCGGGAGAGTGGACCGCTGTAGATAGATGGGGGAAGGTGATGGAGGTGTTGGTGAAGATGACAGAGTTGTTGGAGTAGATCGCCGTCACGATGATGGCCCCGGCGGCGTTCCGGTGCCACCGGGAGAGAGGGGGAGAGAGCCCCCCTCCTTCTTCTTCTTACTTGGCCTCCCCCCTAGATGGGAGGAGGGTTTCCCCTCTGGTCCTTGGGGAGCCCCTCCGAGATTGGATCTCTCTCTCTGTTTCCTTATGTTTCTGCCTTCCCAGATTCTGGCCTTTCACCGTTTCTTAAATTCCCGGAGATCCGTAACTCCGATTGGGCTGAAATTTTAACACAATTTTTATCCGGATATTAGCTTTCTTGCGGCGAAAGAAGGGCACCAACCGCCTTACAGGGTGACCACAAGCCACCCTGGCGCGCCCTACCCCCCAGGGCACGCCCCTATGGCTTGTGGGCCCCTCGGGCACCGCCTTCTGTTGATTCCACTTCCCAAAATTCACATATATTCCAAAAAAATCTCCGTAAGTTTTTATTCCGTTTGGACTTCGTTTGATATGGATTTTCTGCGAAACAGAAAACATGCAACAAACAGGAACTGGCACTGGGCACTGGATCAATATGTTAGTCCCAAAAATAATATAAAAAGTTGCCAAAAGTATATGAAAGTTGTAGAATATTGGCATGAAACAATCAAAAATTATAGATACGACGGAGACGTATCAGCATCCCCAAGCTTAATTCCTGCTCGTCCTCGAGTAGGTAAATGATAAAAAAGATAATTTTTGATGTGGAATGCTACCTAGCATAATCTTGATCATATAATCTAATCATGGCATGAATATTAAGACATGAGTGATTCAAAGAATAGTCTATTATTTGACATTAAGACAATAATACTTCAAGCATACTAATAAAGCAATCATGTCTTCTCAAAATATCATGTCTAAAAGAAAGTTATCCCTACAAAATCATATAGTCTGGCTATGCTCCATCTTCATCACACAAAGTATTAAATCATGCACAACCCCGGTTTTAGCCAAGCAATTGTTTCATACTTTAGTATTCTCAAACTTTTTCAACTTTCACTCAATACATGAGAGTGAGCCATGGATATAGCACTATAGGTGGAATAGAATATGGTGGAGGTTGTGGAGAAAACAAAAAGAAGGAGATAGTCTCACATCAACTAGGCGTATCAACGGGCTATGGAGATGCCCATCAATAGATATCAATGTGAGTGAGTAGGGATTGCCATGCAACGGATGCACTAGAGCTATAAGTATATGAAAGCTCAAGAGAAACAAAGTTGGTGTGCATCCAACTTGCTTGCTCACGAAGACCTAGGGCAATTTGAGGAAGCCCATCATTGGAATATGCAAGCCGAGTTCTATAATGAAAAATTCCCAATAGTATATGAAAGTGACAACATAGGAGACTCTCTATATGAAAAACATGGTGCTACTCTGAAGCACAAGTGTGGTAAAGGATAGTAGCATTGCCCCTTCTCTCTTTTCTCTCATTTTTTATTTTTATTTTTTTTTCTCCTCTTTTTTTTGGTGGGCTTCTTTGGCCTCTTTTTTTTATTTGGGCTTCTTTGGCCTCTTTTATTTTTCATAAAGTCCGGAGACTCATCCCAACTTGTGAGGGAATCATAGCTTCCATCATCCTTTCCTCACATGGGACAATGCTCTATAATGATGATCGTCACACTTTTATTTACTTACAACTCAAGAATTATAACTCGATACTAGAACAAAATATGACTCTATATGAATGCCTCTGGCAGTGTACCGGGATGTGCAATGATCTAGCGTAGCAATGACATCAAAAAACGGACAAGCCATGAAAACATCATGCTAGCTATCTTACGATCATGCAAAGCAATATGACAATGATGGTGCGTGTCATAATAAACGGAACGGTGGAAGTTGCATGGCAATATATCTCGGAATGGCTATGGAAATGCCATAATAGGTAGGTATGGTGGCTGTTTTGAGGAAGAGAATATGGTGGGTTTAATGCACCGGCGAAAGTTGCGCGGTACTAGAGAGGCTAGCAAAGGTGGAAGGGTGAGAGTGCGTATAATCCAAGGACTCAACATTAGTCATAAAGAACTCACATATTTATTGCAAAAATTTATTAGTCATCGAAACAAGGTACTACACGCATGCTCCTAGGGGAAGGGTTGGTAGGAGTTAACCATCGCGCGATCCCGACCTCCACACAAAGGATGACAATCAATAAATAAATCATGCTCCGACTTCTTCACATAACGGTTCACCATACGTGCATGCTACGGGAATCACAAACTTTAACACAAATATTTCTACCAATCCACAATTACTCACTAGCATGACTCTAATATCACCATCTTTATATCACAAAACTATTGCAAGGAATCAAACATATCATATTCAGTGATCTACAAGTTTTATGTAGGATTTTATGACTAACCATGTGAATGACCAACTCCTGTTAACTCTCTAAATAGATATAAGTGAAGCATGAGAGTTTAATTCTTTCTACAAAAGATATGCCCACGCTCTAACAAATATAAGTGAAGCAAAAGAGCATTCTACAAATGGCGGTTTTCTATGTGTAGAGAAACAGGCAATCCAAACTTCAAATGATATAAGTGAAGCACATGAAGCATTCTATAAAGCCATACTCAAAAGATATAAGTGAGGTGCAAAGAGCCTTCTATAAATCAACCAAGGAATTTCTCATACCAGCATGGTGCATTATTAAAATAAAAATAAAAAGCACACGACGCTCCAAGATTTACGCATATCATGTGACGAATAAAAATATAGCTCCAAGTAAAATTACCGATGGTCGTTAGAAGAAAGAGGGGATGCCTTCCGGGGCATCCCCAAGCTTATTTTCTTGGGAGCCCTTGAATATTACCTTGGGGTGCCTCGAGCATCCCCAAGCTTAGTCTCTTTCCACTCCTTATTCCTTCATCCATCATGATCTCACCCAAAACTTGAAAACTTCAATCACACAAAACTTAACAAAACCCTCGTGAGATCCGTTAGTATAATTAAGTAAATCACCACTTTAAGTACTGTTGTGAACTCATTCCAAATTCATATTAGCATTATATCTACTGTATTCCAACTTCACCATGGTTCATACCCCCCGATACTACCCATAGATCCATCAAAATAAGAGAACAATGCATAGAAAACAGAATCTGTCAAAAACAGAACAGTCTGTAGTAATCTTAACATCTACCATACTTATGTAACTCCAAAAATTCTGAAACATTAGGACAAAATAAAAAAAATTCATAGCAGTACTGTGTAAAAATTTCAGAAACTTTTAACATTCCAGTAAAAAATGTAAATTCACGCACTACAGCCAAAGTTTCTGTTTTTGCACTGCACACACCAAACAAGCAATCTAATCATCCTAAAGGCAAATCTTGGCACATTATTTTTATAATACAAGGGATTTATACAAGGGGATAATTATTTTTGTTGAAAAATTTCTGTAATTAAGATTCGTAAAGTTTCCATGGGCATGAACAAAGTTCAAGGAGCTCCCCCACTTCAACGGTGCTCGTCCTTCTTACTTTCACTTCTCTTTTTGAAAAAGTTTTAGGTTCCCCTCTTTATTTTTTTTGTTTTTGAACTATATAAAAGCACACAACAGAATAAAATGACTCTCTAAAACTTCCGGGTTGTCTCCCTGGCAGCGCTTTCTTTAAAGCCATTAAGCTAGGCATAAAGTGCTCAAGTAATGGATCCACCCGGATCCCAAGGTATATCAAAGCCAATTTTAATTAACAATGATTTGTAATTTAGTAGTGAGCACAAAGTAACATATATCATGCAAAAACGAAGTCTAACCCTCTTCCTATGCATCGGCATGTCATAAAAGAACAATTCATGACACAAAGTAAAGGCCAATGCATAGCATAAGCAGTTTCTTGCAATTCTATTGTGTTGGAAACATAGAGAGGTGGAGATGTAGTTCCTCTCTCATAATAATTGCAAGTAGGAGCAGCAAGCACATGCATATTATATTTATCAAAATCATCATGTGCAATAGTAGAACGCAACCCATCAATATAGTCCTTAATAAGCGCAAACTTCTCCGATATAGTATAGTTGGGAGAATTCAAAAAGATAATAGGACTATCATGCGTGGGTGCAATAGCAACAATTTCATTCTTAACATAAGGAACTATAGCAAGTTCATCTCCATAAGCATCATTCATATTGGCATCATGGCCACAAGTATAGCAAGCATCAATTTCATCAAAAAGGGATATTTCAAATGAATCCAAGGGATCATAGCAATTATCATAGCATTCATCCTTCGGTAAGAACAAAGGGAAATTAAACAATGTATGAGTTGAAGAGTTACTCTCATTAGATGGTGGGCACGGGTAGCTAATCCGCTCTTCCTCCCTTTGATCTTCGCTCTCCTCGTCATCTTTTTCATCTAATGAGCTCACAGTGTCAGGAATTTCTTCTTCCATAGATTCCTGTAAAATATTAGTCTCTTCTTGGACAGCGGAGACTTTCTCAATAAAAGCATTAATACCGGCATTATATTTATAATTCTCATAGAAATATCGAAGTATAGCAAAATTTTCAGATATGTAAACAGCATCATCATAATTTTCATACTCCTCAAACAAACATTTAATTTCACAAGCGCCCATAAAAGCAACGAATTCTTCTATTCGTTCCACATCATAGTAATCATATATACCATTAGCATAAGAAGCCAAGGTTTCATTATCATTAAATTTACATGAAAAGGGAAGGTGTGGAGCCTTCATCCTAGAGCAACAAGTATAATCATATCTCAAGCATAAATTCCGAGCATACCAATGTAACATATGAATTTGATCCCATAACAGTTTCCCTTTTTGAGTCAGGCGATAATCCCTAAAGTATTCACGTTGATCCAACGTGTGTCCCATTATAAAATTGAATGGGGTTTTCTCAGGATTATTAAAGTAGTGCATAATATCTTTCACATAACGAGCATCGAGGGTTTTAGGAGGTTCCCCATCTCCATGAGTAGCAAGCACACCTAATTTTTTTGGTATTTCATGTTCCATATCCATAACTAAAGATAGATAACAACTTAGAACAGCAAATAAAATCTACTTAGTGATAAAGCAAACAAGCACACACGAGAATATTCACCCCACGCTATTGCTCCCCGGCAACGGCGCCAGAAAAAGGTCTTGATAACCCACGAGTATAGGGGATCAGTTGTAGCCTTTCTCGATAAGTAAGAGTGTCGAACCCAACGAGGAGCTAAAGGTAGAACAAATATTCCCTCAAGTTCTATCGACCACCGATACAACTCTACGCACGCTTAACGTTCGCTTTACCTAGAACAAGTATGAAACTAGAAGTACTTTGTAGGTGTGATAGGATAGGTTTGCAAGATAATAAAGAGCACGTAAATAAAAACTAGGGGCTGCTTAGATAAAGTAACAATTAAGTTAGTTTAACGAGTGTGGAAAAGTGGTGGTAGGAGTTGCGGAATTATCCCTAGGCAATCGATAACTAGACCGGTAATCATTATTGCAATTTTATATGAGGGAGAGGCATAAGCTAACATACTTTCTCTACTTGGATCATATGCACTTATGATTGGAACTTTAGCAAGCATCCGCAACTACTAAAGATCATTAAGGTAAAACCCAACCATAGCATTATAAGGTATCAAGTCCTCTTTATTCCCATACGCAAACAACCTACTTACTCGGGTATGTGCTTCTGTCACTCACGCCACCAACCATAAGCGAATCATGAACATATTGCAAACCCTACAGCGGAGATCCCTCACGCTCGCGCGACACGGAGAGCACCATAGGACAGCACCAATAATAAAACATGCAACTCAAACCAATCATGATCATCAATCAACCCATAGGACAACAAAAATCTACTTAGACATCATAGGATGGCAACACATCATTGGATAATAATATGAAGCATAAAGCACCATGTTCAAGTAGAGGGTACAGCGG
This sequence comes from Elymus sibiricus, assembly GCA_039707655.1. NCBI lineage: Eukaryota > Viridiplantae > Streptophyta > Magnoliopsida > Poales > Poaceae > Elymus > Elymus sibiricus. The sequence continues at coordinate 342,387,633 of CM077673.1, forward strand.
GTTGCGGGAGAGTGGGCCGCTGTAGATAGATGGGGGAAGGTGATGGAGGTGTTGGTGAAGATGACGGAGTTGTTGGAGTAGATCGCCGTCACGATGATGGCCCCGGCGGCGTTCCGGTGCCACCGGGAGAGAGGGGGAGAGAGCCCCCCTCCTTCTTATTCTTCCTTGGCCTCCCCCCTAGATTGGAGGAGGGTTTCCCCTCTGGTCCTTGGCTTCCATGGCGGAGGAGGGGCGGGAGCCCCTCCGAGATTGGATCTCTCTCTCTGTTTCCTTCTGTTTCTGCCTTCCCAGATTCTCGCCTTTCACCGTTTCTTAAATTCCCGGAGATCCGTAACTCCGATTGGGCTGAAATTTTAACACGATTTTTATCCGGATATTAGCTTTCTTGCGACGAAAGAAGGGCACCAACCGCCTTACGGGGTGACCACAAGCCACCCTGGTGCGCCCTACCCCCCAGGGCGCGCCCCTATGGCTTGTGGGCCCCTCGGGCACCGCCTTCTGTTGATTCCACTTCCCAAAATTCACATATATTCCAAAAAAAATCTCCGTAAGTTTTATCCCGTTTGGACTTCGTTTGATATGGATTTTCTGTGAAACAAAAAACATGCAACAAACAGGAACTGGCACTGGGCACTGGATCAATATGTTAGTCCCAAAAATAATATAACAAGTTGCCAAAAGTATATGAAAGTTGTAGAATATTGGCATGAAACAATCAAAAATTATAGATACGACGGAGACGTATCAGGGCGGCGCTGCCCCGTGCACGCCCGCTCGACGCTGCGGCGACGACACGCATCCCGCCGCGGGGAGCGCGGTGGGATCCCGCCGCCCCCGCCCCGCCTCGCTGTACGGTGAGCGAGCCTGCCTCCTGCCGTCCCGCTATGTTTCTTAGATCAGAACATGTTGCTGCATGCGTGAAGGTGTCCCCTGCATCTTGAATTGGACCTGCAGCTCGCAGGTGCCAGGCTCACTCGGACGTGAAGGCATCCCCTGCATCAGAGTCCAAGGATGTGGGGATTTCGTCTCAGGGCTGGAGGATCAAGATGCTCTACGATGGTAAATGCCCGCTCTGTATGCGTGAGGTGCGTTGCATCATCCATGGTTTCTCGGACTTGCTTATTATATTCAGCAATTGCATATTCAGAGTGCGCTCAAACCTCTCAAGCAACTTAATAAGGACACATATTTGTACATGTTCAACCAGTGCCCTCACTGAATGTTTGGAATTAATGACTATATGGTAGGCCATATGAATGCATGAGATTGAACTAATGTTAGCCGATGTTGGCAAATGGCGCCGAGTCTGCAAGCTGATTTCGCCTTTGCTCAGTTACAGAGACAGAATATCCTGTGTCTATTTCATTTCCCCGGGACTTGGTGTTCAGCCTCTGTGTGGCTCATGTTTGAATTTTTCCAATTTTGGCCGTATTCATTGCGTGGCTGCTAGAATATCACCCCTCTGAACGCTACTTGTTGTGCATTTGAGTTCTGGGTCTGTAAGACATTAGGATGGCTAAATCAACTATGCTAGTACACTGTTTTAACTGACTGAGCAGGCATCCGTCCTGTGGTAGCCTCCCCTGTTTTAGTATTTTGTTGGGTATTAATCTCGGAGAGGAATCGTGGATTCTTTGCTTTGATTGAGGTTGATTTTGCGGGAGGAGTTAGATTATTACGACTTGTCCGTGCTAATATTTCAATGGGAACATGCAAGATGATGGGTTTGGTGTGCAATTGTTTGAAAGATCTTTTCGAATCATGTTGTGGTTTTGTCACGGCAGATGTCCCCGTGAAAGGACTTAGGTTCGAGGCCATCGCTAAGGTGAGCTCGAAGGGGTTGATCGGAATCGAAAGACAAGAGTTACCCAGGTTCGGCCCATTGGAAAGAGGTAAAAGCCTATGTCCTGCTTTGTGTTGTATTGATTGGGTATCGATTACAAGGGAGCGAGCTTGCTTGACCTAGCTAACGATCAGTTATTTCGTGGCCTAAGCCGCCCAGGTAACCCGCCTTTATATACACAGGTCAAGGCCCTGGGCTTACAAGAGTCCGGGCCGGGTTATACTTGATAACCGACCTCACCTCTAACTATACATGCCTTATCTAACAAGCCGCCCCCGGCGGCTCAAGCCCGCCGGGTTACATCCTGTCTTCTGGCTCTGGGCCTCCCGGCCCATTGCATAAGCTGATTCTTAATGTTGTCATAAGCCGCCAACCGTATGACCCGGCCCCACCTGGGCGGGTCTCACCACGGGGTTATATCCCCAACATTAGGCCCCAGATTGATTTGAACCGGTTCATGTCAATCTCCAAGTCTTTTGGTTGGCGCGTCTTGCCTTCTCTGATGATCTTCATGACCCGCCGAAAAATGGGCGATCGTTGCGTCTGACAAGCTTTCATGACCCGCCGTGACGTCATCAGAAAAATCAAAAAAGATTCCTCTGACGTCAGAGCGGATCTTTCGTCATTAATATGACCAGCCCGGAAATCGAGGCGTCTTTTTAGTTTAACCATCATCGTGATCCCTCGATTCTCGCACCGGACCGTTTGTGAGACCATTATAGCCTTATAAATAGGCACGGGGGGCTATCACTTTCATTTTTTCCACCGCCGCCATCTTCTTCTTCTTCCTCCGAACGCCCGCGCCGCCGAAGCCAGCCGCGCCACTCGATCCTCACCGTCTTCATCGACACTGGCCGCTGCATCAACCTGAAACGATCCAGAGCTCTCGCGCATTCGCCGCACCCCTAAGGTTCTAACTCTGCCCCCTGTCAGATCTGCATTAGGGTTTCTCCGAATTCATGGAGTTCTTCGGTGTTCATCACCATTCGTCGGAACGTTCTTCACCGATTAGATGAAAACACCTTCTTTAAAGCCTCGCAATGCTGCCGAAATCCCGCGGCCGCCCGCTCCATACTTATACCGCACTCATTGTAGATCTGTAGCTCATTTTAATCTGAATAATGGACATCTATTCTTCCGCTGGTCCTTTTAGGGCTAGAACATTTTTCTTTTTCCCTTGCCCGTAGATCTTGAATCCATAGCTGTAGTTGCGGAATCGGTTTCTCAACACTTAGCAATTTGTTCAACCTGTGTTGATAAACTTGACCCGCCAAAAAGCTGCCGGCTCACTTTGTCTTGCCGCAAGCAGCTTCGGCGGCTCATAATTTTTATTGACCCGCCCAATGCCATCACCATTTATAGCTGTAGCAACCTTGGTCAAAATGTATTTTTAAGCCGCCAGATATTCATGCCTTCCTGCAGCTTCCTAAGCCGCCACCATGTCGAAAACTCCATCCACCTGCAACTGGGTAAAGTTTGGAGTGACCGAAGAGTCTCTCAAGGAATTCGTCACCATGGGGGATCTGCCGGCTCAGGACGTTATCCACTGGCGGGTTCCAGGAAATGAGACTACCCCTAAACCCAAAGACAAGGAGGTCATTATATTCACAGACCATCTTCTTCGGGGCTTTTCCCCTCCCGGGTCAAAGTTTTTCCGGGTTGTCTTACACGCATTCAAGCTGCACCCCCAAGACATCGGCCCGAATTCTGTGACCAACATGTGCGAATTTCAAACCTTCTATGAAGCCTACCTTTAGGAGGAGCCGTCTGTTGACTTTTTCAAGGAATACTTCTACATCAACCGCCAGACAGAGATGGCATACGGGTTAAGCCTTGAGCTCGGGGGCGTTACTCTTCAGAGGCGGAGGGACGTGCTCTTCCCAGCGGCGACTCTGCCAAGTCACCCCAAGGAGTGGAACAAGACGTGGTTCTATTGCCAAGACACTTCACCAGAGGGGGAGAACCCACCGCTGGGTTACCGTTCTTATCGGCTTAGCACAGATACAGAACTTTCAGACCGGATGTCAGCCGCCGGACGTGCTCAATATGTCTCCGCCTTCTCAAAAGTCAGAGCCATGTTAGCCAATGGGTTGACGGGTATCGATCTGACCCGCTGCTGGGTCTCCTAGAGGATTCTGCCGCTAAACCGCCGAGGCGCCTTGATGTGCCAGTATACTGGTAAAGTAGATGACCCTCAATGCTTCAATCAGACCCCCTTAAAGGATCAGGACCTCAACACTATCGTCAAATCTTTGATGGGGGAATCATTAGCCGCCTGCAGCAAGACTAGCTTGAGTCCCTTCTCTGCGCTTAACCCGGCTCCGGATGTAAGTTATTTCATCCTAGCCCTCATCCATTCTTTTAATGTTGTACTTTACATACTTTATTAAACCTTTTCCCTGCCAACATGCTTTGTCATACATAGGCCGGCTCTTCCTTCTGGAAAAAGCTGTTGCCCCCGACTCTCAAGAAGAAGAACAAGGTCCCAAAGGCATCAAAGACTAAGGCGCTGACCCGCAAGAGGAAACAGTCAATAGAAGAGCTATTTGATTTAGATGACTCAGAGGTAGAACTTGACTCCCTTGGCCTTCTCTTTATGCAACTTATTGACGGCAATCACTCACAGGAAGAAGCTGAAACAAGCCATGCCGACGTTGCCGAGGTAACCATTGTCTCCTCTGACTCGGATCTTTCACCAATAAAGAGAGTACGGCGGGCTGTACGAAAGGTAAAGAGTTCCCGTCCTTTTGCTTACTTGAGTCATAACTTTCTTTTGAAGAAACAGCAAGACTATAGCAGACGTCAAACCCGGAGCGCCGGCTCTGGAGACCTTTTAACCGGCTTACCAAATGAGCCGGCCCCTCGGAAACAGCGCACCGAAGTACTTCCTTGTCTTAAACTTATCTTGTCTGTACATTATCCTTGCAGCTTATTAACTGTTTAACAATGCTAAATTTTTCCAGGACTCGCCTCCTTCTTCTGGCGATTCAACCGCCTCAAAACTGCCTCTTCTTATTATTAATCGGGGGTAAGCATTTCTATATCCCGAAATGTGTCTAATATCTCATACCTTATCATGACATATCCAACGTTGCCTTTGCTCACAGGGCTCAAGCCAAACGAAGGAAAGGGGCCGGGTCATCCGCAACTCCTGATGTCCAAAACCCGGAGATCCCAACACCCAATATTCTTGACTATCATATTGAGCCTTCTGAGGCTGCTAAAGACACCCCTGAAGAGGTTCCTCCACAGGCCGAGCCGGCTTCTATGGACATTGAAGTCCATCCAGATTCTTCTCCTAAGCCGCCCAGCCCCAGCCGTCAACTGAACACATGGCTTCTCATGAAGAGGTCATTGTCACCGGGGCGGCTTACAAACCTCCAGCTCCTTCACATGCGCTATCAAAGCATATCAAGGAAAATGAGGCAGCTCCCTCCAAGGAAGAGAAGACTCCCTCTGATCTTTCAAATTTGGATAAGCTTACTGCTGATGAATTACATGCCGGCTATCTGAGCCGTCTATTTGCCAGCCGAGACATGGAGGCCAGCCTGTTCGCCAAGATGAAGACAAAATATGAGGTACTTCACCTCCCTTGCCTCTTCGTGTATATACTTATGTAGCCCCCAAGAACCGGTTGAACTCTCAGAAGGTCAGCCGGGTCTTGCATTTAATTTGGCAATTTTTGGAGAGTCATCAGCATGTGGAACATGTACTGAAAGCCAACTGTAGCCCCCAAGGGCCGGGTCATTACACCAATAATGAGCCGGCACTCAATCATAGAGTAAGAGCCAACTGTAGCCCCCAAGGGCCGGGTCATTACTTAAGTAATGAGCCGGCACTCAATCATAGAGCAAGCGCCGATCGTAGCCCCCAAGGGCCGGGTCATTACCTAAGTAATGAGCCGGCACTCAATCATTGAGCAAGCACCGATTGTAGCCCCCAAGGGCCGGGTCATTACCTAAGTAATGAGCCGGCACTCAATCATTGAGCAAGCGCCAATCGTAGCCCCCAGACTGCAAACTGCCAGGTGATTGGAATCATCCGTAATTCTTGAGCCGGCACATGGGCACGTCGCCCAAATTTTTGACACCCGCCACACTTAGTGACCAAATCCTCTGCATCCTTATGAGCTGTTAACCAGTAAAACCCGTGTCGAAAAGCCTTGGCCACCAAAGATTTTGACCCGGCATGATGACCACAATCACCAGCATGGATTTCTTGCAAGATCTCACGGCCCTCATTAGGAGAAACACAGTGCTGGAAAACACCAGACACACTGCGTCGATGTAACTCGCCGTTGACAATAGTCATAGATTTAGACCGCCTCGTGATCTGTCGTGCCAGAGTCTCGTCTTGAGGTAACTCGCCGCGGGTCAGGTACGCCAGATAAGGCAACGTCCAGTCAGGTATCGCGCGGAGAGCCGCCACCAGTTGTTCTTCCGGGTCAGGTATAGCCAAATCCTCCTCCGACGGTAACTTGACCGACGGGTGATGCAATATGTCCAAGAACACATTAGGCGGCACCGGCTTACGCTGAGACCCCAACCTTGATAAAGCGTCAGCCGCCTCATTCTTCCGGCGGTCAATGTGATCCACCTGATAACCTTTAAAGTGGCCAGCAATAACATCAACCGCCTGACGATAAGCCGCCATACGAGGGTCCTTAGAATACCACGTGCCAGAGACTTGTTGAGCCACAAGGTCTGAGTCGCCAAGACACCTGACCCGGCTCAAATTCATTTCCTTGGCCACACGGAGCCCGTGAAGCAAAGCCTCATATTCTATTGCATTGTTAGTACAAGGAAACATTAGCCTTAAAACATAACAAAATTTGTCACCTCGCGGGGAAGTTAAAACAACTCCAGCCCCGGAGCCTTCCAATTGCCTGGATCCATCAAAGTGAATCGTCCAATAAGTATTGTCCGGCTTCTCCTCAGGAATTTGACATTCTGTCCAGTCATTGATAAAGTCCACCAGGGCTTGAGATTTGATGGCCGTCCGGGGCACATACTTCAGATTGAGAGGTCCAAGTTCAATCGCCCACTTAGCAATCCTTCCGGTGGCTTCTATATTTTGAATGATATCTCCCAAAGGAGCAGAACTAACCACTGTGATCGGGTGACCAAGGAAATAATGCTTCAGCTTGCGATTGGCCATGAACACCCCAAGCACCAGTTTTTACCAATGAGGGTATCTTTGCTTCGACTCTGTTAGGACCTCACTGACATAATAAACCGGCCGCTGAACTGGGTACTCCTTACCCGCCTCCTTGCGCTCCACCACAACTGCAACACTGACGGCCTTGTTATTAGCCGCCACATATAAGAGCAGAGGCTCCTTTTCCACGGGAGCAGCTAAAACAGGCGGCTCAGCCAATTGCTTTTTGAGCGCCTCAAACGCCTCATTAGCCGCATCGCTCCAGACGAAATCGTCTGTCTTCTTCATCATCTGATATAGAGGAATAGCCTTCTCACCCAGGCGGCTTATGAACCGGCTTAATGCAGCAATACGACCCGCCAGGCGCTGAACATCATTGATGCACGCTGACTTAGACAAGGAAGCAATAGCCTTTATCTTGTCCGGGTTAGCTTCAATGCCACGCTCAAAGACTAAAACTCCCAAGAGCATGCCTGCAGGTACACCGAAAACACATTTTGCCGGGTTAAGCATCATCTTGTAGACCCGCAAATTGTCAAAGGTTTCCTTCAAATCAGCCAGCAGAGTTTCCTTCTTCCTTGACTTGACCACAATATCATCCACATAAGCATGAACATTGCGCCCAATTTGACCATGAAGATAGTTCTGCACACAACACTGGTAAGTCGCCTGGGCACTCTTGAGCCCGAAAGGCATAGACACATAGCAGAAAGCACCAAAAGGCGTAATGAAAGACGTCTTCTCTTGGTCTTTGACTGCCATCTTGATCTGATGATAACCTGGATAAGCATCCAGGAAGCATAGACTCTCACAACCCGCCGTTGCATCAATGATTTGATTGATACGGGGGAGAGCAAACGGGTCAATCGGACAAGCCTTGTTAAGATCCGTGTAATCTACGCACATACGCCACGTGCCGTTCTTCTTGAGTACCAACACCGGGTTAGCAAGCCACTCCAGGTGAAAAACTTCAACGATGAACCCCTCTGCCAAGAGCCGGGCCACCTCTTCTCCAATAGCCTTACGCCTCTCCTCATTGAATCGATGGAGGAACTATTTGACCGGCTTAAATTTAGGATCCACATTAAGGTGGTTGTCGTGGATTTGTCACGGCAAGATGTCCGGGTTAACGGACTCAGGTGTGAGGCCATCGCAACTATGTAGCGGCTTGAGAGGGGTTGGTCGGAATCGAGAGGCACGAGTTTACCCAGGTTCGGCCCCTCCGATGGAGGTAAAAGCCTACGTCCTGCTTTGTGTCTATATTGATGATGATGACGATCTCGATTACAAGGGTGCGGAGTCGCTACCTCTAATCTCGAGAGCCTCTTATCTGTCTATCTCTAATGACTTGAAGTTGTTCACTTGTCCCTCTTGGGGCGCCTTACCCCTCCTTATATAAGTGGAAGGGGTAGGTTTACATGTAGAGTCCTACTGGGAGTAGGACTAGGACTAGTCTTTCATGAATCCTAATCCGGGTCTTGTTTCCTTCGTGATGGAGTCTTTCCTCTCCTTGGGTCTTCTCTGTGAGCCGCCCCTCCAAGCCCATCCATGAGCCGCCTTGCGCCGGCTTGCTCGCTGGGCCTTGGGCCTTGTCGCTCATCTGACCCGCCTGCCGGGTTACCCATGAACCGCCAAGTCTCGACCGGGTCACCAGTGAGTCGCCAAGTCCTGGCCGGGTCATACTTCCGGCCGGGTTATACCGCGGGGTATATCCCCGACATTAGCCCCCAGGTTAGCTTGAATTTATTCTTGCTAAGCTCCTGAAATAAGAATAAATATGTTAACTGACCGGCTCGCTCCACTGGCCGGCTTAATGAAGTAGCTCCTTGAAAATCCGGGTTTCTTCTTCATATGAACGAGCGGTCTTCTCAATCATCTTGCTTGTCAGTGTCCTTTGAAGTAAAATATTGGGAATACAACACCCATATGCCCTTGAGTCGGCCTCCAACACTCTTCAACTTGTGAAGCCGGGTTGCTTATATAAACTCTGTCGGGTTATGATCTTTTGATAATGCCGGGTCATGATTGTTGGTGACGCCGGGTCAAACAACTAGACTCCAGATGACTTGATAAAAATATTGGGATGAAAATCCATCTGATGTAGAGCCGGTCTTCCAACGCTTCAGCTCCATGAAGAAATGAGACCTAGCTCACTCAAAATTTGATAGCTTAAAAATGTCCTGCTATTTTTATCTCCATATTACCTGTAGCCCCCAAGCTCCAAGTTTATCCATGATGACTTGGCGCTTTGCAATAATATCTTTGATTGTGTAGCCCCCAAGTACCAGGTTGCCTTGCCTGCAGCAACCTGGGACTTGTAACTGTCTTATACTTTATAAAGCTTCGGCTGGTGTAGCCCCCAAGGACCGGGTTGTTTTGCTTGCAACAACCTGGAACTTTTGAACTTGGTGTTGAATGTTGAGAAATATGGGTTGTCATCTGAGTCGCCAGATATATACTGAGTGTCTTGTATTTCACAAGTGTAGCCCCCAAGGGTCGGCTCATCAGCGTGTGATGGGCCGGGTCTTTCAACAGACCCTGTAGCCCCCAAGTGCCGGGTCGCACGCCTGCGGCGACTTGGGACTTTAGCAATTTTGATCTGAGTAGTGTAGCCCCCAAGTGCCGGGTCAGTAAGAAGTACTGGGCTGGGACTTAGAAAAAGATATAAAGGCCGGCTCATCTCCTTGAGATAACAGGGTCTGTTGACAATGTAATGACTTGAAAAACAGCTTGCATTAGCCCCAAGTGTCGTGGTGCGTGCTTGCAGTGACATGGGACTTGCATAATTGATATAAACTGGACTTGAATAATGTAGCCCCCAAGTGTCGGGTTGCATGCCTGCGGCGACTCGGGACTATTCCTTCCATTGCAGAAATAAAATCTTATCCACTCTCCAGATGATGTTGCTGAAAGCCTTGCATATCAATGTTGAACCGTGCTCCTTGTTGTAAGCTGGTATTTCTTGGACGAAGGAATTATAGCCATTACTCTGAAGGGGCTTTGAAAACCTCAATCATCCAATGCTGGTTATGACAACCATAATGAAAAATCCAGCCATGTTGGCTATTTAAGATTTGAATAATATAACCCGGTTTGAAAAAACCGGTTCCTGCAATGTAGACCAGGATACCCATGCATATATGATGCATGGTAAAATGATGCAATGATGATGTATGATGCAATGTATGATGTTCTTGCTTTGAAGGCACAACCAGAAGAGATCAACTCTTGTGTATGTTCTTGCTTTTTCTTTTTTGAAAACTCATATGCCGGTTCTTCTGGGTGGACTCGCTGCTTGAACTCTTAACAGTACATGGTCTCTAGTGAGAGTGACCGTCAACTCCTTTGAGCGGCTCAGGGTCTCTAGGCGAGATTAACTGATAAGAGCGCAATGAACCAGAGAGAGACGCAGCAAACGGCGGGTCATGCCCCCAGGGCCCATAAGCTACCTCTCACGTGACATAAATCCGTCGTTTGAACCTTAAACAGTGCAGGGTCTTTAAAAGAGTAACTGTTTAAGAGTACGAACGGGCCACATAACGGAGAGTCGGCAGCAGATGGGTGAGTTTATCCTCGCTTTCGGTAAGCCGGCCCTCACGTGACAAGATCTGCCGGTTTAACCTTGATCAGTACAGGGTCTCTAGTGAGAGTGACTGTCAAATATTTTAAACAGCTCAGGGTCTCTAGCCGAGATTAACTGGTAAGAGTTCGGCGGGTCACCTAGCGGAGCAGCAGCAGCATACAGGCAGGTTTAACTCGAACTTGCGGTGGCTGAAGAGCCGATCAAGAGGGTGTGTAAGCTGAACCCGGTGGGTTGGAAGCCCCCAAATGACCTTGTTGACGGAGTCAACTTTTTGGGTATACAACCCGGCCTTACGGTGGCTGAAGAGCCGATCAAGAGGGTGTGTAAGCTAAACCCGGCGGGTTGGAAGCCCCCAAATGACCTTGTCAATAGTATCAACTGTTGCACCATCATGTAAGCCGCCATCTTGCAAGCCGCCATCTTGTATGCCGCCATCTTGTAGGCCGCCATCTGACGCTGCAGTTTTGGCTGAAGAGCCGATCAAGAGGGTGTGTAAGCTAAACCCAATGGGTTGGAAGCCCCCAAATGACCTTATGATGATCCAATAAATCAGGGCACCCATGTTTGAATGGTGCATCACGGCGGTTCGTCCTCTTAAGCAACTTTTAATCTTCCGCCAATAATGTAATAGCCCCCAGGATCGAGTTAACTTCCTTGCAATGACCCGGGGTTATCGTTGAAAAACGACCAAATGTGTGGAGCCATGTCTGTAGCCCCCGAATCTTAAGTCGACTCGAAGAGGCGGCTTGAGAGTCTCCCCTGAAGGTTGAGGTTGACCGTGGCGGGTTATAGATGACCCCGTATGAATTGTTTCAATAATCCGGTCGATGGTTTGTCTCGGCTGGTTGTTTGAAGTTTAACCAAACCGTAGTTGGGGCGAGTTGTGCGCCTGTCTGCTTGGGCGGCTCGTATAGACGAACACTAATCTGATATGTTGATGTAAATCAGACTGTGGGCGGCGTCTTGTGCACGTCCGTTGGGCGGCTCATATAGGAGAGCACTACACCGGTGTGTTGACGCAGACCGGACCGCGGGGACGGCGGCTTGCGTGCGTCCGTTGGGCGGCTCGTATAGGCGAGCACTGCACCGATGTATGCGGCCCCTGGCGTGTTGATGTAGATGTGGAAGTTAGCCGTGGCGTTCGGAACCGGCTTGATAGCGCAGATGCGAGGGTTGGCCACGGCATTTGTAAGCCGGCGTGGTCGGCGAGTCGCCCGTGTCGTTGTAGGCCGGCGCGGATAGAGAGTCGCCCATGACAATGTAGGCATGGACTACGGCGAGTTGCCCGTGGCATTGTAGGCCAGCGCGGACGGCGAGTCAGCAGCGACGTTGTTGATGTAGCCTAGACCACTGGGGGCGGCGGCTTGCACGTATGTCCGTCGAATAGTGCGGCATAAATGGATGCTAGCGCATGATTATGTTGACGCAAGTTCCATATCCACAATATTGTGTTCCCTTTGTAGTGAACCATTGTCCTGTGATTTAAAAACATTGCAGACAGAGTAATTGTTCTTGACTGCATTAATATATACTGAAAAGTAGATAAGGCGGATAGCACCTGGTATTTTTGTGGGATGTCGAGCCAGTCGTGATAACGAGGCGACTATAAAAATGAACCGCCAGCCACAGTGAGCCGGCCGAGAAGAAATTTCTTGATGAGTATGGCTCATCAGCAAGTCCATTGCATCCTTCTTTTAGTTTTGCCTGTTGGTTGCAGATCCCCCTCCTCAATCGGAAAATAAGGGCTCTGGAAAGTCCCCAGTGCATCCAAGACAGCATCAGATCCCATGTTGTTGTTTTTTTTAACAGCCGGCCCTTTGCTCCTCTGTTTCTTTTTTAGCTGGCACTGCTCCGCACGGGAAGGACGGGTGGGGCGAGGCACGGCGCAGCGGCGACGAGGGAGACCGACCCCGGGTGGAGCAGCATGAGGGGCCCCTCGGTGAGGGCAACTTGTGGCGGAGGCGGCGGCTCGAAGATGCAGAGGCGGTTTGGCGCGGCAGAGGCGGCGGCTCGAGGCCTGTCATGGCGGAGGCGGCGGCTTCAAAACCGTTCCGGTGAGGACGGGCCGCAGCGGCGGCTCGGGGACAAGGGGAGGCCGGGGCCGGCTCGAGGCGGAAGCGAGGCCGGTTTGGTCGCGGCAGAGGCGGCGGCTCGAGTAGGCCTGGCATGGAGGCAACTTGAGGCCAGCCGCGGCGGCTGCGACCGGGCGAGGGCGGGGAGCCGGTGGAGGCGCGCTGAGGTGGTAGAGCGAGGCTGGCTCGAATGAAGGCGAGGCGCGACCGAGGCGGCTCGGTCGCAAGGCGAGGCGCGGACGGCGGAGGCGTACGCCTCGGCGGTTCAGGGCGTGGCGGCGACTCAAGGTGCAGCGGCGGCTCGAGGCATGGCACAGCGGAGCAAAGCCTCGGTGGTGGAGGCGAGGTGAGCAACCATGGCGGATGTGAGGCCGGCTCGAGGAGGCACGGGGGAGGCCGACTCCACGGCGGCTCAGGGCGAGCTGGGAGGAGCCCGAACCGGCCGCAGGGTGAGCGGAACCAGCCAGCGCGGGAGCCGGCAGGTGGGGCAGCGGTTGCGCGTGGCGGCTCGGTAGCTCCAGCAGGCAGCGACGGCGAGTGGCTGAGCCTGTGGCGGAGGTGGAGCTGCGGTAGGAGGAGATGGCGGCTTGGAGCAGCACGGCGAGGTGAGCCCACGGTGGCGGGGAAGACGGACCACGGGACGCGGCCTGGTTATGTGCGGAGAGGCAGAGCCGGCCGAGGCGCCTCCGGAGGCGGGGCACGCGAGAACCGGCGTGCCTAGCGCGGGCGGTGCTGCGTGAAGGCGGAGCGCGGCAAAGGCTGCTCGAAGGTGCAGAGGCGAGGTGAAGGCGGGTCCGCGGTGGCGGAGGTAAGGCGAGCCGGCAAGGGCGCGGCGGCTGGTTGGACGGCGGCTCAGAGCAGCGAGCGCAGCGGCGCGGCGCGACCGGCTCAGTGGTGGAGGTGAGTCACGGGGGCGTAGCGGCAAGCCGGCCTGCGCGAGCGCAGGAGGTGAGGCGGGCGTGGCGTGCAGCGGCGAGCCGCGGCGGGGCAGCGTGGGGCGGTGAGACGAGGTGGTGCCATGGCGGAGACTACCGAGTCCATGCCGACCACGGCGCAGCGGGCGTAGCAACTCAAGGCGGGGCGGCGGATGAGGTGTAGCAGGCCGGCGGCTTGGGCGCGAAGTAAAAGGGCGAGGCGTGCCACGACGGCTGCGGCAAGTGCGACGGGGCAGCTCGGAGAAGCGGGCGGCTTGCAAGAGCAGCGACACGGAGCAGTTTCGCAGGTGCAGCGGCTCGTAGGCGTCGTGGCGCGACGCGGAAGCGGCTGCGAGCGCGACGGCTGTAGGGAAGGCCGGCTCGAGGTGAGGCCACGGCGGCCAGGCGCTGTAGAGCCGGCCGGCTGGAGCGGCTTGCGGGGGCTCGGAGGCGAGCGGAGCAGAACGCATCGAGGCCGGGGGCAGGAGGCGAGGCACGGCGAGCCGGCGTGCACGCGCTTGCAGGCAAAATCCATGGTCCATCTGCCTCCGGGTCTTCACGCAAGTAGCAGCAGCAACGATTCCTTGGAACTCGATGACAGAGAAAGTCTGAATTGGTGTGTCCGCCTCGGTGGACTGTCCGGATTGGAGTCGATCTCCAAAATTGCTTATGAGTTGAATCGGCAACAGGAAAGAACCAATCGGTCTCGGCGACTTGCGGCCTCGGGGAGCAGTGAGACTTTCTCTAAGCATTTATCCCCACATGTCGACAAGAAGTTGTGGCCGCGTTGAAACTTCTTGGGCTCATCTCTCATTGGCTGCCGCGACAGCCGTACAGGAGCTTGCGGCCGAATAGATTTTCGGCGGATCGCACGATGCGGCTGCGCACATACGTAGCCCTAATTTTTCTCAGCCTCAAACTCGTACACACCGTTCTGACTGCTCGTTGATGATGCGATCCTTATGTGCAGTTTCTTCTTCATCCGACACAACTCTAGATTTCTCGATCCCTGAAAAGATCCCTCCAAGAACATAACATCACCGTGTGCGGGCCCCAAGATGGGCGCCAACTGTCGTGGATTTGTCATGGCAAGATGTCCGGGTTAACGGACTCAGGTGTGAGGCCATCGCAACTATGTAGCGGCTTGAGAGGGGTTGGTCGGAATCGAGAGGCACCAGTTTACCCAGGTTCGGCCCCTCCGATGGAGGTAAAATCCTACGTCTTGCTTTGTGTCTATATTGATGATGATGACGATCTCGATTACAAGGGTGCGGAGTCGCTACCTCTAATCTCGAGAGCCTCTTATCTGTCTATCTCTAATGACTTGAAGTTGTTCACTTGTCCCTCTTGGGGCGCCTTACCCCTCCTTATATATGTGGAAGGGGTAGGTTTACATGTAGAGTCCTACTGGGAGTAGGACTAGGACTAGTCTTTCATGAATCCTAATCCGGGTCTTGTTTCCTTAGTGATGGAGTCTTTCCTCTCCTTGGGACTTCTCTGTGAGCCGCCCCTCCAAGCCCGTCCATGAGCCGCCTTGTGCCGGCTTGCTCGCTGGGCCTTGGGCCTTGTCGCTCGTCTGACCCGCCTGCCGGGTTACCCATGAACCGCCAAGTCTCGACCGGGTCACCAGTGAGTCGCCAAGTCCTGGCCTGGTCATACTTCCGGCCGGGTTATACCGCGGGGTATATCCCCGACAGTGGTGCTCAGCGAATTCTCTCGGTACACCCAGCATGTCAGAAGGCTTCCATGCAAAGATGTCCCGATTCTCACGGATGAATTCGATGAGCGCGCTTTCCTATTTGGGATCCATATTAGCCCCAATAGTGAACTGCTTTGATGAGTCGCCAGGCGTAAAGTCCACTAGCTTGGTATCCTCTGCCACAAACTTGAGGGGCGGCTCAGATTCCGTGTTAGGCTTCTTCAGTGGAGTCATATCTGCCGGGTCAACATTTTCTTTATAAAACTTGAGCTCCGCCTCAGCACAACTCGACTCCGCGTATGCTGCATCACCTTCCTCACACTCAAGAGCCGTCTTCCGATCACCATGCACAGTAATCGTCCCATTTAACCCGGGCATCTTGAGGTGTAAGTAAACATAGCAAGGCCTAGCCATGAACTTGGCGTAAGCCGGCCGTCCAAACAGAGCGTGGTATGGGCTCTTGATCTTGACCACTTCGAACCACAAGGATTCCACCCTGTAGTTGAATTCATCGCCAAAAGCTACCTCCAAGGAAATCTTTTCCACTGGATAGGCCGACTTTCCGGGCACCACGCCATGAAAAACCGTTGACGAGGGCTTAAGATCCTTATCAAGGAAATTCATCCGGCGGAAAGTTTCATAATACAGGATGTTGATGCTGCTGCCACCATCCATAAGTACTTTGGTGAACACATATCCTCCCACTTGGGGGCGACTACCAAAGCCAACTGCCCCGGGTTATCAACACGCGGCGGGTGATCCTCCCTGCTCCAAGTTATGTCATACTCAGACCACTTCAAATATTGCGAGAGAGCCGGCATGACTGCATTAACAGCCCGCTTGCGCACCTTCCGATCTCGCTTATCGAGGCTGGTTGTAAAAACATGGTACTGCCCTCCATTAAGCTGTATGGGATTACTCTGATACCCAGACTGGTTATTTTGTTGCTGACCTCCACCGCCAGACTATTGATTATTACTTCCATGGTTTCCTTGACCCTGATGGCCAGAGCCTGAGCCGCCTAGGCCAAAGCCAGACCCGGAAGGACCGGATCCTGACCCGCCGGATGGTCCGCCGCCGCCGCCTTGATGCTGGTTAGCGATGTAATTTCGATACTTGCGCATGATCCAACAATCCCTCCAAGCATGAGTAGACGGCTGATCAGGAAGGCTATGTTTCGGGCAAGGAGCATTCAGTATTGCCTCCATGTCAGCTGGTTTGCGTTTAGCGAAGGGCGGTTTGCCATTCCCTTTGCCACGGTTATTCCCAGTACTGGCATTGGCCACTAAATCTGACCCGCCGTCCTGGTGTTTCCGCTTTCCGCCGTTGCCATTATTGTTGTTTCCTCCCCCGTTCTGCGGTTGACCCTTGCCATTGTTATTCTTCTTACCCTTGGCTGATTTCTCATCATCGAAGCCAGGGTCCTTCGTGTTATCCGAATCTGCATACTTGGTGAGAGCCGCCATGAGTTCCCCCATGTCTTGGCATGAACGTTTGAGCCGGCCAAGCTTCTGCTTCAAGGGCGTAAAGTGGCAATTCTTCTCTAGAATCAAGACCGCTTGAGCCGCCGTAATATTATCAGAAGAGTGGATGATGGTTGAGACCCGCCGGACCCAGTGATGAGCCAACTCATCCTCATGCTGCACGGAATGATCCAAATCCACAATTGTCATGGGCTGCTTGCACGTTCCCTGGAAATTCTTGATGAACTTCGCCTTTAACTCGGCCCAGGAATTAATGGTGTTGGGTGGCAAACCCTTCAACCACGTGCGAGCTGGCCCTTCCAGCATCATGATGAAATACTTGGCACATACTGCATCGCTAACATCTAACATCTCCATGGCCAGTTCATAGCTTTCAATCCAAGCTTCCGGAGGCAGGTCAGCAGTATAATTGAGCACCTTGCGAGGACCTTTGAAGTCCTTCGGCAGACGCTCGTTTCGCAAAGCCGGCACTAATCACGGCAGTCCCACAGCCCTGGAGGTTAATCCGGCTCCTACTGAAACGGAAGGTGCGACTGTGGGTTCTTGGTAAGCCGCCGCAGCTGCTAATGCTGCCACCTCTCGCTGTGCTCTTGCCCGATCCACCAGCGCCTGAGCATCCAGAGCCGGCTGATCGACTCGCGGCGGGTTTCGACGTCGCTCACTGCTAGAAACCGCCGGCGACTCTAAACGCCGGCTGTAACTGCGACTTGGGATGGGGGTTGAGTGCACGCGACTCCGGCTGTAAGTGTATTTCTCCTGCTGGGCCACCGCCGTCTGCAGGTATCCAATGGCGTTCCGCACTTCCTCTGCGAAAGGCGCCCCATCAGGGATGGGGATCGTACCAAGCCTGGTTGCCGCTGCCACCATGTTCTCCGCCGGGTTAGAATAATGACCCGGCGAAGTCGGAAAAGACTGTGGTGGGGTCTGGTTCCGGCGGGGCGGGTCTGGCTGCCGATGCTGCACCGCCGCCCGGCTCCCAGGTACTTCCGCCGTCCGGGTTACGGTCAGAGGTGCGTTCCGTCCCGTCCTTGGCAAGTTAAAAAGATTTCTGGCTTCATATTGATCCGGCAAACGGGATTGATGCCTCATCCGGTGAACCGCCGCTGCGGACTGCTGCTCTAACTCAAGGCGAAAAGCATCCGCCCTAAGGCGCTCCGCCTCAGCATCCATCTGAGTCTTCAACGCATTGATTTCATGTTGGACTCCAGCCATCTGGTTCTTCAACCTCGTGATCTCCGTGTTACGGGCCGCTTGGTTTTCAGTAGTGACCTCGGTTTCCATCAGAGTTGTAAGCTCATTCATCAGATCCAGGAGAACTTGAGCCGGCGGCCTGCCAGCTCCAGACCCGGACGCACCGGCGGCCGTGCTACTAGGGGCCGGCGCTGATCCCGCCATGAAGACAGCAGCGCGGTTCGGCGGCTCATGGTACTCTGGCTCGGGGTAATCCTCGACGTAGCCCCCAAGCCCGCCATTGTGAAGCTGGTAGATTGACTCCGTCTCTCCGCTCGAGGATCCATCCTCTGAGCAGATGAGGGTTTCCTCCCGCGACATGGAACCTTCAAGTTCCGCGCCTTGGGTAAAGCCGACGAAGACACGCTTCCTGACCGGGTTAACACGGGCGGGTTGCGCGCGCCGGGCCGGCTCGACGAGGTCGGTGCAGATGTCCGGCCCGGGTTTAGATCCGCCGATCTTGCCGATGAAGATGTGAATTCCGCCGAAGGGGACCCGATACCCGTACTCGATTGAGTCGGCCTCGGGGCCCCAGCCAGCGTCGTCGATGTAGAGCTTGCCACGGCGACTCTTGGTCATCCTGCCAACGGCATATCCCTCGATCCCTGGGAGAGAGCCCTTCGAGAACTCCACACCACCGAGCGCTAGACCCACGGTGGGCGCCACCTGTCGTGGTTTTGTCACGGCAGATGTCCCCGTGCAAGGACTTAGGTTCGAGGCCATCGCTAAGGTGAGCTCGAAGGGGTTGATCGGAATCGAAAGACAAGAGTTACCCAGGTTCGGCCCCTCGAAAAGAGGTAAAAGCCTACGTCCTACTTTGTGTTGTATTGATTGGGTATCGATTACAAGGGAGCGAGTTCGCTTGACCTAGCTACCGATCAGTTGTTTCGTGGCCTAAGCCGCCCAGGTAACCCGCCTTTATATACACAGGTCAAGGCCCTGGGCTTACAAGATTACGGGCCGGGTTATACTTGATAACCGACCTCACCTCTAACTATACATGCCTTATCTAACAAGCCGCCCCCGGCGGCTCAAGCCCGCCGGGTTACATCCTGTCTTCTGGCTCTGGGCCTCCCGGCCCATTGGATAAGCTGATTCTTAATGTTGTCATAAGCCCCCAACCGTATGACCCGGCCCCACCTGGGCGGGTCTCACCACGGGGTTATATCCCCAACAAATCATTATGCAGGTGTTAGTATCACCCCTCTGAACGTCTTGTACATTTATTAGTTGTTACTGCTAATAGCTTTGCTTTGCACTTGAGTGCTGGGTCTGTAGGATCTTACCATCATCAGCTCTGGTATTTGTACATACACGCGCACAGCCGTAAATCCAAGTGTACATGCTGTCTTTTATAGTCTTATTTCAGGTTGTGGTTGTTTGTCCTAAAATATGACAGGTCTCTCTGTTTTTGTATATATATCCCCGCCTCTGATCTATCTGCTATATGCCCTATTGAAGAAGATTTCATATTCAGTGCCATTGTAACTGTTATCTTTGTTTGGCCTGAAGTTGTTTATTCTTTAGTCAATTTTGCCATGTTTATATTTGATTATGCAGATTATGTATGTGTACATCTTATAAATATCTTTTTTAACATTGGCACCGTAGCGATGTTCGCCTGGCTGGAAGGATCCAGGACGAGTACGGCGGAGGTCGCCTTCCTCTGTTCGCGGTTGAGCGATGACGACGAACTGCTCTGGTGGGGGACTCCTCTCCTCCACTTCTTCATATTCTTCTCGATTCGATGCGTGTGTGCGTGCCTGCTATTGTGTGCAGGCCCGACTCATCTCATCTCATCTCTGCTTGTGTATATGTACAGGAAAGAAGGCTATGGAGAAGCTGCTTTCTCTTCTCCCTATGTTTAGCACGTGGACGGACGGATGATGCAGTGTTGGGGATGATTCATGCTTGTCTCCATTTGTGCAGGTGACTCATGGTTGCCCCCTCTCTCAACCCCCAAATCTGAGTTGGGTTCAACTTGCAACTGTACATGCAATATGAACTGCTAGTAAAACTGAATGTTTAAATTTAAACTTGCGATTTGTTTTCAGTATCCACAGGGTTTTTGTGAGTTTGCAGCCCCTTCAAGTTCCAAATCATGCGAGCTAGGTTTAAATTTGAGCTGCCTATTATTTTGCTTAGATAGCCGAGACCTGATATTAATTGCAATGCATTGTTGTTGTTATCTGCTATGTTCTACTTGGGTTTGAGTGGCTATTGTGGTCGGATTATCTCACCTAGCCGAGTTGGGTTTGTACCTATTCTCGATGAAGCATGCATCCTTGCGTTAAATAGCTTGTTGATTACCCCATAAGCTAAAAAATAGTTTGTTTATTGTGTATTTTTTTTTAGCCATTCAGATGCAGTGGCCTTATATTTTGGTGTAGATTCTGGTACCAGAAGTGCACAAACTTATGTTATCTGGATTAGTGTTGTTAGTTCTTGCAGAAGTTCACTAAATTGCTTTTTATGATATTACTCTCTGAATTGTTCCATCGGTTTATGCTGGAGTTGATAAAGGTTATTAATTTTGTTATAGAACATCTATGTGGTTGTGTATGTTGCCACATGTAACGTAATTAACATTTGTTGTGAAATAATGATGTCTGATTGTTTGAAAATAGTATTGCCTATTAGAATAACCCTTCATCCTTGTGACATAAATACATTGTGTATATAGTCGGGTGGACAGATTCATTATTCATAAATCTGTCACCCCCACCACAACCTAATAATGCTTATTCTCTTTCAAAAAATTTAACCAACTATCTGATCGGTTTCTCATTGTAACATCTTCAACTGAACAATACTTATGATTTTGGTTTTTTGTTTCAGTCTACGGATGTACAATGCGCTGGTGGAGACATGCTTCAAGAATTGTGTGGACACATTTCGGAGGAAGACGCTGGACAAGCAAGAGGAATCATGTGTTCGTCGCTGCACCGAGAAGTTCCTGAAGCACTCCATGAGGGTTGGCATGCGATTTGCTGACACATTCTGGAGGAAGACGCTGGACAAGCAATATTATATTTTGGGCTCCTATAACATTTCACGTTGCTTTGAAAATGTATCGGAATTGGGCTAGGCCCAAGTTAGCTTGTGGTGTGATGTATTGTAATGTCAGTGGCCTAATAATTTTTTTTGGACTAGATCAATCAATTGTTTCGGCCTAGCCCAAGCTATATTTGAGAATTACTTCTGAGGGAAAAACACGAGAGGCCCAGCAAAGAAACGGACCAGAAACATACAATACCAAAAAGAAAATCCGCTATCAAAAGGGCCAGGCACAAAAATTAACAGAAAATAATATATTAAATGGGCTGAATTATTGGGATCGGCCCATATAGACGGCTACACTGGACCGAGCTAATTCTGATCTAGGACCTTTTCATTTGGTCATAATTTTGCCACGTCAGCGTGCCACGTAGGAACCGACGTGGCTTGGGCAGGCTACTAGTGACCAAAACAATTGGTCGTAAACTCTACGACCTTTTATTTTGGTCGTAACCTTCTACGACCAATTCACAAACAAGGTCGTTAAGTTTCATTAAAGACGGCCAACTTTTGACCAACTGTTTTTGGTCATGGAAAGGTAAAAAATGAAACACAACGACCTTTTAAGGACGAATATGGTGGGTCGCAAATTAACATATTTCTTGTAGTGTGTGAGATGGCTTGCTCTAGCTACGACTCAGACAGAGAAAACCTTCACATAGGTGGCCTTTTATTGTGACATGCGTTATCCGTGGAGTTCGGCGTAAGAGATCTGCTTCCACCTTGATGGCTCTAATTTGTTAGTTGTTCAGGTGGCGTGCTTTGGCGGTAGGGAGCGTATGATGGATCTGAGGCCATGGCTATTTGTTAGGGCACTGGAACGCAACGCTAGCACAAATTTAAATTTTATACCGCGCAACCAAGAACATACAATTGAAGATGATCACAAGATCAAGTTTTACCACTAAACGCACAATCATCACATCGAAAATAGAGTCGTTGTTGCGTTTAACCGATCAAACAAACCGTCTCCTCCTCGTGTAGCCGATCTCCCACGAAAAGTTTAGCAGATCCCTCAAACGGATCCTCGCAGTTCCCCATCGGTTCATCCTAGCACCTCAGATTTTGTCGTGGTTTTGTCACGGTAGATGTACTCGTGTAAGGACTTAGGGGTGAAGCCATCGCTACGGCGGTTAACTCGAAGGGGTTGATCGGGACGAAAGACACAGGTTTACCTAGGTTCGGCCCCTCTCGAAGGAGGTAATAGCCTACGTCCTGCTTTGAGTTGTATTGATTGGATATTGATTACAAGGGAGCGGATTCGCTTGACCTAGTATTCGATCAAAGGTTTCGTAGTCTCAACCGCCCAGGGAACCCGCCTTTATATACACAGGTCGAGTCCCTAGGCTTACAAGAGTCCGGGTCGGGTTACATCTGGTAACCGACCTTATCTCTAGTTATCCTTGCCTTTTCTGGCAAACTATCCCCCGGCGGCTCATGCCTCCGGGTCACACGTAGCCTTCCGGATCTGGGCCTCTTCCAGGCCCATCCGATAAGTCACTTCCAGGCCTTGCCCTGACCTTTCAGCCTGCTCAGGCCTTACTGCTAAGCCGCCAACCTCATGACCCGGCCCCTCCTGGGCGGGTCTCACCACGGGATTATATCCCCAACATTAGGCCCCAAATTGATTCGAACCGGTTCATGTCAATCTTCAAGTCTTCTAGTTGGCGAGTCTTGCATTCTTCGTAAGTATCTGACCTGCAATAAATCTTCATGACCCGCCATGTGAAAATGGGTGACGTCATCTCTGACAAATCCAAAAAATCCGGATGACATCACAACGGATCTTTTTCTTAACTAGTCAACCCGAGAATCGAGGCGTTTTCTCGGTCAATCATCATTTTGTCTCCTCGATTCCCGTGCGAGACTGTTGATGTTCCATCCCCCCTCATAAATAGGCGCGTGGGATCTTATCCTTTTCACTTTTTTCCCCCGCCGCCGCTTCTCTCTTCTTCTTCCTCCCGACGCTCGCGCCATTGGAACTCCGCCGCGCCGTCCGGACCTCGCCATCGTCTTCAACAATGCCGCTACATCACCCTGACTGTGTCCAGAGCTCGCCGGCGTTTGATGTCTACTACACAACTTTATTCTTGTAGACTCGTGTTGGGCCTCCAAGCGCAGAGTTTTGTAGGACAGTAGCAAATTTCCCTCAAGTGGATGACCTAAGGTTTATCAATCCGTGGGAGGCGTAGGATGAAGATGGTCTCTCTCAAGCAACCCTGCAACCAAATAACAAAGAGTCTCTTGTGTCCCCAACACACCCAATACAATGGTAAATTGTATAGGTGCACTAGTTCGGCGAAGAGATGGTGATACAAGTGTAATATGGATGGTAGATATAGGTTTTTGTAATCTGAAAATATAAAAACAGCAAGGTAACTAATGATAAAAGTGAGCAAAAACGGTATTGCAATGCTTGGAAACAAGGTCTAGGGTTCATACTTTCACTAGTGCAAGTTCTCTCAACAATACTAACATAGTTGAATCATATGTAAATCCCTCACGTGCGACAAAGAGTTCACTCCAAAGTCACAAATAGCGGAGAACAAACGAAGAAATTATTGTAGGGTACGAAACCACCTCAAAGTTATCTTTTCCGATCAATCTTATGAGCTATCCCTATAAGTGTCACGAACAGCCCTAGAGTTCGTACTAAAATAACATCTTAAGATACACATCAACCAAAACCCTAATGTCACCTAGATACTCCAATGTCACCACAAGTACCCATGGGCTTGATTACACGATATGCATCACACAATTTCAGATTCATCATGTTCAATCCAACACAAGGAACTTCAAAGAGTGCCCCAAAGTTTCTACCGGAGAGTCAAGACGAAAACATGTGCCAACCCCTATGCATAGATTCCCAAGGTCACGGAACCCGCAAGTTGATCACCAAAACATACATCAAGTGGATCAATAGAACATCCCATTGTCACCATGGATATCCCATCGCAAGACATACATCAAGTGTTCTCAAATCCTTAAAGACTCAATCCGATAAGTAAACTTCAAAGGGAAAACTCAATTCATCACAAGAAGATAGAGAGGGGAAAACTCCATATGATTCATCTATATTAATAAAGAACACGAGAGAGAGAGATCAAACACATAGCTACTGGTACATACCCTCAGCCCCGAGGGTGAACTACTCCCTCCTCATCATGGAGACCGCCGGGATGATGAAGATGGCCTCCGGTGATGGTTTCCCCCTCTGGCAGGGTGCCCGAACGGGCTCCCGATTGGTTTTTCGTGGCTACAGAGGCTTGTGGCAGCGGAACTCCCGATCTAGGTTTCTTTCTGGAGGTTTCTGTATTTATAGGAATTTTTGGCGTCGGAAACAAGTCAAGGGGGCCACGAGGCAGCGACAAGCCAGGAGGGCGCGCCCTGCAGGCTTGTGGTGGCCTCGTGGCTATTCTGGCCCAACTCCAATGCTTCGGGGGTCTCTTTTGGTCCATAAAAAATCACCATAAATTTTCAGCCCATTCCGAGAACTTTATTTCTGCACAAAAAACGACACCATGATAGTTCTGCTGAAAACAGCGTCAGTCCAGGTTAGTTCTAATAAAATCATACCAAAATCATATAGAATTATTGTAAACATGGCATGAATACTTCATAAATTATAGATACGTTGGAGACGTATCAGCATCCCCAAGCTTAATTCCTGCTCGCCCTCGAGTAGGTAAATGATAAAAGAAATAATTTATGAAGTGTGAATGCTAGCAAGTGCACAAGTTTGATCAATAATAATTCCAATCACTTTTTCTAGCATCAATATAAACCATAAACAGTAGCTCATCTCATAAAACTTCTCATGGTCAAGTAACAAGCTATTCACATGTTAAAGTCTAGACCAGAAAGTTTCTTGAAAACTAACAAACCATATTCCTAGTCATCGAACAATTGCAATTCATCTTATTTTCAGGAAGGGTCTATGTAAGAGCTTTGATTTAGCAAATTCCACATACTCAACTATCATATAGTCTTCCATGATTATTGACACTCAAAGCATATTTTTAGAACAAATAGCATCCATCGAACACAGAGAAAGATAGGGGCTTAATATTTCGCCTCCCAACTTATTTATCATATAGATAATTGTCAACAATAATAATTCATGATCAAATATATTTGTGTGGATATATATGTCTAGATCATTCCCCAACACATGACGCTTGCCAAGAGAAAAAGGCGAAATATAGGAAATGGTGAAGATCACCATGACTCTTGCATAAAGGTAAGTACTAGAAAGTAAAAGATAGGCCCTTCGCAGAGGGAAGCATTGATTTGCAAAGGTGCCAGAGCTCGAGCTTTTAAAACAGAGATGAATAATAATTTTGAGCGGTATGCTTTCATTGTCAACATAACAACCGAGAGATCTCGGTATCTTCTATGCTAGATACATTATAGGCGGTTCCCAAACAGAATGGTAAATTTTTTACTCCCCCTCCACCAATCAATCACACTCCACGGCG
Source organism: Elymus sibiricus (assembly GCA_039707655.1). NCBI lineage: Eukaryota > Viridiplantae > Streptophyta > Magnoliopsida > Poales > Poaceae > Elymus > Elymus sibiricus. The sequence continues at coordinate 342,413,153 of CM077673.1, forward strand.
AGCCGAATCCACGGGTACCGTCCATACAAATAACAATCTTGGGGGAGTTTTGTTTCATTATATTTTGATTTGATTTTTGAGCATGGAACTGGGCATCCCAAATACCAGCCACTTTCTCATGAATGATAGTGAATCAACACATATCGTGAGAATAACCCACCTAGCATGGAAGATACTGACAGCCCCTAGTCACTATATGAGCGATTCGGGCATACAAAACAGAATATTATTTGAAGGTTTAGAGTTTGGCACATGCAAATTTACATGGAACGGCAGGTAAATACCGCATATAGGTAGGTATGGTGGACTCATATGGAACAACTTTGGGTTTAAGGGTGTTTGGATGCACAAGTAGTATTTCTACTTGGTGCGGAAGTTTTGGCTAGTATGAGGTGGAAGCAAGCACCACATGTTGGAGGATCCATAACAATATAACTTCTATACAAATATACCCAAACATAACTCATTAAGTTGTCTTCCTTGTCCAATTTTAACTAATTTGCTCGAGTTTGAAAATAATTAATGAGCTCACAATCATAGATGTCCAAAATAGTATAGTTATATGTGGAATCTCTCTTCCTTCAATATTCTTTCATGAATTGTTCAAGTGACCAATGCGGTGTTTGCTAACTTTCAATAAATTTTACCACCTATACTTATTATGTGTGAAGTCTTTACTCCCCATGGGATAAGTATATGAAGCATATCTAATTTCAGATTTATGATATTCAATTCATTCAACCATTTACTCATAGGATATAAGTGAAGCACGAGAGTGAATGACAAACTACTCCAAAAAGATATAAGTGAAGATCAATGCGTAGTCAACAATTAAATAACTATGTGAAGACTCTCTCATCTAAGAATTTCAGATCTTAAGTATTTTATTAAACAGCAAGCAAAAGAAAAATAGCACTCCAAGAATAGCACGCATCATGTGAACGAATAAAAATTTGGGCTCAACATAGGCTAACCGATAATTGTTGATGAAGAGAGGTGGGATGCGTAGCATCCCCAAGCTTAGATGCTTGAGACTTCTTGAAATATTTACTTGGGGTGCCTTGGGCATCCCCAAGCTTGAGCTTTTGTATCTCGTTCAATCCTCTCATATCATGGTTTCACCTATTCTCAAAAACATCTTCCACACAAAACTTGAAAAGAACTCGTGAGATAGGTTAGTACACATAATAATAAATCAACTCTTTATGTACTGCCAAGACAAGTTGCATAGTAATTTTCAAACATTATTTACTGTTCACTATCATTTCCATAATTTATATCTACCAATATAGGCTATGAAAACCATAGGATAAGTAGATAACAAAACTATGACAGCAATCTGTCCAAACAGAACAGTCTGTAGCAATCTATTAAACCAGTGTACTTCTGTAACTCACAAAATTATGAAAATTTATGAAATGCTATAAAATTTATATGAAAATACTGTGTAAAAAATTCAGAAACTTTCCACGTTCCAGTAAAATATGAAAATTCAAACACTACAGCAAAAGTTTCTGTTTATACACAGCACACATCAAACATCAATTCAAGCATCCTAAAAGGCAATTCTTGGAACTTTTTATTGAAAAACAAGATTATAAATAACACCTAACATAAAACAAGAAAATAAAATGATGCTCCAAGAAAAACTCATATTATGTGACGAATAAAAATATAGCTCCAAGTAAGACATACCGATAGTGTTGAAGATGAAAGAGGGGATGCCTTCCGGGGCATCCCCAAGCTTAGACGCTTGAGTCTTCCTTCAATATTACCTTGCGGGTGCCTTGGTCATACCCAATCTTAGTTTATTGTCACTCCTTATTCTCCTCATATCGGTGTCTCACCCAAAACTTGAAAACTTCAATCACACAAAACTTAACGGAACTTCGTGAGAAGGGTTAGTATAATAAAGATAAATCATTCACTTAGGAACTGTCAAGACAAGATTCATAATTGTTCCCACATGATACCTACTGTATTATATCATTCCCATAATTTATATCACTAAATATAAGCTATGGAAACACTAAAACAAGCAAACTATGCATGCAAAACAGAATCTGTCAAAAACAGAACAGTCTGTGAAGATCTGTAGTGTTACCATACTTCGCTGTCTCTAAAAATTCTGAAAAATTAGGAAAATCTAGGAAATTTGTATGTAAATCATGTGTAAAAAATTCAGATCAAAAACACGTTCCAGTGAATTTACAAAATTTCTGGACTGAGAGCAAAAGTTTCTGTTTTTGCACAGAATCAAGTCAACTATCATCCACACTATCCCAAAGGCTTTACTTGGCACTTTATTGAAACAAAAGCTATAAAACATGATTATACAGTAGCTTAATCATGTTGACACACAAAAACAGTAGGTATAAATATTGGGTTGTCTCCCAACAAGCGTTTTTCTTTAATGCCTTTTTAGCTAGGCATGATGATTTCAATGATGCTCACATAGGAATAATATTTGAAACATGTAAGAGAGCATCATGAATCTCATGACAAGCATATTTAAGTCTAACCCACTTCCTATGCATAGGGATTTTGTGAGCAAACAATTTATGGGAGCAAGAATCAACTAGCATAGGAAGGCAAAACAAGCATAACTTCAAAACTTTGAACACATAGAGAGGAAACTTGATATTATTGCAATTCCTACAAGCATATGTTCCTCCCTCATAATAATTTTCAGTAGCATCATGAATGAATTTCACAATATAACCAGCACATAAAGCATTCTTTTCATGATCTACAAGCATAGAAATTTTACTACTCTCCACACAAGAAAATTTCTTCTCATGACTAATAGTGGGAGTAAATTCAACAAAATAACTATCATGAGATACTTGATTGACATAACCACTTTGAATATTAAAATCATGATGACAAGTTTCATGATTACTATCACTCTTTAAAGCATACGTGTCATCACAATAATCATCATAGATAGGAGGCATGCCATCATCATAATAGTTTTGCTCATCAAAACTTAGGGGACTAAAAATATCATATTCATCAAACATAGCATCCCCAAGCATGTGGCTTTGTATATCATTAGCATCATGAATATTCAGAGAATTCATACTAACAATATTTATATCATGCTCATCATTCAAGGAATTCTCATCAAGTATTTTCATAATTTCTTCCTCTACCAATTGAGCACAATTTTCGGAATCCTTATTTTCACGAAAGACATTATAGAGACGAAACAAATGATGCAACCTAAACTCCATTTTTTTGTAGTTTTATTTTATAAAACCAAACTAGTAATAAAACAAGAAACTAAAAGATTCAATTTCAAGATCTAAAGATATACCTTCAAGCACTCACCTCCCCGGCAACGGCGCCAGAAAAGAGCTTGATGTCTACTACACAACTTTATTCTTGTAGACTCGTGTTGGGCCTCCAAGCGCAGAGTTTTGTAGGACAGTAGCAAATTTCCCTCAAGTGGATGACCTAAGGTTTATCAATCCGTGGGAGGCGTAGGATGAAGATGGTCTCTCTCAAGCAACCCTGCAACCAAATAACAAAGAGTCTCTTGTGTCCCCAACACACCCAATACAATGGTAAATTGTATAGGTGCACTAGTTTGGCGAAGAGATGGTGATACAAGTGTAATATGGATGGTAGATATAGGTTTTTGTAATCTGAAAATATAAAAACAGCAAGGTAACTAATGATAAAAGTGAGCAAAAATGGTATTGCAATGCTTGGAAACAAGGCCTAGGGTTCATACTTTCACTAGTGCAAGTTCTCTCAACAATACTAACATAGTTGAATCATATGTAAATCCCTCACGTGCGACAAAGAGTTCACTCCAAAGTCACAAATAGCGGAGAACAAACGAAGAAATTATTGTAGGGTACGAAACCACCTCAAAGTTATCTTTTCCGATCAATCTTATGAGCTATCCCTATAAGTGTCACGAACAGCCCTAGAGTTCGTACTAAAATAACATCTTAAGATACACATCAACCAAAACCCTAATGTCACCTAGATACTCCAATGTCACCACAAGTACCCATGGGCTTGATTACACGATATGCATCACACAATTTCAGATTCATCATGTTCAATCCAACACAAGGAACTTCAAAGAGTGCCCCAAAGTTTCTACCGGAGAGTCAAGACGAAAACATGTGCCAACCCCTATGCATAGATTCCCAAGGTCACGGAACCCGCAAGTTGATCACCAAAACATACATCAAGTGGATCAATAGAACATCCCATTGTCACCACGGATATCCCATCGCAATACATACATCAAGTGTTCTCAAATCCTTAAAGACTCAATCCGATAAGTAAACTTCAAAGGGAAAACTCAATTCATCACAAGAAGATAGAGAGGGGAAAACTCCATATGATTCATCTATATTAATAAAGAACACGAGAGAGAGAGATCAAACACATAGCTACTGGTACATACCCTCAGCCCCGAGGGTGAACTACTCCCTCCTCATCATGGAGACCGCCGGGATGATGAAGATGGCCTCCGGTGATGGTTTCCCCCTCTGGCAGGGTGCCCGAACGGGCTCCCGATTGGTTTTTCGTGGCTACAGAGGCTTGTGGCAGCGGAACTCCCGATCTAGGTTTCTTTCTGGAGGTTTCTGTATTTATAGGAATTTTTGGCGTCGGAAACAAGTCAAGGGGGCCACGAGGCAGCGACAAGCCAGGAGGGCGCGCCCTGCAGGCTTGTGGTGGCCTCGTGGCTATTCTGGCCCAACTCCAATGCTTCGGGGGTCTCTTTTGGTCCATAAAAAATCACCATAAATTTTCAGCCCATTCCGAGAACTTTATTTCTGCACAAAAAACGACACCATGATAGTTCTGCTGAAAACAGCGTCAGTCCAGGTTAGTTCTAATAAAATCATACCAAAATCATATAGAATTATTGTAAACATGGCATGAATACTTCATAAATTATAGATACGTTGGAGACGTATCAGCATCCCCAAGCTTAATTCCTGCTCGCCCTCGAGTAGGTAAATGATAAAAGAAATAATTTATGAAGTGTGAATGCTAGCAAGTGCACAAGTTTGATCAATAATAATTCCAATCAATTTTTCTAGCATCAATATAAACCATAAACAGTAGCTCATCTCATAAAACTTCTCATGGTCAAGTAACAAGCTATTCACATGTTAAAGTCTAGACCAGAAAGTTTCTTGAAAACTAACAAACCATATTCCTAGTCATCGAACAATTGCAATTCATCTTATTTTCAGGAAGGGTCTATGTAAGAGCTTTGATTTAGCAAATTCCACATACTCAACTATCATATAGTCTTCCATGATTATTGACACTCAAAGCATATTTTTAGAACAAATAGCATCCATCGAACACAGAGAAAGATAGGGGCTTAATATTTCGCCTCCCAACTTATTTATCATATAGATAATTGTCAACAATAATAATTCATGATCAAATATATTTGTGTGGATGTATATGTCTAGATCATTCCCCAACACATGACGCTTGCCAAGAGAAAAAGGCGAAATATAGGAAATGGTGAAGATCACCATGACTCTTGCATAAAGGTAAGTACTAGAAAGTAAAAGATAGGCCCTTCGCAGAGGGAAGCATTGATTTGCAAAGGTGCCAGAGCTCGAGCTTTTAAAACAGAGATGAATAATAATTTTGAGCGGTATGCTTTCATTGTCAACATAACAACCGAGAGATCTCGGTATCTTCTATGCTAGATACATTATAGGCGGTTCCCAAACAGAATGGTAAATTTTTTACTCCCCCTCCACCAATCAATCACACTCCACGGCGAGCCGAATCCACGGGTACCGTCCATACAAACAACAATCTTGGGGGAGTTTTGTTTCATTATATTTTGATTTGATTTTTGAGCATGGAACTGGGCATCCCAAATACCAGCCACTTTCTCATGAATGATAGTGAATCAACACATATCGTGAGAATAACCCACCTAGCATGGAAGATACTGACAGCCCCTAGTCACTATATGAGCGATTCGGGCATACAAAACAGAATATTATTTGAAGGTTTAGAGTTTGGCACATGCAAATTTACATGGAACGGCAGGTAAATACCGCATATAGGTAGGTATGGTGGACTCATATGGAACAACTTTGGGTTTAAGGGTGTTTGGATGCACAAGTAGTATTTCTACTTGGTGCGGAAGTTTTGGCTAGTATGAGGTGGAAGCAAGCACCACATGTTGGAGGATCCATAACAATATAACTTCTATACAAATATACCCAAACATAACTCATTAAGTTGTCTTCCTTGTCCAATTTTAACTAATTTGCTCGAGTTTGAAAATAATTAATGAGCTCACAATCATAGATGTCCAAGATAGTATAGTTATATGTGGAATCTCTCTTCCTTCAATATTCTTTCATGAATTGTTCAAGTGACCAATGCGGTGTTTGCTAACTTTCAATAAATTTTACCACCTATACTTATTATGTGTGAAGTCTTTACTCCCCATGGGATAAGTATATGAAGCATATCTAATTTCAGATTTATGATATTCAATTCATTCAACCATTTACTCATAGGATATAAGTGAAGCACGAGAGTGAATGACAAACTACTCCAAAAAGATATAAGTGAAGATCAATGCGTAGTCAACAATTAAATAACTATGTGAAGACTCTCTCATCTAAGAATTTCAGATCTTAAGTATTTTATTAAACAGCAAGCAAAAGAAAAATAGCACTCCAAGAATAGCACGCATCATGTGAACGAATAAAAATTTGGGCTCAACATAGGCTAACCGATAATTGTTGATGAAGAGAGGTGGGATGCGTAGCATCCCCAAGCTTAGATGCTTGAGACTTCTTGAAATATTTACTTGGGGTGCCTTGGGCATCCCCAAGCTTGAGCTTTTGTATCTCGTTCAATCCTCTCATATCATGGTTTCACCTATTCTCAAAAACATCTTCCACACAAAACTTGAAAAGAACTCGTGAGATAGGTTAGTACACATAATAATAAATCAACTCTTTATGTACTGCCAAGACAAGTTGCATAGTAATTTTCAAACATTATTTACTGTTCACTATCATTTCCATAATTTATATCTACCAATATAGGCTATGAAAACCATAGGATAAGTAGATAACAAAACTATGACAGCAATCTGTCCAAACAGAACAGTCTGTAGCAATCTATTAAACCAGTGTACTTCTGTAACTCACAAAATTATGAAAATTTATGAAATGCTATAAAATTTATATGAAAATACTGTGTAAAAAATTCAGAAACTTTCCACGTTCCAGTAAAATATGAAAATTCAAACACTACAGCAAAAGTTTCTGTTTATACACAGCACACATCAAACATCAATTCAAGCATCCTAAAAGGCAATTCTTGGAACTTTTTATTGAAAAACAAGATTATAAATAACACCTAACATAAAACAAGAAAATAAAATGATGCTCCAAGAAAAACTCATATTATGTGACGAATAAAAATATAGCTCCAAGTAAGACATACCGATAGTGTTGAAGATGAAAGAGGGGATGCCTTCCGGGGCATCCCCAAGCTTAGACGCTTGAGTCTTCCTTCAATATTACCTTGCGGGTGCCTTGGTCATACCCAATCTTAGTTTATTGTCACTCCTTATTCTCCTCATATCGGTGTCTCACCCAAAACTTGAAAACTTCAATCACACAAAACTTAACGGAACTTCGTGAGAAGGGTTAGTATAATAAAGATAAATCATTCACTTAGGAACTGTCAAGACAAGATTCATAATTGTTCCCACATGATACCTACTGTATTATATCATTCCCATAATTTATATCACTAAATATAAGCTATGGAAACACTAAAACAAGCAAACTATGCATGCAAAACAGAATCTGTCAAAAACAGAACAGTCTGTGAAGATCTGTAGTGTTACCATACTTCGCTGTCTCTAAAAATTCTGAAAAATTAGGAAAATCTAGGAAATTTGTATGTAAATCATGTGTAAAAAATTCAGATCAAAAACACGTTCCAGTGAATTTACAAAATTTCTGGACTGAGAGCAAAAGTTTCTGTTTTTGCACAGAATCAAGTCAACTATCATCCACACTATCCCAAAGGCTTTACTTGGCACTTTATTGAAACAAAAGCTATAAAACATGATTATACAGTAGCTTAATCATGTTGACACACAAAAACAGTAGGTATAAATATTGGGTTGTCTCCCAACAAGCGTTTTTCTTTAATGCCTTTTTAGCTAGGCATGATGATTTCAATGATGCTCACATAGGAATAATATTTGAAACATGTAAGAGAGCATCATGAATCTCATGACAAGCATATTTAAGTCTAACCCACTTCCTATGCATAGGGATTTTGTGAGCAAACAATTTATGGGAGCAAGAATCAACTAGCATAGGAAGGCAAAACAAGCATAACTTCAAAACTTTGAACACATAGAGAGGAAACTTGATATTATTGCAATTCCTACAAGCATATGTTCCTCCCTCATAATAATTTTCAGTAGCATCATGAATGAATTTCACAATATAACCAGCACATAAAGCATTCTTTTCATGATCTACAAGCATAGAAATTTTACTACTCTCCACACAAGAAAATTTCTTCTCATGACTAATAGTGGGAGTAAATTCAACAAAATAACTATCATGAGATACTTGATTGACATAACCACTTTGAATATTAAAATCATGATGACAAGTTTCATGATTACTATCACTCTTTATAGCATACGTGTCATCACAATAATCATCATAGATAGGAGGCATGCCATCATCATAATAGTTTTGCTCATCAAAACTTGGGGGACTAAAAATATCATATTCATCAAACATAGCATCCCCAAGCATGTGGCTTTGTATATCATTAGCATCATGAATATTCAGAGAATTCATACTAACAATATTTATATCATGCTCATCATTCAAGGAATTCTCATCAAGTATTTTCATAATTTCTTCCTCTACCAATTGAGCACAATTTTCGGAATCCTTATTTTCACGAAAGACATTATAGAGACGAAACAAATGATGCAACCTAAACTCCATTTTTTTGTAGTTTTATTTTATAAAACCAAACTAGTAATAAAACAAGAAACTAAAAGATTCAATTTCAATATCTAAAGATATACCTTCAAGCACTCACCTCCCCGGCAACGGCGCCAGAAAAGAGCTTGATGTCTACTACACAACTTTATTCTTGTAGACTCGTGTTGGGCCTCCAAGCGCAGAGTTTTGTAGGACAGTAGCAAATTTCCCTCAAGTGGATGACCTAAGGTTTATCAATCCGTGGGAGGCGTAGGATGAAGATGGTCTCTCTCAAGCAACCCTGCAACCAAATAACAAAGAGTCTCTTGTGTCCCCAACACACCCAATACAATGGTAAATTGTATAGGTGCACTAGTTTGGCGAAGAGATGGTGATACAAGTGTAATATGGATGGTAGATATAGGTTTTTGTAATCTGAAAATATAAAAACAGCAAGGTAACTAATGATAAAAGTGAGCAAAAATGGTATTGCAATGCTTGGAAACAAGGCCTAGGGTTCATACTTTCACTAGTGCAAGTTCTCTCAACAATACTAACATAGTTGAATCATATGTAAATCCCTCACGTGCGACAAAGAGTTCACTCCAAAGTCACAAATAGCGGAGAACAAACGAAGAAATTATTGTAGGGTACGAAACCACCTCAAAGTTATCTTTTCCGATCAATCTTATGAGCTATCCCTATAAGTGTCACGAACAGCCCTAGAGTTCGTACTAAAATAACACCTTAAGATACACATCAACCAGAACCCTAATGTCACCTAGATACTCCAATGTCACCACAAGTACCCATGGGCTTGATTACACGATATGCATCACACAATTTCAGATTCATCATGTTCAATCCAACACAAGGAACTTCAAAGAGTGCCCCAAAGTTTCTACCGGAGAGTCAAGATGAAAACATGTGCCAACCCCTATGCATAGATTCCCAAGGTCACGGAACCCGCAAGTTGATCACCAAAACATACATCAAGTGGATCAATAGAACATCCCATTGTCACCACGGATATCCCATCGCAAGACATACATCAAGTGTTCTCCAATCCTTAAAGACTCAATCCGATAAGTAAACTTCAAAGGGAAAACTCAATTCATCACAAGAAGATAGAGAGGGGAAAACTCCATATGATTCATCTATATTAATAAAGATCGCGGTACATCAAGATTGTGTCATCTCAAGAACACGAGAGAGAGAGAGATCAAACACATAGCTACTGGTACATACCCTCAGCCCCGAGGGTGAACTACTCCCTCCTCGTCATGGAGACCGCTGGGATGATGAATATGGCCTCCGGTGATGGTTTCCCCCTCCGGCAGGGTGTCGGAACGGGCTCCCGATTGGTTTTTCGTGGCTACAGAGGCTTGCGGCGGCGGAACTCCCGATCTAGGTTTCTTTCTGGAGGTTTCTGTATTTATAGGAATTTTTGGCGTCGGAAACAAGTCAAGGGGGGCCACGAGGCGGCGACAAGCCAGGAGGGCGCGCCCTAGGGGGGCGCGCCCTGCAGGCTTGTGGTGGCCTCGTGGCTCTTCTGGCTCAACTCCAATGCTTCGGGGGTCTCTTTTGGTCCATAAAAATCACCGTAAATTTTCAGCCCATTCCGAGAACTTTTATTTCTGCACAAAAAACGACACCATGGTAGTTCTGCTGAAAACAGCGTCAGTCCGGGTTAGTTCTAATAAAATCATACCAAAATCATATAGAATTATTGTAAACATGGCATGAATACTTCATAAATTATAGATACATTGGAGACGTATCAGCGTTCGCCCGCATCTCCTGCGCATCTCAGGTTCCATCTTCTTCCTCCTCTGGATCTGCATTAGTTCATCGAGTTTTCTTCGGGTCCGCCGCCGTTCATCGGAGTTCTTGCCGTAGATGAAAAAGGAAAACACCTTTAGGCCTTCATCCGCTAGCAAAGACTTGCGGTGCTTCGCCTGATGCATTTCCCATGCTAATTGTAAATCATCCCTTCACGGGAACTCACCTATGAACTGTATGTTCTTCGCTGTTATTTTAGGTTTAGGAAATATTTTCCTTTATTTCCCTCCACAGATCTCAAAACAGTAACCGTAATCGGTGGAAGCTGTTTGTCCATACTTAGCAATTTTTCAACACTTACTAGCAAACTTGACCCGCCAGGAAGCTGTCGGGTCTCCCTGGCGAGTTATAATCTAATTTATACTTGTAGCTGACGGCGACTCATAGTTTTAATAATGTCCCGTCAGATGGCGTCGTCATCTTAGAGTCATAGCTATTTTGGTCATGCCGCGTTTTTAACCCACCACATATCCATGCTTTCCCGCAGTCTTTTAAACCGCCGCCATGGCTAAAGCCCCTGCCTCCTGCGACTGGGTAGGCTCTGGGTTTACCGAAGAAATGCTCAACGACTTTGTAGTAATGGGAGCTTTGCCGGCTCAAGATGTTATCCATTGGCGGGTCCCTGGCAACGAAGTCACTCCCAAGCCCCAGGATGGGGAAGTTGTTGTCTTCACGGATCATCTTCTCCGTGGCTTCTCTCCGCCCGGCTCAAAAAAAATTCGGGATGCCATGCACTTCTACAATCTGCACCCTCAAGATATTGGCCCCAACTCTGTAACCAATTTATGCCAATTCCAAATTCTCTGTGAGGCCTATCTGCAAGAAGAGCCGTATGTTGACCTCTTCAAGGATTATTTCTATATCAACCGCCAAACAGAGATGGCGGATGGACTGAGCCTTGAACTTGGAGGTGTTTCCATTCAGAGACGGAGAGATGTAACCTTTCCGTCGGCGATTCTGCCTAGTCATCCCAAGGACTGGAATAAGACCTGGTTCTACTGCAAAGATACCTCCCCAGAAGGAGAGAATCCACTACCGGGTTATCGTCCTTACCGGCTCAGCACCGACACCGAGCTCCCAGACCGGATGTCTGCTGCAGATCACGCCCAGTACGGTCCAACTTTTTCAAAGATAAGGGCCCTGTTAGCCAACGGGTTAACTGGCGTTGATCTGACCCGCTGCTGGGTCTCTTTGAGAATTATGCCACTGAGCCGCCGCAACGCCTTAATGTGCCAATACACTGGTGCAGTGGATGACCCTCAGCGCTTCAACCAGACCCCCTTGACAGACCAGGACCTGAATGCAATCGTTAAATCCTTGCTGGGTGAGCTGCAAGAAGCTTGCAACAAGACGAGGTTAAGCCCTTTTTACGCTCTTAACCCGGCTCCGGAGGTGAACCTTTTCATCCTAATCCTCACTATTTCTTTAAATGCTGCATTTCATATGCCCTATTTAATCTTTCTGCCAATGCATATACTATACGCAGGCTGGCTCTTCTTTCTGGAACAAGAAACTAACCACTACCTCCAAGAAGAAGAAAAGCAAGGCAACCAAAACCCGAGCTCCGGCTCGTAAGAAGAAGCAAACAACTGAGGAGCTGTTTGGGCTGGATGATTCAGAGGTAGAACTTGATTCCCTTGGCCTTCTTTTCATGCAACTTATTGACGCTGACTCCTCTCAGGCTGACGCGGAGGCAAGTGAGGCCGAAGCTACAGAGGTAACTATCATCTCCTCCGACTCAGATCCTCTGCCAACAGAGAGAATCCTGCGAGTCATCCGAAAAGTAAAATTTTCACATCCTCTTGCTCACTTGGACCCCGACTTTCTTTTGAAGAAGCAGCAACATGACGCTAGGCGTCAGACCCGGAGCGGCGGCTCTGAAGACCTGGTGGCCGGCTTACCTGACACTCCGGCTCGTCGGAAACGTCGCAACGAGGTACTTCATAACTTATATTTATACTTCTGCATTTTAGTCTTGTGCTGTCACTTGCTCATGCTGCTTAATTTAATTGTATCAGGAAACACCTCCTTCATCTGGCGACTCGACCGCTAGCAAACTGCCTCCCCTTGTTATCAACCCGGGGTAAGCTTCTTTGCATCCTCTTTCTGCTTATTACTATTCTGCCCTTGCATATAACTGACAATGAGGTCCTTTGTTCGCAGGGCCCAGGCCAAGAAAAGAAAACTGAGCGGGTCATCTTCCCGCCCGGATGTCTCAGAGCCGGAGGACCCGAAGCCTGACATTCCTGGAGTTCAAGTGGAACCATCCGAGGCTGGCCAAGGTGCTCATGACGATACTCCCTAGCCTACTGAGCCGATGGATGCTGATGTTGTGATTCCTGAGGCCCATCTGGAGACGGATCCTAAGCCGCCCAGCCCCCTGCCGACAACTCAAGACGTGATGGCTCAAGAAGAAGAGGTCACTATCACCGGCTCTGCCTATGCAGCTCCGGCCCCCTCCAACGTGCTAGCCAAGCACATCAGCAAGGATGAGGCGCCTTCACCTGAGAAGGAGAAAGCCAAACTTGATCTGCCCAACTTGGAGAAGTTAACTGCTGATGAGTTGCACTCGGGTTATCTAAGCCGTCTTGCCGTGAGCCGAGACATGGAGGCCAAACTAGTTGATATGATGAAGAAGAAATATGAGGTACTGCACTTTCTACTCTCTGTATACCCTTACGTAGCCCCCAAGGGCCGGCTTATATTCTTGAAGATAAGCCGGGTCTTCAGTAATATGCAGATTGTGATAGACCAACGTGTAGCCCCCAACGGCCGGCTTATTATGCCAATAATGAGCCGGTACTTATTGTCTTGATAAATGCAAAAATGCCAAGTGTAGCCCCCAAGGGCCGGGTCATTATGCCAATAATGAGCCGGAACTTTTGTAGACCTGATCATAGACTTGTAGAGCAATGTTTAGCCCCCAAGGGCCGGGTTATCTTGATGAAGATGATCCGGGTCTTATTTTTATTTTGATAAACTTGAAAGAATTGATGCACATTAGCCCCCAAGTGTCAAGTATATTGCCTGCAATCTGCTTGAGACTTGTAACAATCCTCTGTAGTACCTCTAAGCACTACTATGAGCCGGACTGGCGGCTTAAAATTGATAATCTTGCTATTTGACAATTTGTCATATGTAGGAATCTTTACACGCGGCCGAGTCTAGCTTGACCGACCTCAGGAAAAGCCTAGCACTGCAACAAGACGCCCGGGCTGAAGCTGGCACCAAGTGGCGGCTCTCTGCGGCGGAACTGGAAAAGATCAAGACTGAGCTGGAGGCATATAAAAAATCTGCTGAAGCCAGCCAAGCCGCCCTGACCAAACGTGTAGAAGACGCCGAGGGTCGTCTTAAACCTGTTACCGAAGAGCTGACCAGCCTGAAGCGCCATATAACCCGGATGACCGAAGCCGTCTTTGGTAAGCATTGCTGACTATATTATGACCATGTTCCAAATATTCTTATTGAGTCTCGCCCGGTGACTTACAAACTTGATCTGTTTTGCAGGCAAACGAACTCGCCAGCTTCCAGATGACAGTTTGTTGAAGCTGAAGGCTTTATATGCCTTCACTGAACAGCTGTACACTGGAAGCCTCTTCACCATCAGGGTTGTGTTTGGCGATAAAGGGGTTCCCAAACTGATCAAGGATGAGCTGAAATGCCTCTCCACTGTCCCGAAGCACTTTGAAGAGATGGAGAAATCAGCCGCCCGTAAGGGTGCAGTATCGGCTTTAAGCCGGGCGTTGGCATATGCACCAGAGCTCAACCCAGAGGAAATGATGGGAGGCTTCCCGCAGCTCAAGGCCGACGGGTCAGAATTTACTCAAGACGATTACGCCCGTTGCTTCAGAGCGTCTCGAGTGCTGGCCAGGCGGTTAGCCGCAGAAGCTGATCTGACGACGTACCAGGCAGCTTACGACGACAACAACACGCGAGTCCGGGCGCCTATATTTGAACCGAAGGACCTGACACCTCAACGACGTAAGCACATCTTTGCCCCTGACGTTGACCCGTCTCCAATCTTGCATGACGAAGCTGAATTTGAAGCTTTACTCAACTGCAACTGGGATGTGGACAACCTTCAGATCCAGGAAAGCGAAGACCCGGCGCAGGATGACCCGTCGACGAGCTAGGCGAAGAACCGGCTCCCAATGACGTTAACCCGGGCAAGGCTGAGGCGCCAGGTTAGAACTTTGTGAAAAAACTTGAGTCCCACTTTTTGGGTCCTCTAAGGCCTTGTAATCACTGTAGCAAAAAACTTGATTGCCTGTGTTGTGCCTTCGTGCACTTTTTTGAGCTTCTTCAACTCATAAGCCGGCGGGTCAGAATTTTTCTAGTATGAATATCTTGACATGATTATATGCCTTAGTATGAATTCATCAATTCCCACTGGCGGGTTATACTCCATGAGCAATGCTAAGCCGGAATTACCCAGGAATTTAGAATCTTATCATGAAAGACGCCTGCAAAAACAAACAGTAGAATACATACTTGTATATCTCCTGCTTTGTAAGCCGGCTTTAAAGGCACAACAAGAAGAGATAACTCTTATTTTTGTTTTTTAAGAAAAAATGTTTTGCTTCAAAGAAGCTAGGCATAAAAACCTGAAACCTCGTAAGCCGGCTCTCACATGACATAAATCCGTCGGTTAAACCTTAACAAGTTTAGGGTCTTTAAAAAGATTGTCTTTGCTAAGAGTACGAACGGGCCACATAGCGGAGAGACTACAACAGACAAGGCGAGTTTATCCTAGCTCACTGTAAGCCGGCTCTCTCGTGACAAAAGCCACCGTTTTAACCTTGACAAGTTCAGGGTCTTATTGCGAGATTGACTGTTAAGTTCAGGGTCTCTTTGCAAGATTGACTGTCAAGAGTTCGGCGAGTCACCTGGTGGAGTAGCAAGTCGCAAACAGGCAGGTTTAACTCGAATATGGCATATAAAGCCGGCCAAGAGGGTATGAAAGCTAAACCCAGTGGGTTGGAAGCCCCCAAGTGACCTGATGAAGAATCAACTCTTTGCACGAAATTTGGTGCAGGAAAACAGCAGAGGCCCCGAATTTACAGGGATGCCGGCTTTATTATATTATAAAAAATAGTATATACAATGACAGAAGTGTGTACATTGATGAGAGCCGGTGGCTCAAGTATAGTATGGCCAAAGATGAGCAATGTTCCACGGCCTGGCAGTCTCCTCTCCAGAAGTACGTGATTTGTCGCTCTCCCGTATATCAATGAGATAATAGGAACCATTGTGGAGATTTCTGCTGATCACAAAAGGTCCTTCCCAGGGAGGTGACAACTTATGCATATGTGACTGGTCTTGAATCAGTCGGAGCACTAAGTCGCCTTCTTGGAACGTCTGGGTCTTGACTCTGCGGCTATGATAGCGACGCAGATCTTGCTGGTAAATCGCCGACCGTGCTGCCACAAGATCCCGTTCTTCGTCTAAGGCATCCAAAGCATCCTGACGCGCCGTCTCATTATCAGTTTCAACATAAGCCGCCACCCTGGGCGAGTCATGACGGAAATCATTGGGGAGAACAGCTTCTGCGCCATAAACCATGAAGAAAGGCATGTAGCCAGTTGACCTGTTGGGGGTGGTTCTTATGCTCCAAAGAACTGAAGGTAACTCCTCCACCCAACAACCCGGCGTTCGCCCCAAAGGAACCATAAGCCGGGGTTTTATCCCTCTCAAAATTTCCTGGTTAGCACGCTCTGCTTGACCATTAGACTGTGGATGAGCTACAGAGGAAACATCAAGGCGGATGTGTTCACTGTCACGGAACTCTTTCATAGCCCCCTTGGACAGATTTGTACCATTATCAGTAATGATACTGTGAGGGTAACCAAACCGGAAAATCAGCTTTTTGACAAATTGAACTATTGTTGCTGCATCACACTTACTGACCGGCTCTGCTTCCACCCACTTAGTAAACTTATCAACCGCCACCAAGAGGTGTGTCTTCTTATCTTTAGACCTTTTGAACGGTCCAACCATATCAAGCCCCCAGACCGCAAATGGCCATGTGATTGGAATCATCCGCAACTCCTGAGCCGGCACATGGGCACGTCGCCCAAATTTCTGACACCCATCACATTTGCTAACCACTCTGTCTGCATCTGCATGAGCTGTCAACCAGTAGAAGTCGTGCCGAAAAGCTTTCGCTACCAAGGATTTTGACCCGGCGTGATGACCACAATCGCCAGCATGTATCTCTTGCAAGATTTCCAGGCCCTCTTCTGGAGAAACACACCGTTGAAAAACTCCAGTCACGCTGCATCTGTGCAACTCGCCATTGATAATAGTCATGGATTTAGACCGCCTTATGATTTTTTGTGCCAAAGTCTCGTCTTGGGGTAACTCGCCGCTAGTTAGATACGCCAGATAAGGCAGTGTCCAATCAAGGATTGCGCGGAGACCCGCCACCAATTGTCCTTCCGGGTCAGGTATAGCAAGATCCTCTTCCGACGGTAATTTAACCGACGGGTGATGCAGTACATCCAGAAACACATTAGGTGGCACCGGCTTACGCTGAGACCCCAGTCTTGATAACGCGTCAGCCGACTCATTCTTCCAACGATCAATATGATCCACCTGATAGCCCTTAAAGTGACCAGCAATAACATCAACCGCCTGGCGATAAGCCGCCATGCAAGGGTCCTTAGAATCCCACGTGCCTAATACTTGCTGGGCCACCAAATCTGAGTCGTCGAGGCATCTGACCTGGCTCAAATTCATTTCCTTGGCCACACGAAGCCCATGAAGCAGAGCTTCATACTCAGCTGCATTGTTAGTACAAGGAAACATTAGCCTCAAAACATAACAAAACTTGTCACCTCGTGGGGAAGTTAAAACAACTCCAGCCCCCGAGCCTTCCAATTGTCTGGATCCATCAAAATGAATTGTCCAATATGTGTTGTCCGGCTTCTCCTCAGGTGCTTGACATTCTGTCCAGTCATTGATAAAATCCACCAGGGCTTGAGATTTAACAGCCGTCCGGGGTACATACTTCAGATTAAGAGGCCCAAGCTCAATTGCCCACTTAGCAATCCTGTCGGTGGCTTCTCTATTTTGAATTATATCTCCCAAGGGGGCAGAGCTAACCACCGTGATTGGATGCCCAAGGAAATAATGCTTCAGCTTGCGATTTGCCATGAATACTCCAAACACCAGCTTTTGCCAATGCGGGTATCTTTGCTTCGATTCCGTCAAGACCTCGCTGACATAGTAAACCGGCCGCTGGACTGGATATTCCTTGCCTGTCTCCTTCCACTCCACAACAACTGCAGCACTGACGGCTTTATTATTAGCCGCCACATATAGGAGCAAAGGCTCTTTTTCCGCTGGAGCAGCCAAAATGGGCGGCTCAGCCATTGAGTGCCTCAAACGCATCATTGGCAGCATCGCTCCAGACAAAGTCATCTGTCTTCTTCATCATCTGGTACAAAGGAATAGCTTTCTCACCCAGGCGGCTTATGAACCGGCTTAAAGCGGCAATACGACCCGCCAAGCGCTGGACATCATTAATGCACACCGGCTTAGACAAAGAAGTGATGGCCTTTATCTTATCTGGGTTAGCCTCAATGCCCCGCTCGGAGACCAAGAATCCCAAGAGCTTGCCTGCAGGCACACCAAACACACACTTGGCCGGGTTAAGCATCATCTTGTAAACCCGCAGATTATCAAAGGTTTCCTTCAAATCATCTAGCAGAGTCTCCTTCTTCCGTGATTTGACCACAATATCGTCCACATAAGCATGAACATTGCGCCCAATTTGACTATGAAGACAATTCTGCACACAGCGTTGATAAGTCGCCTACGCACTTTTGAGCCCAAAAGGCATAGACACATAGCAGAAAGCTCCAAAAGGTGTGATGAAAGACGTCTTCTCTTGGTCTTTGACTGCCATCTTGATCTGATGATAACCCGAATAAGCGTCCAGGAAACATAAGCTCTCACAACCCGCCGTTGCGTCAATGATCTGGCCGATGCGGGGAACCGCAAACGGATCAACCGGACACGCCTTGTTGAGATCTGTGTAATCCACACACATGCGCCACGTGCCGTTCTTCTTAAGTACAAGCACGGGATTAGCTAACCACTCCGGGTGAAAAACCTCCACAATAAATCCTGCGGCCAAGAGCCGGGCCACCTCTTCCCCAATAGCTTTATGCCGCTCTTCATTGAAACGACGGAGGAATTGTCTGACTGGCTTAAACTTAGGATCCACATTAAGGTGGTGCTCAGCGAATTCTCTCGGTACACCCGGCATGTCAGAAGGCTTCCATGCAAAGATGTCCCGATTCTCACGGATGAATTCGATGAGCGCGCTTTCCTATTTGGGGTCCATATTGGCCCCAATAATGAACTGCTGAGATGAGTCGCCAGGAGCAAAATCCACCAGTTTGGTATCTTCTGCCACAAACTTCAGGGGCTTCTCAGATTCAGTACTGGGCTTCTTCAACGGGGTCATATCCACCGGGTCAACATTGTCTTTATAAAATTTGAGCTCCGCCTCAGCACAACTTGATTCTGCATATGCCGCATCGCCTTCCTCGCACTCAAGAGCAATCTTCCGATCACCATGCACTGTAATTGTTCCCTTCAGACCAGGCATCTTGAGATGCAAGTAAACATAACAGGGCCATGCCATGAACTTAGCATAAGCCGGCCTTCCAAACAGGGTATGATACGGGCTCTTGATTTTAACCACCTCAAACCACAAAGTCTCCGCCCTGTAGTTGAACTCATCACCAAAAGCTACCTCAAGGGAAATTTTCCCTACTGGATAAGCTGATGTGCCGGGCACCACACCGTGAAAAATTGTGGACGGCGGCTTGAGATCCTTGTCAACCAGGTTCATCCGGCAAAAGGTGTCATAGTACAGGATGTTGATGTTGCTGCCACCATCCATAAGCACCTTGGTGAACACGTAGCCTCCTACTTGGGGAGCTACCACAAGGGCTAGATGCCCCGGGTTATCCACACGCAGCGGGTGATCCTCCCTGCTCCAAGTTATTGCATATTCAGACCATTTGAAGTACTGCGGGAAGAGCCAGCATGGCGGCGTTAACCGCCCGCTTGCGCACTTTCTGATCTCGCTTATCAAGGCTTGTTGTAAAAACATGATACTGGCCTCCATTAAGCTGCTTTGGGTTACTTTGATACCCTGACTGGTTGTTTTGTTGTTGACCGCCATTGCCGGACCCAGACTGTTGATTATGACCTCCATGGTTACCTTGACCTTGATAACCAGAATTTGAGCCGCCTGCGCCGAAGCCGGACCCATGAGAGCCGGATCCTAACCCGCCGGGCGGTCCGTTGCCGTTACCTTGATGCTGGCTAAGGCTGTAATTCCGGAATTCCCGCATGACCCAACAATCCTTCCAAGCATGAGTGGATGGCTTATTTGGCAGGCTATGCTTCGGGCAGGGATCATTAAGTATTGCTTCCATGTTGAAAGGCTTATTTTTACAGAAAGGCGGTTTACCGTTCCCCTTGCCACGGTTGTTCCTAGCATTAGTATTGGCTACCAGATCTGACCCGCCGTCCGGATGCTTCCGCTTACTGCCATTGCCTGGATTGTTATTGCCTGCCTCGTTCTGCTGCTGACCTTTGCCGTTGCTGTTCTTCTTTCCTTTAACCGATTTCTCATCATCAGACCCAGGATCCTTCGTGCTGTCCGAGTCTGCTTATTTGGTGAGAGCCGCCATGAGCTCGCCCATGTCCTGACAGGAATGCTTGAGCCGTCCCAGCTTCTGCTTAAGTGGCAAAAAATGACATTTTTTCTCCAGGATCAGAACTGCCTGAGCCGCCGTGATATTGTCAGACGAATGAATGATGGTTGAGACCCGCCGGACCCAATGATGGGCCGACTCATCTTCACGCTGTATACAGTGATCCAAGTCAACGATCGTCATAGGCTGTTTGCACGTCCCTTGAAAATTCTTGATGAACTTCGCCTTCAACTCGGCCCAGGAATTAATGGTGTTGGGTGGAAAACCCTTTAACCATGTGTGAGCCGGCCCTTCCAACATCATGATGAAGTATTTGGCACAGACTGCATCACTGACATCCAGTATCTCCATGGCTAGCTCATAACTCTCGATCCAGGCTTCCGGAGGCAGATCAGCTGTATAATTAGGTACCTTTCGCGGGCCCTTGAAATCCTTCGGCAAGCGCTCGTTCCGCAGAGCCGGTGCTAAACACGGTACTCCCATGGCTCTGGAGGTGACTCCGGCTCCCACCGAAGTGGAAGGTGTTACTGGGGGCAGTCCTTGATAAGCCGCCGCGGCCGCTGCCGCCTCCCGCTGAGCTCTGGCGTGATCTACAATCGCCTGAGCATCGACAATGGGCGGGTCATCATGGGGCGGGTTCCGACGTCGCTCACTGCTAGAGATCGCCGGTGACTCCAAACGCCGGCTATAACTGCGGCTTGGGATGGGGGTTGAGTGCACACGACTCCGGCTGTAAGTATACTTCTCTTGTTGAGCCACCGCAGTATGTAAATACCCAATGGCATTCCGCGCCTCCTCCGCGAAGGGCGTCCCATCGGTGATGGGGAGCGCGTTGAGCCTGGCAGCCGCCGCCACCATGTTCTCCACCGGGTTAGAATAATGACCGGGCGGTGTCAGAAAACGCTGTGGTGGGGTCTGATTCCTGCGGGGTAGGTCTGGCTGCCGACGCTGAGTCGCCCCCCTGTTCCCAGGCACTTCCGCTGTTCGGGTCACGGTCAGAGGCGCGTTCTGCCCTGCCCCCGGCGTGTTGAAAAGATTTCTTGGCTCATACTGATCAGGCAGGCGGGTCTGATGCCTCATCCGAATAACCGCATCCGAGGCTTGTTGATCCAGATTAAGGCAAAAAGCTTCAGCCCTGAGGCGCTCCGACTCGGCGTTCATTTGAGCCTGCAACGTGTTGATTTCCTCCTGGGCACTGGCCATCTGGTCCTTCAACCTCGCGATCTCCGTGTTACGGGCTGCTTGGTTTTGCGCTGTGACCTCGGTCCCCATCAGAGTTGTAAGTTCATTCATCAGATCCAGCAAAACTTGAGCCGGTGGCCTGGTTGACCCGGATCCTGTTGCACCAGCAGCCGTTGTCCCAGTCGCCGTGCTGCCAGAAGCCGGTGCCGATCCAGCCATGAAGACGGCGGCTTGGTTCGGCGGCTCATAGGGCTCCGGGTCATGGTAACCCTCAAAGTAGCCCCCAAGCCTGCCGTTATGAAGCTGGTAGATTGATTCCGCCTCTCCGCTCGAGGATCCATCCTCGGAGCAGACGAGGGTTTCCTCTCGCGACATAGAGCCTTCCTCAAACTCCGCGCCTTGGGTGAAGCCGACGAAGACATGCTTCCGGCCCGGGTTGATCCGGGCGGGTTGCGCGCGCCGGGCCAGCTCGACGAGGTCAGTGCAGATGTCCGGCCCGGGCTTAGATCTGCCGATCTTGCCAATGAAGACGTGAATTCCGCCAAAGGGGGTCCGATACCCGTACTCAACTGAGTCGGCCTCGGGGCCCCAGCCAGCGTCGTCGATGTAGAGCTTGCCGCGGCGACTCTTGGTCATCCTGCCAATGGCATATCCCTCGATCCCTGGGAGAGAGCCCTTCGAGTACTCAAAACCACCCAGCGTCGGCCCCACGATGGGCGCCAACTGTCGTGGTTTTGTCACGGCAGATGTCCTCGTGTAAGGACTTAGGGGTGAAGCCATCGCTACGGCGATTAACTCGAAGGGGTTGATCGGGACGAAAGACACAGGTTTACCCAGGTTCGGCCCCTCTCGAAGGAGGTAATAGCCTACGTCCTGCTTTGAGTTGTATTGATTGGATATCGATTACAAGGGAGCGGATTCGCTTGACCTAGTATTCGATCAAAGGTTTCATAGTCTCAACCGCCCAGGGAACCCGCCTTTATATACACAGGTCGAGGCCCTAGGCTTACAAGAGTCTGGGCCGGGTTACATCTGGTAACCGACCTTATCTGTAGTTATCCTTGCCTTGTCTGGCAAACTATCCCCCGGCGGCTCATGCCTCCGGGTCACACGTAGCCTTCCGGCTCTGGGCCTCTTCCAGGCCCATCCGGTAAGTCACTTCCAGGCCTTGCCCTGACCTTTCAGCCTGCTCAGGCCTTACTGCTAAGCCGCCAACCTCATGACCCGGCCCCTCCTGGGCGGGTCTCACCACGGGATTATATCCCCAACAGATGTGATGCCTCCAGAAGTCCGGAACCCGAGAAGTACACAACAGAATAGAAAGGACTTTGTTAGCATCCATAGGTAGCATAACATGGCGAATCAGTGTCTCATTTCATGATGCCCTCGTGGCGTCAATCAGTTCATGTACTACCTGAGGGGTATCAGGTACTAAGGCCATCAAGGGTCGCATCATGGTGTCCCGAGGGAGCCAATTTTACGTCCAAATTCAAGTAGTGTGTTCATCTCCAATTCTGTGTATTCATCCCATTTCAAAACATCACTCCATTAAGAATGGCACACCAAATTTCAAAAGGATGTGATCTGAGCTCGGCCTCTAGGATATATGACTCCAGAAAATAGACTGCCTTCAAAATTCTCGCACTCAAAGATGTTGATTCCTATGTGATTCTCCATGATTATCGAGTCAAAAGGGCCAAATTAAACAATTACAAATCCCTGAAGCCAAATCACCCCCCCATATTTGGGTTTTGTCATAGTCTCCCAGGAAGCCCAACAAAGCTTCCTTTCTCCCTTCTTATTGTTGGAAATATGCCCTAGAGGCAATAATAAATTGGTTATTATTATATTTCCTTGTTCATGATAATCGTTTATTATCCATGCTATAATTGTATTGATTGGAAACTCAAATACATGTGTGGGTACATAGACAACACTGTGTCCCTAGTATGCCTCTAGTTGACTAGCTCGTTGATCAAAGATGGTTAAGGTTTCCTAGCCATTGACATGAGATGTCATTTGATAACGGGATCACATCATTAGGAGAATGATGTGATGGACAAGACCCAAACTAAGAACGTAGCATTTGATCGTGTCAGTTTATTGCTATTGTTTTCTGCATGTCAAGTATCTGTTCCTCTGACCATGAGATCATGCAACTCACTGACACCGGAGGAATACCTTGTGTGTATCAAACGTCGCAACGTAACTGGGTGACTATAAAGGTGCTCTACAGGTATCTCCGAGGGTGTCTGTTGGGTTGGCATGGATCAAGACTGGGATTTGTTACTCCGTATGACGGAGAGGTATCTCAGGGCCCACTCGGTAATACAACATCACAATGAGCCTTGCAAGCAATGTGACTAAAGTGTTAGCCACGAGATCTTGTATTACGGAACGAGTAAAGAGACTTGCCGGTAACGAGATTGAACTAGGTATAGAGATACCGACGATCGAATCTCGGGCAAGTAACATACCGAAGAACAAAGGGAACAGCATACGGGATTAACTGAATCCTTGACATAGAGGTTCGACCGATAAAAGATCTTCGTAGAATATGTAGGAGCCAATATGGGCATCCAGGTCCCGCTATTGGTTATTGGCCGTAGAGGTGTCTCGGTCATGTCTACATAGTTCTCGAACCCGCAGGGTCTACACACTTAACGTTTGGTGACGATTAGTATAGTTGAGTTATTTTGTTGGTGACCGAAAGTTGTTCGGAGTCCCGGATAAGATCCCGGACATGACGAGGATCTCCGGAATAGTCCGGAGGTAAAGATTGATATATGTGATAATAGTGTTTTGATCTCCGGAAGGGTTCCGGAATTCACCGGAAGTGGTTCTGGATGTTTACCGAAGTGTTCGGGGTGCAAGAACACTTTATATGGGCCAAGGGATAAAAGCCCACGAGGTATTGGAAGTGCAAAAGTAGTTTTGCTGCCGCGTAAGCGGTACTACCGCTTGTGTGAAGCGGTACTACCGCCCGAGCGGTACTACCGCTTGTGTGAAGCGGTACTACCGCTTGTGTGCGGCTGTGCACGGTTCGGCAGGGATCCGAGTTGGACTCTTTCCCTGCGGGCCAAACCGACCTTGTGCGGGCAAAACCGACCTGGAGGAGGCTTTTACTCCAAGTTTAGACCGCAAGGCTCAACATATAAATAGAGGGGCAGGGCTAGCACACGGGATACATCAAGATTTCCCCAAGCCGTGTGCGGCAACCCTAACCCTCTAGTTCCTCCGTCATAATCTCCGTAGCGCTTGGCGAAGCCCTGCAGAGATTGTTCCTCACCACCATCACCACACCGTCGTGCTGCTGGAACTCAACCACTACTTCACCATCGCTCGCTGGATCGAGGAGGTGAAGGCGTCACCAAGCCGTACGTGTGTTGAACGCGGAGGTGTCGTCCGTTCGGCGCTAGTTCGTGATCGGATCGAGGGACGACTTGCGATTTGGATCGCGGAGACGTTCGACTACATCAACCGCGTTTATTAAACGCTTCCGCTTAGCGATCTACAAGGGTATGTAGATTCACTCTCCCTCTCGTAGATGCTCATCACCATGGATAGATCTTGCGTGTGCGTAGGAAAAATTTTGTTTCCCATGCAACGTTCCCCAACAGTGGCATCATGAGCCAGGTCTATGCGTAGATGAGATCTCGAGTAGAACACAAACGAGTTGTGGGCGTGGGTGTATACATATTGCTTGTCGTTACTAGTTGATATTTGATTCGGCGGTACTGTGAGATGAAGCGGCCCGGACCGACATTACGCGTACACTTACGCGAGACAGGTTCCTTCAACTGACATGTAACTTCGTTGCATAAAGATGGCTAGCGGGTGTCTGTCTCTCTCACTTTAGTTGAATCGATTTCAATGAAGAGGGTTCTTTTAGAAGATCAAAAAGCAATCACTACACCACGTTGTGGTTTTGCGTAGGTAAGAACGGTTCTTGCAAACCCGTAGCAGCCACGTAAAATTTGCAACAACAATTAGAGGACGTCTAACTTGTTTTTGCAGGGTATGATGTGATGTGATATGGCCAATTACATGATGAGATATATGTGATGTATGAGATGATCATGTGTTGTATAGAATATCATGACTTGCATGTCGATGAGTACGGCAACTGGCAGGAGCCATAGAGTTGTCTTTAATTGTTGTATGACCTGCGTGTCAATCATTAAGCGCTATGTAATGCTTTACTTTATCGCTAAACGTTAGCAATAGTCGTGGAAGCAACAGTCGGCGCGACAACCTTATGGCGACACGTTGATGGAGATCAAGATGATGGAGATCATGGTGTCATGCCGGTGACGATGGAGATCATGCCGGTGCTTTGGAGATGGAGATCAAAAAGCACAAGTTCATGGCCATATCATGTCACTTATGATTTGCATGTGATGTTAATCCTTTTATGCATCTTATTTTGCTTAGGACGACGGTAGCATTATAAGGTGATCCCTCACTTAAATTTCAAGATAAATTGTGTTCTCCCCGAGTGTGCACCGTTGCGAAAGTTCGTCGTTTCGAGACACGCCGTGATGATCGGGTGTGATAGACTCCACGTTCACATACAACGGGTGCAAGCCATGTTGCACACGCGGAACACTCGGGTTAAACTTGACGAGCCTAGCATGTACAGACATGGCCTCGGAACACAAGAGACCGAAAGGTCGAACATGAGTCATATAGTAGATATGATCAACATGAAGATGTTCACCATTGAAACCACCTCAACTCACGTGATGATCGGACTTGAGTTGGTGGATTTGGATCATGTTATACTCGAATGACCGGAGGGATGTCAATTTGAGTGGGAGGTTTTTTAATATGATTAACTAAACTCATTATCTAGAACAATAGTCTAAGTTGTCTTTGCTATATTTATGTTGTAGATCATGGCTCGCGCAGTAGCACCCCTGAATTTTAATGCGTTCCTAGAGAAAGCTAAGTTGAAAGATGATGGAAGTAACTTTGTGGACTGGGCCCGTAATCTAAGGATTATCCTTACGGCTTCCCAAAAGGCTTATGTCCTTGATGCACCGCTTGGTGATCCACCCGCTCCAGTTGAGTCTCTAGACGTTGTGAACGCCTGGCAGGCTCGTTCTGATGATTACTCAATAGTTCAATGTGCAATGTTGTATGGCTTAGAACCGGGACTTCAAAGACGTTTTGAACGTCATGGAGCATATGAGATGTTCCAGGAGTTGAAGTTTATCTTTCAGAAGAATGCCCGGATCGAGAGATATGAGATCTCCGATAAGTTCTATGCTTGCAAGATGGAGGAGAACGGGTCTATCAGTGATCACGTGCTCAGAATGTCTGGGTACTCCACCCGTCTGGCTGAGTTAGGGATGCCCCTTCCGCCAGAGGCTATCACTGACAGAGTTCTTCAATCATTGCCACCTAGCTACAAGAGCTTCGTGTTGAACTATAACATGCACAGGATGAACAAGTCAGTCGCCGAGCTGTTTGCGATGCTGAAAGCCGCTGAGTCTGAAATTCAGAAGGAGCATCAAGTGTTGATGGTCAATAAAACCACTAGTTTCAAGAAAAATGGCAAGGGTAATAAGGGTAACTCCAAGAAGAGTGGCAAAGCAGTTGCTCCTCTCGTGAAGAAACCCAAGGCTGGACCCAAACCAGAAACTGTGTGTTTTCATTGCAAGGGAACTGGACACTGGAAGCGGAATTGCCCCAAGTATTTGGCTGACAAGAAGGCGGCCAACAACAAACAAGGTATATATGATATACATGTTATTGATGTGTACCTTACCAACTCTCGTTGTAGTGCCTGGGTATTTGATACCGGTGCGGTTGCTCATATTTGCAACTCAAAACAGGAACTGCGGAATAGACGGAGGCTGGCAAAGGACGAAGTAACGATGCGCGTGGGAAATGGTTCCAAGGTTGATGTGATCGCCGTCGGCACGCTCGCTCTTCGATTACCGTCGGGATTAGTGATGAACCTAAATAAGTGTTATTTGGTGCCTGCGTTAAGCATGAACATTATATCTGGATCTTGTTTATTGCGAGACGGTTACTCATTTAAATCAGAGAATAATGGTTGTTCTATTTATATGAGTAATATCTTTTATGGTCATGCACCCGATGTGAAGGGTTTGTTCTTATTGAATCTCGATAGTAATGATACACATGTTCATAACATTGATGCCAAAAGATGTAGAATTGATAATGATAATACCACTTTCTTGTGGCACTGCCGTTTAGGTCATATTGGCGTAAAACGCATGAAGAAGCTCCATGCTGATGGACTTTTGGAGTCACTTGATTTTGAATCACTTGACACATGTGAGCCATGCCTCATGGGCAAGATGACTAAAACG
Organism: Elymus sibiricus; assembly: GCA_039707655.1. Lineage (NCBI taxonomy): Eukaryota > Viridiplantae > Streptophyta > Magnoliopsida > Poales > Poaceae > Elymus > Elymus sibiricus. The sequence continues at coordinate 342,441,251 of CM077673.1, forward strand.
CCGTTCTCTGGAACAATGGAACGGGCAAGTGACTTATTGGAAATCATACATACTGATGTGTGTGGTCCGATGAGTATTGAGGCGCGCGGTGGTTATCGTTACTTTCTCACCTTCACTGATGACTTAAGTAGATATGGGTATATTTACTTAATGAAACATAAGTCTGAAACATTTGAAAAGTTCAAACAATTTCAGAGTGAAGTTGAGAATCATCGTAACAAGAAGATTAAATTCCTACGATCTGATCGAGGAGGAGAATATCTGAGTTATGAGTTTGGCAGTCACTTAAGACAGTGTGGAATTGTTTCACAATTGACACCGCCTGGAACACCACAGCGTAATGGTGTGTCCGAACGTCGTAATCGAACCTTATTGGATGTGGTGCGATCTATGATGTCTCTTGCCGATTTGCCACTATCGTTTTGGGGTTATGCATTAGAGACAGCTGCATTCACTTTAAATAGGGCACCATCGAAATCCGTTGAGACGACGCCATATGAACTTTGGTTTGGCAAGAAGCCAAAGCTGTCGTTTCTTAAAAGTTTGGGGATGTGATGCTTATGTCAAAAAGCTTCAGCCTGAAAAGCTGGAACCCAAAGCGGAGAAATGCGTCTTCATAGGATACCCAAAAGAGACAATTGGGTATACCTTCTACCTCAGATCCGAGGGCAAAGTGTTTGTCGCTAAAAACGGAACATTTCTTGAGAAAGAGTTTCTCTCGAAAGAATTGAGTGGGAGGAAGATAGAACTTGATGAGGTTGTTGAACCTTTACTTCAACCTGAGAGTAGCGCAGCGCAGAAAGTTGTTTCTGTGGAGCCTACATTAGCTGAAGAGGAAGTTAATGATGATGATCATGAAGCTTTGGATCAAGTTGCTATCGAACCTCGTAGGTCGACAAGGACGCGTACTGCTCCCGAGTGGTACGGCAACCCTGTCTTAGAGGTCATGTTGTTAGACAACGATGAACCTACGAGCTATGGAGAAGCGATGATGGGCCCGGATTCCGAGAAGTGGTTAGAGGCCATGAAATCCGAGATGGGATCCATGTATGAAAACAAAGTATGGACTTTGGAAGTATTACCTGAAGGGCGTAAGGCCATTCAGAACAAATGGATCTTTAAGAGGAAGACGGACGCGGACGGTAATGTCACCGTCTATAAAGCTCGACTTGTGGCAAAGGGTTTTTCACAAGTTCAAGGAGTTGACTACGATGAGACCTTCTCACCCGTAGCGATGCTTAAGTCCGTCAGAATCATGTTAGCAATAGCTGCCTTTTTCGATTATGAAATTTGGTAGATGGATGTCAAAACAGCGTTCCTTAACGGTTACCTTAAGGAAGAGTTGTATATGATGCAACCAGAAGGTTTTGTCGATCCAGAGAATGCTGACAAAGTTTGCAAACTCCAGCGATCCATTTATGGACTGGTGCAAGCATCTCGGAGTTGGAATCTTCGTTTTGATGAGGTGATCAAAGCGTTCGAGTTTATACAAGTTTACGGAGAAGCTTGTATTTACAAGAAAGTGAGTGGGAGCTCTATAGCGTTTCTAATATTATATGTGGATGACATATTACTGATTGGAAACAATATAGAAATGCTGGAAAGCGTAAAGGAATATTTGAACAAGAGTTTTTCAATGAAGGACCTAGGAGAAGCTGCTTTCATATTAGGCATCAAGATCTATAGAGATAGATCAAGACGCTTAATAGGACTTTCACAAAGCACATACCTTGACAAAGTTTTGAAGAAGTTCAAAATGGATCAGTCCAAGAAGGGGTTCTTGCCTGTATTGCAAGGTGTGAAGTTGAGTAAGACTCAATGCCCAGTGACTGCAGAAGATAGAGAAAAGATGAGTGTCATCCCCTATGCTTCGGCCATAGGCTCTATCATGTATGCAATGCTGTGCACAAGACCCGATGTCAGCCTTGCCATAAGTATGGTCGGAAGGTTTCAAAGTGATCCAGGAATGGAACACTGGACGGCGGTCAAGAATATCCTGAAGTACCTGAAAAGGACTAAGGACATGTTTCTCGTTTATGGAGGTGATCAAGAGCTCGTCGTAAAGGGTTACGTCGATGCAAGCTTTGACACTGATCCGGATGACTCTAAGTCGCAAACCGGATACGTATTTATTCTTAATGGGGGTGCGGTTAGCTGGTGCAGTTCCAAGCAAAGCGTGGTAGCAGATTCTACATGCGAAGCGGAGTACATCGCTGCCTCGGAGGCGGCGAAGGAAGGTGTCTGGATGAAGGAGTTCATGACAGATCTTGGAGTAGTGCCTAGTGCACTTAACCCAATGACTCTGTTTTGTGATAATACTGGTGCCATTGCTCTAGCCAAGGAACCAAGATTTCACAAGAGGACCAGACACATAAAGCGACGTTTCAATTCCATCCGCGATTACATCAAGGAGGACGACATAAATATTTGCAAAGTACACACGGATCTAAATGTTGCAGATCCGATGACTAAACCTCTTCCAAGGGCTAAACATGAACAACACCAGAACTGCATGGGTGTTCGATTCATTACAATGTAAATCACATAGTGATGTGAACTAGATTATTGACTCTAGTGCAAGTGGGAGACTGTTGGAAATATGCCCTAGAGGCAATAATAAATTGGTTATTATTATATTTCCTTGTTCATGATAATCGTTTATTATCCATGCTATAATTGTATTGATTGGAAACTCAAATACATGTGTGGGTACATAGACAACACTGTGTCCCTAGTATGCCTCTAGTTGACTAGCTCGTTGATCAAAGATGGTTAAGGTTTCCTAGCCATTGACATGAGATGTCATTTGATAACGGGATCACATCATTAGGAGAATGATGTGATGGACAAGACCCAAACTAAGAACGTAGCATTTGATCGTGTCAGTTTATTGCTATTGTTTTCTGCATGTCAAGTATCTGTTCCTTTGACCATGAGATCATGCAACTCACTGACACCGGAGGAATACCTTGTGTGTATCAAACGTCGCAACGTAACTGGGTGACTATAAAGGTGCTCTACAGGTATCTCCGAGGGTGTCTGTTGGGTTGGCATGGATCAAGACTGGGATTTGTTACTCCGTATGACGGAGAGGTATCTCAGAGCCCACTCGGTAATACAACATCACAATGAGCCTTGCAAGCAATGTGACTAAAGTGTTAGCCACGAGATCTTGTATTACGGAACGAGTAAAGAGACTTGCCGGTAACGAGATTGAACTAGGTATAGAGATACCGACGATCGAATCTCGGGCAAGTAACATACCGAAGAACAAAGGGAACAGCATACGGGATTAACTGAATCCTTGACATAGAGGTTCGACCGATAAAAGATCTTCGTAGAATATGTAGGAGCCAATATGGGCATCCAGGTCCCGCTATTGGTTATTGGCCGTAGAGGTGTCTCGGTCATGTCTACATAGTTCTCGAACCCGCAGGGTCTACACACTTAACGTTTGGTGACGATTAGTATAGTTGAGTTATTTTGTTGGTGACCGAAAGTTGTTCGGAGTCCCGGATAAGATCCCGGACATGACGAGGATCTCCGGAATAGTCCGGAGGTAAAGATTGATATATGTGATAATAGTGTTTTGATCTCCGGAAGGGTTCCGGAATTCACCGGAAGTGGTTCTGGATGTTTACCGAAGTGTTCGGGGTGCAAGAACACTTTATATGGGCCAAGGGATAAAAGCCCACGAGGTATTGGAAGTGCAAAAGTAGTTTTGCTGCCGCGTAAGCGGTACTACCGCTTGTGTGAAGCGGTACTACCGCCCGAGCGGTACTACCGCTTGTGTGAAGCGGTACTACCGCCCAAGCGGTACTACCGCTTGTGTGAAGCGGTACTACCGCTTGTGTGCGGCTGTGCACGGTTCGGCAGGGATCCGAGTTGGACTCTTTCCCTGCGGGCCAAACCGACCTTGTGCGGGCAAAACCGACCTGGAGGAGGCTTTTACTCCAAGTTTAGACCGCAAGGCTCAACATATAAATAGAGGGGCAGGGCTAGCACACGGGATACATCAAGATTTCCCCAAGCCGTGTGCGGCAACCCTAACCCTCTAGTTCCTCCGTCATAATCTCCGTAGCGCTTGGCGAAGCCCTGCAGAGATTGTTCCTCACCACCATCACCACGCCGTCGTGCTGCTGGAACTCAACCACTACTTCACCATCGCTCGCTGGATCGAGGAGGTGAAGGCGTCACCAAGCCGTACGTGTGTTGAACGCGGAGGTGCCGTCCGTTCGGCGCTAGTTCGTGATCGGATCGAGGGACGACTTGCGATTTGGATCGCGGAGACGTTCGACTACATCAACCGCGTTTATTAAACGCTTCCGCTTAGCGATCTACAAGGGTATGTAGATTCACTCTCCCTCTCGTAGATGCTCATCACCATGGATAGATCTTGCGTGTGCGTAGGAAAAATTTTGTTTCCCATGCAACGTTCCCCAACACTTATTCCCCCGCCGGAATTTGTAGATGATGGAATTAACATGCTCACATAGACTCCATGGAAGGCGAAAAAACGCCATTGAGTAAACCATGATAGCTTGTACAGTGGACTTGATTAATACATCCTTCGGTGTCGAGTATAATAATTTCTCCATCTACCCTCTCACCTTATTCCAATTGCAATCTCTCGACAATTTGAAAGTCCCATTTTTGGAAGATCAACGTTGGTGGGCATACCTAAGTACCTTCCATTCAGAGATTCATTAGAAACTTGAAGGATAGCTTCATCATATCACTACGGACAACCTTTACTGAAAAAGATTGGTGATTTCTCTCTGTTCACACGCTGACCCAAAGCTTGTCAGTAAATATTCAAGAGGCTTGATACTTCTTCCGCCTCTTCGGTACTTGGCATTAAAAACAACATAGCCCTAGGGAGCTCAGCTTCCTATTTCATGTGTAGGTTGCTGGATAGCGACCTACCGCATACCCTCCCGTGCACCCCGTCCTCAATATGGGCTGGCTCATTCCATTTTTTTCTCCCCACAGGTTTTCGCTTCTTTTTTTTTGTTTCTTTTTTGTTTTCTCTTTCTTTTTTCTTCTTTCGTTTTTTTCTTTTTCTTTGCCTTTAATGGTTTTTTCTTTTTCATTTTTTAGATCCGTGTCTTTCTTAAACTTGCGAACTTTCTTTAAATCCATGTATCTTATCCAAATATGTGAATGTATTTTAAAATTGATGAGCATTTTTTAAATCGCTCACAAATTTTCAAATTCATGAACAATATTCATATTCGTGTTTTATTTTGAAATACAGTTTTTTTCCAATGCATGAATAATTTTTGAAATCCGAGAATATTTTTCAATTCTTGAACTTTTTATAAACCTGAGAACATTTTCATAAATTTGGGCGCAGTTTTTACATTCACGAACATTTTTTGCATCGGAGAACATTTTTTCAATTTGGCAATAGTTTTTGGGCAAGCATTTCTTTTGAATTTTGGATGATTTTTTGAAATTTGTGAACATTTTTTGAATTCATGAGCATTTTCTCAAATTCGAACAATTTTCATTTTTTTGAAATCTGGGAACACTTTCCAAATTCTGAACATTTTTTGAAACTAGGAACAATAATTGAATTTATAACATCTTTTCAGATCCGTGAATGTTTTTCCAAAATCCAAGATCTATTTCAAATTTATGAACATTTTTTAAAATCCAAAAAAGGTTCAAATTCGCGAATATTTTTTAAATGCAGGAACATATTTTAGAAATTCGTGAAACATTTTTGTATTTGTGAAAATATTTTTGATATTTGGAACATTTTCTGAATTCGTGATTGTTTTCAAATTCGTGAGCATTTGTTGAAATCCAGGAAAAAATATCGAAACATATTTTCAAATTCTTGAATTTTTCATAAATTAGGCTCTTTTTTTAACCCTAGACATTTTTTGTCGAATTTGGGGTACGTGAACATTTCTCAAAATTTGGAAAACAAAAGAAACGAAAGAAGAAAAACGAAGGAAACAAAGGCTGCGTCTCCCGCATATGGGCCGGCCCAAATTCGCTTTTCCCCGCGTAGGTCGGAGAAGCCCTAGTCCGCTCCCCTCTCCCCCGCAGTCCTCCTCCTACCCCGCCGCCTCATTGATTTCCCTCCTCTTCCCCTCCATCACCCGCCGCAGCCGCCGCCGCCGCTTAACCCCAACAACGCCGGGGCAAGTGAAGCAGCAGCTATCCAAGCTTACAAGGGCTCGCGGAGCGATGTCATCTGCGGCGGCAGCGCCGATCGGCCTGTCGTGGGCGCCCCAGCTGCCTTCCCTGGCGGCGGCCGGCGGCAGCAAGAAGGGCTCGGCGCCGATCCCGAGCATTGACGCGCAGGAGTCCCTCTGGAAGCCCAGCAATGAGCTCGTGGACGGGCTCTACGTGCCCCCGAGGGACCCCAGGAAGGTCAACAAGATGGCCAGGAAGAACGTCAAGGACACCACCGGCAAGGGCTGGTGAGCTGACTCCCGCTTATGAATTAGAATTTTTTTCTACTGGGTTCTTGGATGGGTGAGTGCTTATGATCTGCATCGTTTTCCAGGTTCGACATGCCGGCGCCGAGCATCACTCCCGAGTTGAAGAAAGACCTTGAGATTTTGCAGGTATGGTGTTACACTTAGGTGCGCTGTTGTCAGTAGTAGTAATTCAGTGTGGGGATCCGTTATGTAACTTGGGAAAACAGAAAAAAAAACTGTTTAATTCAGCATTTAGGAACGTGATCCTGAATTCCTGACGGACAAGCATCAGCCATTTGATAAGTGTGTAGTAGTTCTTGAGTGAATGTAGAGCATGCGTACTCATGGATTTGTCTTCTGCTTGTCTGTTATTTACAACAGCAATAGGCTTCTCCTAAAACAAAGTATTACTGCTTTCTTTTTGTTTGTTCTCAATAGCAGGGAATTTAACCATTAAGCAAGCATGAATGGTTTAGTGAACACTTACAGTATACCATCCGTATTTTCTTGTCAGCATGGAGGCTAATCCGATAGTATTCCAATCTAGTCGGACTGTTACTTTTAAGAACTGAATATTGTGAGTTGAAATACTATGTAAATGTTGAATCGTAATGTTAGATAGGGCCATCTACTTATTCTTGAGTTTCTATGTTTTGGTGGCTTAAGCACAATATGCTCGACATATGTTTTGCAGCTGAGGCATGTAATGGACCCTAAAAGGCATTTCAAGAGGTCTGGTAAATCCAAGGCTCTTCCGAAGTATTTCCAAGTAAGTGATCAAATCGTGAGCTTTATTAAATATTTTGGATACCCTACCATTGAAAATTGTGAATTCTCATCAGTAGTTAACATGTTGAATATCTTGATGATGGGTTTAGGTTGGAACGGTTATTGAGCCTGCATCTGAGTTCTACTCAAGTAGGTTGACAAAGCACGAACGGAAGCAGACCTTGGTTGATGAGCTGTTATCTGACCAAAAACTCAAGAACTACAGGTAAGCCCATCATCCTTTTCTATCCACATGCAGTGATACTGGAGTCTTGCTGTCTTTGTTCTTGTTATCACCTGTCAGTAAAAGTTTTTTGTGTATTAATTGCATATGGCCCTCCAGATCCAAGAGTTCATCGGTAGTTATACAACAACAGAACCATACTTGTAAAATAGACTAGAGCCTTTCCTTTGTTTGGAGCTGGGTTGTGATGCAGCATTCGAACACATGAATCGCCATCTACTTTTGAAGTTTGAGGGGATAGATTCAACCTGTAGCATATCAGAAGTTCTCCAGTCTCTGAAAAGAAAACTGAACTTATACAGTGGATTTAAATAACTAGAGAAGTTGGTAGATAATGCATCTTTTCCATTTAAGGATTCCTGAAACTGAACGACATGGCTCTCCGTTAAATTGCAGGATGCGTAAGGTAAGGGAAATTCAGGAGGCCCGGACACCCGGAGGCAACCAGAAGTGGAAGAACAAGGGTAAGCAAACGTTCAAAAGGGCCAAGGACAGGCGGAAATAGGATCAATGTAAAACAAGGAAGAACAGAAGAACGGAGCCAAAGAGAAATGGGCGAGCACGGCTATAGGTTGTGCACTCCAGTGTAATGTGGTGAATTCATGTAACTGAATGTATGGAACTTTTGTCCCCGCACCTAGAGCGATGAGATCAGATTTTAGGGGATGATGGTCAAAGCATTGTAGTATCTGAACTTGAGTTTGCAAGGATGCTTTCGCATAAACAAAAAATCTGATCTTGTGGATGTTCATCTACTGATCTGCAACAAAAGAGCAGGGGAAGTGTGTAACATTTGCACACATTCTGAAACTTGGTATAGTTCCTTCCTTTAACGAGGAACGTTATGTGCCTGTTTGGTCGCTTGCATCAAAATTTGGGCCTATTGCATCTATGGCCCGACTTAGGTTGGCTGAGTAGAAACAACCTGTGGGCCATGTTGTGCAATTTGTTTGTTTCATTTGGTCCCGTGCATCGAACCGCTGATCAATTTTGTGTCAGTTGTGTCGTTTGGACGGCATGTTTGGTTTAAGGGTGAGCAAATGCAAACCACAACTGTTTGGTTGTGTGCAATGTGTTGTTCTACTCATCCCTTTCGAAAATGGTGACCTTAGCACTAGCAATCATACAACACATTAACATCACATAAAACACGCAATTAACACAACACATAAGCAATCACACAGATACCTACATTAGAAGGGTACTATTTTAAGACATCATGGGTTCATCAAAATATTCATAGTTTCTAGCAAAAGGTATCTATCTTGACTGAGTATGTCGCCAACAAGCACGAGGTCCTTTTGGCAGAAGTTGCTCTAGCACGGCTCCAGCACCACCTTGTTGCCTAACTGTTGGACCTGCACCCAGTAGTTACACCAGTGGCAACTCACCCCTTTCAAAAATGGTGACCTTAGCACTATGAAGCATACAACACATTAACATCACATAAAACACACAATTAACACAACAGATTAGCAATCACACATATACCTACATTAGAAGGGTACAATTTTAAGACATCAAGGGTTCGTCAAAATATTCACAGTTTCCAGCAAAAGGTATCTATCTTGACTACGAGTATGTCGCCGGCAAGCATGGGGTCCTTTCGGCAGAAGTTGCTCTAGCGCCGCTCCAGCACCCACTGGCGGAGCTACGTGCTGCCAAAAAGGGGCATGGTCTGCCCAGCCCATTGCAAATGCAGTAAAGAATTGAAAGTAGAGTGGGCCATGATTGCAAAAGTAATGAGTTATCCTTTCTACTGCCCCGCCCTGCTTTGCTGCTGTAGCTTCGCCAGTGAAAATAGACACAACCGGCTCTTTTCCAAAACTTCAACACAAAATGGCCCCAGTCTGAAAATATTTTAAAAAATGGCCCTTTTGCATGACGCCCGGGCCTAGGGCGCCATGCCGGACAGCATGACGCCCCGGGCTAGGGCGTCGTGCTATTTGGCATGGCGCCTTAGCCCGGGGCATCATGCTAGATGTCGCTACCATGATGCCCTAGCCCGGGGCGTCATGCTCTCTAGCATGGCGCCCTAGGCCCGGGCGTCATGCAAAAGAGGGTCATTTTGTGAAATATTTTCAAACTGGGACCATTTTGTGTTGAAGTTTCAGAAAAGGGTCAAATCTGTCCATTTTCACGCTTCGCCACTGCCAACACCACCTTGTTGCCTAACTGTTGGACCTGCACCCAGTAGTTACACCACTTGCCAGTGGCGAGCGGCACGCCACGAGACAGTCGAATGTAGAACCACCTCCTCAGGGCTGACTAAAAAGCCTTCGGGACAACCAGGAAGGCGAGGTCGTCATCGTTCTTGATGTACACGTGGACCGGTGTGGCACCGGTTCTATTGTCTTGTGCTCAAGCTTTAGCCTGTGACAAAGCATGGACAGAGACATCGCCGCCACCGCCGCCTCCCTCCTTGGCATCTCGATCCGATGTAGCCATTGGTTTCGTGGATCACGTCCTCCAAGACTTTCGGTGGAGGACCGCTACCACCGATGACATTCCACTCGGTCTTCATCACCTTGCCAGTTAGGAAAACACGGGTCAGTTGCATAGCAAATGAACTGATCATAGCAATGTGTATTTCCTTGATCAATGCACTCGTCATAGCAATGTGCATTGCCTTGATCAGGCACATTATACGCATGGACACATAGCAAGCATACATACCAATCCTAGGAGTCCTACATTGATCATGGTCATGCACATTCTAGGCAAGCAATCCTACACTGATCATAGTCATGCACATTCTAGGCAAGCAATCCTACACTAATCATGATCATGAACATATACTATGTTCGTAGAAATCCTAGCAATCAGCTGAGTCGGATCCTAGCAATACTAGCAATACTACACTGATCATAGGCGTTGCCGCTTGGATAAAGAAAACTAACCGACCCAAAAATCGAATATGCAAAGAGAGATGTGTGGTGTAGTTACTATGTTCACAGCCGTTGGAGCCGGTGCCGCTAGAGGTGGAGTAGTCATGGACAACGCCGGAGCAAACCCCGGCAGGAACACTGAGCCAGCAAGGGTGGGTGTGCCAGCAACCGCAGCCGATGGCCCTGCCCCTACCAATGCCGCATTCGAGATAGCGGTGGAAGGAGCATTGGATTGTGCGGAAGCAAGGGATGAAACCCCTCGCAGGCGGGTCAAAATCCCCCACTCCGATCGCGGCAGATGTGTCGGCACCCGCAACCCCCATCCATGTCACCATCGTCCCTGCTGCAGCAGACAAACTACCTACCGCCGTCAGAGGAGCAACGGAGGTTGATGGGTGATCGATAGCCGAGGACCGCGGCCTCGGGCAGAAGGAGAAAGGGGACTTCGAAGCCCTCGCCAACTGGACGGGGTCCACGCCTCCTCCCCCTTGCGTCAAGCCGTCGAGCCAGTACTGGTGGGGCTCATCACGCCGGGGGGGGGGGGGAGGATTGGGGCGACAATGTGGTGGAGCGGCCATCGGTGAGACCGAAGCGACGAGAGAGTGAGGTCTGAATGGGGTTTCGACGGTAAGGAGAGAAAGGGTGGGAGTTATGGCAGATTCAAGATGTCATGTCCGTCTTCTGCGCTTCACTGGGCGTGTAGGTGAGGGCATGTACAAAGGGGGCATCACCCTGTTACTGCCTCAGCTCTTAAACTAATCAAAAAGTAATGAAACCACTGTTTTGGAAAAAAATTGGCCAACCGAGGCCACACTCTGTACCGGACCCACCGTCCTTCACATGCATAGTGCTTTTTCTGCTGCTCTCTCGATCTCTCTCCTCGCATGCATCAGCACAGCTTACCTTTTCTTTACTTTCTTTGGCTTTTTCACCCCCAAGAGGCCGGCTCCTCTGCAGGCTACACTAGCTACTGCGAGGCTACAACTTTTAGTCCGAACCTAACTCCGATCCTCCGTGGACCTGCGGGGCATCAGGTTGAGGCCACCCGTTGGCCATGCCCTTAGGGCATGTACAATGGTGGCATATGGATACATATGCCTCATGATAAAAAGTAGTTTGAGGTATCTACATTGATTTGTTCTCTCCAATGCAAGCTATCATTAGTGACCTCATCAAGGGAAAAAAGATAAATATTTCAGTACACATGCATCTCTACTTTCCACTTCAACTTTTCAGCTTTTTGCATCGGACCACATTTTTTCTCCTCAAGCACCCGCCTCCTGCTGAGGATCCCGTTACACCATCCGAACCTATATCCGAGCCTACATGGCACGTGGAGCATCATCCTGGGGCTATGCATTGGCCATGCCCTGAGGGGCACAGGTGACTCATTGGAGCCTGGAAAGACGACCGATTTGACGGTTCCCCTTCAGCCAGCCCCAAGGATACTTTGCAGTTCGTGCGGTCCTCAAATCCGGTGCAGTCCAGGCAACCAAGCATGCGAAATTTGCATCGCCATGGCCTGGTTAGGATGGATGCATCCCACCAAACACGTCATATGGCTTAGAAAAGGCATCAACCGAGTCCGAGATGAGGCTCGAGCCTAGCCCGACTTTGAATTAACAAAGCCATCAACCGGCCAGGATTACAAGCACACGCCCTCAGGCAAAAAAGAAGAAAATACACGGCGAAAGATACAAAAACGACGGACGGCATGAAACTAAGCCTCACACACTACGGCAACTGAAGATAAGCAATGAAGGGTGAAGCCGAAGATGCCGAGGTCCTCGACCGAGAATGTAGCACCAGGAGCAAGATCGCACAGGCACAAAGGAGAGAGGGACCGGCACCAGCGGGGCATGCCGTCGCCATGCACCTACGGACCCCGGCACATCGGATCCAACACCCAACTTCGAAGGAGGCCACAACCTCCTCGCCTGGATCGAAGGCGCCGCACCGTCGCCAGTTGGGGTGGACGCCGCCGGAGATGGCCACATAGAGAGGGTCAGCGCATCCCCACGAGTCACCGGAGGCTCTTCTTGCGCCGAACAAGGCCGCTGCAAACATCCAACACCGGAAGAGGGGGAGCATCACACCAGGACAAAGAGGGCCACACCGCCGGAGCCACCAACCAACCACAAGCGCCCACCAACCACAAGGCTCTCAAAAAGGCGCCTTCAAGAAGGGAACGGCACTGGGAGCGCCGTCGCCGCCCAACAGAGTTAGGGCTTTCGCCCCGGAGACCTAGAGGAAGGGGAAGTGGAGGGGGCAATCCATACCGACGCCTCCAGGAAGGGGAACGGCGCCCGTAGGCGTCGCCGTCGGCGCGGTCGGCCATGCCGGCCATGGATTTCGCCAGGACCGCCCCAACCCCACAAGCCACCCCCCTGTCCAGGTACCGGCGACCACAAGAGGCACCATCCGGCCAGAGGGGGCCCGCACGCCAATCAAGGGAGGGGAACGCCACGGATCTTGTGTCGCCAGCCGCCGAAGCAGCAACCAGCCACCCACCTCCACCACCAAGATCCCACCGCCCATGCGACCAGGGACCCCGGATCCGTCGTCCGCACCGCCGGAGGCCGCAGATCCGGCGAAGCCTCACCAGAGGAGCCGCCGCTCCAGTCCAGGACTCCCCACGGAAGGGCAGGGCAGCCGAGGGCCCCGCCGCCACCATCCTTGGCAGCACCCCGAGCTAGCCCAGCAGCTGCCTCAGGCGGCGACGAGGAGGATGGGGGAAGGGGCGCCCGGCGGCGGCCTAGGGTTGTCGCCCCCCGAGTCGCCCAAGCGGGGCGACGCGAGGGTGGGGGAAGCGGAGTGACCTTTTTGTCATATGGCTTTTGTAGTGATGCAGACATCGCATCAAGCCGCTGATGGGGTTCATCACCGACGGGCAAGGATTGGGGCGGCGCGGTGATGGAGAGGCCATCACTAAGACCGAAGCCACAGTAAAAGAGTGAGGTCTGAATAGGGTTTGGGGCTTTGGGCGGTAATCGCCAAACATAATGCATGGTAGCCTCAAGTATGAAGCTGGGCCGTGCCCCTGCTTCTTTCCATTGGCATCGGTCGTGTGTGAAATCATGGAAAGAAACGACCACGCCGATGCGCACTGCCTTGTCCACTTGCCCGGCGCCGTCCGCAGTGGCGCATGCGCTTACATGAAGAAGCAACGAGCAGCCAGCATGTGACTGACCGCCCACCACATTTCTACACTGAATCCTTGTACTGTCAGCCGCGCCCTGCCCCATGAGCAGCAGCAAATCACCACGCCTGTCTGCCATGCCCATGCCCATGGGTTACGGCGCATGTTCCAGCACAGTGCCCCGACCATGCGGTCGGTGCCAGGAGCCATCCACACAATGAATCTCAGATCAAAACGCATTTCATCTACATACATACTAGTAACATATATTCCTCGGTAATATATTAGTCCAAGATCACCACCTTCTACTAGCAAAAACCCAGCTTCTCCTCCCATCCACGATTCAGCCTGGAGCTGCTGCTCCATTTCTCTCCTTGTCGCAGCCTTACAGGTGGTACAACAGAGGCGGCAAAATACCGAAATCTAACCATGTAACTGGAAAAGGAAGAACACAGCCTGCGTTCAGCTGTCTAGCCCATGTAGCCGCCGCTGCGGTAGCGCAGCCCGTTCTGCTCGTAGGCCGCAGCGTCGCCATAGTTCACCGGCTTGATCTCCACGGCGCGGCGCGCGCTGTCCACCTCCTGCACCGCCCCGAAGACGATCTCGTTCGTCGCCTCGCAGCTCGGCTCGTAGAACGTCTGCGGCCCCAGGGAGTACTGCCTGTTGTGTTGCAGGTACTGCTGGTGATGCACCTGTTGTTGTTGCTGCTGCTGCTGCTGCTGAGGCGATTCTCCGTTGTTCCAGCCGTTGTACGGAGCCCGGCCCTGCCGGATGTGGTGGATCTTCTCCGGCTCCTTGGACATGAAAGCGTAGTTCTTGCGAGGGGTCGGTGTCCTCGTGTCCACCACCGGAGGCGTCTCGTCGCGCGGGATGGCGTAGCTTTCTTGTACTGGCCAGGAGCTTGATCTGCCCTGCTGGTAGTGGTGGACGCTTGGGCGCTTCTTCCTGGAAAATGCTGCACCGACGATCTCTGCAACAGATGATTTTGCTCCTCCGATTAGCTTGCCCAGTGAGGTGAAGAACCCCTCTTCGACTTCTTGTTTCTCGGATTCGTCCTCATTTGGGATTAGCGGGGGTCGAAGGGAAGGCTTTAGCGGCTTCTGAATCTGGTATGGAGGGATGCTTGCGATGCTGGCTTTCATTGGAGTCTGGAGTTCCTGCAAGATAATTTACATTCAAGCCAATGCTGTGGTCAAATTTACTGCAACAAGATCCCTGTCAAAACCCACTACTGCACAAAAAGAAAATGCAAATAACATGACACCTATTTTCAAGTTTAGAAGGATAGCAGAAACCTACACAACTGTGATATTTACAGCGTTATGTTTTGAAAATATTTCATATTGGATTACCCTTCCAGAATAAACAAATTGGACATTTATGCATAAATTTCACATGCCCCATCTAGTTAATCAGAAGCAGCTTCTGATTAAGATTGGGCAATTCAAATAGTGTAAGTGTCGATATGTACAAGCTTCCATTCCGAATTACGTTAACTGGACCGCTACGTAGCACTGTGAATTTCCCGATGATAAGTTATTTTACCTAACAATTTCAACTAGAATGCTGTACTGGTGTACTAGCTATCCAACAATCTGATAACTGTGGGCTATGTGTGGGCATAGTAAGGAAGCTGACTGGGGCCAATGAATGATGGACATCAGTACCAGGAGTGACAAAAGACTGATGACAACATATTCATGTGCTGGCCTGCTGGGGTACAGCAGGCCCATGGTCCATTGTAGCCCTTGCCTTATTTGCTAACTCTGCCAATCTGGCAGGTAAGTTACATGATGTTTTTCCTTCACAAAAAAAGAAAAGAAATAGTAAGCACTTACATCTTCTGTTGATACCATCCCTAAAACCCGGCGTTGGAGCAATGCAAGCATGTAGCCAAAGAAAGCAGCAGCAAGAAGCAGTGCTACTCCTGTAAGAATACAGCCTATGTAGTTAGCTATAGAGTACAAATGATAAAAAGCTAACTCGGGTAGTAATAGTATGCGTTGAAAGCAAGTTATTCAGGGCATATAATAATTGCACAATACATACCTAGAGGAAAACCAGCTTCATACTGGTACACACAGTCGTCAAAGTTGAGCTGAATCTCCCGAATAGCTTGATTTCCTCTGTCAATCACCAAAAGGGAGCAGCTACTGGCAATGTAACGGACTTCAAAATCAGTAGAAAATTTTGCATCGTCACTTGGTCCATCAACATGCCCTCCTCTGCTTGATTTCCCACCAGCAATAGTTGTAACTCCTAAATGCCAGAACACAATATGTCAAACACTTCTTTTACAATAAATTAGATAAGAAAAAACATGTATAGGGATGGGAGAGCTTTTTGGTTCAATTTTACTATAATGTAACTCGGTTAATTTGAAGGTCGTAATATAATTCCGCATGTTATGAAAATTCAACTATCAGACTTCTGATTAAGTTAGATGAATCGGTAAATTTGGGACACAGTGATATTGCAAGACAGCATTATTGCATTAACAGTGCCAAGTAAAAGTGTTGTGCGTGGAACAATTGTTGTTATGAAATAGAATAGCTATAGCAACTTAATCAAGTTAGAAAAGCAGAGAGGTTTCGTTTAATGATTCTTATATGCAGCTCTAGAACATTATAATGTTCCAAGAATAGCTTTGTATGCATACAAAAGAGCAGGATTCTCTATCATTTCTTGTCTCACAGTTGTGCTCTTCTGTGCTAACAATTAAGAAAAGAAAATATCTTCCATTTCTGCAAATTAAGTGATGTCCATACAGTGATTTCAATATATTTTTAGAAACATGCTGCACTTTGGTCATCATGATGACTTTCGGATATCACTCTAAGCAGATTTACTCAAGCTGGGTACATATATGCTTTGATATTGGTTTACACTTTTCATCCTTCCAAATGCAATTTTAGATGCAAGTGCCAGTTACTAAATACATGCCAGAGAAGCCCAACAAATTCCAAAAGGCAGACATAGGATGCTCAGGGAACAGACAAAACCATGTGCATATACCCCACAAGACATTTTAGCTTACCTGCATCACTGATCTTTCTAACAGCCATGTTCATAGCATCAGCCACGTATATGTTACCCCTGCTGTCCACCGTAAATCCCTTTGGATGGTTCATCTTCGCCTCTCGCAGCCTCCCATCAATATGACCAGGAATTCCTTCCGGTGAGCCAGCAACAAGCTTTGGTCTGCTATCTGCATTTGTTCAGATCGGGGCCACAAGATGAAACCAGGGTCAATATAGCTCAAAATCATGTGTTGCTGAACATAGATAGCCATGTCATCATCACCTTATGGAAAATGTAGAAACAAAAAAGGTAGATCACGAAACAGGGTAAAGCTTGATAGGGCAATCATCTTACAGAGGTCAGGACATCATCATGCCAACTTGTCCTTGCCAATGCTATAAATTATATAATCAACTTGAAGAGATTAACATGAACACCGCAAAAAAAAAAAGATTAACACAAACTTTTAAGAATAACCCCAAGTGGATCGAATAACTTCCAAATTATAGACCCAATTGCCCACTTTTACATGTGCAAATTACTTCTTCAAATGAAACAAACCAGGTAATAAGAAGACATGAAAAACATCGCAATTTCACACGGCTAACTAACAAATACATCGCAATCAAGAGATAGGCCAGAGCAGAATTCATGACTCCAACCAACCCACAGCATCAGCAGTTCAACACCAACCCTGACCAATCACTTGGCGTGCATCTGGTTAGCAGAATCCCACTAGGCACTAACTAGATACTCCAAATTTAGGGAGCACTGGAGAGAAAAGGAAGGGGGCTCACATCGGGACAGCGGCAGCGCGATCCTGTAGATGTTGCTGTTCATGGAGTCCATGACGAGCAGCTCGCCACCCTGGGTGACCTCCACGGCGTACGGCTCGATCCCCAGCTTGCTGCCGTCGAAGACCGTCTCCACGGTGTACCCGCCCTCGTACTTCACCATGGACTTGGCTCCACTCGCTGCTCCGCACCCAGAGAAAGCAACATTGTTTGAGGAAAGCCCCGATTCAGGAAACCTGGAAGAGAGGGATTCCGGCAGTCACCTGTCTTGGCCGTCGATTTGAGCGACCACAGCCGCTTCAGCACCGCCGACGCCGCATTGGAGAGGAACCCGCTCACCACCTCTGCGACGGCAACCAAAAAACACTCGTCAGGACCACCGAACCAAATCGAGAAACGCGGAAGGCGAGGGGGAGAGAGAGAGAGAGAGAGCAAGAAGCGGGGTCTCACTTGCGGGGTACGACGCCGCGGACGCCGGAGGGGCGCAGGCGCCGAGCAGGAGCGCGGCCACGAGCAGCGCTGCGACGCGTCCCCTTGCAGCGCCCATTCGGCCGCTGCTGCTCCTACTACTAGTACTACTACCACGGCGCACGGTCCCTGAGGAGCCCCCGACAGCGCGAGGCCAAGGAGCGGGGAGGCGAAGGGTGTGCCGGCGGGGGGGTTCAGTGGGAGCGGGAGCGGGAGGCGGCCATTTGAGGAGGACAAAAGTCTCAGATCGAGGAGGGGAATGGGGGGAAACGCCCAAGAATCCGAGCTTTTCTTGCGGGAAGGGGACGGAGGAGAGAGAGATTAAAAAGGGGGGAAAGGGACAAGAGAGGGGCTGTTCCGCCCGGCCGCCGCTGCTGCTGCTGCTGCCACTCTCCGGTCGCCTTCTTGCGCGGCGCTGCGCTCTACGGAAATTTTCGGCTGGGGTTTTGGGGGGAGAGGAGACGAGGATGTGACGGTGACGAGAGAGAGCGAGAGGCGGTGATGTAGGTGGTGTTCATCCGTCATTTCGGCGTCCCCTTTAAAACCCCTCGCCGCCTTTTCACCAGAGCTAGAGGAATCTGGGGAAAGAAACGAGCTTTTTGTTTAGGGACTCGCTAAATCTCCACCGAATATGAAGCGTTGAATCATGACTTTTTAAAAACTTGAGTGCTAATCATGCTTGAATGCATATATGCCCTCGGCACCTAACTCTCTATTGGACATTTTTCAAGATAAAAATAAAAACTTTCTGTTGGAGGGAAGCTTTTATGGAAACGCGGGTTAAGGCTCTCCGATGCACCGTATTTTAAGTCGTATCTTATGCATTAGATGTGTATTTTGTTGCGTTTGTTCGATGACTTGTATCTTATAAATCTTTCATTTAATTTTTTTATGTGAGAAATACCATGAGTTATGGTGCTAGGAGGCCTTGGTATGTATTGGAGGGCAACTTTTACGGAAACGCTCGCCGGGATCACGTTGCATATCTTCTTGGTCCTTGCGCTTCAATTTTTGATACTCTTAATTTATACTATGTTAGAACCATACAACTGAGCCTGTGACGCTCACCTGTGGACCACACCCAAACACGCCAACATCCTACTGGATAGCGTCAAAGCGTTATATCAAGCCTTTCTTAAGCTCGAGTATTAATCATGCTTAAATGCGGATATGCCGTCGGCATCTAATTGCGTCTTGGAGGACAACTTTCATGAAAACGTGGGTTAAGGCTATCCGATGCGTTGTATCTTAAGTCGTATCATATGCATTAGACGTGCTTTTAGATATGCTTATCAAATGATTTGTATCAAAAAAAATCTTCATTTAATGGGTTTTACTTGAGAAAAATCATGAGTTACCTTGGATTCGATGCTAAGGAGCCCTTGGATATATTTTGGAGGGCAACTTTTGTGTATACGCTCGTCGGATCCCACTGCATATCTTCTTGGATTATGTGCTAGGAGCCCTTGGTATATCTTAGAGGGCAACTTTTAAGGAAACGCTTGGCACGATCACATTGCATATCATCTTGATCATGGAGTTTCGGTTTTGCATACTCTTACTTCATATGTTAAAACCACACCACCGAGCATGTGACGCATGTGGACCACACTAGAACCTGCCAACATCCCACTCGATAGCGCCAAAGCCAACCACTCCAATTGGGTCATACCTCCAAGATGGTGTTGATACGTCTCAAATGTATCTATATTTTTTTAATTGTTTCATGCTACTATATTATCAATTTTATATACTTCTTATACCAATTTATATTATTTTTCTGGACTAATCTATTAATTTAGTGCACAATCCCAGTTGTTGTTTTCCGCATGTTTTTTACTTTACAAAATATCAATATCTACGGAGGTCAAAAAAACCTGAGGATTTAAGATGATTTTTTTGGGGCACGAAGATTCCAGAAAGCATCCGAGGGAGATGAAAGGGGTCACAGAACCTCCACACGGACTGGTGGCGTGGGCAGGGCCTAGGCCGAGGCCCATGGTCATGTGGGCCCCACAAGGACCACCTTACATCCATTCTTCTGCCTATAAATTTCATATTTCGTGAAACTCTTTGCAAGATTTTTCCTCGAATTTTTTCTGCGCCACAAGTTTCTGTTCCAAGGAGATATAATCTGTTGGCCCGTTTCAACACTCTGCCGAAGGTTTCTTTATCAACCTTGTTGTCTCCATGAACATGTGTGAGTAGTTCCTTTTAGGACCCGAAGGTCTATAGCGGTAGCTAGATGGCTCTCTCTCTTGATCTTCAATATCAAGTTTCCGTGAGCTGCCTCACATGATCGGGATCAACTCGATGTAATCAGTGGAGTGTTTGTTGGGATATGATGAATTGTTACGTGATGTCTACTACGCAACTTTATTCTTGTAGACTTTATTCGGCCTCCAAACGTAGAGTTTGTAGGACAGTATCAAATTTCTCTCAAGTGGATGGCCTAAGATTTATCAATCCGCGAGAGGTGTAGGATGAAGATGGTCTCTCTCAAACAACCCTGCAATCAAATACAAGAAATCTCTTGTGTCCCCAACACACCCAATACAATGACAAATTGTATAGGTGCACTAGTTCAGCGAAGAGATGGTAATACAAATGTAGTATGGATAGTAGATACTGATTTATGTAATCTCGAATAATAAAAACAACAAGGTAACAAGTCATAAAAGCGAGCACAAACGGTATTGCAATGTTTGGAAACAAGGCCTACGGTTCATACTTTCACTAGTGCAGTCTCTCAACAGTGCTAACATAATTGAATCATATAACAATCCCTCAATGTGTGACAAAGAATCACTCCAAAATTCTTATCAATAGAGGAGAACATAAGATGAAATTGTTGTAGGTAGCAAACCATCTCAAACTTATCTTTCCAATCAATCTATTGAGTCATCCATATAAGTGTCACAAACAGCCCTAGAGATCGTACTACAATAACACCATATGATACGCATCAATCAACTCTAATGTCGCGTAGATACTCCAATTTCACCACAAGTATCTATGAGTTAATCATTCGATATGCATCAAACAATTTTAGATTCATAACAATACAAATAACTTCAAAGAGTACCCCCAAATTTTTTTATTGAAGAAAGTAGGATGAAAACGTGTATAACCTATGTCCCTAGATTACCCCAATGTCACCGCGGGAATCCGCAAGTTGATTACCAAAACATATATCAAGTGACTCAATAGAATACCCCATTGTCACCACGGGTATTAGATACGTCCATTTTGCATCATGATTTCCTACTGTTATTTATATTGTTTTTGGTCATTATTCCACTTTATGATACAATATTAATGCCTTTTCTCTCTGAATTTACAAGGTTTACATGGAGTGGAACATTACCGGCAGCTGGAATTCTGGATCTGAAAAAGCTACATCAGAGATATCTATTTTACTGGACTCCAAATGACCTAAAACTTTACGGAGAATTTTTATGGAATATATAAAAAAATACTTGAGCAAAGAAGTACCAGAGGGGGCCCACCACCTGCTCACAAGGCAATAGGGCGCGGCCACCCCCTGGGCGCGCCCTGATGCCTTGTGGGTCCCACATGCGGCCTCCGGTGCCCCTCTTTTGCTATATGAAGGGTTTTGACCTAGAAAAAATTAGAAGGATACTTTCGGGACGAAGCGCCACCGTCTCGAGGCAGAACCTGGACAGGAGCACTTTTGCTCTCCGGCAGAGCGATTCCGTTGGGGAAACTTCCCTCCGGGAGGGGGAAGTCGATGCCATCGTCATCAACCCAACACTTCCTCCATCGTGGGAGGATCAATCTTCATCAACATATTCATCAACACCATCTCATGTCAAAACCTAGTTCATCTCTTGTATTCAATCTTTGTCTCAAAACCTCAGATTGGTACATGTGGGTTGCTAGTAGTGTTGATTACATCTCATAGTTGATGCTAGTTGGTTTGTTTGGTGGAAGATTAGATGTTCAGATCCTTAATGATATTCAATACACCTATGATCTTGAACATGAATATGATTTGTGAGTAGTTACTTTTGTTCCCAAGGGCATGGGAGAAGTCTTGTTATAATTAATCATGTGATGTTGGTATTAGTTCGATATTTTGATGATATGTATGTTGCTATTCCTTTAGTGGTGTCGTGTGAACGTCGACTACATGACACTTCACCATGTTTGGGCCTAAAGGAAAGCATTGGGGAATGATAAGTAGATGATGGTTTGCAAGAGTGATAGAAGCTTAAACCCTAGTTTATGAGTTGTTCCGTAAGGGGCTGATTTGGATCCACACGCTTAATGCTATGGTTAGATTTATCTTAATTCTACTTTCGTAGTTGCGGATGCTTGCGAGAGGGGGTAATCATAAGTGGTTTTTTGTTCAAGTAAGAGCAACACCTTAGCATCGGTCCACCCACATATCAAATTATCAAAGTAACTAGCGAATCAACTGAACATGCTGAACGCGACTAGACGGAAATTCCTATGTATCCTCTAGAGCATTTTGCTTTATATAAGAGAACTTCCGGGCCTATCCTTTGCTATAAAAAGGATCAGGCCACCTTGCTTCACCTTTGTTACTATTATTACTTGTTATTTATTACAAATTATCTTGCTACAAAACTATCTATCACTGCTACTTACAACACGTGCAGAGAATACCTTGCTGAAAATCGCTTGTCATTTCCTTCTGCTCCTCGTTAGGTTCGACGCTCTTACTTGTCGAAAGGACTATGATTGATCCCCTATACTTGTGGGTCATCAAGACTCTTTTCTGGCGCCGTTGCCGGGGAGTGAAGTGCCTTTGGTAAGTGGAATTTAGTAAGGAAACATTTTCGTCACGTGCCGAAACTTCCTGTTGCCTGTTACTATGGAGGATAATCCTTTGAGGGGCTTGTTTAGGGCATCTTCACCTCGTCCGGAAGTGGCAAAAGCCGCTCATCAACCAACTGAACCTACTGAAAATATTTACTATGAAATTCCTTCGAGTATGTTAGAGAAGCTGCTTGCTAATCCTTATGCAGGAGATGGAACAAAACACCCTGATATGCACTTGATCTATATAGATGAAATTTGTGGATTATTTAAGCTTGTAGGTCTATCTGGGGATGGTGTTAAGAAGAAGGTTTTCCCTTTATCTTTGGAGGGAAAGATATTGATTTGGTATAGGCTATTGGATGATATCGGTACATGGGATTGGAACCGATTGAAGCTTGAATTCCATCAGAAATTTTATCCTATGCATTTGGTTCATCGTGATCGGAATTATATATACAATGTTTTGCCTCGTGAAGGAGAAAGTATCGATCCGGGTTGGGGGAGGCTTAAATCTATGTTGCACACATGCCCAATCATGAGCTCTCAAGAGAGATAATCTTACAAAACTTTTATGCTCAGCTTTCTCATTATAATCAATTGATGCTTGATACTTCTTCTATTGGCTCCTTTATGATGAGAACTATCGAATTCAAATGGGATCTTCCTGAAAGAATTAAATGCAACTCTGAAGATTGGGAGTTCGACAAAGGTAACGGGTCAGGTATAAATCTTGAGTTTGATTGTGTTAAATATTTTATGGAAACTGAAGCTTTCCAGACGTTTAGTGCAAAATATGGCCTTGACTTTTAGATAGTAGCTACTTTCTATGAATTATTTGCTACTCATGTTGATCTCCCTAAGGAAAAGTGGTTTATATTCCATCCCCCTATTGAATAAACTTGTAAACAACCTAACGTAGTTAAAGAAGAAGCAATCATTTATAATGTTGATCCAGTTGTGCCTACTACTTACATTGAGAAACCACATTTTCCTGTTAGGATTAAGGAACATGCTAAAGCTACAACTGTGGTTAATAAAAGTAATGTTAGAACACCAACACCTTTTGAACAAATAAATGTAGAATCCAATATTGCTATAGTTAAGGATCTCTTGGTTGATAATATTGATGGGCATGTTATTTACTTTTGTGATGAGGCTGCTAGAATTGCAAAACCTGTTAGAAACAAACAAGATCTCTTAGATAAGAATAAACCAGTGGTTGGCATGCCTGTTGCTTCTATTAAGATTGGAGATCATTGCTATCATGGTTTATGTGATATAGGTGCTAGTGTGGGTGCAATTCCATTTACTTTATATCAAAAAATTATGCATGATATAGCACCTGCTAAGATTGAAGACATTGATGTTACTATTAAACTTGCAAATAGAGATACTATTTCACCACTTGGGATTGTTCGAGATGTTGAAGTCTTGTGTGGGAAAGTCAAGTACCCTACTGATGTCTTAGTACTTGGTTCATGACAAGATAATTTTTGTCGCATTATATTTGGTAGGCCTTTCTTGAATAACGTTAATGCTGAAATTGATTGTGCTAAAACAAAGGTTAGAGTCAACTTTGGTGATGTGTCTCATGAGTTTAATTTCTATAAGTTTAGTAGACAACCACATGAGAAAGAATTATCTAGTAAGGATGAAATTATTGGTCTTGCTTCTATTGTCGTGCCTCCTATTGATCCATTGGAACAATATTTGCTAGACCATGAAAATGATATGCATATGAATAAAAGAAATGAAATAGATGGGATATTCTTTAGACAAACACCTATCCTTAAACACAATTTACATGTTGACACCCTAGGGGAACCTCTTCCACCTAAGGGTGATCCCGTGTTTGAATTGAAGACACTACCTGATACATTAAAATATGCTTACCTTGATGAAAAGAAAATATATCCTATTACTATTAGTGCTAACCTTTCAGAGCATAAAGAAAAGAGATTACTCAAAACTCTAAAGAAGCACCGAGCTGCTATTGGATATACTCTCGATGATCTTAAGGGCATTAGCCCTGCGTTATGCCAGCACAAGATTAATATGGAGCCGGATGCTAAACCCATCTTGATCATCAACGTCGTCTTAATACTAAAATGAATGAGGTGATAAGAACTGAAATATTAAAACTTCTGGAGGCAGGTATTATTTATCCCATAGCTGATAGTAGATGGGTAAGCCATGTTCATTGTGTTCCTAAGAAAGGAGATACAACTGTTGTCCCTAATGACAAAAATGAACTTATTCCACAAAGAGTTGTATGGTTATGGGATGGTAATCAATTTTAGGAAATTCAACAAAGCTACCAGAAAAGATCATTACCCCTTGCCTTTTATTGATAAAATGTTAGAAAGATTATCTAAGCATACACACTTTTGTTTCCTTAATGGGTATTCTGGTTTTTCTCAAATACCCGTGTCAAAAGAAGATCAAGAGAAAACCACTTTTACTTGTCCTTTTGGAACTTATGCTTATAGACGTATGCCTTTTGGTTTATGCAATGCACCTGCTACCTTTCAAAGATGTATGATGGCTATATTCCCTGACTTTTGTGAAAAAATTGTCGAGGTATTCATGGATGATTTTCCCGTTTACGGTACTTCTTTTGATGATTGCTTAAGCAACCTTGATCGAGTTTTGCAGAGAGAAAACTAATATTGTCTTGAATTGGGAGAAGTGTCACTTTATGGTGAATGAAGGTATAGTACTTGGACATAAAATTTATGAACGAGGTATTGAGGTGGATAAAGCGAAAGTTGATGCAATTGAGAAAATGCCATGTCCTAAAGATATTAAGGTATAAGAAGTTTACTTGGTCATGTTGGTTTCTATAGATGGTTTATTAAGGATTTCTCTAAGATTTCTAAGCATCTTACCAATCTTTTGCAAAAAGATGTTCCATTTGTTTTTTATGATGA
Source organism: Elymus sibiricus (assembly GCA_039707655.1). Taxonomy (NCBI): domain Eukaryota; kingdom Viridiplantae; phylum Streptophyta; class Magnoliopsida; order Poales; family Poaceae; genus Elymus; species Elymus sibiricus. Next base: position 342,466,749 of record CM077673.1, read on the forward strand.
TTGTGTAGAAGCCTTTGAAATACTTAAGAAAGCTTTAATTTCTGCACCTATTGTTCAACCACCTGATTGGTGATGCTAGTGACTATGATGTTGGTTTTGTTCTAGGACAAAGAGTTGATAAGAAATAAAATTTTATCCATTATGCTAGTAAGACCATAGACAATGCTCAAAGAAATTATGCTACTACTTAGAAAGAACTTTTAGCAGTTGTGTTTGCATGTGATAAGTTTAGGCCTTATATTGTTGATTCTAAAGTTACTATTCACATCGATCATGCTGCTATTAAATACCTTATGGAAAATAAAGATGCTAAACCAAGATTGATTAGGTGGGTCTTTTACTTCAAGAATTTAATTTGCACATTATTGATAGAAAGGGGGCTGAGAATCCTATAGCAGATAATTTGTCTAGAATGGAAAGTGTTCTTGATGACAAAATGCCTATTGATGATAGTTTTCCTGATGAGCAATTAGTTGTTATAAATGCTTCCCGTAACACTCCTTGGTATGCAGACTATGCTAATTATATTGTTGCTAAATATACACCACCTAGTTTCACATACCAACAAAAGAAAAAGTTCTTCTTTGATTTAAGACATTAGTTTTGGGATGACTGATACGTCTCCAACGTATCTATAATTTTTGTTTGTTCCATGCTGATATATTATCATTCTAGGATACTTTTTGGGTCATTATTTACCAATTTATAATATTTTTGAGCACTAACCTATTGACCCAGTGCCCAGTGCCAGCTGTTGTTTTCTGCATGTTTTTTACTTTTCAGGTTTACATTACCAAATCCAATTGCCACAAAACTTTTTGATGATTTTTCTCGACCATAAGAAGACCTGGAAACTTCGGAAGGAGGCCGGGAGGTGCACGAGGGCACCACCACACATCAGGGCGCGCCCTAGGGGGGCGCCCTGAAATGTGGTGGCCCCCTCGGCTGCCTCCCGACGCCCCTCTCTGGCCTATAAATTCTCTAATATCACAAAACCCCCAGAAGCAGTCCCGAAACCCTTTTTCCGCCGCCACAAGTCTCTGTTCCGTCGCGAGGCCATCTGGAGCTCCGTTCCGGCACCCTGCCGGAGGGAGGATCCATCATGGAGGGCCTGTTCATCAACCTTGCTGCCCTCATGGTGATGTGTGAGTAGTTCACCACAGACCTATGGGTCCATAGCTAGTACCTAGATGGCAATCTCTCTATCTCTTGATCTTCAATACAATGGTCATCGCATCTTCACTTTGATCTATCTGATGTAATCCTATTGTGCAGTGTGTTTGTTGGGATCCGATGAATTGTGGGTTTATGTTCAGATTATTCATGAAAAGTATTTGAGATGCCTCTGAATTATATTATCTCTTAATTGCATGATCATTATATCTTCGTAATGCTCTCTGATCTATTGATGTGCTCTGGCCAAGTAGATTGATATTTCATTGGTGGGAGTGGTGCGTTGTGGTAGGTTCAACCTGACGAGTTTCTATATCCCAGTGACAAAGTAGGGGACAAGATGCGTCTTTGTGTTGTTGCTACTGTCGTCGTTTTCTCACGACAGATGCCATAGGGTGGCTTATCGAGTGTGGTTGGGGCCGAAGGACGCCGACGGGCTCCGGGAGCGGGATTAGGCACGAGCGGTGATAGACACACGACGTACCCAGGTTCAGGGCCCTCCGTGGGAGGTAATACCCCTAGTCCTGCTGGTCTAGTTGGATGGGGAGAGATGTTACAATGGTGTTCCTTGAGCTGTTCGTCTGGATGTGGAAGAAGGAGCAGCCGGCTCCCCTTCCCCTGCTATGCGTGGGTGTGAGAGAGGGATGAACGCCTTCGTGCGCGTCTTTCTCCTTGCCCCGATGCATGGGGGCCTCGAGGGGTTTTATAGGCCAACCCCCCGGCATACAGTATTCTTAAGATACTACAAGGGGGGACCCGGCTGGCAGCCTCTCCAGCCGGCCAGGGGGCCCGCCGGCTGCGCGGTCCCATCGCCAGCTGGGGCCCGCCAGCTGGCTCTTCCATTGGCCCGCGCTCACCTGCCGCGGCACGGGCTGCCCCGTCCGGCGTCGTCATGCGCCCACCGGTCGAAGTCAGCGGTGCGGCCGGTAGCGTTGTAGCCACGCCGGGGCAGGTAACGGAGTGGACGGCGGCGCAGAGGTACTATGGCTCCGCCGGGTCCAAATCAGTCCTCGGTCAGCGGTACGGTCTGCCAGACTATAGCCATGCACGTCCGTGCGTCAGCGGCCGCTGTAGCTACATTGGAGTCCGTCGTGGGGGTTGCGTCCCGTCAGCGTACCCGGCCGCAGTAGGAAGGGACGGATACCTGCCCGTCCAGAGGTCAGCGGGCGAGCTAGTCGCGTAGCCGCCAGGCGCGCCCAGCCGGGGGCCAGACGGCCGGCTCCTGTTCAGCCGGCCGTGGGCCAGCCGGCCAGAGGGTCAGCCGGCCCCTCCCTGCCGGACGCGGACCAGCCGGTAGTGGCCAGCTGGGCAGGGAGGCAGCCGGCCACTGACCAGCCGGCCGTGGGCCAGCCAGCCGTGCAGTTTTTTCGGAAAGGAGCTGGAACTCCCTTTCCTTGGCATACCCAGGGGTAATAACCCCGTCAGTAGTCCCCGAAGCCGGCGGGGGCCCGCGTCCGCCTGACGAGGGGCAACCGGCGGTTTCATTCGGCCACGCCCGTCTGTCGTGCGGGACCGGCCGGGCGGCCACGCCGGCCACCGCCCCCGACGCCTCGGGCCCTGTCGCGCCGCTTCGGGCCCCGTGCCAGACCGCGGCGCGCCACGCGGGGCGTGAGGATGTCATGGGTCCAGCGCCTGTGGCTGACGGGACGCCTTCCCAGGCCTAGTCTGATAGGTCACGGGCCTAGCCCGATAGGCCTCGGGCCGCAGGCCAGGATCCTCTGCGCTCGGACCCCAGCGGCCGCGGCGCACGATGACCACGCCCCGCAGATTCCCCGGGGGAGTGGGCGCAATTAATCCCCACGTCCCCCAGGCTCCGCCCCGTGTTTATAAGGGAAGAGGGAGGGGCGGAGGCAGCTCGCGCACCCTTCCCCCCTTCGTCTTCCTTCTCGCGCGTGGCTCGTCGCTTCGGCTCGCATCGCCGCGCCACCCATCTTCTTCCTCGCGCTCGCTCACCGCGGCTCGCACCGCTGCTCCGCCCGTCTCCTTCCTCGCGCTCGTTCGCCGCAGAGATGGCCGACGGACCCTCCGGCAGCTGGGGCGGATCCATCATCACCGAGGAGGATATCGTGCACCTCTGCCGCGCCCGGATGTTGCCGTCGGAGGACCGCGTTGCTGCCCGTCCGCCGGGCAGCGAGGTGGCACCCGAACCCCAGGAGGGGGAGTTCGTGGTGTTCGCGTGGCACTTCTCGCGCGGCTTCGGTCTGCCGGTGAGCCAATTCTTTCGCTTCTTCATGGATACGTTCGAACTCCAGCCGCACCACCTTGGGCCCAATTCCATTCTCCAGCTCTCGAGCTTCGTGACGCTCTGCGAGGGCTACCTCGGGCTGCTCCCCATCGTGGAGTTATGGAGGAAACTCTTCTACCTCAAGGCCCTGAGGAACGAGGATGAGCCATACGCCTGCGAGGGCGCGGTGATATGCGTCCGGGGCCCATTGTTCCCCCGCATCACCCTCATCGAATCTGTCAAGAAGTGGAACCGGACTTTCTTCTACGTGAAGAACGTCGACCCGGCGCGGGACTACATCCGGCTGCCGGCCTTCGTCAACGCCCCGTCCTCCGGGATCAACTGGACGAGCGACGGGCCATTCGTGGACGTCCTCGCAGAGCTGGGCCGGCTCAAGACCATGAGAGCCGGAGAGGGGCTGGTCGCGCCCGATTTGGTGGCCGCCTTCATCAACCGCCGGGTGCTGACTCTGCAGCAGAGGCCGCACCGGATTTGCGACATGTCGGGCCGGCGGGACCCCTGCCGGCTATCCACCTTCGACCTGTCGTCGTCCCAGGTGGCGAGGCGGGTGAGTGCCATCACTAATTTCAAGCTGGCGCCAGGGACTTGGAGGTTTGGCAAGCTGCCGTACAGCCGGCACGACCCGACGCCCCTGGTACGCCCTGCTGCAGTAATTCTCTCCCCTCTTTGATTCTCCGGCCGGCCCTTCCCAGCTCATGCAGCATGCTGACCGCAGCACTCCGTGCGACAGAACACGCCGGACGGCCCGCACCCCCGGGTATTCCAGGCGGAGCGTGCCGAGTCCAACCCAGAGGACTTCGAGCTGGGGGGCGGCGTCAAAGAGGGGGCCGACTCCTCAGGAGAGGTCGAGGCGGACGACGTGATGGGCGACCCGGGAGCCGGCGGGTCCAGAGTGGCTGGTGAGTTCCCCTTCGGACCCTCCATCAAAGATTGGACCGACGACGATGATGACGATGTTGATGTTCGGATCCTAGACGCGCCACCCCCTGCAGCTCGGCGGGAGAAACGCGGGCGGAGCGAGGAGCGGCCGACCCGCGGCCAGACGGCCGAGGCCACTCGCCGGGAGAAGAGGCCGGCCATGGGGCAACCGTCGACACAACCGCCGGCTCGCAAGAGAGCGCGAGCGGCTGCCGCGAAGCCGCCGGCCCGGGCCAGGCGGGTCCTTCCCGTCGTCGCTGGGTGAGCATCCTTCTCTGAATTCTTACTGGTTTTTCGGGTTTGCGAGCCGGCAAGCGCCTGAGGCCCCGTCTTTTGTCTGCTCCAGGGAGGCCATCAAGCTTCACGACACAGAGTCGGCTGCCGGCCCGGTGGATGCCGCCACCCTGCAGGCACAGGAGCACGCGGCTACGGCGCGGGAGGAGAAGAGGCGGCTCGCGGAGATGCGAGCCGCGAAAGCAGGGACGAAGGGCGTGCCCTCGCGTTCGGGGGCCTCGAGCGGCGGGAGGCGGAGGCGGTCCACCGACCCGGAGCGTGCGACCGACTCTGCGGCGGAATCGACGCGGAGGTCGAGGCCTCCGTCGAGCGAGCCGCTAGAGCCGACCATGGAAACGGCCATGGCCCCGCCCGCGGCGGAAGTGACCCGGCCGGTGGGAACGGTCCCCGAGCCGGCTCCGGAGGCGGCCCAGCGGGGGGAGGCGGTGGTGATTTCCTCCGTCACCGAGCCAGCAGCAGCGGGCGTGCCCGTCGCCCCAGCTGTGCCGGAGGCGGCACCGAAGGCACCGGCCAGAGGGAGGAGTGAGCCGACCCGGCGGGAGGTGGAGCCGGCAACGCCGGTCGTGGAGGGGCCCGATGCCAGCTCCCGGGCCTTGGTGGTCACCGCCAACCCTCCACCGGCTGTTGCGATGGTGGACTCCGGGTCGAGCGGCGGGTCGAGCCGGTCGAGGCAGACCATGCTGGACGTGATCCGGGACTGGGAGACGCCGGCACTCGTCCCAGCTGATCCGGCTCCTCCAGCCGGCGTCCCGGCCCTCGCGCCTGGGGAGCCAGGCCGCATCATGGCGTACTGCCGTGAGGGGCTGGCCAGGTTCGCGGAGGCCGCCGAAAGCAACTTTCGGCGCGTGGAGGCGGCGGTGGAGGTGAGACTCTCCTGCCTTGTGTTGAATTTCCAGTGGGGGTGCGCGAGCGCACCCACTGGGTGTAGCCCCCGAGATTCGGGCCGGCTGCGCGGCTGCGTGGCAGCCGGGCCGGATCTAACCCTTTTTGCTTGTCTGACTTGCCGTTTCTTGGCGCGGGGCAGGCTGAGAATGCCAGGCGGCAGGCGCTCTTCGATGAGGCGGTCCTTATCCACAACCGCGGCAAGCTCGGCTACTATCGGGTCCAGGAGGAGCTGAAGAAGGCGCAAGGTATGTTGGTTCTAGTGGGGGCGCGTGAGCGCACCCACTGGGTGTAGCCCCCGAGAGTCGGGCCGGCTGCTCGGCAGCCGGTCCGGGTCTTCCGCGCTGGAGTGTCTTATGCTTGGTTTTTTATGCAGAGGAGCTGGTCCCGATCCGGCAGAAGAGGGATGAACTGGCCTCCGAGCGGGACCGGCTGGGGCAGGAGCTCCAGGCGGCCACGTCGGAGCGGGGCCGGCTGGGGCAGGAGCTCCAGGCGGCCACGTCGGAGCGGGAGCGTCTGACCGCGGAGCTGCAGCGGGAGGTGGTGACCCGGGAGGACGCCGCCAAGCGGGCGGCCGTTGCCACCCAGCGGGCCACCACTCTTCAGGCTGAGGTAGATCGTCTTAAGGGGGAGCTCGAGACGCGCGGGGTCGCCCTTGCTCGTACGGAGGAGGCGCTGGAGAGGGAGAAGAGCGCAGGCCTTCAGTTCGCCCTCGAGATGGACGAGGCCTTCCAGAGTAAGCTTTCTCTCCCTTTGCCGACTGCTTTCGACTTGCTTTTGTCTTATTCGTTGATTCCTTTCTCTCCCCCCCAGACCGGTTCCCAGAGACCCAGCGCCGCGCCGAGCGGGCTATGGCGGATCACCGGGAGTGCCTGCGGCAGCGTGGGCAGGAGGTTGAGGAGGGCGCCGGTTAGGACATGGCGGAGCTTGCGCTGGCCATTGAGAACCGGCTGATCCACGTCCAGCGCTACATGGACCGGCTCCAGACGGCCGGCAAAGAGGTGATCGCGGCCCTCTGGCCGGGTCATGGGGCGCCGGTGGGCCGCGTGGCGCTGTGGCTGGAGAATGCGGTGGCCCGGCTCGGTGTTTGGAAGGCGTCGGCGGCTCGGGCCGGGGCGCAGATGGCCCTCCGGTTCGTCACGTCGTGGTACACCGGCGTCAACCTGGACCGACTGGCCACGATGCGCGAGGTCCCTGAGGCGGAACGGATCGCCCGCGAAGATGCCCTCGTCCGTCGGGCCAACGAGCTGGCCTCGTACGTCGACCCGGACGAGCTCCTGCCGGCGCTTGGCGAAGACGGCGAGCCGGTCGCCGAGGACTCTTTCGGCAACCCTCAGGGCCCTGAAGACGACGAGGTTGCCGATGAGAGCAGATACTCCAGCAGCGGCAGCGACACCGAGGCCATGGAGGAAGAGCCGGCCGGCATTGCGCCGGAGGTCTAGGCGCCCCTCTTTTTCTCTTTGTTGTATCCGTTCCTTAGCTGCAAGACTTGTTTTTAAGATGCATTTCCACCCACTGGGGGTGTATTGTAAAGAATCCCTGGCCTGTGGCCTTTTGCTTATGGATCTGTTTGAAGTTTAAAGTATTTGCGTGCCGGCTCCTCCCCTGCCCTTTTGCCTTTCGACTCATATTTCACGCATGGGTTCCTTCCGGCTTCCGCCCCGCCTGTCAGCCAGCCGGGAGCCGGTCTGGGACAGGGACGGGGCATCGTCCTTGGGGAAAACGCGCGGGCTTTAGAGTCGTCCGGCTAGGGTTCGGTTGAACCGGCAGAGGCTGGTTTCCAGAGGTAACATGGTCCGGTTGGACCTATCCGGCTGCTACTCCTTAGGTGGTGTCCGCGTGGTAAGTTCCTTTCTACCCCGTGGCTCCGCCAACCGGACAGCCGGGGGCCGGTCTGTGGCTGGGCAGAGAGGGCAGGAAAGGGTTTCTTGCCCACGCTACTTGCCTGCTTTGGAGAAGAGCCGGTGAGCCCCCGGGCCAGGGAGCCGGACCCGGGGCCCAGTTTAAAGAATGACAAGCCTTTGAAGGAATTTGAAAAGGGGCGTGCCCCAAGTGCCGGCTTGGGGCCCCCATTGCATTCATTGAGTTCCAACAGAAGGGAAGATACATACATACATGGGTTTTTCCATAACAGTAGAATGGTCGGAGGAGTGCTGCGTTCCATGGGCGCTCTGTCTCCTCGCCGGAGGCATCTCTCTTGCGTTTCTGTGACTTCTGGGCATCTATCAGGTAGTAGGCGTTGTTGTGCAACGCCTTGCTGACGATGAATGGGCCCTCCCATGGAGAGGACAGCTTGTGCTGGCCGGCAGTTCGCTGGATCCGTCTGAGCACCAGGCCCCCCTCGCGGAAAGAGAGGGGTCGGATCCGCTTGCTGTGGTAGTGCCGGAGCTTCTGCTGGTAGATGGCCGTTCGGCTCAGGGCCAGCTCGCGCGCTTCTTTGAGTAGGTCGACGCCGTCTTCTCTTGCCTCCTTCGTATCTTTTTCCGTGTACAGGGTAACCCGAGGCGAGTCGAACTCGATGTCAGTGGGGATGATCGCCTCGGACCCGTATACCAGAAAGAAAGGGGTGTAGCCGGTTGACCGGTTAGGTGTGGTCCTGAGGCTCCAAAGGACGGCCGGCAGCTCGTCGACCCAGCAGCCGGCCGACCGCACGAGGGGCGCCACGAGTCGAGGCTTGAGCCCGGCCAGGAGCAGGCCGTTTGCCCTCTCCGCCTGGCCGTTGGACTACGGGTGGGCCACCGACGTGAGGTCGAGCCGGATGCCCTCCTCAGAGCAAAAACGCGCCATCGCGCCTTTGGCGAAATTCATGTCGTTGTCGGTGATGATGCCGTGGGGAACGCCGTAGCGGACCGTGATGTCCTTGATGAACCGGACGGCCGTGGGGCCGTCCAATTTCTTGATGGGTCTGGCTTCGATCCACTTGGTGAACTTGTCGACAGCCACCAGCAGATGTGTCATGCTGCCTCGGGCGGTCTTGAAAGGTCCCACCATGTCCAGCCCCCAGACGGCGAAGGGCCACGAAAGTGGGATGGTCTGGAGGGCTGTGGCCGGTAGGTGGCTCTGTGTGCTGAAGCGTTGACACCCCTCGCACTTGTCGACCAGTCGCTTGGTCTCTTCCAGGGCCGTCGGCCAATAGAAACCGTGGCGGAAGGCCTTGGCCACTAGGGTTCTAGAGGCGGCGTGGTGTCCGCACTCGCCCTGGTGGATGTCGAGGAGGATTTCTTGTGCCTTCTCCGGCTCGACGCAGCGTTGGAACACGCCGGTGGTGCTGCGATGGACGAGCTCGCGGTTGATGATGCTATAAGCCGAGGCGCGGCGTTGGATCTGCCGGGCCTTGTCTTCGTCGGGGGGTTAGCTCTCCATGCAGGAGAAAAGCCAGAATGGGCTGGGCCCACGAGGGGGCCGAGATGGGAGCCGGCTCGGGCTCGAGTGGGGCGTCGGGGGCAGCCGGAGCCGGCCCGTCAGTCCCCGGGACCGGCCCGCCAGTCCTCGGGACCGGCTCGCCTGCCCCCGGGATCGGCTCGCCAGTCCCCGGGATTGGGACAGCTGGGGGTGCGGCGATCGCCGTTAGGACGGTCGTAGAGTCAGAGCGAGCTGCCGCGGGGGTGCCGGATGCCGGAGCCGGTGGCGCGGGGGTTGTCGCCGGAGCTGATGGCGCCGGCAGGGCAGCCGGAGCCGGCAGAGCTGCAGGAGCGGCCGGTACGAAGATAGACTCTGATTCAGGGGATGGCTTGATAGAAGGTTTGAGCAGCCGCTCGAGGGAGACGCCGGCTGGGATGGCCTGCCGGGTGGAGCCGATCTTTGCCAACGTATCGGCCGCCTCGTTGTCCGCTCGGGGGACGTGGTGGAACTCACAGCCCTCGAAGGAGCCGGTGAGCTGCTGGACGAGGAAGCGATAGCTGGCCATGTTGGCGTCCCTGGCGTCCCATTCGCCAGAGACCCGCTGTACCACGAGGTCGGAGTCGCCAAAGCAGATGATGCGCTGGATCCCGATTTCCTTGGCGAGCCAGAGGCCGTGGACGAGCGCCTCGTACTCGGCCATGTTGTTGGAGGCGGCGAATAGGATCTGGAGCGCATACCTGAGCTGGCCCCCCTTTGGAGACAACAGGACGATGCCGGCTCCCAGGCCGGTTCGCATCTTCGAGCCGTCGAAGTGCATGCGCCAATGCGTGGAGTCCGGGGGAGGCGGCACGAACTGGGTCTCGGCCCAGTCGACGAGGAAGTCCGCCATGGTCTGTGATTTGATGGCGGTGCGCGGCTCGTACCGGATCTCGTGGTCGGCGAGGGCGATGGCCCATTTGGCGATCCGGCCGGTCGCGTCCCGGCCGCTCATGATCTCGCCGAGCGGGGCCGTGCTCGCCACGGTGATGGTGAGCTCCTGGAAGTACTGCTTGACCTTCTTGGCGGCGAAGTATATGTCGTAGCACATCTTTTGGTAGTGGGGGTAGTTCTGCTTGGAGGCGGACAGGACCTCGCTGAGGTAGTAGACGGGGCGCTAGACCGGCAGCGCTTTGCCTTCCTCCAGCCGCTCCACCACCAGCACGACGCTGACCACACGGGTGGTGGCCGCGATGTACTCGAGCATCGGCTCCTTCTCAGTCGGCGCCGCCAGGATGGGGGCACTGGAGAGCGCGCGCTTGAGGTCGCGGAACGCCGCGTCCGCCTGGTCGGTCCACTCGAACTTGGGTGACTTCCTCATGAGCTGGTAAAGAGGCAGCGCCTTCTCGCCCAGCCGGCTGATGAACCGGCTGAGAGAGGCAAGGCAGCCAGCGAACTTCTAGATGTCGACGAGCTTGGCCGGCTTGTGCATGCGCTCGATGGCCCTAATCTTCTCTAGGTTAGCTTCGATGCCGCGGGCGGACACGAAGAAACCCAGGAGCTGGCCGGCTGGAACGCCGAACACGCACTTCTCCGGGTTTAGCTTGATCTTATATTCGCGCAAGTTAGCGAAGGTCTCCCGGAGGTCGTCGAGGAGGCTGAAATGCTTCTTGGTCTTGACGACGATGTCGTCCACGTAGACATGGACGTTCCTGCCGATATGCGGCAGGAGGCACTTCTGCATGCAACGCTGGAAAGTGGCGCCCGCATTCTTCAGGCCGAAGGACATGGTGATGTAGCAGTAGGCCCCGAAAGGGGTGATGAAGGAGGTCTTCAGCCGGTCGGCCGGGTCCAGTTTGATCTGGTGGTAGCCTGAGTAGGCGTCCAGAAAAGACAGCAGGTCGCAGCCGGCCGTGGAGTCGATAACTTGATCGATCCACGGCAGGGCGAACGGGTCCTTGGGACACGCCTTGTTCAGGCTCGTGTAGTCGATACACATGCGCCATGTCTTGTTTTTCTTTAGCACCAGGACTGGGTTGGCCAGCCAGTCCGGGTGGAACACTTCCATGATGAAGCCGGCTGCGAGCAGCCGGGCGATCTCCTCTCCTATGGTACGCCGCTTCTCCTCGGAGAAACGGCGCAGGGGTTGCTTGACTGGCTTTGCATCCGGCCGTACGTGAAGTTTGTGCTCGGCGAACTTCCTCGGAACACCCGGCATGTCTTTTGGAGACCACGCAAAGATGTCCCGATTCTCACGGAGGAAGTCGACGAGCTCGCCTTCCTATTTGCTGCTGAGGTTGGCGCCGATGGTGACGCACTGCTTGGGGTTGGCCGGGTCGAGCAACACCTGCCTGGTGTCTTTGGACGGCAGGAACGATGCCTCGCCGATCGTCTGGGACGGGGGAGCCGGCACGGCCGACACGCCAGAGGCATGAGCCATGAGCCGGTCGAGCTGCCGCTTCTCCTCCGCTATCTCCAGGGCCTCGGCCAGCCGGCTGCCGTCGCGAGCGCATTCGATCGACATCTTGTATTTGCCGGCGACGGTGATGATGCCCTTGGGGCCCGACATCTTGAGCTTGAGGTAGGCGTAGTGGGGGATTGCCATGAACTTGACGAGAGCCGGCCGGCCCAGCAATGCGTGGTAGGGGCTGTCGAGGTCCACCACCTCGAACCAGATCGACTCTCGGCGGAAGTGGCTCTGGTCGCCGAAGAGGACGTCGAGCTCGATCTTGCCGATGGGGGTGCAGGACTTTCCCGGTACGATGCCGTGGAAAACCGTCCGGCTCGCTCGCAGGTCTTTCTCCTTGATCATCGTGTCGCGATAGAGGATGTTGATGCTACTGCCTCCGTCGACCAACACCCGCGAGAAACGGCAGGTGCGCCTCTCGGAGACGATGGTGGGGTCGAGGATGAGGGCGTGACTGCCCGGGTTTGGCATCACGGCCGGGTGGTCTGCCCGGCTCCAGGTGACCGGCTTCTCGGACCAATGCATGAACTGGGGGACCGAGGGGGCGACGACATTCACCTCGTGCCGGTGCTGGCGCACGCTGTGTTTGTCGGTTGCTTCACTGGTGAAGACGACGTAGGACCCATTCTGGCGAGGGAACTGGTCATGGAGGCGGCCGTCGTTGGCCGCCAGAGCCGGAGCGGGCGGTGTGGCCTGGGCCGGAGCCGGCTCGCGGGGAGCCGGAGGCGGAGGAGCCGGGAGGCCCTCACCTCGGGCGAGCCGCTGGGAGAAGCTGCACTGTCGGAGCGTATGGGTGGCCGGTTTGGCCCCGGAGTGGTGTTTGCAGGGTAGGTCGAGCATCTGCTCGAAGGTAAGCTTGGGCTGCCAGGCGGTCTTGCCGGTGCGCTGACGCTGGCTGGGGGCCTGGGCAGCCGGTTGCTCCTCTTCGATGGTGGCGACCTGCCGGCTCCCGTAGCGGGGGTCCGGTTGGTCGGGCTTGCGTTTGTTGTTCTACTGCTACCTGTTGTCGGCGGCCGCCCGCGGCGCGGCGGGTGGCGGAGCCGGCTTGGCTGGCGTGGTGACCTTCATCCGCATCGCGGAGTCGGCCGTGGCGTATTTGTCTGCCTTGGCCATCAGTGTTGAGGAACGTTGCATGGGAAACAAAAATTTTCCTACGCACACATAAGATCTATCCATGGTGATGAGCATCTACGAGAGGGAGAGTGAATCTACATACCCTTGTAGATCGCTAAGCGGAAGCGTTTAAGAAACGCGGTTGATGTAGTCGAACGTCTCCGCGATCCAAATCGCAAGTCGTCCCTCGATCCGATCACGAACTAGCGCCGAACGGACGGCACCTCCGCGTTCAACACACGTACGGCTTGATGACGCCTTCACCTCCTCGATCCAGCGAGCGATGGTGAAGTAGTGGTTGAGTTCCAGCAGCACGACGGCGTGGTGATGGTGGTGAGGAACAATCTCTGCAGGGCTTCGCCAAGCACTACGGAGATTATGACGGAGGAACTAGAGGGCTAGGGTTGCCGCACACGGCTTGGGGAAATCTTGATGTATCCCGTGTGCTAGCCCTGCCCCTCTATTTATATGTTGAGACTTGGGGTCTAAACTTGGAGTAAAAACCTCCTCCAGGTCGGTTTTGCCCGCACAAGGTCGGTTTGGCCCGCAGGAAAAGAGTCCAACTCGGATCTCTGCCGAACCGTGCACAGCCGCGCACAAGCGGTAGTACCGCTTCACACAAGCGGTAGTACCGCTTGGGCGGTAGTACCGCTTCACACAAGCGGTAGTACCGCTTGGGCGGTAGTACCGCTTCACACAAGCGGTAGTACCGCTTACGCGGCAGCAAAACTACTTTTTGCACTTTCCAATACCTTGTGGGCTTTTATCCCTTGGCCCATATAAAGTGTTGCTGTACCCGAACACTTCGGCAAACATCCGGAACCCCTTCCGGTGAACTCTGGAACTCTTCCGGAGATCGAAACACTATTATCACATATATCAATCTTTACCTCCGGACTCTTCCGGAGATCCTCGTCATGTCCGGGATCTTATCCGGGACTCCGAACAACTTTCGGTCACCAACATAATAACTCAATTATACTAATCGTCACCAAACGTTAAGTGTGTAGACCCTGCGGGTTCGAGAACTATGTAGACATGACCGAGACACTTCTACGATCAATAACCAATAGCGGGACCTGGATGCCCATATTGGCTCCTACATATTCTACGAAGATCTTTATCGGTCGAACCTCTATGTCAAGGATTCAGTTAATCCCGTATGCTGTTCCCTTTGTTCTTCGGTATGTTACTTGCCCGAGATTCGATCGTCGGTATCACTATACCTAGTTCAATCTCGTTACCGGCAAGTCTCTTTACTCGTTCCGTAATACAAGATCCTGTGGCTAACTCTTTAGTCACTTTGGTCACTTTGCTTGCAAGGCTCAATGTGATGTTGTATTACCGAGTGGGCCCTGAGATACCTCTCCGTCACACGGAGTAACAAATCCCAGTCTTGATCCATGCCAACCCAACAGACACCCTCGGAGATACCTGTAGAGCACCTTTATAGTCACCCAGTTACATTGCGACGTTTGATACACACAAGGTATTCCTCCGGTGTCAGTGAGTTGCATGATCTCATGGTCAAAGGAACAGATACTTGACATGCAGAAAACAATAGCAATAAACTGACACGATCAAGTGCTACGTTCTTAGTTTGGGTCTTGTCCATCACATCATTCTCCTAATGATGTGATCCCGTCATCAAATGACATCTCATGTCAATGGCTAGGAAACCTTAACCATCTTTGATCAACGAGCTAGTCAACTAGAGGCTTACTAGGGACACAGTGTTGTCTATGTACCCACACATGTATTTGAGTTTCCAATCAATACAATTATAGCATGGATAATAAACGATTATCATGAACAAGGAAATATAATAATAACCAATTTATTATTGCCTCTAGGGCATATTTCCAACAGTCTCCCACTTGCACTAGAGTCAATAATCTAGTTCACATCACTATGTGATTTACATTGTAATGAATCGAACACCCATGCAGTTCTGGTGTTGTTCATGTTTAGCCCTTGGAAGAGGTTTAGTCATCGGATCTGCAACATTTAGATCCGTGTGTACTTTGCAAATATTTATGTCGTCCTCCTTGATGTAATCACGGATGGAATTGAAGCGTCGCTTTATGTGTCTGGTCCTCTTGTGAAATCTTGGTTCCTTGGCTAGAGCAATGGCACCAGTATTATCACAAAACAGAGTCATTGGGTTAAGCGCACTAGGCACTACTCCAAGATCTGTCATGAACTCCTTCATCCAGACACCTTCCTTCGCTGCCTCCGAGGCAGCGATGTACTCCGCTTCGCATGTAGAATCTGCTACCACGCTTTGCTTGGAACTGCACCAGCTAACCGCACCCCCATTAAGAATAAATACGTATCCGGTTTGAGACTTAGAGTCATCCGGATCAGTGTCAAAGCTTGCATCGACGTAACCCTTTACAACGAGCTCTTGATCACCTCCATAAACGAGAAACATGTCCTTAGTCCTTTTCAGGTACTTCAGGATATTCTTGACCGCCGTCCAGTGTTCCATTCCTGGATCACTTTGAAACCTTCCGACCATACTTATGGCAAGGCTGACATCGGGTCTTGTGCACAGCATTGCATACATAATAGAGCCTATGGCTGAAGCATAGGGGATGACACTCATCTTTTCTCTATCTTCTGCAGTCACTGGGCATTGAGTCTTACTCAACTTCACACCTTGCAATACAGGCAAGAACCCCTTCTTGGACTGATCCATTTTGAACTTCTTCAAAACTTTGTCAAGGTATGTGCTTTGCGAAAGTCCTATTAAGCGTCTCGATCTATCTCTATAGATCTTGATGCCTAATATGAAAGCAGCTTCTCCTAGGTCCTTCATTGAAAAACTCTTGTTCAAATATTCCTTTACGCTTTCCAGCATTTCTATATTGTTTCCAATCAGCAATATGTCATCCACATATAATATTAGAAACGCTATAGAGCTCCCACTCACTTTCTTGTAAATACAAGCTTCTCCGTAAACTTGTATAAACTCGAACGCTTTAATCACCTCATCAAAACGAAGATTCCAACTCCGAGATGCTTGCACCAGTCCATAAATGGATCGCTGGAGTTTGCAAACTTTGTCAGCATTTTCTGGATCGACAAAACCTTCTGGTTGCATCATATACAACTCTTCCTTAAGGTAACCGTTAAGGAATGCTGTTTTGACATCCATCTGCCAAATTTCATAATCGAAAAAGGCAGCTATTGCTAACATGATTCTGACGGACTTAAGCATCGCTACGGGTGAGAAGGTCTCATCGTAGTCAACTCCTTGAACTTGTGAAAAACCCTTTGCCACAAGTCGAGCTTTATAGACGGTAACATTACCGTCCGCGTCCGTCTTCCTCTTAAAGATCCATTTGTTCTGAATGGCCTTACGCCCTTCAGGTAATACTTCCAAAGTCCATACTTTGTTTTCATACATGGATCCCATCTCGGATTTCATGGCCTCTAACCATTTCTCGGAATCCGGGCCCATCATCGCTTCTCCATAGCTCGTAGGTTCATCGTTGTCTAACAACATGACCTCTAAGACAGGGTTGCCGTACCACTCGGGAGCAGTACGCGTCCTTGTCGACCTACGAGGTTCGATAGCAACTTGATCCAAAGTTTCATGATCATCATCATTAACTTCCTCTTCAGCTAATGTAGGCTCCACAGAAACAACTTTCTGCGCTGCGCTACTCTCAGGTTGAAGTAAAGGTTCAACAACCTCATCAAGTTCTATCTTCCTCCCACTCAATTCTTTCGAGAGAAACTCTTTCTCAAGAAATGTTCCGTTTTTAGCGACAAACACTTTGCCTTCGGATCTGAGGTAGAAGGTATACCCAACTGTCTCTTTTGGGTATCCTATGAAGACGCATTTCTCCGCTTTGGGTTCCAGCTTTTCAGGCTGAAGCTTTTTGACATAAGCATCACATCCCCAAACTTTAAGAAACGACAGCTTTGGCTTCTTGCCAAACCAAAGTTCATATGGCGTCGTCTCAACGGATTTCGATGGTGCCCTATTTAAAGTGAATGCAGCTGTCTCTAATGCATAACCCCAAAATGATAGTGGCAAATCGGCAAGAGACATCATAGATCGCACCATATCCAATAAAGTTCGATTACGACGTTCGGACACACCATTACGCTGTGGTGTTCCAGGCGGTGTCAGTTGTGAAACAATTCCACATTGTCTTAAGTGACTGCCAAACTCATAACTCAGATATTCTCCTCCTCGATCAGATCATAGGAATTTAATCTTCTTGTTACGCTGATTCTCAACTTCACTCTGAAATTGTTTGAACTTTTCAAATGTTTCAGACTTATGTTTCATTAAGTAAATATACCCATATCTACTTAAGTCATCAGTGAAGGTGAGAAAGTAACGATAACCACCGCGCGCCTCAATACTCATCGGACCACACACATCAGTATGTATGATTTCCAATAAGTCACTTGCCCGTTCCATTGTTCCAGAGAACGGCGTTTTAGTCATCTTGCCCATGAGGCATGGCTCACATGTGTCAAGTGATTCAAAATCAAGTGACTCCAAAAGTCCATCAGCATGGAGCTTCCTCATGCGTTTTACGCCAATATGACCTAAACGGCAGTGCCACAAGAAAGTGGTATTATCATTATCAATTCTACATCTTTTGGCATCAATGTTATGAACATGTGTATCATTACTATCGAGATTCAATAAGAATAAACCCCTCACATCGGGTGCATGACCATAAAAGATATTACTCATATAAATAGAACAACCATTATTCTCTGATTTAAATGAGTAACCGTCTCGCAATAAACAAGATCCAGATATAATGTTCATGCTTAACGCAGGCACCAAATAACACTTATTTAGGTTCATCACTAATCCCGATGGTAATCGAAGAGCGAGCGTGCCGACGGCGATCACATCAACCTTGGAACCATTTCCCACGCGCATCGTCACTTCGTCCTTTGCCAGCCTCCGTCTATTCCGCAGTTCCTGTTTTGAGTTGCAAATATGAGCAACCGCACCGGTATCAAATACCCAGGCACTACAACGAGAGTTGGTAAGGTACACATCAATAACATGTATATCATATATACATTGTTTGTTGTTGGCCGCCTTCTTGTCAGCCAAATACTTGGGGCAATTCCGCTTCCAGTGTCCAGTTCCCTTGCAATGAAAACACACAGTTTCTGGTTTGGGTCCAGCCTTGGGTTTCTTCACGAGAGGAGCAACTGCTTTGCCACTCTGCTTGGAGTTACCCTTCTTACCCTTGCCATTTTTCTTGAAACTAGTGGTTTTATTGACCATCAACACTTGATGCTCCTTCTGAATTTCAGACTCAGCGGCTTTCAGCATCGCAAACAGCTCGGCAACTGACTTGTTCATCCCGTGCATGTTATAGTTCAACACGAAGCTCTTGTAGCTAGGTGGCAATGATTGAAGAACTCTGTCAGTGATAGCCTCTGGCGGAAGGGGCATCCCTAATTCAGCCAGACGGGTAGAGTACCCAGACATTCTGAGCACGTGATCACTGATAGACCCGTTCTCCTCCATCTTGCAAGCATAGAATTTATCGGAGATCTCATATCTCTCGATCCGGGCATTCTTCTGAAAGATAAACTTCAACTCCTGGAACATCTCGTATGCTCCATGACGTTCAAAACGTCTTTGAAGTCCCGGTTCTAAGCCATACAACATTGCACATTGAACTATTGAGTAATCATCAGAACGAGCCTGCCAGGCGTTCACAACGTCTAGAGACTCAACTGGAGCGGGTGGATCACCAAGCGGTGCATCAAGGACATAAGCCTTCTGGGAAGCCGTAAGGATAATCCTTAGATTACGGGCCCAGTCCACGAAGTTACTTCCATCATCTTTCAACTTAGCTTTCTCTAGGAACGCATTAAAATTCAGGGGTGCTACTGCGCGAGCCATGATCTACAACATAAATATAGCAAAGACAACTTAGACTATTGTTCTTAGATAATGAGTTTAGTTAATCATATTTAAAAAACTCCCACTCAAATTGACATCCCTCCGGTCATTCGAGTGTAACATGATCCAAATCCACCAACTCAAGTCCGATCATCACGTGAGTCGAGGTGGTTTCAATGGTGAACATCTTCATGTTGATCATATCTACTATATGACTCATGTTCGACCTTTCGGTCTCTTGTGTTCCGAGGCCATGTCTGTACATGCTAGGCTCGTCAAGTTTAACCCGAGTGTTCCGCACGTGCAACATGGCTTGCACCCGTTGTATGCGAACGTAGAGTCTATCACACCCGATCATCACGGCGTGTCTCGAAACGACGAACTTTCGCAACGGTGCACACTTGGGGAGAACACAATTTATCTTGAAATTTAAGTGAGGGATCACCTTATAATGCTACCGTCGTCCTAAGCAAAATAAGATGCATAAAAGGATTAACATCACATGCAAATCATAAGTGACATGATATGGCCATGAACTTGTGCTTTTGATCTCCATCTCCAAAGCACCGGCATGATCTCCATCGTCACCGGCATGACACCATGATCTCCATCAACGTGTCGCCATAAGGTTGTCGCGCCGACTGTTGCTTCCACGACTATTGCTAACGTTTAGCGATAAAGTAAAGCATTACATAGCGCTTAATGATTGACACGCAGGTCATACAATAATTAAAGACAACTCTATGGCTCCTGCCAGTTGCCGTACTCATCGACATGCAAGTCGTGATATTCTATACAAAACATGATCATCTCATACATCACATATATCTCATCATGTAATTGGCCATATCACATCACAACATACCCTGCAAAAACAAGTTAGACGTCCTCTAATTGTTGTTGCAAATTTTACGTGGCTGCTATGGGTTTGCAAGAACCGTTCTTACCTACGCAAAACCACAACGTGGTGTAGTGATTGCTTTTTGATCTTCTAAAAGAACCCTCTTCATTGAAATCGATTCAACTAAAGTGAGAGAGACAGACACCCGCTAGCCATCTTTATGCAACGAAGTTACATGTTAGTTGAAGGAACCTGTCTCGCGTAAGTGTACACGTAATGTCGGTCCGGGCCGCTTCATCTCACAGTACCGCCGAATCAAATATCAACTAGTAACGGCAAGCAATATGTATACACCCACGCCCACAACTCGTTTGTGTTCTACTCGAGATCTCATCTACGCATAGACCTGGCTCTGATACCACTGTTGAGGAACGTTGCATGGGAAACAAAAATTTTCCTACGCACACATAAGATCTATCCATGGTGATGAGCATCTACGAGAGGGAGAGTGAATCTACATACCCTTGTAGATCGCTAAGCGGAAGCGTTTAAGAAACGCGGTTGATGTAGTCGAACGTCTCCGCGATCCAAATCGCAAGTCGTCCCTCGATCCGATCACGAACTAGCGCCGAACGGACGGCACCTCCGCGTTCAACACACGTACGGCTTGATGACGCCTTCACCTCCTCGATCCAGCGAGCGATGGTGAAGTAGTGGTTGAGTTCCAGCAGCACGACGGCGTGGTGATGGTGGTGAGGAACAATCTCTGCAGGGCTTCGCCAAGCACTACGGAGATTATGACGGAGGAACTAGAGGGCTAGGGTTGCCGCACACGGCTTGGGGAAATCTTGATGTATCCCGTGTGCTAGCCCTGCCCCTCTATTTATATGTTGAGACTTGGGGTCTAAACTTGGAGTAAAAACCTCCTCCAGGTCGGTTTTGCCCGCACAAGGTCGGTTTGGCCCGCAGGAAAAGAGTCCAACTCGGATCTCTGCCGAACCGTGCACAGCCGCGCACAAGCGGTAGTACCGCTTCACACAAGCGGTAGTACCGCTTGGGCGGTAGTACCGCTTCACACAAGCGGTAGTACCGCTTGGGCGGTAGTACCGCTTCACACAAGCGGTAGTACCGCTTACGCGGCAGCAAAACTACTTTTTGCACTTTCCAATACCTTGTGGGCTTTTATCCCTTGGCCCATATAAAGTGTTGCTGTACCCGAACACTTCGGCAAACATCCGGAACCCCTTCCGGTGAACTCTGGAACTCTTCCGGAGATCGAAACACTATTATCACATATATCAATCTTTACCTCCGGACTCTTCCGGAGATCCTCGTCATGTCCGGGATCTTATCCGGGACTCCGAACAACTTTCGGTCACCAACATAATAACTCAATTATACTAATCGTCACCAAACGTTAAGTGTGTAGACCCTGCGGGTTCGAGAACTATGTAGACATGACCGAGACACTTCTACGATCAATAACCAATAGCGGGACCTGGATGCCCATATTGGCTCCTACATATTCTACGAAGATCTTTATCGGTCGAACCTCTATGTCAAGGATTCAGTTAATCCCGTATGCTGTTCCCTTTGTTCTTCGGTATGTTACTTGCCCGAGATTCGATCGTCGGTATCACTATACCTAGTTCAATCTCGTTACCGGCAAGTCTCTTTACTCGTTCCGTAATACAAGATCCTGTGGCTAACTCTTTAGTCACTTTGGTCACTTTGCTTGCAAGGCTCAATGTGATGTTGTATTACCGAGTGGGCCCTGAGATACCTCTCCGTCACACGGAGTAACAAATCCCAGTCTTGATCCATGCCAACCCAACAGACACCCTCGGAGATACCTGTAGAGCACCTTTATAGTCACCCAGTTACGTTGCGACGTTTGATACACACAAGGTATTCCTCCGGTGTCAGTGAGTTGCATGATCTCATGGTCAAAGGAACAGATACTTGACATGCAGAAAACAATATCAATAAACTGACACGATCAAGTGCTACGTTCTTAGTTTGGGTCTTGTCCATCACATCATTCTCCTAATGATGTGATCCCGTCATCAAATGACATCTCATGTCAATGGCTAGGAAACCTTAACCATCTTTGATCAACGAGCTAGTCAACTAGAGGCTTACTAGGGACACAGTGTTGTCTATGTACCCACACATGTATTTGAGTTTCCAATCAATACAATTATAGCATGGATAATAAACGATTATCATGAACAAGGAAATATAATAATAACCAATTTATTATTGCCTCTAGGGCATATTTCCAACAATCAGGTCCGCCAGGGTAGCCGGCTCGGAGCACAAGAGCTTGTGCTTGAGGTGGGTGCCGTCGCGGCAACCCTCGATGAAATACTGGATGGCTTGCACCTTGTGCACCCCTTCGCAGGAGTTGCGAAGTTCGGTCCAGCGTGTGAGGTAGTCTCGGAGGGGCTCCTCCGGCCCCTGGACGCACATGGCCAGCTCGCGAGGCCGGCCGGGTTATTTGTAGGTGCCGGTGAAGTTGCGGACGAATGCTTCCTCAAAGTCCGTCCAGGTGTTGATGCTGCTGGCCGACAGGCTGTTGAGCCAGGTCCGGGCCGAGCCAGTCAGCATTAGGGGGGCGTAGCGCACGGCTACGCACTTGTTCCCCCTAGCAATGCCGACCGCGGTGGTGTAATCGACCAACCAGTCCTCCGGCTTGGCGGAACCGTTGTACTTCGGGGTGTCGCAAGGGAGAGTGAAGCCGGCCGGGAACGGCTCGTTACGGATCCGGGGGCCGAAGCATGCCGGGCCGATCGAGCCCTCCTCCTCGAGGAGGGCCGACTGCGCCAGCCGTTCGATGCGGGTCCGAGCGTCGTTCTTGCTCCGCGGGACGCGTGGGCCGAGCCGAGCGGCGAGCTCGGGGCGGACAGTTGGGGCAGGCGAGCGGGTACGTTCCCGCCGCGGAGGCGGGGTGTGGTCCCGGCTGCGCCGGCTGCCGCCAGCCGGAGCGTCGTTGTGCCGGCTGGTGACGGCCGGCTGCTCGTCTCGTAGCCGGGTGCGCCCGTTGTGAGACCCGGCGCCCCGTCGGCCGGAGCCGCGAGGGGAGGAGGCCTGCTGCACCGGCCGGCGCTGGCCAGCAGTAGGCGGAGCGTCCCCCTAGGGGACGGGGATTTCGGAGCCGGCGTTGATGCCGTCGAGCCGGGCCTGCTGGGCATTGGCGGTGGCGATGAGGTCCTGGATGTGTCGTTCCTGCAGTTCTCGCTCTTCGCCCTCCAGGCCGACGAGGTCGGCGTAGGCCACGTGGGCCGCCCTTAGGTTGGCGGCCGGAGTGTCGTAGGTGGGGAGCCTGCCACCGAGGATTTCCGCGACCACACGGCCGCGGTCGCAAACGTCGCCGCGCCGGCTGGGCGCGTTGCTGGCGGGGGTGAGGCCGTAGGCGGAGTTATACTCGCGCTGTGCGGACTCCATCCGGTGCTTGGTGGTGGCAAGCATGGTTGCCTCGTCGAACAGCCGCCGGCGAGCAGCTTCCAGCTCGGCAGTAGCCGTGGCTGGATTTGCCGTCGGCGCGACGGGGGTGCTGAGGCCCCAAAGCACGGCGCCGAGGGGGTCGGAGGTGCCAGCGCGAGTGGCCGCGGCGGCCGCGTCTGCCTCCGCCCTGGCGCGACCGAAGGTCGTCGAGGAGCCTGTGGCCATTACCCCCGCGAGGACGCGGGAGCCGCCGGCCTCGCTCGAGGCGAGTGAGCTCACGGACGAGGGCGGGTCGAGGCAGTCGAGCACCTGGCTAGGGTACTCGTCGGCAGCTGGCTCGTCAGAGAGGCTCAGCTTTCCGACGCGCTCAGTGAGGATGGTGATGTCGACCCGAGGGTCGCCGCCGAGCCACTCAACGGAGAGGCCGGCAGCGTCGCCCGCAGGGCCGGCGGGGGCGGGGTTCCGCCCCGCAGGAGCAAGCCCCACGAGCGTGCAGTTCTGCCCGGGCGCGGGGCGGCCGGGGGAGGCGGTGAAGGGTCCCGCCCGGAGCGTGACTCCGGCCGGCGCCGCGGAAGGCCCCACGGTGGGCGCCAACTGTCGTCGTTTTCTCACGACAGATGCCATAGGGTGGCTTATCGAGTGTGGTTGGGGCCGAAGGACGCCGACGGGCTCCGGGAGCGGGATTAGGCACGAGCGGTGATAGACACACGACGTACCCAGGTTCAGGGCCCTCCGTGGGAGGTAATACCCCTAGTCCTGCTGGTCTAGTTGGATGGGGAGAGATGTTACAATGGTGCTCCTTGAGCTGTTCGTCTGGAGGTGGAAGAAGGAGCAGCCGACTCCCCTTCCCCTGCTATGCGTGAGTGTGAGAGAGGGATGAACGCCTTCGTGCGCGTCTTTCTCCTTGCCCCGATGCATGGGGGCCTCGGGGGGTTTTATAGGCCAACCCCCGGCGTACAGTATTCTTAAGATATTACAAGGGGGGGGCCCGGCTGGCAGCCTCTCCAGCCGGCCAGGGGGCCCGCCGGCTGGGTCGTCTTGTCGCCCGTAGGGCCCGCCGGCTGCGCGGTCCCATTGCCAGCTGGGGCCCGCCAGCCGGCTCTTCCATTGGCCCACGCTCACCTGCCGCGGCACGGGCTGCCCCGTCCGGCGTCGTCATGCGCCCGCCGGCCGAAGTCAGCGGTGCGGCCGGTAGCGCTGTAGCCACGCCGGTGCAGGTAACGGAGTGGACGGCAGCGCAGAGGTACTATGGCTCCACCAGGTCCAAATCAGTCCTCGGTCAGCAGTACGGTCTGCCGGACTGTAGCCATGAGCGTCCGTGCGTCAGCGGCCGCTGTAGCTACATTGGAGTCCGTCGTGGGGGTTGCGTCCCGTCAGCGTACCCGGCCGCAGTAGGAAGGGACGGATACCTACCCGTCCAGAGGTCAGCGGGCGAGCTAGTCGTGTAGCGGCCAGGTGCGCCCAGCCGGGGGCCAGACGGCCGGCTCCTGTTCAGCCGGCCGCGGGCCAGCCGGCCAGGGGGTCAGCCGGCCCCTCCCTGCCGGACGCGGTCCAGCCGGTAGTGGCCAGCCGGGTAGGGAGGCAGCCGGCCACTGACCAGCCGGCCGTGGGCCAGCCAGCCGTGCAGTTTTTTCGGAAAGGAGCTGGAACTCCCTCTCCTTGGCATACCCAGGGGTAATAACCCCGTCAGCTACTAAGGATAACACGATGGGGTTCATTCATATTGCTTGAGTTTACTTTGTCTACATCATGTCATCGTTCTCCATGCATTACTCTCTTTTACTTAATACTCTAGATGCATGCTGAATAGTGGTTGATGAGTGGAGTAATAGTGATAGGTGCAGGCAGGAGTCGGCCTATTTGTTTATGGACATGGTGCCTATATACACATGATCATTGCCGTGAAAATCGCATAACTATCCGCTTTTCTATCAATTGCCCAACAGTAATTTGTTACCCACCGTATGCTGCCTACATGAGAGATGCCGCTAGGGAAAACTATGGCCCCCGGGTCTATTCACTTATATATTTACAAACGCTATTATTACCTCGCTGACTTTATTTAATTTTTATTTATTTTGCAATTATCAACAATTATCTACACAACTCATTTGCTTGCAAATAACGAGATCAAGGGGATTGACAACCATCTTACCCGCGTTGGGTGCAAGTCGTTTGTTCATTTGTGTGTAGTCACTGAACACAGTTGAGGATTGATATTCCTATTGGTTCGATAAACCTTGGTTTGATAACTGGGGGAAATACTTACCCACTTTGTGCTGCTACTAGTTTACTTCTTCGCTTGCTAGTTTACTTCTTCGCTTGCTAGTTTACTTGTCTTACTTGTTACTTTGCTTGCTCGGTCACCATGTCTCAAGATACTACTAAGTTGTGTGACTTCTCAAATACTAATAATAATGATTTTATTAGTACTCCTATACCACCCACCACTAGTGCGGAAGCTTTTGATATTAATGCTGCATTGCTGAATCTTGTCATGAAAGATCAATTTTCGGGAAAGTCCTAACGAGGATCCCCCGTCACATCTTAATACCTTTGTTTAATTATGTGACATGCAAAATAAAAAGGATATGGATAATGATGTTGTGAAATTAAAATTATTTCCTTTTTCACTAAGAGATAAAGCTAAAGCTTGGTTTTCATCTTTACCTTGTAATAGTATTGGAACATGGGATAAGTGTAAAGATGCTTTTATTGCCAAGTATTTTCCTCCTGCTAAGATCATCTCCCTTAGAAATCAAATAATGAATTTTAAACAGAAAGATCAAGAGCATGTTGCACAAGCTTGGGAGAGAATGAAATTGATGATAAGAAATTTTCCAACTCATGGTTTAAACTTGTGGATGATTATCCAAAACTTCAATGCTGGACTAAACTTTGTGTCTAGAATTCTTCTAGATTCTGCTGCAGGTGGTACCTTTATGGATGTGACCTTAGGAGAGGCCACAAAACATCTGGACAATATTATGACAAATTATTTTCAATGGCATACCTAAAGGGCTCCAACCGGTAAGAAGGTAAATTCTGTTGAAGAAATCGCTACTTTGAGTGAAAAAGTGGATGCTCTTATGAATATGGTTGCTAGTAAAAATGCTCATGTTGATCCCAATGATATGCCCTTGTCTACTTTTATTGAGCAAAATAATGATGCTATTGATGTGAACTTTGTCTCGCGAAATAATTTCAACAATAATGCTTATAGAGGAAACTTCAATTCTAGACCGTATCCCGGTAATTCCTCTAACAACTATGGAAATTCTTATGGTAATTCTTATGGAAATTCTTCTACAAATGCTAATAGGATACCCTCTGATCTTGAGAACACAATTAGAGAATTTATGAATTCTCAAAAGATTTTCAATACTATGGTAGAAGAAAAATTGCATGTAGTTGACACTTTGGCTAAAAACATGGATAGAATTGCTCTTGATGTGGAAACTCATAAAGGAAAATCCTTGCCACCCACGCATGATTTTAATGATGCTATTAAATCTATCCAAATATATATTAATGAAAGTAAGGAGAGGACCGCTAAGTTGAGAGCTAAGCGGGAATTCTTAGAAAAAGCTCTTCCACCCGGTTTTTACCGGAATCATGATGAAGATCTTAAAATGATTGGTATTTCTCCTATTGAATCTTTATTTAACTCTCTGAATATAAATGATAAAGGGACTGGAGATGAGTCAACTTTAATTGAGAAACGTCTCGTTTGCTTGTAGGGTGATGATTTTGATGCTAAAACTGGAAAACGTGGGTTTGGAGAGGTCAAAACTTTAACTAGTGATGTGCCCACTATTTTGGATTACAAGGACTTTAATTATTATAATTGCTCTTTAGTAGAATGTATTTCCTTGTTGAAATCCATTATTAGCTCACCCAATGCTTATGAACAAAATAAAGCTTTTACCGCACATATAGTAGAAGCCATGATAAAAGCTTGTGATGAAAAACTTGATCTTGAAGTTTCTATTCCTAGAAAATTGCATGATGAGTGGGAACCTACTATAAAGATTAAGATAAATAAATATGAATGCAATGCTTTGTGTGACCTTGGTGCTAGCGTTTCAACTATTCCTAAAACTCTTTGTGATGTGTTTGGTCTCACTAATATTGAAGATTGTTCCCTTAACTTGCATCTTGCGGATTCTACCATTAAGAAACCTTTAGGTTGAATTAATGATGTGCTTATTATTGCAAATAAAAATTATGTGCCTGTAGATTTCATTGTGCTTGATAGTGATTGCAATCCTACTTGTCCCATAATACTTGGTAGACCTTTCCTACGAACTATAGGTGCAATTATTGATATGAAAGAAGGAAACATAAGGTTCCAATTCCCATTGAAGAAAGGGATGGAACACTTACCTAGAAAGATAATTAAACCACCTTATGAATAAATCATGAGAGCTACTTATGGGTTGAGTGTCAAAGATGACAATACTTGAAACTATGCATTATGCCTAGCTAGGG
The DNA here is from genome assembly GCA_039707655.1 of Elymus sibiricus. NCBI lineage: Eukaryota > Viridiplantae > Streptophyta > Magnoliopsida > Poales > Poaceae > Elymus > Elymus sibiricus. Next base: position 342,493,840 of record CM077673.1, read on the forward strand.
GCATAAAACAATAACGCTTGTTGGGAGGCAACCCAATAGTTATCTTTAAATTTTTGCTTTGAACTTTCTGTTTATTTTTGATAACATGATTATTTCCTCTATAATGATTATGTTTTTGTGTTTAAATTAGTGTTTGTGCCATGTAAAGCCTTTGGGATGACTCACAAGATGAGTAGAATCGATGCTGAAACAAAACAGAAACTTTTGACTCCAGTATAGGAATTTTCATTTTTTGATCTGAATTTTTCACACAGTGTTGATATAAAAAAAATCGAGGTTGTCCTAGTTTTTTAGAATTTTTAGAGTTACGGAAGTATAGGTTCTCTACAGATTGCTACAGACTGTTTTGTTTTACACAGATTCTGTTTTTGCTTGCATAGTTGCTTATTTTGATTATGCTATGGATTGTATCGGGGGGTATAAGCCATGGAGAAGTTAGAATAAAGTAACTATTATGCATTTATGAAATAAGAATCAATTTACAACAGTACCTAAAGTATGCAATATATTTCTTATACTAACGGATCTCACGAAGTTTTGTTGAGTTTTGTGTGATTGAAGTTTTCAAGTTTTGGGTGTTATTATGATGGACCACGGAATAAGGAGTAGCAAGATACTAAGCTTGGGGATGCACAAGGCACCCTAAGGTAATATTTTAAAGGAGACTCAAGCGTCTAAGCTTGGGGATGCCCCGAAAGGCATCCCCTCTTTCGTCTCAATCCATCGGTATGTCACTTGAAGCTATATTTTTATTCGTCACATGATATGAGTTTTGCTTGGAGCGTCGTTTGCTTTTGTTTTGCTTTTACTTTCAGTTTGCCACAATCATTGTTTGCTAGACACACCTATTTAAGAGAGACACACCTTCATCATAATTTGTTAGAATACTCTATGTGCTTCACTTATATCTTTTGAGCTTAGCTGTTGCTCTATTACTTCACTTATATCTTTTTGAGCACGGTGGCGTGTAGATTTTATAGAAATGATTTCACTCTCGTTCTTCACTTATATTTGTTTTAGATTTAATAAATAGTGACAGTAATTTGCATGGGTCATAAGACTAGTCCAAAAATATTAGGTATTCAATGGGTGATAATCAAAACCATCATGTAGCACATATAGAGAAATTGTGGGTCAATGATATTAATGTGGTAATAGGAAATAAGTGTGAGTTCATAATTGTTGACCCATAGAAGTGTCGATATTAAGAAAGGTTGACCTTTTTGTTCATCTAAAAATTAAAGAGGCATGGTGATGATGTGTGAGCATTTCTATTCCTCGTTGAAATCCTAGTGTTGTTTCGGGTCGGAAGTGCGCGATGGTTCACTCCTACCAACCTCTTCCCTTGGGGCATGCAAGTAGTACTTTGATCTATGATAAAACTAATAAAACTTTGCAATAAGTATATGATTTCTTTATGACTAATGTGAAACCATGGACATACGCAATCTCACCTTCTCATAATTGCTAGCCTCTTCGGTACCGTGCATTCCCCATTCTCACCTCGAATATCGGTGCAACTTTCGCCGGTGCATCCAAACCCCGTGACATGATACCTCTGTTGCCCATAAGCATTATTATATCTTCCTCAAAACAGCCACCATACCTACCTATCATGGCATTTACATAGCCATTCCGAGATATATTGCCATGCAAATTCCATCGTCACTTCACATGACTAGTTTGTTCATCGTCATATTGCTTTGCATGATCATATAGAGCTGACATAGTATTTGTGGCAAAGCCACCGTTCATCATATTTTTGATACATGTCACGCTAGATCATTGCACATCCTGGTACACTGCCAGAGGCATTCATACAGAGTCATATCTTCATATCAGTTCTCCATATTGTGTTGTAAGTAAAATAAAAGTGTGATGATTGATGTCTACTACACAACTTGTTCTTGTAGACTCATGTTGGGCCTCCAAGTGCAGAGTTTTGTAGGACAGTAGCAAATTTCCCTCAAGTGGATGACCTAAGGTTTATCAATCCGTCGGAGGTGTAGGATGAAGATGGTCTCTCTCAAACAACCCTGCAACCAAATAATAAAAAGTCTCTTGTGTCCCCAACACACCAAATACAATGGTAAATTGTATAGGTGCACTAGTTCGCCGAAGAGATGGTGATACAAGTGTAGTAATGATAGTAGATATCGATTTTTGTAATAGTAAAAATAAAAAACAGCAAGGTAGCAAGTAACAAAAGTGAGCACAAACGGTATTGCAATGCTTGAAAACAAGGCCTAGGGTCCGTACTTTTGCTAGTGCAATCTCTCAACAATGCTAATATAATTGGGTCACATAACCATCCCTCAACGTGCAACGAAGAATCACTCCAAAGTTCTTATCTAGCGGAGAACATAAGAAGAAATTGTTTGTAGGGTACGAAACCACCTTAAAGTTATCCTTTCCGATCGATCTATCCAAGAGTTCGTACTAAAATAACACCAAGTTATCCTTTCCGATCGATCTATCTAAGAGTTCCTACTAAAATAGCACCATACGATACACATCAACCAACTCTAATGTCACCTAGATACTCCAATGTCACCACAAGTATCCATGGGTTAATTATACGATACGCATCAAACAATTTCAGATTCATAATACTCAATCCAACACAAAGAACCTCAAAGAGTTCCCCGAGATTTCTATCGGAGAACATGGTATGAAAACGTGCAATCAACCGCTATGCATAGATCCCCTAGGTCACCGAAATCCGCAAGTTGATGCCTCAACATATATCAAGTGAATCAATAGAATACCCCAATGTCACTACGGGTATCCCACGCAAGACGTACATCAAGTGTTCTCAACCAAGATATTCACTCCAACATAACGACATCTCAAAGGGAAATGTTCAATTCATCACAACATGATAGCAAGGGAATAACATCATATGATCCGACTATATTAACAAAGCTCGTGATACATCAAGATTGTGAACCTCAAGAATACGAGAGAGAGAGAGATTGAACACATAGCTACTGGTACATACCCTCAGCCCCGAGGGTGGACTAATCCCTCCTCGTCATGGCCTCTCCCGGGATGATGAAGATGGCTACCGGAGATGATCTACCCACTTCGGCAGGGTACTAGAATGCCTCCAGATTGGTTTTTCGTTGATACAGAGAGTTGCGGCTGTGGAACTTCCGATCTCGGGTTATTTCTGGGGGGTTTCTGAATATATAGGATTTTTGGGCGTCGATTTCACGCGAAGATGGGCCACAAGGGGCCCACAAGACACCAGGGCGCGCCAGAGGGGGCTGGCGCACCCTGGTGGGTTGTGGCCACCTCGTGGCTCTTCTGGCCCTCCCACGAAGCTTCTAGTGCCTCTTTTGTTCCAAAAAAATTCGTCAAAAAGTTTCGTTGCATTTGGAGAACTTTTATTTCTGCACAAAAAACAACACCACGGTAGTTCTGCTGAAAACAGCGTCAGTCCGGGTTAGTTCCATGCAAATCATACCAAAACCATATAAAATTGTTGTAAATATGGCATGAATACTTCATAAATTATAGATACGTTGGAGACGTATCAATGATCATCATTATTAGAGCATTGTCCCAGTGAGGAAAGAATGATGGAGACCATGATTCTCCCACAAGTCGAGATGAGACTCCGGACGAAAAATAAAGATGGGGGAGGCCAAATGAGCCCACCATCCAAAAAAATGATGAGAGAAAATGAGAGAAGGGACTTTGCTACTATCTTTTACCACACTTGTGCCTCAAAGTGGCACCATGCTCTTCATGTAGAGAGTCTCATGATATGTCACTTCCATATGCTAGTGGGAATTACCTATTCATTATTACAAAGTTGGCTTGTATATTCCTATGACGGGCTTCCTCAAATGCCCGAGGTCTTCATGAGCAAGCAAGTTGGATGCACACCCCACTTAGCTTCATTTGAGCTTTCATACACTTATAGCTCTAGTGCATCATTTGCATGGCAATCCCTACTCCTCGCATTGATATCTATATGGGCATCTCCATAGCCCGTTGGTACGCCTAGTCGATGTGAGACTATCTTCTCCACTTCCTACCCCTTTGATATCTACCACCATACTTTATTCCACCTAAATGCCATGTCCAATGGCTCACGCTCATGTATTGCGTGAAGAATAAAAAGTTGATGCATATTGAAAAAGTACGATCCAATTGCCTGACTTGGACACCATGGTGCTTAACATTTGTATTAATATGGTGAAGATGGAGCCATGCCTTGCTAATATAATAAGATGAATGTGGGGGTAAACATTTCTTAAGGATCATATACTTTTAAGGATTAATGATTTTGTTTCTTACACTTTGAATATTGTTGTGTTAATATTTGTTGATTCATCTTTTCTCAAGGAGCATACGTGAATAAGATTACATAATGGATAGCATGTCACATAAAAAATTCTGTTTTTATCATTTACCTACTCGAGGACGAGCAGGAATTAAGCTTGGGGATGCTTGATACATCTCCAATGTATCTATAATTTTTGAGTGTTCCATGCTGATATATTATCATTCTAGGATACTTTTTGGGTCATCATTTACCAATTTATAATATTTTTGAGCACTAACCTATTGACCCAGTGCCAGTTGCTGTTTTCTGCATGTTTTATACTTTTCAGGTTTACATTACCAAACGAAGCCCAATTGCCACGAAACTTTTTGATGATTTTTTTGGACCATAAGAAGACCTGGAAGCTTCGGAAGGAGGCCGGGAGGTGCACGAGGGCACCACCACACATCAAGGCGCGCCCTAGGGGGGCGCCCTGATATGTGGTGGCCCCCTCGACTGCCTCCTGCCGCCCCTCTCTGGCCTATAAATTATCTAATATCGCAAAACCCTAGAAGCAGTCCCGAAACCCTTTTTCTACCGCCGCAAGTCTCTGTTCCATTGCGAGGCCATCTGGAGCTCCGTTCCGGCACCCTGCCGGAGGGGGGATCCATCACGGAGGGCCTCTTCATCAACCTTGATGACCTCATGATGATGCGTGAGTAGTTCACCACAGACCTACGGATCGATAGCTAGTACCTAGATGGCAGTCTCTCTATCTCTTGATCTTCAATACAATGGTCATCGCATCTTCACTTTGATCTATCCGATGTAATCCTATTTTGCGGTGTGTTTGTTGGGATCCGATGAATTGTGTGTTTATGTTCAAATTATTCATGAAAAGTATTTGAGATGCCTCTGAATTATATTATCTCTTAATTGCATGATCATTATAGCTTCATAATGCTCTCCGATCTATTGATGTGCTTTGGCCAAGTAGATTGATATTTCATCGGTGGGAGTGGTGCGTTGTGGTAGGTTCAACCTAACGAGTTTCTATATCCCAGTGACAAAGTAGGGGACAAGATGCGTCTTTGTGTTGTTGCTACTAAGGATAACACGATGGGGTTCATTCATATTGCTTGAGTTTACTTTGTCTACATCATGTCATCGTTCTCCATGCATTACTCTGTTTTACTTAATACTCTAGATGCATGATGGATAGTGGTTGATGAGTGGAGTAATAGCAATAGGTGCAGGCGGGAGTTGGCCTATTTGTTTATGGACGTGATGCCTATATACACATGATCATTGCCGTGAAAATCGCATAACTGTCCGCTTTTCTATCAATTGCCCAACAGTAATTTGTTACCCACCGTATGCTGCCTACATGAGAGATGCCGCTAGGGAAAACTATGGCCCCCGGGTCTATTCACTTATATATTTACAAATGCTATTATTACCTTGCTGCCTTTATTTACTTTTTATTTAGTTTGCAATTATCAACAATTCTCTACACAACTCATTTGCTTGCAAATAACGAGATCAAGGGGATTGACAACCCTCTTGCTCGCGTTGGGTGCAAGTCGTTTGTTCATTTGTGTGCAACCACTGAAGACGGTTGAGGATTGATATTCCTATTTGTTCGATAAACCTTGGTTTCATAACTGAGGGAAATACTTACCCACTTTGTGCTGCAATTACCCGTTCCTCTTCATGGAAAACCCAACGCAGATCACAAGTATCAATGACCCATATCTGTATAAACAAGGAGTAAATGGTATTATTAGATGTTGTGTACCTGAGCATGAACATGAACAAATCCGATGGAAGTGTCATTCCGAGGCGTATGGAGGTAACCATGCAGGAGAGAAAACCGCACATAAAGTATTATAGCCTGGTTTCTATTGGACTACTCTCTTCAATGATGCACGTAAGTTTTTCTTTTCTTGTGACGAATGTCAAAGAATTGGTAGTATTGGTAGACGTCAAGAAATGCCAATGAATTATTCACTTGTTTTTGAACCATTTGATGTTTGGGTTTTTGATTATATGGGACCTTTTCTTTCCTCTAATGGGTATACTCATATTCAGTTGTTGTTGATTAGGTCACTAAGTGGGTAGAAGCTATTCCAACTAGTAGTGCCGATCACAACACCTCTATTAAAATGCTTAAAGAAGTTATCTTTCAGAGGTTTGGAGTATCTAGATATTTAATGACTGATGGTGGTTCACATTTTATTCATGGTGCATTTTGTAAACTCTTAGCTAAATATGATGTTAATCATAGAATTGCTTCCCCATATCATCCTTAATCTAGTGGTCAAGTTGAATTGAGCAATAGTGAATTAAAGTTAATTTTTCAAAAGACAGTTAATAGATCTAGAAAGAATTGGTATAAGAAACTTGATGATGCATTGTGGGCATATAGAACTGCTTATAAAAATCCTATGGGCATGTCTCCATATAAAATGGTCTATGGAAAGGCTTGTCATTTACCTCTTGACTTAGAACATAAGGCTTATTGGGCAATTAAAGAACTTAATTATGATTTCAAACTTGCCAGTGAAAAGAGGTTATTTGATATTAGCTCTCTAGATGAGTGGAGGACACAAGCCTATAAAAATGCCAAGTTGTTCAAAGAAAAAGTTGAAAGATGGCATGACAAGAGAATGCAAGAACGAGAATTTAATATTGATGATCATGTTCTATTGTACAATTCTCGTTTCAGATTCTTTGTAGGATAACTCCTCTCCAAATGGGAAGGAGCCTACATTATCGAGGAAGTTTATCATTTCGGAGCCATCAAAATAAATAGCGCGGTGACGTGGCTTGAGACTGCGTCCGTATTTCCCCAAAGAGTAAGGGATGATGCAGCACAACGACGGTAAGTATTTCCCTCAGTTATGAAACCAAGGTATCGCACCCGTAGGAGGATCACCACCACTACGTAAACAGCACCTACACACACAAAAAGGTTTTGGGTGTTTTCGGTAGCAATATGTTGGAAAAGTAGACCCGGGCACAGTAGGTTTCACTAGTGGCCTCTCTCATGAGTATAGCACACGGTGGGTGAACAAATTACTGTTGGGCAATTGATAGAAGATCAAATAATCATGACAATATCCAAGGCGATGATCATTATATAGGCACCACGTCCAAGATAAGTAGACCGACTCCTGCCTGCATCTACCACTATTACTCCACACATCGACCGCTATCCAGCATGCATCTAGTGTATTAAGTTCATGGAAAACCGAGTAATGCAATAAGAATGATGACATGATGTAGACAAGATCTATTCATGTAGGAATAGACCCCATCTTGTTATCCTTAATGGCAACGATACATGCGTGCCTCGCTGCCCCTTGTCACCGGGAGAGGACACCGCAAGATCGAACCCATCACAAAGCACCTCTTCCCATGGAAAGAAAAATTGATCTAGTTGGCCTAACTAAACCAAAGATTCGAAGAAGAAATACGAGGCTATAAGTAATCATGCATATAAGAGATCAAAGAAGACTCAAATAATATTCATGGATAGAAACTGATCATGAACTCAAAATTCATCGGATTCCAACAAACACACCACAAAAGTTTACATCAAATAGATCTCCTAGAGACCATTGTATTGAGAATCAAAAGAGAGAGAGGAAGCCATCTAGCTACTGCCTACGGACCCGTAGGTATATGGTGGACTACTCACGCATCATCGGAGAGGCACCAATGAGGATGATGAACCCCTCCGTGATGGTGTTAGATTGGATCTCAATGTTCTGGAACTTGCGGCGACTGGATGTGTTTTTCGTCGACTCCTCTCGGGTTTCTGGAATAGTTGGGAATTTATAGGCGTCAGAGGCGGTGGAGAGGGGTCCCGAGGAGGGCACAATCCATCAGGGCGCGCCCTAGTGGTTTGTGGTCTCCTCGACCCTCACCTCTGGCACTTCTTTGGCCCACTGGATGTTTTCTGGCCCAAAAAAATCTCCAAAAAGTTTCGTCGCGATTGGACTCCGTTTGGTACTGATATTCTGCGAAGTAAAAAACAAGCAAAAACAGCAACTGGCACTTTGGCACTATGTCAATAGGTTAGTCCCAAAAAAATGATATAAAGTTGCTATAAAATGATTGTAAAACATCCAAGAATGATAATATAACAGCATGGAACAAGCAAAAATTATAGATACGTTGGAGACGTATCATGCAGAAGGAACAAATCCTAAGGTAGTTAATGGGCAAAGAATTAAACATTATATTCCAGGTACACCCATTAACAAGGAGACCAATGTTATTCAAACAATGACACCAGAGGATCACATAAAAGAGACCTTCCACAACACTTTGGAACCCTGAAAAGGGGCAGGTATGTGATACGGTAAGTAAACTGTCATGGCGTTCTGACGGCAGATGCCATGGGGTGGCTTACCGAGTGTGGTTGGGGCCAGAGGACGTCGGTGGGTTCCGGAGGCGAGATTGGGGACAAGCGGTGCGAGACACTCGGTGTACCCAGGTTTGGGGCCCTCCGTGGGAGGTAACACCCCTAGTCCTGCCGGATCAACTATATGGGGCGAAGCAATACAATGGTGCTCCTTGAGCTGTTCGACGGAGGAGGAAGAAGGAGCTTGCTCTTTGCTCTTGCCTCTCCTGTATGTGGTGTGTGCGTGTATGTGGTCAAGACCCTTCCAGCCGTAGGGTGCCGATCGAGAGCAGACCCTCTGCATGGAGGGCCACAGAGGGGGTTTTGTTGGAAACATGCCCTAGAGGCAATAATAAAATAGTTATTATCATATTTCCTTGTTCATGATAATCGTTTATTATCCATGCTATAATTGTATTGATTGGAAACTCAGATACATGTGTGGATACGTAGACAAAACTGTGTCCCTAGCGAGCCTCTACTAGACTAGCTCGTTGATCAAAGGTGGTTAAGGTTTCCTGACCGTGGACATGAGTTGTCATTTGATAACGGGATTACATCATTAGAAGAATGATGTGATGGACAAAGACCCAACCGTAAGCATAGCATTTGATCGTTCTAGTTTATTCTTACTGCTTTATCCATGTCAAGTATCTGTTCCTACAACCATGAGATCATGCAACTACCGAACACTGGAGGAATGCCTTGTGTGTATCAAACATCACAACGTAACTGGGTGACTATAAAGGTGCTGTACAGGTATCGCCGAGGGTGTCTGTTGGGTTGGCGTGAATCGAGACTGGGATTTGTCGCTCCGTATGATGGAGAGGTATCTATGGGCCCACTCGGTAATACAACATCACAAGAAGGTTGCAAGCAATGTGACTAAGGAGTTAGTCACGGGATCTTGTATTACTGAACGAGTAAAGAGACTTGCCGGAAACGAGATTGAACTAGGTATGGAGATACCGATGATCGAATCTTGGGCAAGTAGCATACCGATGGACAAAGGGAACTGTATACGGGATTGATTTAATCCTTGACATCGTGGTTCGACCGATAAAGATCTTCATAGAACATGTAGGAACCAATATGGGCATCCAGGTCCCACAATTGGTTATTGACCGTAGAGGTGTCTCGGTCATGTCTACATAGTTCTCGAACCCGCAGGGTCTGCACACTTAACGTTTGGTGACGGTTTGGTATTGTTGAGTTATATATGTTTGTGACCGAAAGTTGTTCGGAGTCCCGGATGAGATCCCGAACATCACGAGGAGCTCCAGAATGGTCCGGAGGTAAAGATTTACATATAGGAAAGTGGTATTCGGGTTCTGGAAAGGTTTCGGGTGTTTTCGGTAGGGTACCGAGAGTGCCGAAAGGGTTCCGGGGGTCCACCGGGAGGGGCCACATGAGCCAAAGAGGTGGCGCACCAGCCCCTGATGGGCTGGGCAGCCGACCCTTATAGGGCCCATGCGCCCTAGGTGGTAGGTGGGAGGTGCCTTGGGAGGGAGGGACTCCTCCCTAGAGAGCCCACCTCCCTTGTGGGAGGTGGACACCTCCCCCATGGCCGGTCGACCCTCCTTGGAGGAGGGGCTAGGGCCGGCGCCCCATCTACCCCCTCCTCCTATAAATAGAGAGGGAGAGGGAGGGCAGCCACACCCAAGCCACGGCGCAGCCCTCTCTCTCCCTCTAGATCGTTTTCTCCTCTAGATTAGTTTCGGTAGTGCTTGGCGAAGCCCTGCCGGAACAGATCCACCACCGCTGCCACCACGCCGTCGTGCTGCCGGAGATCTCATCTACCTCTCCACCCTCGCTTGCTGGATCAAGGAGGAGGAGACGTCATCAAGCTGTACGTGTGCTGAACACGAAGGTGTCGTCCGTTCGGCGCTAGATCGGAACGGAACAAGATTGGATCGCGGGACGGATCGTGATTGGATCACAAAGACGTTCGACTACACCAACCGCATTTCTTAATGCTTCCCGCTTAGCGATCTACAAGGGTATGTAGATGCACTCCCCCTCTCGTAGCTGTTGATCTCCATAGATAGATCTTGGGTGTTCGTAGGAAATATTTTGTTTCCCATGCAACGTTCCCCAACAGTGGCATCATGAGCTTGGTCTATGCGTAGATAACATGCACGAGTAAAACACAAAAGATTTTGTGGGCATTGATGTTCAGATTGCTTACTTCCTTAGTCTTATCTTGATTCGGCGGTATTGTGGGATGAAGCGGTTCGGACCAACCTTACTCGTCCACGTATGAGAGACCGGTTCCATCGACTGACATGCACTTGTTGCATAAAGTGTTGGAAATATGCCCTAGAGGCAATAATAAAGTTTTTATTATCATATTTCCTTGTTCATGATAAATGTTTGTTATCCATGCTAAAATTGTATTGATTGGAAACTCAAATACATGTGTGGGTACATAGACAACACTGTGTCCCTAGTAAGCCTCTAATACACTAGCTCGTTGATCAAAGATGGTCAAGGTTTCCTGGCCATAGACATGAGTTGTCATTTGATAACAGGATCACATCATTAGGAGAATGATGTGATGGACAAGACCCAAACTATAAACGTAGCATATGATCATGTCAGTTTATTGCTATTGTTTTCTGCATGTCAAGTATCTGTTCCTATGACCATGAGATCATGCAACTCACTGACACCGGAGGAGTACCTTGTGTGTATCAAACGTCGCAACGTAACTGGGTGACTATAAAGGTACTCTACAGGTATCTCCGAGGGTGTCTATTGAGTTGGCATGTATCAAGACTGGGATTTGTTACTCCGTGTGATGGAGAGGTATCTCAGGGCCCACTCGGTAATGCAACATCATAATGAGCTTGCAAGCAAAGTGACTAAAGATTTAGCCACGGGATCTTGTATTACGGAACGAGTAAAGATACTTGCTGGTAACGATATTGAACTAGGTATGGAGATACCGACAATCGAATCTCGGGCAAGTAACATACCGATGAACAAAGGGAACGGAGTACGGGATTAACTGAATCCTTGACATAGAGGTTCAACCGATAAAGATCTTCGTAGAATATGTAGGAGCCAATATGGGCATCTAGGTCCCGCTATTGGTTATTGACCGTAGAGGTGTCTCGGTCATGTCTACATAGTTCTCTAACCTGCAGGGTCTGCACACTTAACGTTCGGTGACGATTTGGTATTGTTGAGTTATGTATGTTTGTGACCGAAGGTTGTTCGGAGTCCTGGTTGAGATCTCGGACATGATGAGGAGCTCCGGAGTGGTCCAGAGGTAAAGATTGATATATAGGAAGTTGATGTTCGGGCACCGGAATGGTTTCGGGGTTCGCCCGGGTTTCATCGGGAGTGGCGGAAAGGTTTCGGGGGTCCACCGGGAGGGTCCACCTGCCCCGGAGGGCCCCATGGGCTGTGAGAGGGTGCATGCCAGCCCCTGGTGGGCTGGCCGTACCTCCCACCAAGGCCCATGCGGCTGGAAGGGTGGGGGCCAAGCCAAAGGGGGCCGCCGGCCCTTTCCTTGGGTGGCAAGGCACCCCCTTGGCCACCGCACCAACCCTAGGGGAAACCCTAGGGCGGCCGCCCCTCCTCTCCCCCTATATATATGTGAGGAGAGGGAGGGATGCACACACCTTAAGCCACGGCGCAGCCCCTCCCTCCCTCTAGATTAACTTCTCCACTAGATTGGTTCGGTTTTGCTGAGCGAAGCTCTGCCGGATCAGCTCCACCACCACCGCCGCCATGCCGTCGTGCTACCGGAGAACTCATCTACCTCTCCGCCCTCGCTTGTTGGATCAAGGAGGCGGAGAACGTCATCGAGCTGTATGTGTGCTGAACGTGGAGGTGTCGTCCGTTCGGCACTAGATCGTGATTGGATCGCGGGACGGATTGCGATTTGGATCTCGAAGACGTTCGACTACATCAACCGCGTTTCTTAACGCTTCCCGCTTAGCGATCTACAACGGTATGTGGATCCAATCTCTCCTCTCGTAGATGCTCATCTCCTAGATTAATCTTGGTGAAGCATAGGATAATTTTTGATTCCCATGCAACATTCCCCAATATAAAGATGGCTGGAGGGTGTCTGTCTCTCCCACTTTAGTTGAATCGGATTCGACAGAGGTGGTCGTTGTAGAAGGCTAAATAGCAACTTGAATATCACCGTTGTGGCTTTGCGTACGTCAGAACGGTTCTTAATAGTTGCCCATAGCAGCCACGTAAAACTTGCAACAACAAAGTAGAGGACGTATAACTTGTTTTTGCAGGGCATGTTGTGATGTGATATGGCCAAAGACATGATGTGATATATGTGATGTATGTGTCGGATTTCAGGCTTCGCAAAACCCTAAGCAGTTCGAACCCAGGGGCGTGTGCGAAGATTCCCCAACAGCTTCGCCCCCTCCAAGCTCACAACACGATAACCCCGCTCGATGGCGAGGAAGAAGGTGGCACACAAGAGTTTACCCAGGTTCGGGCCGCTGCGAAGTGTAAAACCCTACTCCTGCCTTTGGTTGATTGCCTCATGAGGAGGTTTGTGGATGAACGAGTACAGCGGTGTCTTGCTTTGCGAGTGCTTTTGTTCGCCCCTTCCTCCGAGAAGCCTAGCCTCTATTTATAGCGGCCCGGGTCCTCTTCCCTTATCGTAATGGCGGGAAGGGATCCCACAACGGCCAAATTTGAAAGGGGACAGGAAGTACACCCTATCCTGACGAAAGGCGGTCTTCGCCTGCAAAGTAGTCGACGGTGATGCAGAGGTGGGCTCGGTGATGATGTCCGTCCTGCGGGGCTTGGGGTCTTGGTCTTGTTGCACCGAAGTGGAAACCTTTGGGGGGTGCTTTGGGAACTCGCGGGCGCCCCTGCCTCCTTTGCACCAAAGGGGAAACTGTCCCCTCTGGCGCGCTGGCGCCCGCCTGGCCCGGCTGGCGTCACTCTTGGCCTCCTGAGGTCGTGCGTTACATAGGAATCTCCGCCGCTCGGGAGGAGGCCTGGGGAAGCCTACCTCCCCGTGGGTCTTGGCGCTGTTTCCATCGCGAGCTCGTTGTCTCGCGAGGGTCTTGTGTTGAGCGAGGCCGCGCTGGGCCGCACTCGGTCGTCGAGGTGGGCCACGCCCTGGGCCGCAGGCAGGCAAGTCTGGGTACCCTGGTATCCAGAACGCCGACAGTAGCCCCCGGGCCCGAGGCATGCTCGAGCTAGCTTCGGGGTGAAGCCACGGAGGATGGCCCGAAGCGCCGTGGGCCCCAATCGCCTGCGGGCCCGACTTGACGCGTGGTGCACCATGAGACATGGGCGCCTCGGCTCCCCGAAGACGTTGGGAACCGCCCTGAGTCGGGCTGACGTGAGGCCTACGCACCTCCTTGGCCATCATTGCTCTTCTTTGAATGCCGCTGACCCCTTGCGTCCTCCCCCGCCTCGGGCCACGCGGATGTGACCCGACGGGGGCAGGGGAAACGACGTGAGGCAGGATAACACGCCGATCGAGTCTGGCACGCACCGCACGAGGTGCATGGCGACTCCACTCCCCACGACGCCTCGGCAACCGCTCCGTCTGGCCTTCAGTCGGCGCACGTTGCGGGGCCACCAATACCCGGGATTGGAAAGGCGTCGGTTGACCTCCATCCAGCTATAAATGGGCAGGGGGGAAACCGAGCCCCCATCCCATCCCTACTTCTTGCTCCCCCGTCTTCGTCCTTCGTCTACCCCATCATGACACCGGTGAGGAGGTTTTCTGCCGCCGAGAAGGGAAAGGCCTGCCAGGGGGCGCCGGGTCAACAACCTCCCAAGAGGGGTTGGGGTCGCCCCCGCAAGTATGCTGGGACGTCCCCGACGGCACCCCGTGGGCGGGGGCGCCCTCCGCGGGTCCCGGCGCCTCAGCTGGCGCAGCCGAAGGCGGTGGGCGTGGTGGCCGTGGCAGGGGGGAGAGACCTGCAGTCGGTGCTCGGCCGCCGCGCCCGCAAGCCCGCACGGCCGACGCGGGCCTGGAGTTCCTGGTGCCAGTGGAGAGGGCGGCGAGCTCCTGGTTGCAGCTCCCGCGCCCCTTCGCAGAGACGTTGCCGGCTGACGTGCCCGCGGGCCTGTGGCTGCAGGCCGACGGGTGTTGCAGCGGTGCGTTGTGGGTGGAGGTTGAGGTCACCCCCGCAGGCAACGCCTTCTTGGGCCGCGGGTGGCAGACCTTCGCCCGAGCCCATGGCTTGGAGGGGAGGCCTACGCTCCACTTCAAGCATGGCAGCGCCGCGACGCTTTTCGTCAAGATCTTCGGTGAGGATGGGAGGCGTTTGGAGTGCTAACCGGAGGGCGGCGGCAGCGGCGATCTTGGAGGTGAGCTTGCCCTTGGCGACGGCCGCCATGTTTCCAGCAGCTGCGATACATCCTCCGAGGAGAGCCCGAGCGACGACAGCTATGACACCCCGCCACGCCGTCGCACCCGGACTTCGGGGGGAAGCCAGCCGCGGCGGCGCCGCTCCCCCGCCCGGGAAGCGGCCACGCCGACGTGCCACCATGGCGCCATCAAGGAGGAGGAGGACTCCGACTGAGTGCCGGCGCGCCAAGGCCGGGGCCTCAGGAGCGGCGGCCCCCCAGGGCGGGGGCTCCTTCGCCTTCTTGTTTTTTCTTCTCCCTGTAATCAAAATCATTGGGAGGGGGCCCCTTTCGGGTGTATGACGAACCTTGGCGCTTGCGCCCTCTTATTAGCACTCTCGTTACGCATTACGGTCGTTGTGTTACTGTTAACTGAGGCCTCCCTTTGATCGTAGTTAGAGTGCTTAGCTTGATGCGTCCGCGGCGGGCTTCCGCGTCGTGAGGTTTAGCAGTGGCGTCCAGTGAGCTAATAGCACTTGAAGAGCTTGGGGAGGTTCCTCTTTCCTGCGAATGAGGCGACTTGGGGGGCCCCTTTCGGCGCTCTACGTCTGCGGGGCCCGATCCCATGCATGCCCCACCACCGTTGGGGCGTCCGGATCACCAGGACGAGACCAAAGGGGGTGAGGCCTCGATTGCCATCGGGGCATCCAGATCACCAGGACGAGACCAATAGCGAGCGAGTAGCCACGCGATCAGTGAGGCTCCTGAGGCGCAGTGCTCAGGAGCCCCCCTTTTGACGCTCAAGCGGCACTCTACGTTGGCGGGGCCCGATCCCGTGCATGCCCCGCCACCATTGGGGCGTCCAGATCACCAGGACGAGACCAATGGGGGCGAGGCCTCGATCGCTATTGGGGCGTCCGGATCACCAGGACGAGACCAATAGCGAACGAGTAGTCACGCGATCGGTGAGACTCCTGAAGCACAGTGCTCAGGAGCCTCCCTTCACGTTCAAGTGGCGACCAATCCTTTCTGCTGGTTCTTGTCCCCAGGGGGCGTGAGCCTCCAGGGGTTTTTGAGACAGCGCACCGAGCCGCGGCGGAGCCCCCGAGCGAGGGTGAGACGGCGCGCGCCTGCTAGCTTGCTCGAGAGTGCCACGCGAGGACCAGGACGCCAAGGCCACGCGGGGACCAGGACGCCAAGGCCTTGGCGAGGTGTGCGCACCGTGCCAGTAGCCCCCGCTCGCGGGGCGCGAGAGGGAGAGGCTGGCAGGTGTTATCTCGAAGAAAGAAATTTCAAGAGAGAGAGGACTGTAAGAAGAGAAAATTCCCGCCCCTTTTCCTTTAAATAGAGTCAACAAAAAGCCTCAGACTTCTTTCCAGAGAAAAGGCAAATCCGAACACAAGAAAAGCAGAGAAAATCCGCGTCCGGCACCTAGGCTAGTCTTCGTCTTCCCCCAGCGCGGAACATAGGGCATCCACGTTGCGTGGGTATAGTCATTGGAGGACAGTGTTGTCCGCCAGCGCGGAGCATGGGGCTTCCACTTGGGCGTGGGATGGAACCTCTCCGCGTCCTCGGGGGGCTCCGGGCGTATACAACCCACTCATTATTACGTGAGAGTGTCACGGGTTGGGCCTGGGGGTGCGCTGAGAGCTCCATGCCTCCCTGACATGAAGCCCGCTCCCAGCCCCCAAGCATGATGCGGCGACGTGGGGTGGGCCCCGGACGGGCCCTCGAGCCCCCCATGCCCTTCATGGGGAGGGCCCATCCCGGAGCGGGGCCTCGGGCTCTCCAAAGCCCGGGGAAGGATGTCGTCGTTGTAGCGGCGCCGCAGCCCCCTGTGCCGCGGGCAGGACTCGGCGCAGGGGCCCTCCGTCGCGTGCGGGGCGGACGCCCAAGGCGGTACCCCAGCGCGCCTCGCAGGGGTGCCCGGGAGTTCTGCGTAGGTACCCCACCGCCCGTCCCCAGGCGGGCCGAACCGGGCCCGGAGACATGGGTGAGTACGTGAGCTCTTGCCACTGGTAGAGCGAAACCTGGCCCGGAGACATGGGCGTGTGTTCCACCCTCCGTCTTTGGGTAGGAGTCGCCCCGCCAGGGGACATGGGCGTATGTTCCACCCTCCATCCCCTAACTGGGGGCACCCGGCCTGAGGACATGGGCGTGTGTTCCACCCTCCGTCTACAGGTTGGGAGCTCCTGGCCTGAGGACATGGGCGTGTGTTCCACCCTCCGTCTCCAGGCTGGTGTCGCCCTACCTGGGGACATGGGCGTGTGTTCCACCCTCCGTCTCCAGGCAGGCGACCCCAGGTCCGCGGACCCAGGCGCTCGCCAAGGGTAGCCCCCCACCAGCGGGCACGCCTCACGGGGTTGCCAGTGCCTGGCATCCTCATGAGGCCAGCCCCGCCAGCCGCCCTCGCGAGGCTGTTCGTACCAGCCCCGACGAAAGCTGCTCGCGGGGTCGCATACACTCTTCCTATTGTCGTGGTGGTTGGCGTTGCTCCCATCATGTCCCGGGCGCTTGCCAACATGGTCGTGGTAGAGTTGCGCAAGCCCCCGGGTGTTGGTGTAGACGAGCCGCCGAGCGCCCTCCCCTGATGCGCCGGGTGTGCTGGGAGTCACGTTGCGGCGCCTACCCCACGCGGCTGGCAACTCCCGTCGGCCCCCGTCTGCGCCAGGGTCTAACTCCTGCGTGCCCAATGAGCCGGTCCGTACTCCCAGCGGGTGCGGGTCGCGACGCGCTTCTCCCATGCGTCCGCGTGTCCTCAGCGTCTCGGCGGTTGGTTGAGTAACTTCATGGGCGCGAGCCTCCTGGGCCGTCCCATAGGGAAGTGTCTGGGCCTCACCGGCTGTGGTGGCGTGCATGGCCGCGCGGCACATCTAGCTGTCGTAGCATTCGCGAGCAATGCGGAAAGGCTATGGCTCACGGGCCACGGTGAGCGCGATTCGCTCGTGTGCCAGGTCGCGGCGAGCCCGGGGGGAGGATGCCGCGACGTGGACACTGGGGAGGGCCAGGGCGGCGAAGGCACGTTGCGCAGTCGGCGAGGACGACAGCCTCCGGCGCCTGTCCGGGGCCGGGCTGGAGACGGCGCCTTCTGACGGAAGAGCGGGGCGGCGCGGGACGCCGAGGTCTGGTGGCGTCGCCCGAGCGACGCGGGCAGCCCGTCGTTCGGCGCGGGCTCGGCGTCCCTTGGCCATGGAAGCACCGAGCGGAGGCAAGGCGAAGCTTGAGTGAGGATCCCGACACACCCCCGTACCTGGCGCGCCAAATGTCGGATTTCGGGCTCCGCAAAACCCTAAGGAGTTCGAACCCAGGGGCTTGTGCGAATATTCCCCAACAGTTTCGCCCCCTCCAATCTCACAACACGATAACCCCGCTCGATGGCGAGGAAGAAGCTGGCACACAAGAGTTTACCCAGGTTTGGGCCGCTGCGAAGCGTAAAACCCTACTCCTGCCTTTGGTGGATTGCCTCACGAGGAGGTTTGTGGATGAACTAGTACAGCGGTGTCTTGCTTTGCGAGTGCGTTTGTTCGCCCCTTCCTCCGAGCAGCCTAGCCTCTATTTATAGCGGCCCGGGTCCTCTTCCCTTATCGCAATGGCGGGAAGGGATCCCACAACGGCCAAATTTGAAAGGGGACAGGAAGTACACCCTATCCTGACGAAAGGCGGTCTTCGCCTGCAAAGTAGTCGACGGTGATGCAGAGGTTGGCTCGGTGATGACGTCCGTCCTGCGGGGCTTGGGGTCTTGGTCTTGTTGCACCGAAGTGGAAACCTTTGGGGGCGCTTTGGGAACTCATGGGCGCCCCTACCTCCTTTGCACCAAAGGGGAATCTGTCCCCTCTGGCGCGCTGGCGCCCGCCTAGCCGGACTGGCGTCACCCTTGGCCTCTTGAGGTCGTGCGTTACATAGGAATCTCCGCCGCTCGGGAGGAGGCCTGGGGAAGCCTATCTCCCCGCGAGTCTTGGCGCTGTTTCCCTCGCGAGCTCGTGGTCTCGCGAGGGCCTTGTGTTGAGCGAGGCCGCGCTGAGCCGCACTCGGTCGTCGAGGTGGGCCACGCCCTGGGCCGCAGGCAGGCAAGTCTGGGTACCCTGGTATCCAGAACCCCGACAGTATGAGATGATCATGTTTTTTATAGATTATCACGACTTGCATGTCGATGAGTACGGCAACCGGCAGGAGCCATAGGGTTGTCTTTAATTATTTTCGCCATTTTTGCTTTACTTTATCGCTATGAGTTAACAATAGTTGTAGAAGCAATAGTTGGCGCGACAACCACATGATGACACGATGATGGAGATCATGGTGTCATGCCGGTGACAGTGGAGATCATGCCGGTGCTTTAGAGATGGAGATCAAAAGCACAAGATAATGATGGCCATATCATGTCACTTATATGATTTGCACGTGATGTTTATCCTATTTATGCATCTTATTTTGCTTAGAACGGCGGTAGCATTATAAGATGACCTCTCACTAAAATTTCAAGATAAAATTGTGTTCTCCCTGAGTATGCACCGTTGCGAAGGTTCGTCGTTTCGATGCACCTCGTGATGATTGGGTGTGATAGACTCTACGTTCACATATAACGGGTGTAAGCCAGATTTACACACACGGAATACTTGTGTTAAACTTGACGAGCCTAACATGTACAAACATGGCCTCGGAACACAGGAGACCGAAAGGTCGAAACATGAGTCATATAGTAGATATGATCAACATGGAGATGTTCACCATTGAAACCACCTCATCTCACGTGATGATCGGACTTGGGTTGGTGGATTTGGATCATGTTACACTTAGACAACCCGAGGGATGTTGTTTTGAGTGGGCGTTCTTTAGTAGTATGATTAATTGAACTCATTATCATGAACATAGTCTAAAGTTGTCTTTGCAAAATTATGTTGTAGATCAATGGCTCGCGCAGTAGCTCCCCTGAATTTTAATGCGTTCCTAGAGAAAGCTAAGTTGAAAGATGATGGAAGTAACTATGCGGACTGGGTCCATAATTTGAGGATTATTCTCACGGCTTCCACAAAGGCTTATGTCCTTGATGCGCCGCTTGGTGTGCCACCCCCTCTACCGTCGTCTGTGGACGTTGTGAACGCTTGGCAGGCTCGTTCTGATGACTACTCTATAGTAAAGTGTGCCATGCTGTACGGCTTAGAATCGAGACTTCAAAAGCGTTTTGAACGCCATGGAGCATATGATGTGTTCCACGAGTTGAAGTTAATATTTCAAGCAAATGCCCGGATCGAGAGGTATGAGACCTCCGATAAGTTCTTCGCCTTGAAGATGGAGGAGAATAGTTTTGTCAGTGAGCACCTATTCAGAATGTCTGGATACTACAACCATTTGAATGATTTCGGAGTCCAGCTTCCGCTCGAAACGATAACTGACAGAAAAGGCTTCGTGATGAACTATAATATGCAAGGGATGGAAAAGTCTGTCTCCGAGCTGTTCGCGATGCTGAAAGTCGCGGAGGTAGAAATCAAAAAGGAGCATCAAGTGTTGATGGTGAATAAAACCACTAGTTTCAGGAAAGGCAAGGGAAAGAGGGAAACTTCAAGAAGGGTGGCAAGCAAGTTGCCGCTCCCGTGAAGAAACCCAAGGCTGGACCCAAGCCTGATACTGAGTGCTTCTATTGCAAGGGGACTGGCCACTGGAAGCGGAATTGCCCCAACTACTTGGCTGATAAGAAGGCTGGTAACGTCAACAAAGGTATATTTGATATACATGTTATTGATGTGTACCTCACTAGCTCTCGTAGCAGTGCCTGGGTATTTGATACCGGTTCGGTTGCTCATATTTGTAACTCAAAACAGGAATTGCGGAATAAACGGAGGCTGGCAAAGGATGAAGTGACGATGCGTGTCAGAAATGGTTCCATGGTTGATGTGATCGCCGTCGGCACGCCTGCTCTTCAATTACCATCGGGATTAGTAATAAACCTAAATAATTGTTATTTGGTGCCTGCGTTGAGCATGAACATTATATCTAGATCTTATTTATTACGAGACAGTTATTCATTTAAATCAGAGAATAATGGTTGTTCTATTTATATGAGTAACATCTTTTATGGTCATGCACCCAATGTGAATGGTTTATTCTTGTTGAATCTCGATAGTAGTGATACACACATTCATAACATTGATGCCAAAAGATGCAAAGTTAATAATGATAGTACCACTTTCTTGTGGCACTGCCGCTTAGGTCATATTGGTGTAAAACGCATGAGGAAGCTCCATGTTGATGGACTTTTGGAATCACTCGATTTTGAATCGCTCGATACATGCGAACCATGCCTCTTGGGCAAGATGACGAAAACCCCGTTCTCTGGCACAATGGAGAGGGCAAGTGACTTATTGGAAATCATACATACAGATGTGTGCGGTCCGATGAGTGTTGAGGCGCGCGGTGGATATCGTTATTTTCTTACCTTCACTGATGACTTAAGTAGATATGGGTATATTTACTTAATGAAACACAAGTCTGAGACATTTGAAAAGTTCAAGGAATTTAAGAGTGAAGTAGAAAATCATCGTAACAAGAAGATAAAGTTTCTACAATCTGATCGTGGTGGAGAATATCTGAGTTATGAGTTTGTGATGTCTACTACGCAGCTTTATTCTTGAGGAATTTGTTGGGCCTCCAAGTGCAGAGTTTTGTAGGACAGTAGCAATTTTCCCTCAAGTGGATGACCTAAGGTTTATCAATCCGTGGGAGGTGTAGGATGAAGATGGTCTCTCTCAAACAACCCTGCAATCAAATAATAAAAAGTCTCTTGTGTCCCCAACACACCCAATACAATGGCAAATTGTATAGGTGCACTTGTTCGGCAAAGAGATGGTGATACAAGTGCAATATGGATGGTAGATAAAGGTTTTTGTAATATGAAAATATAAAAACAGCAAGATAGCAAGTAACAAAAATGAGCACAAACGGTATTGCAATGCTTGAAAACAAGGCCTAGGGTCCGTACTTTCACTAGTGCAATCTCAACAATGCTAATATAATTGGATCACATGACCATCCCTCAACGTGCAACGAAGAATCACTCCAAAGTTCTTATCTAGCGGAGAACATAAGAAGAAATTGTTTGTAGGGTACGAAACCACCTTAAAGTTATCCTTTCCGATTGATCTATCCAAGAGTTCGTACTAAAATAACACCAAGTTATCCTTTCCGATCAATCTATCTAGAGTTCGTATTAAAATAACACCATATGATACGCATCAACCAAATCTAATGTCACCTAGATACTCCAATGTCACCACATGTATCCATGAGTTAATTATACGATACGCATCAAACAATTTCAGATTCATAATACGCAATCCAACACAAAGAACCTCAAAGAGTGCCCCAAGATTTCTATCGGAGAACATGGAATGAAAACGTGCAATCAACCCCTATGCATAGATCCCCTAATTCACCGGAATCCGCAAGTTGATGCCTCAACATATATCAAGTGAATCAATAGAATACCCCAATGTCACTACGGGTATCCCACGCAAGACGTACATCAAGTGTTCTCAACTAAAATATTCAATCCAACATAACGACATCTCAAAGGGAAAGATTCAATTCATCACAACATGATAGAAAGGGAATATCATCATATGGTCCGACTATATTAACAAAGGCCGTGATACATCAAGATCGTGACATCTCAAGAACACGAGAGAGAGATTGAACACATAGCT
The DNA here is from genome assembly GCA_039707655.1 of Elymus sibiricus. Taxonomy (NCBI): domain Eukaryota; kingdom Viridiplantae; phylum Streptophyta; class Magnoliopsida; order Poales; family Poaceae; genus Elymus; species Elymus sibiricus. Next base: position 342,516,515 of record CM077673.1, read on the forward strand.
ACTGGTACATACCCTCAGCCCTGAGGGTGGACTACTCCCTCCTCGTCATGGCCTCTGCTGGGATGATGAAGATGGCCGCCGGAGATGATCTACCCTCTCCGGCAGGGTACTGGAACGCCTCCAGATTGGTTTTTCGTCGATATAGAGAGTTACGGCGGCAGAACTTCCCGTCTAGGGTTATTTCTGATGGTTTCTATATTTATAGGATTTTTTGGCGTTGGTTTCACGCGAAGGTGGGCCACGAGGTGGGCACGATACACCAGGGCGCGCCGGGGGGGCCCCTGGCGTGCCTTGGTGGGTTGTGCCCACCTCGTGGCTCTTCTGGCCCTCCCACGAAGCGTCTAGTGCCTGTTCCAAAAAAAAATCGTCAAAAAGTTTTGGGCAATTTCGAGAACTTTCATTTTCTGCACAAAAACAACACCACGGTAGTTCTGCTAAAAACAGCGTTAGTCCGGGTTAGTTCTAAATAAATCATATAAAGTGCATCAAGACCATATAAAAGTATTGTAAACATAGGTGAGTAAGGCATGAATACTTCATAAATTATCGATATGTTGGAGACGTATCAGTTTGGTATGCATTTGAGACAGTGTGGAATTGTTTCAAAACTAACGCCACCGGGAACACCACAGCGTAATGGTGTGTCTGAGCATCGTAATCGTACTCTATTGGATATGGTGCGATCTATGATGTCTCTCACTGATCTGCCACTATCGTTTTGGGGTTATGCATTAGAGACAGCCGCATTCACTTTAAGTAGGGCACCATCAAAGTCCGTTGAGACGACACCGTATGAATTATGGTTTGGCAAGAAACCTAAGTTGTCGTTTCTTAAAGTTTGGGCCTACGACGCTTATGTGAGAAGGCTTCAACCTGATAAGCTCAAACCTAAAGCGGACAAATGCGTCTTCATAGGTTACCCTAAGGAAATAATTCGGTATACCTTCTATCTCAGATCCGAGGGCAAAGTGTTTGTTGCTAAGAACGGGTCCTTTCTCGAGAAAGAGTTTCTCTCGAAAGAATTGAGTGGGAGGAAGGTAGAACTTGATGAGGTTATTGAACCGTCACTTCAGTTGGATGGTAGCACGACGTAGAAAGATGTTTCTGCAGCACCTACACTAAATGAAGAGGAAGCTAATGATGATGATCATGAAACTTCAGATCAAGTTACTACTGAGCCTCGTAGGTCGATAAGGAATCGTTCCACCCCTGAGTGGTACGGCAATCCTGTCGTGGAGGTCATGTTGTTAGACAACAGTGAACCTACGAGCTATGAAGAAGCGATGGTGGGCCCGAATTCCAACAAATGGCTAGAGGCCATGAAATCCGAGATAGGATCCATGTATGAAAACAAAGTGTGGACTTTGGAGGACTTACCATATGATCGTAAGGCCATACAGAATAAATGGATCTTTAAGAAAAAGACGGACATAGACGGTAATGTAACCGTCTAACTTGTTGCAAAAGGGTTTTCACAAGTTCAAGGAGTTGACTACGATGAGACTTTCTCTCCCGTAGCGATGCTTAAGTCCATCAGGATTATGTTAGCAATAACTGCATTTTTCGATTATGAGATATGGCAGATAGGTGTCAAAACAGCGTTCCTTAATGGTTTCCTTAAGGAAGAGTTGTATATGATGCAACTAGAAGGTTTTGTCGATACTGAAAATGCTGACAAAGTCTGCAAGCTCCAGCGATCCATTTATGGACTGGTGTAGGCATCTTGGAGTTGGAATCTTCGCTTTGATGAGGTGATCAAAGCGTTTGGGTTCATACAAGTTTATGGAGAAGCTTGTATTTACAAGAAATTGAGTGGGAGCTCTATAGCGTTTCTAATATTATATGTGGATGACATATTGCTGATTGGAAACAATATAGAACTTTTAGAAAGCGTGAAGATATATTTGAACAAGAGTTTTTCAATGAAAGATGTCGGAGAAGCTGCTTACATATTAGGCATCAAGATCAATAGAGATAGGTCGAGACGCCTAATAGGACTTTCACAAAGCACATATCTTGATAAGGTTTTGAAGAAGTTCAAAATGGATCAGTCCAAGAAAGGGTTCTTGCGTGTGTTACAAGGTGTGAAGTTGAGTAAGACTCAATGCCCAGTGACTACAGAGGATAGAGAAAAGATGAGTGTCATCCCCTATGCTTCAACCATAGGCTCTATAATGTATGCGATGCTGTGTACAAAACCAGATGTCAGCCTTGCCATAAGTATGGCCGGAAGGTTTCAAAGTGATCCTGGAATGGAGCACTGGATATCAGTCAAGAATATCCTTAAGTACCTAAAAAGGACTAAGAAAATGTTTCTCGTTTATGGAGGTGATCAAGAGCTCATCGTAAAGGGTTACGTCGATGCTAGCTTTAACACAGATCCGGATGACTCTAAGTCTCAAACCGGATACGTATTTATTCTGAATGGTGGAGCGGTAAGCTGGTGCAGTTCAAAGCAAAGCATGGTAGCAGATTCTACATGTGAAGCGGAGTACATATCTACTTCGGAAGCAGCGAAAGAAGGTGTCTGGATGGAGCAGTTCATGACGGATCTTGGAGTTGTGCCCACTGCACTGGACCCAATGACCCTCTTCTGTGACAACACTGGCGCCATTTCTCTAGACAAGGAGCCCAGGTTTCACAAAAGGACCAGACACATAAAGCGCGGTTTCAATTCCATCCGCGATTATATCAAGGAGGAGGACATAAACATTTGCAAAGTACATACAGATCTGAATGTTGCAGACCCATTGACTAGGCCCCTTCCACGAGCAAAACATGATCAGCACCAGAACTGTATGGGTGTTAGATTCATTACAATGTATATCACATAGTGATGTGAACTAGATTATTGACTCTAGTGCAAGTGGGAGACTGTTGGAAATATGCCCTAGAGGCAATAACAAAATAGTTATTATCATGTTTCCTTGTTAATGATAATCGTTTATTATCCATGCTATAATTGTATTGATTGGAAACTCAGATACATGTGTGGATACATAGACAAACCTGTGTCCCTAGTGAGCCTCTACTAGACTAGCTCGTTGATCAAAGATGGTTAAGGTTTCCTGACTATGGACATGAGTTGTCATTTGATAACAAGATCACATCATTAGAAGAATGATGTGATGGACTAAGTGTTGGGGAACGTTGCATGGGAAACAAAAATTTTCCTACGCTTCACCAAGATCAATCTAGGAGATGAGCATCTACGAGAGGAGAGTTCGGATCCACATACCCTTATAGATCGCTAAGCGGGAAGCGTTAAGAAACACGGTTGATGTAGTCGAACGTCTTCGCGATCCAAATCGCAATCCGTCCCCCGATCCAATCATGATCTAGTGCCGAACGGACGACACCTCCCCGTTCAGCACACGTACAGATCGATGACGTTCTCCACCTCCTTGATCCAGCAAGCGAGGGCAGAGAGGTAGATGAGTTCTCCGGTAGCACGACAGCGTGGTGGCGGCGGTGGTGGAGCTGATCCGGCAGAGCTTCACTAAGCAAAATCGAACCAATCTCGTGGAGAAGTTGATCTAGATGGAGGAAGGGGCTGCGCCGTGGCTTAAGGTACGGCTGCGCTCTCAACCCTCTAGTATATATAGGGGGAGGGGTGGAGGAGGGGCCGGCCTAGGGTTTCCCCTAGTGGGGCGCGGCGGCCAAGGAGGTGGCTTGGCCACCAAGTCTGGTGGCCGGCCCCCCTAAGGGTTTCCCCATCAGCCCTTCGGTCGCATGGGCCTTGGTGGGAGGTGTGGCCAGCCCACCAGGGGCTGGTGCGCATCCTCTCACAGCCCATGGGGCCCTCCGGGGCAGGTCAACCCTCCCGGTGGACCGCCGGAACCTTTCCGGCACTCCCGATGAAACCCGGGTGAACCCCGAAACTATTCTGGTGCCCGAACATCAACTTCCTATATATCAATCTTTACCTCTGGACCATTCCGGAACTCCTCGTGACGTCCGGGATCTCATCCGGGACTCCGAACAACCTTCGGTCACCAACATATATAACTCAACAATACCTAATCGTCACCGAACGTTAAGTATGTAGACCCTGCGGGTTCAAGAATTATGCAGACATGGCCGAGACACCTCTACGGTCAATAACCAATAGCGGGACCTAGATGCCCATATTGGCTCCTACATATTCTACGAAGATCTTTATCGGTTGAACCTCTATGTCAAGGATTCAGTTAATCCCGTACTCCGTTCCCTTTGTTCATCGGTATGTTACTTGCCCGAGATTCGATCGTCGGTATCACCATACCTAGTTCAATCTCGTTACTGGCAAGTCTCTTTACTCGTTCCGTAATACAAGATCCTGTGGCTAACTCTTTAGTCACTTTGCTTGCAAGCTTAATAGGAGGCTCACTAGGGACACAATGTTGTCTATGTATCCACACATGTATTTCAGTTTCCAATCAATACAATTCTAGCATGGATAATAAACAATTATCATGAACAAGGAAGTAAGATAATAACCAATTTATTATTGCCTCTAGGGTATATTTCCAACAGTCTCCCACTTGCACTAGAGTCAATAATCTAGCTCACATCACCATGTGATTTGCATTGTAATGAATCTAACACCCATAGTTCTGGTGTTTATCATGCTTTGCTCGTGGAAGAGGCTTAGTCAACGGGTCTGCGACATTCAGATCCGTGTGCACTTTGCAAATATTTATGTCCTCCTCCTTGATGTAATCGCGGATGGAATTGAAGCGTCACTTTATGTGTCTGGTCCGCTTGTGAAACCTTGGTTCCTTGGCTAGAGCAATCGCACCAGTGTTGTCACAGAACAGAGTTATTGGGTCCAGTGCACCGGGCACAACTCCAAGATCTGTCATGAACTGCTTCATCCAGACACCTTCCTTTGCCGCCTCCGAGGCAGCTATGTACTCCGCTTCGCATGTAGAATCAGCTACCACGCTTTGTTTGGAACTGCACCAGCTTACCGCTCCTCCATTGAGAATAAATACGTATCCGGTTTGAGACTTAGAGTCATCCGAATCAGTGTCAAAGCTTGCATCAACGTAACCCTTTACGACGAGCTCTTGATCACCTCCATAAACGAGAAACATTTCCTTAGTCCTTTTCAGGTATTTAAGGATATTCTTGACCGTCGTCCAGTGTTCCACTCCTGGATCACTTTGAAATCTTCCGGCCATACTTATGGCAAGGCTGACATCTGGTCTTATGCATAGCATTGCATACATGATAGAGCCTATGGCAGAAGCATAGGAGATGACACTCATCTTCTCTCCATCCTCTGCAGTCACTGGGCATTGAGTCTTACTCAACTTCACACCTTGTAATACAGGCAAGAACCCCTTCCTGGACTGATCCATTTTGAACTTCTTCAAAACTTTATCAAGGTATGTGCTCTGTGAAAGTCCTATTAAGCGTCTTGATCTATCTCTATAGATCTTGATGCCTAATATGAAAGCAGCTTCTCCTAGGTCCTTCATTGAAAAACTCTTATTCAAATATTCCTTCACGCTTTCCAAAAATTCTACATCGTTTCCAATCAGCAATATGTCATCCACATATAATATTAGAAACACTATAGAGCTCCCACTCACTTTCTTGTAAATACAAGCTTCTCCGTAAACTTGTATAAACCCAAACTTTTTGATCACCTCATCAAAGCGAAGATTCCAACTCCGAGATGCTTGCACCAGCCCATAAATGGATCGCTGGAGCTTGCAAACTTTGTCAGCATTCTCTGGATCGACTAAACCTTCTGGTTGCATCATATACAACTCTTCCTTAAGGAAACCGTTAAGGAACGCTGTTTTGACATCCATCTGCCAAATTTCATAATCAAAAAATGCAGCTATTGCTAACATGATCCTGACGGACTTAAGCATCACTACGGGTGAGAAAGTCTCATCGTAGTCAACTCCTTGAACTTGCGAAAAACCCTTTGCCACAAGTCGAGCTTTATAGACGGTGACATTACCGTCCGCGTCCGTCTTCTTCTTAAAGATCCATTTATTCTGAATGGCCGTTCGCCCTTTAGGTAATACTTCCAAAGTACACACTTTGTTTTCATACATGGATCCTATCTCGGATTTCATGGCCTCTAACCATTTGTTGGAATCCGGGCCCACCATCGCTTCTCCATAGCTCGTAGGTTCATCGTTGTCCAACAACATGACCTCTAAGACAGGGTTACCATACCATTCAGGAGCAGTACGTGTCCTTGTCGACCTACGAGGTTCGATAGTAACTTGATCCGAAGCTTCATGATCACTATCATTAGCTTCCTCTTCAACTGATGTAGGTTCTGCAGAAACATCTTTCTGCGCTGCGCTACTCTCTGGTTGAAGCAAAGTTCAACAACCTCATCAAGTTCTATCTTCCTCCCACTCAATTCTTTCGAGGGAAACTCTTTCTCAAGAAATGACCCGTTCTTAGCGACAAACACTTTGCCTTCGGATCCGAGATAGAAGGTGTACCGAACCGTCTCTTTTGGGTATCCTATGAAGACGCATTTGTCCGCTTTGGGTTCGAGCTTTTCTGGCTAAAGCCTTTTGACATAAGCATCGCATCCCCAAACTTTAAGAAATGACAACTTTGGTTTCTTGCCAAACCACAGTTCATACGGCGTCGTCTCAACGGATTTAGATGGTTCCCTATTTAAAGTGAATGCAGCTGTCTCTAACGCATAACCCTAAAATGATAGTGGCAAATTGGCAAGAGACATCATAGAACACACCATATCTAATACGGTTCGATTACGACGTTCGGACACACCATTATGCTGTGGTGTTCCAGGTGGCGTCAACTCCGAAACAATGCCACATTGTCTTAAGTGATTGCCAAACTCATAAGTCAGATATTCTCCTCCTCGATCAGATCGTAGGAATTTAATCTTCTTGTTATGATGATTCTCAACTTCACTATGAAATTGCTTGAACTTTTCAAACGTTTCAGACTTGTGTTTCATTAAGTAAATATACCCATATCTACTTAAGTGGTCGGTGAAGGTGAGAAAGTAACGATATCCACCCTGCGCCTCAATGCTCATCGGACCGCACACATCAGTATGTATGATTTCCAACAAGTCACTTACCCGTTCCATTGTTCCAGAGAACGGGGTCTTAGTCATCTTGCCCATGAGGCATGGTTCACATGTGTCAAGTGATTCAAAATCAAGTGACTCTAAAAGTCCATCAGCATGGAGCTTCTTCATGCGTTTTACACCAATATGACCTAAGAGGCAGTGCCACAAGAAAGTGGTACTATCATTATCAACTCTACATCTTTTGGCATCAATGTTATGAACATGTGTATCATCACTATCGAGATTCAATAAGAATAAACCCCTCACGATGGGTGTATGACCATAAAAGATATTACTCATATAAATAGAACAACCATTATTCTCTGATTTAAATGAGTAACCGTCTCGCATTAAACAAGATCCAGATATAATGTTCATGCTGAACGCAGGCACTAAATAACAATTATTCAGGTTCATCACTAATCCCGATGGTAATCGAAGAGCGAGCGTGCCGACGGCGATCACATCAACCTTGGAACCATTTCCCACGCGCATCGTCACTTCGTCCTTTGCCAGCCTCCGTCTATTCCGTAGTTCCTGCTTTGAGTTGCAAATGTGAGCAACCGGACCGGTATCAAATACCCAGGCACTACAACGAGAGTTGGTAAGGTACACATCAATAACATGTATATCATATATACCTTGTTTGGTTTTGGCCGCCTTCTTGTTGTCCAGATACTTGGGGCAATTCCGCTTCCAATGGCCAGTTCCCTTGCAATGAAAGCAGTCAGTTTCTGGCTTAGGTCCAGCCTTGGGTTTCTTCACGGGAGGGGCAACTGCTTTGCCACTCTTCTTGGAGTTACCCTTCTTGCCCTTGCCATTCTTCTTGAAACTAGTGGTTTTATTGACCATCAACACTTGATGCTCCTTCTGTATTTCTGAGTCAGCGACTTTCAGCATCGCAAACAGCTCGGCGACTGATTTGTTCATCCCTTGCATGTTATAGGTCAACACAAAGCTCTTGTAGCTAGGTGTCAATGATTGAAGAAATCTGTCAGTGATCGCCTCTAGTGGGAGAGTAATTCCCAACTCAGCCAGACGGTTGGAATACCCAGACATTCTGAGTATGTGTTCACTGACAGACCCGTTCTCCTCCATCTTGCAAGCATAGAACTTATCGGAGGTCTCATACCTCTCGATCCGGGCATTTTTATCAAAAATAAACTTCAACTCCTGGAACATCTCATATGCACCATGACGTTGAAAACGTCTTTGAAGTCCCGGTTATAAGCCATACAACATAGCACACTAAACTATTGAGTAGTCATCCGAACGCGCCTGCCAGGCGTTCGCAACGTCTGTAGACGACACTGGAGCGGGTGGCGCACCGAGCGGTGCATCAAGGACATAAGCCTTTTGGGAAGCCGTGAGGATAATCCTCAGATTACGGGCCCAGTCTACAAAGTTACTTCCATACCCTTTCAGCTTGGCTTTCTCTAGGAACACATTGAAATTCAGGGGAGCTACTGTGTGAGCCATTGATCTACAACATAAATTTTGCAAAGATTACTTAGACTATGGTTAAAGATAATGAGTTTAGTTAATCATATTACTTAAAAACTCCCACTCAAATTGACATCCCTCTCGTCATCCGAGTGCTACATGATCCAAATTCACCAACCCAAGTCCGATCATCACGTGAGATGAGGTGGTTTCAATGGTGAACATCTCCATCTTGATCATATCTACTATATGACTCATGTTCGACCTTTCGGTCTCTTGTGTTCCGAGGCCATGTCTGTACATGCTAGGCTCGTCAAGTTTAACCTGAGTGTTCCACATGTGCAACACTGGCTTGCACCCATTGTATGCGAACGTAGAGTCTATCACACCCGATCATCACGTGGTGTCTCAAAATGACGAACTTTCGCAACGGTGCACACTCGGGGAGAACACAATTTTATCTTGAAATTTTAGTGACGGATCACCTTATAATGCTACCGTCGTCCTAAGAAAAATAAGATGCATAAAAGGATTAACATCTCATGCAAATCATAAGTGACATGATATGGCCATGAACTTGTGCTTTTGATCTCCATCTCCAAAGCACCGACATGATCTCCATCGTCACCGGAACAACACCATGATCCCCATCATCATGATCTCCATCATCGTGTTGCCATCGGGGTTGTCGCGCCCCCATGCTTCTACTACTATTGCTACCACTTAGCGATAAAGTAAAGCATTACATAGCGCTTAATGAGTGACACATGCCACATAGTAATTAATAAAAGACAACCCTATGGCTCCTGCCGGTTGCCGCATCAACATGCAAGTTGATATAAACTATTACAAAACATGATCATCTCATACATCAAATATATATCATCATGTCTTTGGCCATATCATATCACAACATACCCTGCAAAAACAAGTTAGACGTCCTCTAATTTGTTGTTGCATGTTTTACGTGGCTGCTATGGGTATCTAGCAAGAACGATTCTTACCTACGCAAAGCCACAACGGTTATATACAAGTTGCTATTTCACCTTCTACAAGGACCGCCTTTGTCGAATCCGATTCAACTAAGGTGGGAGAGACAGACACCCGCCAGCCATCTTATGCAAGAAAGTTACATGTCAGCCGATGGAACCGGTCTCTCGTACGTGGACGAGTAAGGTTGGTCCGAGCCGCTTCATCCCACAATACCGCTGAATCAAGAAAATACTAAGGAGGGAAGCAATCTGAATATCAACGCCCACAAACTCCTTTGTGTTCTACTCGTGATGTCATCTACGCATAGACCTAGATCATGATGCCACTGTTGGGGAACGTTGCATGGGAAACAAAAAAATTCCTACGCTTCACCAAGATCAATCTAGGAGATGAGCATCTACGAGAGGAGAGTTCAGATCCACATACCCTTGTAGATCGCTAAGTGGGAAGCGTTAAGAAACGCGGTTGATGTAGTCGAACGTCTTCGCCATCCAAATCGCAATCCGTCCCGCGATCCAATCACGATCTAGTGCCGAACGGACGACACCTCCGCGTTCAGCACACGTACAACTCGATGAAGTTCTCCATCTCCTTGATCCAGCAAGTGAGGGCGGAGAGGTAGATGAGTTCTCCGACAGCACGACGGCGTGGTGGCGGCGGTGGTGTAGCTGATCCGGAAGAGCTTTGCTAAGCAAAACCGAACCAATCTAGTGGAGAAGTTGATCTAGAGGGAGGGAGGGGCTGCGTCGTGGCTTAAGGTACGTCTGCCCTCTCTCCCCTCTAGTATATATAGGGGGAGGGGTGGAGGAGGGGACGGCCTAGGGTTTCCCATAGTGGGGCGTGACGACCAAGGAGGTGGCTTGGCCACCATGTCTGGTGGCCGGGCCCCCTTAGGGTTTCCCCATCAGCCCTTCGGCCGCATGGGCCTTGGTGGGAGGTGCGGGAAGCCCACCAGGGGCTGGTGCGCACCCTCTCACAGCCCATGGGGCCCTCTGGGGCAGGTGGACCCTCTCGGTGGACTCCCGGAACCTTTCCGGCACTCCCGATGAAACCCGGGCGAACCCCGAAACTATTCCGGTGCCCGAACATCAACTTCCTATATATCAATCTTTACCTCCGGACCATTCCAGAACTCCTCGTTACGTCCGGGATCTCATCTGGGACTCCGAACAACCTTCGGTTACCAACATATATAACTCAACAATACCTAATCGTCACCGAACGTTAAGTGTACAGATCTTGCCGGTTCGACAACTATTCAGACATGACCGAGACACCTCTACGGTCAATAACCAATAGCGGGACCTGGATGCCCATATTAGCTCTTACATATTCTATGAAGATCTTTATCGGTTGAACCTCTATGTCAAGGATTCAGTTAATCCCGTACTCCGTTCCCTTTGTTCATCGGTATGTTACTTGCCCGAGATCCGATCGTCGATATCTCCATACCTAGTTCAATCTCATTACCGGCAAGTCTCTTTACTCATTCCGTAATACAAGATCCTGTGGCTAACTCTTTAGTCACTTTGCTTGCAAGCTCATTATGATGTTGTATTACCGAGTGGGCCCAGAGATACCTCTCCGTCATACAGAGTAACAAATCCCAGTCTTGATCCATGCCAACTCAACAGACACCCTCGGAGATACCTGTAGAGCATCTTTATAGTCACCTAGTTACGTTGTGATGTTTGATACACACAAGGTACTCCTCCAGTGTCAGTGAGTTGCATGATCTCATGGTCATAGGAACGAATACTTGACATGCATAAAACAATAGCAATAAACTTGACATGGTCATATGCTACGTTCATAGTTTGGGTCTTGTCCATCACATCATTCTCCCAATGATGTGATCCCGTTATCAAATGACAACTCATGTCTATGGCCAGAAAACCTTGACCATTTTTGATCAACGAGCTAGTCCTGTACAGGCTCACTAGGGACACAATGCTGTCTATGTATCCACACATGTATTTCAGTTTCCAATCAATAAAATTCTAGCATGGATAATAAACAATTATCATGAACAAGGAAATATGATAATAACCAATTTATTATTGGCTCTAGGGCATATTTCCAACACAAAGACCCATCCGTAAGCATAGCATTTGATCGTTCGAGTTTATTGCTACTGCTTTATCCATGTCAAGTATCTGTTCCTACGACCATGAGATCATGCAACTCCCGGACACCGGAGGAATGCCTTGTGTGTATCAAACATCACAACGTAACTAGGTGACTATAAAGGTGCTCTATAGGTATCTCCGAGGGTGTCTGTTGGGTTGGCGTGAATCGAGACTGAGATTTGGCGCTCCGTATCACGGAGAGGTATCTCTGGGACCACTTGGTAATACAGCATCACAAGAAGCTTGCAAGCAATGTGACTAAGGAGTTAGTCATGAGATATTGTATTACGGAACGATTAAAGAGACTTGCCGGTAACGAGATTGAACTAGGTATGGAGATACCGACGATCGAATCTCGGGCAAGTAGCATACCGATGGACAAAGGGAAGTGTATACGGGATTGATTGAATCCTTGACATCGTGGTTTGACCGATAAAGATCTTCGTAGAACATGTAGGAACTAATATGGGCATCGATGTTCCGCTATTGGTTATTGACCGTAGAGGTGTCTCGGTCATGTCTACATAGTTCTTGAACCCGCAGGGTCTGCACACTTAACGTTCGGTGAGGATTTGGCATTGTTTAGTTATATATGTTGGTGACCGAAGGTTGTTCGGAGTCCCAAATGAGATCCTGGACATCGTGAGGAGCTTCGGAATGGTCCGGAGGTAAAGATTTATATATAGGAAAGTGGTATTCGGGTTACGGAAAGGTTTTGGGTGTTTTCGGTAGCAATATGTTGGAAAAGTAGACCCGGGCGCAGTAGGTTTCACTAGTGGCCTCTCTCATGAGTATAGCACACGGTGGGTGAACAAATTACTGTTGGGCAATTGATAGAAGATCAAATAATCATGACAATATCCAAGGCGATGATCATTATATAGGCACCACGTCCAAGATAAGTAGACCGACTCCTGCCTGCATCTACCACTATTACTCCACACATCGACCGCTATCCAGCATGCATCTAGTGTATTAAGTTCATGGAAAACCGAGTAATGCAATAAGAATGATGACATGATGTAGACAAGATCTATTCATGTAGGAATAGACCCCATCTTGTTATCCTTAATGGCAACGATACATGCGTGCCTTGATGCCCCTTCTGTCACTGGGAAAGGACACCGCAAGATCGAACCCATCACAAAGCACCTCTTCCCATGGTAAGGAAAATCGATCTAGTTGGCCTAACTAAACCAAAGATTCAAAGAAGAAATACGAGGCTATAAGTAATCACGCATATAAGAGATCAAAGAAGACTCAAATAATATTGATGGATAGAAACTGATCATGAACTCAAAATTCATCGGATCCCAACAAACACACCGCAAAAGTTTACATCAAATAGATCTCCAAGAGACCATTGTATTGAGAATCAAAAGAGAGAGATGAAGTCATCTAGCTACTGCCTATGGACCCGTAGGTCTATGGTGGATTACTCACGCATCATCGGAGAGGCACCGATGAAGAAGATGAACCCCTCCGTGATGGTGCTTAGATTGGATCTCGAGGTTCTGGAACTTGCGGTGGCTGGAATTGTGTTTCGTCGACTCCCCTAGTGTTTTCTGAATATTTGGGAATTTATAGGCATCAGAGGCAGTGAAGGGGGGCCCCGTGGGGGGCACAACCCACCAGGGCACGCCGGGGGCCCCCTGGCGCGCCCATGTGGGTTGTGGCCTCCGCAGCCCGCCTCTCTGGTACTTCTTTAGCCCACTAGGTGTCTTCTGGTCCAGAAAAAATCTCCAAAAAGTTTCGTCGCGAGTGGACTCCATTTGGTACTAATATTCTGCGAAGTAAAAAACAAGCAAAAATGGCAACTAGCACTTTGGCACTATGTCAATAGGTTAGTCCCAAAAAATGATATAAAGTTGTTATAAAATGATTGTAAAACATCCAAGAATGATAATATAACAGCATGGAACAAGCAAAAATTATATATACGTTGGAGACGTATGAGCATCCCCAAGCATAATTCCTACTCATCCTCAAGTAGGTAAATGATAAAAACAGAATTTTTGATGTGGAATGCTGCCTAACATGTTCATCTCATATTCTTTTCTTTTGTATAGCATGGACATTTGGACTTGTAGATGATTCAAAGCAATAGTCTAGTTTTAACATAATGACTTCAATACTCAAGCATGTCAACAAGCAACCATGTCTTTGAAAATATCAACACTAAAGAAAGTTATCCCAAGCCCATCATGCTCAATCATTGATCCTTTCACGAAACGCACTCAAATATTAGCTATACCCAATGCTCAAGTACGATCGTAGTGCCCTCTAGTTGGTGCTTTATAAGAGAAGATGGAGACTCAAGGTAAAAATAAAAATTGCATAAAGTAAATAGATAGGCCCTTCGCAGAGGGAATTAGGTATTTGTAGAGGTGCCAGAGCTCAAGGTTTAAATTGAGAGAGAAAAAATATTTTGGGTGGCATGCCTTTCCTGTCAACAAAAATGACAAAGTAGCTCATAATACTTTCCATGCTAGATATATCATAGGCGGTTCCCAAACAGAAAATAAAGTTTATTCCTTTTTCCACCAAACTTTCACATTCCATGGCGGGCCATATCCACGGTTGCCTTCCATACCAACACTTTCCAAGGAATTTATTATTTGACAACATAAAGTAAATATTTTTTCTTTTTCATTTTGGGAATGGGCATCCCTATTACCGCCGCACTCTCGTGCAATGACAAGTGAATAAACACTCATCTTGAGAATAACACATCTAGCATGAAAAAATATTGGACACTCCCCACCATTTCATGAGCGGTACGAGCACATAAAATAGAAAATTTATTTTAAAAATTTAGTGATGGCACATACAAATTTTCTTGGAACGGCATGGAAATACCGCATATAGGTAGGTATGGTGGACTCATAAGGCAAAACTTGGTTTAAGGATTTTGGATGCACAAGTAGTATTTCTACTTAGTACAAATGGATGCTAGCAAATAGATTGAGAAGCAACCAAACAAAGAAACGAAAATTCACATAACCGAGCATTGAGCATAACTAACACCGAATAATGCACCATAAGTAGGATGTAACTTCATTGCATAACTATTGGCTTTCGTGCATGCATAGGGAATCACAAACCTTAACACCAATATTCCTACTAAAGCATAATTACTCGCTAACATGACTCACATATTACTATCATCATGTTTCAAAACTATTACAAGGAATCAAGTTTAATTTGTCCAATGATCTTCATGAAAGTTTTATTATATCCTCCTTGGATATCTATCACTTTGGGACTAGTTTCATATATTGCCATTGCTTTTTGACAAGCTCAAACAAATTTAAGTGAAGCACATGAGCATAAAGATTTCATCTCTCAAAAAGGTATAAGTGAAGCATGAGAGGATTTCTTCAAAACTTACTAACTCTCAAATTAATCTATGTGAATCATGAGAGCATTTCTACAAAAATTTCCAAGCACACCGTGCTAAAAAAGATATAAGTGAAGCACTAGAGCAATCATATAGCTCAAAAAGTTTAAGTGAAGCATATAGAGCAATTCTAACAAATCATAGCATAATTTTGGCTCTCTCAAATAGGTGTGTCCAGAAAGGATACAAGTGACAAACTAACAAGAAAAGCAAGCAAAGACTCAAATGATACAAGACGCTCCAAGCAAAACTCATGATATATGACGAATAAAAATATAGCTGCAAGTAAAATATCAATGGTTGTTAGAAGAAAGAGGGGATGCCACTCGGGGGCATCCCCAAGATTAGTTGCTTGTTTCTCTTTGGATATATCTTGGGGGTGCTGTAGCATCCCCAAGCTTAGGCTCTTTTCACTCCTTATTCCTTCATCCATCGTGTTCTCACCCAAAACTTGAAACTTCAATCACACAAAACTCAACAAAATCTTCGTGAGATACGTTAGTATAATAAAGCAAATCACTACTTTAAGTGCTCTTGAAAACCCATTCATATTTTATTATTGCATTATACCTACTGTATTATAACTTTACCATGGCTCATACCCTTCAATATAACCCATAGATTCATCAAAACAAGTACACAATGCAACGAAAACAGAATCTGTCTTAAACAGAACAGTCTGTAGTAATCTGTACTCTAACCATACTTCTATAGCTCTAAAAATTCTAAAAAATTAGGACAACGTAAAGAATTTGTATAGAAACACTGTGTTAATATGTCATCTCAAGATCACATTCCAGTAAAAAAGGAAAATTCAAATACTGGATGCAAAGTTTCTGTTTCAGATTGAGCATCGCTTCTACTCATCTTATGAATCATCCTAAAGGCTCTACTTGGCACAAACACTAAATAAACCATAAAAACACAATCATAATAGAGGCATAATTGTGTCAACACTCAAAAATAGAAAGGAAAAAGCAAAAATTTATTTATTCATTGGGTTGCCTCCCAAGAAGCGCTATCGTTTTACGCCCCTAGCTAGGCATGACGCATAGATTCAAGTATTGTCATCTTTGGTTTTCAAGTATTAAATCACACAACTAGATTTCTTCAAGGATTTAGCATGAATACTCTCGATGACAACATTCCTAGGAAGAATGCCAAAGAATTCATTTTTGTAAATAGGGTCTCTTATGATTTCAATAAAGTCGGGATGAATACTAATCATTTTAAGATCTCCCTTGTGACCACTAGGTGTAGCAACTTTGTTCTTAGTGACTTGCGTGGTCTTGCCAATTTTTACGGGAGTTTTTTCAATAGTTTTAATAGAAGAAAAAGCCGAACCCAAGTTACTAAAGATTTCTTCCAACTTATCAATCCGGTACGGGCTCTCTTCTACCCTTCGTTAACTATGGTTTTCTTTTCTTTTAACAATTTAAAAGCATCTCCTGCCTTATCCCCAATTTTATTAGCAAGATCATGCATTTTCTTATCCAAATTTTCAAGATGTTCCTTGGTAATCATCTTCTTTTCAATAGCATCTAATCTTTCCATAACGTGTTCAAGAGTTAAAGTTGTTTCATTGATCATAAGAGGTGGTGATCCCACTAAACTTCCCATAGCATTAAAAGCATCCAAAGATGGACACATCAAGAAATTCCCACTGGTAATCGTATCAAGGACGAATCTATACCAAGTGGTGATACCAACATAAAAACTGCGAAGAAGAACAACGGTAGATTGCTTATGGATAGATCTATTATGAGCATTGCAAATCCTATACCAAGCATCTTTTAGGTTCTCCCCTCCCCTTTGCTTAAAATTAAGAACCTCATTATCGGGAGTACACGCAATAAAGGAAGAACTAGCCATAATGACAAGGCAAGAGATCTGACGAGAAAAAGGCAAACGAAAAAGAGGGCGAATAAAACGGCAAATTGGTGAAGTGGGGGAGAGGAAAACGAGAGGCAAATGGCAAATAATGTAATTGCAAGGAGATGAGATTTGTGATTAGGAACCTGGTAGATGATGATGGAGTCTCCTCGGTGCCTGAGATTGGCACGTAGAAGAGACCGCTTCCTCCCTGACAACGGCGCCAGAAATTCCTTTGAGGTGGCTTGAAACTGCGTCGGTATTTCCCCAAAGAAGAAGGGATGATGCAGCACAGCGACGGTAAGTATTTCCCTCATTTATGAAACAAAGGTTATCGAACTAGTAGGAGGATCACCACCACCCAATAAGTAGCACCTGCACACAAATAACAAATACTTGCAACCCGACGCGAAAGAGAGGTTGTCAATCTCTCTATGGTAAAAAGATAGATTAGGTAGTGATAGATAGGAGAGATAGATCTCTCAAGAACGCAAAATAAAAAGAGCAAATAAAAAAGTGCAGCAATATATTTTTGGGTTTTTGGTTTAGTAGATGTAAAAACAAAGAGGCAAAAAGATAGATCGGAAAGCAATATGTTGGAAAAGTAGACCCGGGGGCCGTAGGTTTCACTAGTGGCCTCTGTCATGAGTATAGCACACGATGGGTGAACAAATTTCTGTTGGGCAATTGATAGAAGATCAAATAATCATGACGATATCCAAGGCGATGATCATTATATAGGCATCACCTCCAAGATAAGTAGACCGACTTCTACCTGCATCTACCACTATTACTCCACACATCGACCGCTATCCATCATGCATCTAGTGTATTAAGTTCATGGAAAAACGGAGTAATGCAATAAGAACGATGACATGATGTAGACAAGATCTATTCATGTAGGAATAGACCCCATCTTGTTATCCTTAATGGCAACGATATATGCGTGCCTTGCTGCCCCTTCTGTCACTGGGAAAGGACACCGCAAGATCGAACCCAACACAAAGCACCTCTTCCCATGGCAAGAAAATTTGATCTAGTTGGCCTAACTAAACCAAAGATTCGAAGAAGAAATACGAGGCTATAAGTAATCATGCATATAAGAGATCAAAGAAGACTCAAATAATATTCATGGATAGAAACTGATCATGAACTCAAAATTCATCGGATCCCAACAAACACACCACAAAAGTTTACATCAAATAGATCTCCAAGAGACCATTGTATTGAGAATCAAAAGAGAGAGAGGAAGCCATCTAGCTACTGCCTACGGACCCATAGGTCTATGGTGGACTACTCATGCATCATCGGAGAGGCACCTATGAAGAAGATGAACCCCTCCGTGATGGTGTTTAGATTGGATCTCGAGGTTCTGGAACTTGCGGCGTCTGGAATTGTGTTTCGTCGACTCACCTAGGGTTTTCTGAATATTTGGAAATTTATAGGCGTCAAAGGCGGTGGAGGGGGGCCCCGTGGAGGGCACAATCCACCAAGGCATGCTAGGGCCCCCTGGCACGCCCATGTGGGTTGTGGCCTCCATAGTCCACCTCTCTATTACTTCTTTGGCCTACTGGGTGTCTTCTGGTCCAAAAAAAATCTCCAAAAAGTTTCGTCGTGATTGGACTCTGTTTGGTACTGATATTCTGCGAAGTAAAAAACAAGCAAAAACATCAACTGGCACTTTGGCACTATGTCAATAGGTTAGTCCCAAAAAATGGTATAAAGTTGTTATAAAATGATATAATTGCATGGAACAAGCGAAAATTCTAGATACGTTGGAGACGTATCATGGGGTTCCCGATGGAAATGACTGTGCAAAAGACAAAGCTAGTCAACGCACATATATCAAATACTTAGCTTCCGCAGCGCAAGTTCTATGCAAACGGATGTCGACTCAGCTTTGTCGTAGCCCCCCTTGGTCGTTTTCGCGTCCCCTCCGCTCTTTGGCTTTTCCCCTCACCAGCGAAATAGCCGGGTTGTGGTCTATAGCTGGGACGAGGAGTGGGCCGCGGAGTGAAGCGTAGAACAGTTGGATTCTAGGGAGCAGATTCGACCAAGCGGGCATTTGCAACGGAAACGGCCGAGTCACCCAAGCAGTTTTCCCCCGAACGTTTTTTGCGAGGGGTGACCTCCATCTTTTGCTCTTGCTAGCCGGACAGCTGTGGTGCGGTCTTTAGCTGAGGCGAAGAGTGGGCCTTTGGTACCGTACATGCTACTAAGCTTTCCACGGGGACGAATGTTTCACGCCAACTGGCAGCCCCCGGGCCTGGACTAGCTGGCCCCGGGCCGGACAACAAAGCAGCTGGAAAAAAGTAGGGACAACCCCCGAGGGTCGCTTGGGGTTATCCGGTTTTGCGCGCGGTGCAAACATGTGCGGACGGGAGCTCACATTGCTTTTTGCGTAGACGAGGCAGAGGTGCACTTCGGCGGGGGCCCAAGCCTCCGGGTGGTCGTGGGGCACCCCAGCTGACCCGGAACGACTGACCAGACAATGGAGCATGGGGCAGTCGAGCCGGCTGACCCAGATGGCCAGGCATCAAAGCGGGCGGGCCAGCCGGCCAGGCGGTGACGCGGGCAGACGTTCCCAGATGGTCTTCCTTTTCTTCTCTTTTTTTTGCGGCAGCCGGCCTCCTCTTCTTTTCTTTTCAGCCGACCCTCCTTGCTTTTCTTTTCTCGGGCAGCCGACACAGCGGATGAGCAACAGGGGCCACATGGGAGCCGGCCAGGGCGCACGGGGGCACGCTATTGGGAGCCGGCGGGCGGCCTAGGCTGCGGATGCGCGGAGCCTAGCGGTGCGGGGGCGGAGCCGGCGCGGGTGAAAGCACACTTGCTCCCTTGGTGGTTTTGGTAATTAATAACAACATATATGTCATTGAACTAATGTTTCCACTAAGCATATTTCAGGAAAAGTTCAATGATAGGGATGGCAAAAAGATTGTGGAGATACCCCAAGATGCAAGGAAATGGATTGGCAAAGCTTCAAGCAAGAGGACTCTACATTTTACTTTGTGAGAAATCACTTTGAGTCCATAGGAAAGCCAATACTATTAAAATGGGGTAAGGTACTGTTGGTGAACAAGATGCTCCACGTGCACAAGTGATAGTCAGCAAAGACATCCACAAGCTCTTCCACAAAAGTCTGTCCAAAGTCAAAAATCCAAAATCGGTGCAACCAACACTTTCCACTCGGTGCCACCGATTCCCAAACTCAGACAGACCCATGCCAAACCCTAGCCAGTCGGTGCAACCAATTCTGCATCGGTGCCACCGAGTTCAGTTGCCAACTCTCTGTTTAGCTATTTTCAGTCTTCGGTACCACCAAGATTTGCCAGTCGGTCTTACCAAGTTTCTGGACCAACTCTCTGGATAGCCATTCACAGGAATCGGTACCACCGAGAATTGTGGATCGGCGCCACCGAGTTCTGGACCAACTCTCTGGTAAGCCATGGTCGAAAATCGGTACCACCGAGATGTGAGAATCGGTGTCACCGAGTTTGCGCAATCTGACCGTTGGTCACCTGATCGGTACCACCGAGAGTTATATATCGGTCTCACCGAGATTCAAAAGTTGTCACCTTTTGGTCACTTCGGTACCACCGCGATTCACACAACGGTGTCACCGAGTTGGTCACTTTAGGTGTAACGGTTGGATTTTTGGGGATGCCTATATATACCCCTTCACCAACACCCACTCGATAGATAAGCACTCAGAACTATTCCATACTTGCCCCATCATATTTTCTGAGAGAGAGCCACCTACTCATGTGTTGAGATCAAGCTATTCCATTCCAACCATATGAATCTTGATCTCTAGCCTCCCCAAGTTGCTTTCCACCAATCCAATCTCTTCCACCAAGCCAAATCTGTGAGAGAGTGATTGTGTGTTGAGGAGTCTATCATCTTGAAGCACAAGAGCAAGGAGTTCATCGACATTACCGAGCCTATTACCTTTTGGAGGGTGGTGCCTCCTAGATTGGTTAGGTGTCGCTTGGGAGCCTCCTACTTCGTGTTGTGGAGTTGAACCAAGAAGTTTGTAAGGGCAAGGACATCGCCTACTTCGTGAAGATCTACCCATAGTGAGGCTAGTCCTTCGTGGACGGAAGCCGTTATGGAATAGTAAAGGTTGCTACTTCGTGGACCCTTATGGGTGGAGCCCTCCGTGGACTCTCGCGACCGTTACCCTCCGTGGGTTGAAGACTCCATAAACGTGGACGTACGATAGCACCACCTATCGGAACTATGGGAAAAATCTTCGTGTCTACAAATTGCGTTTGATCTTCCTTCCTACCCTCTACTATACATGCTTGTTGTTACTTTCCACTGCTATACTCTTAGACATGCATGTGTAGGGTGTACTTGACTTGCTATGAATGCTAAAATCTGCCAACACTTAAAATTGGGAAAAAGTAGATTTTTATTTGGTCAAGTAGTCTAATCACCCCCCCTCTAGACATACTTTCGGTCCTACAGCGGGTGGCGGCTAGAGGGCGGGGGAGGCTCGACGGCCCAACGCGCGGTCAGAGCGGGAAGAGGGCCGGGCGTTGATAACCCACAAGTATAGGGGATTGAGACAGTTTTCGAGGGTAGAGTATTCAACCCAAATTTATAGATTCGACACAAGGGGAGCCAAAGAATACTTGAGAGTATTAGCAGTTGAGTTGTCAATTCAACCACACCTAGAGATTAAATATCTGCAGCAAGGTGATCAGTAGCACAGTAATATGATAATTTGGTAGCAGTAGCAACAGTAACAGTAGTGGTAACAGTAGTAGCAATAATTTTGTAGCAGTTGGAACAGTAGCATCAGCAATAGTAACTTAGCGAGAACAATAAGTGGAAAGCTCGTAGGCACTGGATTGGTGAACTCGTTGGATGATATTCATCATATAACAGTCATAACCTAGGGCGATACAGAACTAGCTCTAGTTCATCAATGTAATGTAGGCATGTATTCCGTAAATAGTCATACGTGCTTATGGAAAAGAACTTGCATGACATCTTTTGTCCTACCCTCCCGTGGCAGCAGGGTCCATAAGGAAACTAAGGGATATTAAGGCCTCCTTTTAATAGAGAACCGGAACAAAGCATTAACACATGGTGAATACATGAACTCCTCAATCTACTGTCATCACCGCGAAGTATCCCAAATATTGTCACTATGGGGTTGACGGATCATAACATGTAATAGGTGCATATGACTAGGCAAGATCGGATCAGGAACATGGATATAGAGATGATAACATAAACGGTTCAGATCTGAAATCATGGCACTCAGGCCCTAGTGACAAGCATTAGGCATAGCAAAGTCACAGCAACATCAATCTCAGAACATAGTGGATACTAGGGATCAAGCCCTAACAAAACTAACTCGATTACATGATGAATCTCATCCAACTCCTCACCGACCAGCAAGCCTACGAAGGAATTACTCACTCCCGGTGGGGAGCATCATGGAATTGGCGATGGAGAAGGGTTGGTGATGACGAAGACCGAATATTCCCCTCTCCGGAGCCCCACTCGAGTTCCAGATCTGGCCTCCCGATGAAGAACATGAGGTGGCGGCGGCTCTGTATCGTAAAACGTGATGAAACTTTTCCACTGATTTTTTTCTCTGAAAATAGGAATTTATAGAGGCAGAATTAGGGTCAGTGCGGCCACGAGGTGGGCACAACCCACCAGGGCGCGCCCTGGTGGTTGTTGCTCACCCTAGCCCCCCTCTTCGGTGGATTTTGGCTCCAATAATTCTTATTTATTCTAAAATAATTCTCCAAAAAGTTTTGTTCCATTCCGAGAACTTTTATTTCTGCACAAAAACAACACCATGGTAGTTCTGCTAAAAACAGCGTTAGTCCGGGTTAGTTCCATTCAAATCATGCAAATTAGAGTCCAAAACAAGGGCAAAAGGGTGAGGAAAAGTAGATACGTTGGAGACGTATCAACTCCCCCAAGCTTAAACCTTTGCTTGTCCTCAAGCAATTCAGTTTACAAACTGAAAGTGAGAAAGAAAAACTTTTATGAACTCTTTTGTTCTTGTTTACATATATATGCTTAAGTAGCACCCAGATTTTCAGCAAAGATTATGACTAACCATGCCAACAATAACTCTTAGAAATTATATTAACTCATAACAAAAACATAAGCAATTAGCGAGCAATAATAAGATATCTCAAGCGCCAACACTTCGTCAAAACAATCATGATACAACATGACAATAGTGGTATCTCGCTAGCCCTTTCTGAGACCGCAAAACATAAATGCAGAGCACCTCCAAAGTTCAAGCAGCGACTAAACATTGTAATTCATGGTAGGACAGATCCAGTCATGCTGCACCCAACATCAACTATACACAATGCATGAGGATGACAATAGTGCTCTCATGTCTGGCGCTTATTTGAGAAGATGATGACTCAACATAAAAGTAAATAGATAGTCCCTTCGCAGAGGGAAGCATGGATTTGCAGCGGTGCCATAGCTCAAAGTTTAAAACAGAGATAGATATAATTTTTGGAGGTACACCCTTCCTGTCAACGTCACGACCAAGAGTTATCAATATCTTCCATGCTAAACAAATTAGCGGCGGTTCCCAAGCGGTAAAAGTAAATGTTTACTCCCCCTCCACCAATAATCACACTCCACGGCTAGCCGCATCCACGGGTACTGTCCAAACCAACAACATTCCTGGGGGAGTTTTGTTTAATTATTTTTGATTTTTGATTTCAGGACTGGGAATCCCTATTACCGCCCCTCTCGTGTAAGGACAAGTGAATAAACACTCATCATGAGAATAACACGCTTAGCATGGAAGATACTGACCGCCCCCTGTCGCTCCATGAGCAGTCCAGGCACACAAAACAGATGTTCATTTGAATTTTTAGAGATTGCACATGCAAATTTACTTTGGAACGGCAGGGTAATACCGCATATAGGTTGATATAGTGGACTCATCTGGCACAACTTGGTTTAAGGGTTTTGATGCACAAGCAGTATTCCCGCTTAGTACAGGCAAAGGCTAGCAATTAGATTGAGAAGCGGCCAGCTAGAGAGCGAAAACAGTCATGAACATGCATTACATATAATCAACATTGAATACTAGCATGAGTAGGATATGGACACCATGAACATAAATATCATGAAGGCTATGTTGGTTTTGATTCAACTACATGCGTGAACATGTGCCAAGTCAAGCCACTTGAAACATTCAGAGGAGGATACCATATCATCATACCGCATCACACCATTTTAATGCATGTTGACACCCACGATAAATCATTATCCACTCCTAGCTACTTAAGCATGGCATGAACTACTATAATCTCTAATGGTCATTGCAAGCATGTTTGATCATAATATGCTGAATCAAGGATACTAGGTTAAACATATTTACAAAAACAAAGACAAGTTGAGTTCATACCCGCTTTTCTCTGCCACAGTCAATTCATCAAATATCATCATTATTGCCTTTCACTTGCATGACCGAATGATAGGAAAATAATAATAGTGCACGAGTGCCATGGACTAAGCTGGAATCTGCAAACATTTTATTCAAGAGGAGAAGACAAAGTAATATGGGCTCTTTGTTAGATAAACAATAATGCAGATTAGAGCCACTCAACAATTTCATTGTGGTCTTCTCCTTGGTACGACTCAAATAAAAGGAAAATAATGTCTGAGAAACACACTGAACGATTTTTGGAGTTTTTGTTTTTTCTTGAAGAAAGCAAATTAAAGAGGAAAAACAAAAACGAGAAAAACTATTTACACGGGAAAGCTCCCAACAAGTAAAAGAAGAAGCGAGAAATCTTTTTGGGTTTTCTTTTGATGCAACAATTAAACTAAGCTAGAAAGAAAAACTAAAAAGAAGTAGGAAATATTTTTGGATTTTCTCAAAGTTTTTCAAACACACAAGAAGAAAGCGGGAAAACAAATCTAGCATGGATATTACAATGAAAAAGTATGAACACCGACAACTAGAATGAAATGTGTGAACATGAATGTAATGTCGGTGGAAATACGTACTCCCCCAAGCTTAGGATTTTGGCCTAGCTTGGTAATCACCATCCGTATGAATAATAATCTGGGCGATGGCTCACCGAGGCCCTCGGTGCAAACTCCGCGGCCCTCCTGGCAGCTTCAACCTCTGCATTGTACGCATGGCTTCGCTCTCAAGGACATAATATCTTCCCCTACTATGAAAATCAAAGAGAGCAGGAGCAGGCAAAGCGACAGGCACAATGTTTTTTTAATTAAATCTCAAGTTATAAGTGTAGTTGGTGGCCGTACCCATAAGGACCTTATGATGCTTCATGGCATCAAAGTCTAAATACTAAGTAGGTAAGATGGGGTTATTAGGCCATGGTGAGACATTTAATCTCTCCGCTACACGGGAGGCATAGATTCCTCCATAAAAATTACCATTAGCAGCGTTGAGCTACAATCCCCGTGCAACAATTGCACCAAGATTATAATACTTATTCCCAGTTATGGCAGTGTGTAATAGACTCAAATCGTGAGCACACGGTGTGCTACAATCTTGTTTGCCTATGATACATTTACCGTTAAAGAGCGCAAAATATTGTATCGATGGGAAATGGATGCTGTTAATTCTCCCTTGTGTTACCCCCCTATTTTCACCAAAGCAAAGATTAACTAAAAATGACTCGTATTCAGATTTTGTTGGTTCGTCGAGGGAACCCCAATATGGAAGTTTGCATGCTTCACTAAACATTTCTAACGGCATGGTGAAGGAACGGTCATACAGGTTGAATGAAACTCTAGACTCACGAGAAAAATATTTAAATTACTTTGTGAAGGTTTTTGTGAGTTCGAGGTGTTGGGGGCACTTATCTGCGATGAAGGGAGCAAGCTCTGTATTGTGGATAAATTGGTCAAATTCCTCCTTAATACCTGCACCTTCCATGAACTCGTTGCACGGCCACAAGCATGATTTGGTGGCAGCATCTCGCATCGAGCTTTTGCTTGGCTCAACATAAGACCGTCGAACCGAGCTTCCACTTGATGAGGCTTCCGAGGATCTCCTACTCGAAGAACTCCTAAAGAATTGCAGTTTTATTCCTATAAAAATTCTGAAAAAAAATTAGTCCGCAAAAATTTATCAACAAAACTTTGTAAGATTGTTAGCAACTACTCCCAAGCATGCATAGAGGCCATATTGAGCATTCAAACTACTTAGAACTCTAAGAATTCAACATGCAAGCTCATCTACAGCAGCACCAAGAGTAGCTAATTACTCTAAAAATAACCCACTAAATCAAAAACTAATTGGAGCAATGGAGGAGTCACATACCAAGTAGCAATCCCTCCAAACAGTTTCAGAAATGGAGCTTCGAGCTAGGAGATCGAAATCCGCGGGTTTGAGAGCAAGAACACGGGAATGGTGGCTGTGGTGATTTTTTTCTGGAGGTAGGGGATGATGTGGGCTAAAGAGATAAGTGAGGGGACCCACGTGGGGACCACAACCCACCAGGGCGCGCCTGGGAGTGCTGGCGCGCCCTGGTGTCTTGTGGGCACCAGGTGCACCCCCTCTGGTATTATTTGCACTAGAAATTCATAAATATCCGGAAAAAATCGTGTTAAATTTTCAGGGTATTATGAGAATTTTTATTTTTGGGTCGTTTTTTATTGCACGGAGAAAATAGAAAACAGGATAATCATGACATTTTATTTTATTTAGCTAACTAAAACAGAAAATAAAAGATGGGAGTAGAGAGTTGTGCTTACTAGATTCATCGACTTCATACCTCTCAAAAATGATTCATTAATAAGGTTGATCAAGTCTTATTAACAACCACTTCCGATTAGCATGAAACCGAAGAACTTTCGTAAAACACTAAGTTACCTCAATGGGGATGTGCATATCCCCAACAATAAGTATATCATATTTGTTTTTAGCAGTAGGTAGAGGTAATCGAAAACTTCTAATAGTGATGGTCGGAGATTCTTCAATAACATTTATACCATTCACTTGGAACTGTTTCTTCGGAAAGTGCACCATGTGCTCATTACCATTGATATGAAAAGTGACATTGCTTTTCTTGTAATCAATAACAGCCCCTGCAGTATTCAAAAAGGGTCTACCAAGGATAATCGACATGTTGTCGTCCTTGGGCATCTCAAGAATAACAAAGTCCATTAAGATAGTAACATTTGCAACAACAACGGTGAGGGAGTCCTGGACTAAGGGGTCCTCGGGCCGCTGACCTATCTCCCAATAGGCCAGCTCGATGGGCCGCTCTCTAGCTATGACAGGAAGGGCCGGATACATCGAGACCCCACGTTCCAGAAGGAAGACCCGAAGGCGCGTCGTGCACTCCAAGTCAAGATGAGGAAATCGACATTTCTATCCTCGGCAGGAGACCTATCATGTGTAAACCCTAGGTACCCCTCGGTGTCTATATAAACCGAGAGGGTTTTAGAATGTAAGGCAGAGAAACTCATCTTGGGTTTTAGCTAGTCAATCTCGAGGTAGATCAACTCTGTAACCTTCATACCATCAATATAATCGAGCAGGACGTAGGGGTTTACCTCCATAGGAGGGCCCGAACCTGGGTAAAGATCGTCTCCTTCGTCCCCTTGTTACCATCTTTCCTAGACTCACAGCTCGGGACCCCCTACCCGAGATCCGCCGGTTTTGACACCGACATTGGTGCTTTTATTGCGAGTTCCGCTGTGATCGCCAAAGGAATAAATGGCTCGCGTTGTCATCAATGAAGAGGTCCGTAGCATGGACTCCTTCGTCCCTGGACAGATCTTCGCTTTCGGCAGCATTGTGCTGCACGTTGACCCGACCAGCCGTCTTGGCTGGGTCGGGAGTTTCGCCCCTTATCAAGAGGTCAGATTCGGGAACTTAGAGTTCTCCGTAGACTCTCGGGGCGTTCTTTCGCTCACCGGGCTCGCAGTCTCATCCAATGCACCTGAGGACTCCGAGGCCTTAAACTCGGATGTCGCTTTCGACCCTGCTCACGGGACTAATCCCGGCGACGTTTGGCTTTTAAACCGGATCCGGCCATAGCGCCAGATGACCGAACACCATCTCCTGCTGAACACACTTCCTGTGCGGACGCATCGGAGGATAACTCCGAAAGCGCTGAGCAAATTGACCCGATCGAGCTCTCGACTCTTAACGAAGCTCTAGATCGGATCTTATCGATGAAAACTACTAATGACCCAACCCCGATCCATGTTCAGATCGGTCTTAAGGCGGGTCGAGAAGAATTTTTCATCCCACCCACCACCCACTTCGTAGCCACGGTCGAAGACATAACCGATATGTTGGACTACGCCTCCGAGGAGGCAGAAGACATGGATGAAGAGGATCGCGCTCCCACCCCCGTCAACACCGGGCGATGGACTGTCACCTCCACCTATGACGTCTACATGGTGGATACTCCAGCCGATAACGGCGAGCGCACACCCGCAAATAATGGCGATGAATCGGGCGAGGCGCCATCAAGGCACCGGAAGCCGCGTAAGCGATCAAAGACAAAAAAGGGAAGGGAAGCTATTGCTGGCACCGGGGAAAATGATACCCCGGAAGACCTCGGCGATCCCTATATCCCCGAGTATCCATTAGAGGACCAGGAAAGGCCGGAGGACCAGCGCGACCCCGAAGATCCGAACGATTCCAAGGACGACAACTACCTCCCCCCTGTAGAGGAGGAGGATAGCCCGGAAGACAAAGACTTCACCGTCCCCGAAAACATTGAGGATCAGGAACGGTTTAGGCAACAGCTTATAGCCACTGCCCGAAGCCTAAAGGCAAAAGCGCGGCAGCTCAAGGCCGAACAAGACACCCTTAACGATAGATGGACAAGGGTCCTATCAGCCAAGGAAGAATACGGCGCCGGTCTATTGGACCAACCCAAGAGCTATCCACGCCGGTGGCTGCTGCCACAATTCGATGACGAGCTCCCTAATACGCCGTCCCCCAAGCACACTCCATACGACCAGCCGGACCGCCCTCCCCGAGGACGAGATAGGACGGCTGGCGATGTCGGTTATAGGCCGGCGATACCCCACAGAAGGGGAAACGAGCCAATGGAGCCTGAGGGCAGGTACGACCTGCGACACGACCTGGATTATAGAACAGGCCACACGAGATCCATCTACAGATCTAGAGGGTACTCCCCCGTTAGACGAGACGAGTACCGGCCCTGGCTCGACCAAAACAATAGAGGTCGGGACCAAAACCGGGCCAGAACAGGCGCCGACTACCGGCGTGATATAGCCCGGATCAGAGGCGCTTCCCACCCACTGTGCTTCACTGACGAGGTGATGCAGCATCAGTTCCCGGAAAGGGTTGAAACCCGTGAACATCGAGCAATACGACGGAACAACCGACCCAGCAGTGTGGATCGAGGATTTCCTCCTCCACGTTCACATGGCACGAGGAGACGACCTCCACGCCATCAAGTACCTACCCCTCAAACTTAAGGGGCCAGCTCGGCACTCGTTAAACAGTCTCCCCGAAAACTCTATCGGGAGCTGGGAGGATCTCGAGGATGCATTCCGATCTAACTTCTAGGGCACCTATGTACAGCCTCCGGACTCCTCCGACCTAAGCAATGTCGTCCAAAAGGCAGGAGAGTCCGCTCGACAATTCTGGAATCGGTTCTTGACCAAGAAAAACTAGATCGTCGATTGCCCAGATGCCGAGGCTATAGCCTCTTTCAGGCACAATATTCGGGATGAATGGCTGGCTCGCCATCTCGGTCAGGATAAACCTAGGACCATGTCCACCCTTACATCACTCGTGACCCGATTTTGCGCGGGCGAGGATAACTGGCTAGCGAGACGAAGCCACAACCCCGAAGACCCCGGCACCTCCGAAGTCCGGGATGGAAACGGGAAACCACGACGCTACAAAAATAAATGCCGGCACAGCACTAGAGACGCCGATGACACGGCCGTTAATGCCGGCTTCCGCAACCCTCGGTCCGGGCAGCGAAAGAAGCCTCCTAAAGGCAATCGCGACGGACCCACCCCGCTGGACAAAATCATGGAGAGGCCTTGCCAGATCCATGGCACTCAAGACAAGCCCGCCAACCACACCAACCGTAACTGTTGGGGTGTTTAAACAGGCCAGCAAACTCGCAGCCGAAGAGCAAGGCAAGGGCCCACGCAGCAAGGACGACGAAGTCCGAGCAATGGAGGTCAAAAGCAGTTCCCTCCAGAGGTAAAGACTGTGAACATGATATACGCCACTCATATACCTAAAAAGGAGAGGAAGCATGCCCTTCGAGAGGTCTACGCCGTAGAGCCTGTAGCCCCGAAGTTTAACCCATGGTCGGCTTACCCGATCACTTTTGATCGACGAGATCACCCGACCAGTATTCGTCATGGGGAGTCGGCGGCCCTCGTCTTAGACCCCATTATCGATGGGTATCACCTCACTAAAGTCCTAATGGACGGAGGAAGTAGCCTCAATCTGATTTACTCAGATACGGTGAAAAAGATGGGCATAGATTCGTCAAGGATAAAGCCTAGCAACACTACCTTTAAAGGGGTGATCCCATGTGTCGAAGCCCGGTGCACAGGCTCTGTTAGCCTGGAGGTAGTGTTCGGTTCGCCCGACAACTTCCGCAGCGAGGACTTGATCTTCGACATTGTCCCCTTCCGCAGCGGTTATCACGCCCTGCTGGGCCGCACAGCGTTCGCTCGCTTTAATGCCGTCCCACACTACGCATACCTCAAGCTCAAGATGCCCGGGCCCAAGGGGGTCATCACCGTCAACGGCAACACAGAGCGTTCCCTCCGAACTGAGGAACATGCATTGGCCCTGGCGGCCGAATTCCATTACGAGGACGATCGGCGAACACCGAAATCTGCCATTAAGGCACGCAAGGTTGACAAACGAGCTCGGTTTCAGTCCGAACTCCAAGAATCTTCTCCTCCCCAGAAATAGGGACACTCTCCCCATTGCACAGCCCTCATGACCATCAAACACATGCCGAGAAGGCACAACTTTGCACTCAAGATTCCATGGGCAGCAATGGGGAACAACTATCAAAGGTAAGTGTTCGGTTGGACCAAACTACTACCAGTACACGTCCTCGGACATATCACAGGTACTGTCAAGGACCTGTTAAAGCGTAAAGCTCACCCACCCTTCGGCGACTTCTCAAGATCTTCTTCCCAAAGTCCGCTCGCCGACAGCATCACCCTTAAAAGAACACAACTCCCTAGGAGGCACATGAGCAGATTGGCGACAGGACGCATCGAGGACATCAAGCCACCAATCGAAGACCCCTAGTACAACCTCTCCTTTGCAAATTTTATATTTCATCTTATAATACCTGTAAACAGTTGCGTCGGCAATCCGAGATATAATAATTATTGAGCAAATATAAGACCATTATACATGCCCACTTCGTTGTATTTTATATGTACTCTGTTCTTCCCTCATTAACGCTTCTTGCGAAAACTGTTCGGTATACATTATGATGCAACCGGCTAATAGACCGGGGACTTGAATTAAAAAAAAATTGCCCTGAACATCACCCCAACACAGCGGGTTGTGTGCTTGGCGTCTTGGATTTTGCTTTATATGCATCAGATCCGAACTATGTCTTGGGTCAATAGTTGGGTTGCCCGGCTCCTGTGTTTGCCCCCTTACGTTCCGCTCGTTCGGCTAAAGGGGCAAAAGGAGAACCACTGCGATTGTGTTTCCAGTTCACCTGGTTAAGCACCTCAGAGGAGAAAGCCGAAAACTGACCGTCATAGTAAGCGAGAATCGGTTTGCAAATCCGAGCATAAGTGTCATACTAAAAGATCGATAGAGGTTATTCCGTGTTATATGATGGGTTTCGTTCTTGTACAAACCATGTGATGCTGGCTTCGGCCCTGGTACATACGAACATCACAACACACTAGGGGCTGGTCATCAGCCCCCGCATTTTTTTACGCTCCTACGGCTAAGTGAAAGCGATAAAGCAGCAAAGTCTGATTGCCTCGTCCCCCTCGCACTACCGCCTTCGGGCCCCGATACCTCGGCTAAGGGTCACAGTGTGGAGACAAAGACACCTCGCATAGTATCTACGTGGTGGCTGAAGACGACGACTCGCAACTTTCAGATAAAACGGCCACACGGGAGTCAAAATAAATATTAAAAACTTATAAGACATGATAAACCATGCAACGCTGATTATAAAGCGTCAAAAGTCTTCGGACATATTACAATGCGCTCATTCATACAAAACGTCTTTGGAGCATTGGGCCTCTATTGCCCGGGCACCCTCCATCACTGCGGAGAAGTATAGCTCGGGGCGCCTATGCTCCTTTCCTGGAGGCGGAGGTGCAGTAGCCATCTCGGTCGGCTTGAGCTTCAGCCAGTGCACCATCGTCTTCGCAAAGGCCATCCGAGCTCCCTCGATGCATGTAGAGCGCTTTAGCGTTTCAATACGAGGTGCAGCATCGCATAGTTTCTGCACCAAGCCAAAGTAGCTGCTCGGCAACGGCTCTGCAGGCCACAGTCGGATGCAGAGATCCTTCATGGCCGGCTCCGCGATCCTGTGCAGCTCCATCAGTTGCTTCATCTGCTCGATCAGGAGAGGAGAGCGCTCGGGGGACTCAAATTGTGCCCAGAATAGCCGAGCCTGATCATCCTCCTCCCGCGAAGCATAGAACTTGTTCGCGTCCGCTGCACTCTTCCGGAGATCCGCACAGATGCCTGAGGAACGCCACACCTGGGTGAGCAAAGCAAACCTGCTACCACCAAAGGCGCATTGTAGTGAATACAGCTTACCATCTGTGATAGCCTTGACTTGGCGAGCCTCCTCTTCAAAGGACCGCCTGTCCACCCGCTCCTTTTGGAGCTCAGATTTTAGCGCAGATAGCTCGGTGGCTTGCTCTTTGCCTTTCTGCTCAAGGGCCTCGCACTTTGCGCTGGCGTCCTTGAGCTCCTGCTGCACTTCCTCCACCCGGGCCTCCTGTTTAGCACTCGCAGCTTTCAAGATGGAGAGTGCGGCTGCCGCTTGTTCGGTGGCCGCCTTCTCACCAGCGGCCTCTTGTTTCATCCTTGCAAGCTCGGCCTTGAGTTTTTCAAACTCCGAAGCGGAAGCTGTGGAAGCAATAAATAAATAATTACACTGGGTCACCAGTGCGGATCGTTAACAATATACATCCCGGATATTACAATTCGGCTTACCTTGTGCCTTGTCGAACCTCTTGTTCAGGCTATCAAGCTCCTCTTTGGAGATCTTGAGCTTCCGATTTAGCTCGGTAAGCTCAGCGGCATTAACGGCTGCCGCCGATGACGAGGACTACAAAAAAATAAAAAAACATATATCCATTCATATGCGTTTTAACCCCCGAACTGTCAATGATACGACCCTATGTTCGGTCCTATCAAGGGTTTTTAGAACATTGCGGGATTAATGGTGCCTTATGCATCGTTGTTCACTCCTAATTGTTTGACCCCCGGGTGCGTTTTTGCAAACACACCCAGGCCTCGGGGGCTACTGCATGTATAAAGATAGCATAAACTTAAAAATTAAAATTGTTCGGGAAAAGGGTATTACGTGACTCTCCTTGAAGCCCGTCAAGAGACCATTAAAGGCCTCTTTTAGTTCGATATCAACGGACTGAATGCCTTGCAGAACCGCACCCATAAGAGTGCGGTGATCCTCAGAGATGGGGGCGCTTGCTAGAGCCTCCTCTATAACCGGTCACCCAGTCGTCAGTGGCACCGGTGGTGACCGGCCAGCCCGATCTCTGATCGGGGACTGAGTTGGTAGCTCCGGAGGCACAACATGCTCCGGAGACGTCCTCGGAGGGGACTGGACATCCCTCCGTCCTTCCTCGTCGGCAGCCAGTGGAGTATTCTCCCCCTGGTCCTCAGCAGCCTGGGGAGTTTCCTCCCCCTGGCCTTCGGCGGCCGAGGCATTAACCTCGGCCATGGCATGGTCACCCCCACCGCCTGTGTTCGGCTCCAATGGAGCCTGGCGGGATGACACCTCTGCGGCATCCTTCGCTGCCCCTGGAGGTGTGGGGTGCGATGCGGTCCCACTCTCCGCCAACTCGGCGGGCGGAGACTCCCCATCCGATATTGGGTCAGTGGGGAGAACGCGTGGGGGGCTGCAGATTAAAAGATGTTCTTGCATTTAAAACATTGAAAACTTTGCATAAATGACCCGGGGAGTCTTCGGATTCATACCTCTGAGCGGGGGGCTTGACCCTTAAGTTCCCGCGGGGAACCTTCTCAAAGTCCTCGGACTCTGTATCAGAGTCTGAGCTGTCATAAGGTAGGATCAACCTCGCCCGGCGCGCCCTCTTCAGGGCAGGAGGAGCTGCATCCTCCGCGGCGTCCGGCGACGCCGCCCTTTTTCTTGTGAGGGGGGGAAATGCCTTCCCCCCGTCTTCAAGGCATGGGTTTCCTCGGATGCGGCGTTTGGCTCATCCCTTATGCGGAGACCCTCTCTGGCCTTTTTCTTCTCCTTCTTCTCGGGCGCCGAGTACGGCGCCACAACGAGCATCGCCGTCAACAACTCCGACCTGGGATCTTCGGGTTGTGGAGCCGGGCAGTTAACTCTCGCGGCTTTGCTCAACCATTTCTGCGAAAATAAGGGAGAAGGCGTTCAGTCTTTTTGTCGAAGAAACAGAGTCAGTGGATTAAAATTATACCATACCTTGGTAGGGGGGTTGTTGGCGCTTAGGCCCGAATCCTCTTCCTTGGCCGGCCAGCTTTTCCGAGGCTTGAATAATGCCTTCCACAACTTCTCAGGGGTAGTGCGGAAGAGTTGGCACATGGTAGGCTCGTCCTCAGGCTGATAAGCCCACATTGGGGAAGCCCGGCGCTAGCAGGGAAGGATACGGCGGTGGAGCATGACCTGGAGCACGTTGACCAGCTCCACCTTGGCCTCGATCACCGAGGTAATGCGCTTCTGCAACAACTTCACCTCTACATCCGACCCCCAGTCGAGGCCCTTCCTGAGCCATGAGGTCAATCTCATGGGGGGTCCGGATCTGAACTCGGCAGGCGCTGCCCAGCTCTCATCCCTTGGTTCGGTAATGTAGAACCATTCTTTCTGCCAGATCTTGATTGTGTCGATGAAGGTGCCAGTGGGCCACTCGACGCGGGGGAGCTTGCTGATTACCGCCCCTCCACAGTCTGCGTGCTCGCCCGCAACAGTCTTTGGCTTGACGTTGAAGACCTTGAGCCATAGGCCGAAGTGCGGCTCGACCCGCAGGAAGGCTTCGCAAAGAATGATGAAAGCCGAGATGTGCATAAAGGAGTTCGGGCGAAGATCGTGGAAGTCCAACCCGTAGAAGAACATGAGACCCCTAACGAAGGGGTGGAGTGGGAAGCTCAGTCCCCGGATGAAATGGGGGACAAAAACTACCCTTTCGCCTTGCTTGGGGGTGGGGACGACTTGTTTTGCTTCTGGAGCGCGGTGGAAGACGTTGGCAGGGAGGTAACCGGCGAGATTTAGCTCCCGGATATCCTGGTCGGTGACTGTGGAGGCCTCCCACTTGCCCATGGAGCCCGAGCCCGCCATGGCTAAGCTTGGAGGGGAAGTTGAGGAAGAACTAGATCTGGGCTCTAGGAGCTTGGGAAGACTGGGAAAGCAGAGGATGCGAATGGGAGGCGTGAGCAATCAGTGGTTTTTTTCCCTTTTATGAGGTGTCACGCCGATTAGCCTCCCTTTACCGCGCCGTGAGTCTCTCCGCTTCCCAAGGCGTGCGTGCCGTTATGCATGCACAAAATAAGCCTAGGATTCTGATTATACCCCGTGTGAAACGGAGCACGATCTGTACATTGATGAGTCGTGTCAATGTAAAAATGGCCTCGAACCGCGAATCAAGTTTTCATGTCTGGTTCATCAGTCGTGGTAGGCCACGACCCTTCGTCAGAAGGGGGCGCCAGAAAACACTGTTTACACTTTGACGATTGGCCTTCGGGGCTAAGCAATTCATGGTGTTCGGACGATCGTATGATCGGATGAAATACGTGTCATCGGAAGCCGGATTGGTATCAGCCGATCATTTACGGGAAGAAGAACTCACCCCGCAAGCCGAAGACTCTGGTCATAGAAGCTGCCAGAGCTGAGATTCTTGGTGTTGGGGGCTATTTCGGGGGGCTACTGAGGGAGTCCTGGACTAAGGGGTCCTCGGGCCGCTGGCCTATGTCCCAATAGGCCGGCTTGATGGGCCGCTCTCTAGCTATCACAGGAAGGGCCGGATACATCGAGACCCCACGTTCCAGAAGGAAGACCCGAAGGCGCGTCGTGCACTCCATGTCAAGATGAGGAAATCGACATTTCCATCCTCGGCAGGAGACCTATCATGTGTAAACCCTAGGTACCCCTCGGTGTCTATATAAACAAAGAGGGTTTTAGAATGTAAGGCAGAGAAACTCATCTAGGGTTTTAGCTAGTCGATCTCGAGGTAGATCAACTCTGTAACCTTCATACCATCAATATAATCGAGCAGGACGTAGGGTTTTACCTCCATAGGAGGGCCCGAACCTGGGTAAAGATCGTCTCCTTCGTCCCCTTGTTACTATCGTTCCTAGACTCACAGCTCGGGACCCCCTACCCGAGATCCGCTGGTTTTGACACCGACAAACGGGCACATCCTCACAAATACCGATAGGTATGGCAGTTGATTTGTCAGCCATTTGCAATGATATCTCGGTAGGTGTGAGTTTATTCAAATCAAGTCTTTTATATAAGGAGAAAGGCATAACACTAACACCAGCTCCCAAATCACACAAAGCAGTTTTGACATAGTTCTTTTAATGGAGCAAGGTATAGTTGGTATTCCAGGATCTCCATGTTTTTAGGTACTCCATCCTTAAAAGAGTACTTAGCAAGCATGGTGGAGATTTCAGCTTCAGGTATCTTTCTTTTATTTGTGATGATCTCTTTCATATACTTTGCATAAGGGGCCATCTTTAGGATATCGGTTAAGCAGGTACGCAAAAACACTGGCCTAATCATTTCAACAAAGCGCTCAAATTCTTCATCATCCTTTTTCTTAGATGGCTTAGGTGGGAATGGCATAGGTTTCTGAACCCATGGCTCTCTTTCTTTACCATGTTTCCTAGCCACAAAGTCTCTTTTATCATAACGTTTATTTTTAGGTCGTGGGTTATCAAGATCAGCATCAGGCTCTATTTCAACATCATTATCTGGTTCTTTATCATTGTTAGGTTGATCATCTTCATGAACGTCATCACTATCATTCTCAATATCACTAGGTGAATGTTCATTACCAGACTGAGTTTCAGCATCACAAATAGAGACGTCATTATTATCAAGAGGTTTTTGTGTCTCAGGTTCACTAGAGGTATGCAAAGTCCTATCATTTTTCTTTTTCTTTTTCTTCTAAGAAGGACTAAGTGCATCAGAATTAATTCTCTAAGAGTTTTGTTCAATTCTTTTAACCCTCAGGATAGAGTGGTTCTTGGGTCATTCTACCTCCTCTAGTTACTACTCTAGCAGCAAAATCATGCATATTATTATTCATTTCATCAAGCAATTCTTTTTTGGACTTAGCAACTTGTTCTAACTGAGTTTGAACCATAGAGGCATGTTTTCCTACACCTCTAACATCATTACTGATTCTAAATAGCAAGTCACTCAAGCGAGCAATCATATCAGAATTATATTTCAATTGTTTCAAAACATGAGCATTGAAATGATCTTGCTTCATAATATAGATGTCAAACTCATATAAGCATTGACTAGGATGTTTATTGTGAGGGATGTCACTTTCATCAAATTTTAATAGAGAATTTACCTCTGCCACCTGTGGAGGTGATGGTGTGTCAAGGCCATGTATTTCTTCAATAGGTGGCAAATTCTTAACATCCTCAGCTTTAATACCCTTTTCCTTCATAGATTTCTTTGCCTCTTGCATATCTTCAGGACTGAGAAATAAGATACCCCTCTTCTTCAGAGTGGGCTTAGGCGGTGGTTCAGGAGGAGTCCAATCATCATAATTCTTCAATATATTATTCAATAATTCCTCAGCTTGTTCTACAGTTCGCTCCCTGAAAACACAACCAGCACAACTATCTAGGAAGTCCCTAGAAGCATCGGTTAGTCCATTATAGAAGATATCAAGTATTTCATTTTTCTTAAGAGGATGATCAGGGAAAGCATTAAGCAACTGGAGAAGCCTCCCCCAAGCTTGTGGGAGACTCTCTTCTTCAATTTGCACAAAGTTAAGTATTTCCTGTAAGGCAGCTTGTTTCTTATGGGTAGGAAAATATTTTTCAGAGAAATAGTAAATCATATCCTGGGGACTACGCACACAAATAGGATAAAGAGTATTGTACCATGTCTTAGCATCACCCTTTAATGAGAACGGAAATAACTTAAGGATATAATAGTAGCAAATCTTCTCATGATGAGCAAAGAGGGTGGCTATATCATTCAGCTTAGTAAGGTGTGCCACTACAGTTTCAGTTTCATAGCCATGGAAAGGATCATATTCAACCAAAGTAATTAACTTTGGGTCGACAGAGAATTCATAATCCTTATCGATAACAAAGATAGGTGAAGTAGCAAACTTAGGATCACATTTCATTCTAGCATTCAAAATCTTTTCCTTATACTTGCGTAGCAATTTCTTAAGATCGTTTCTATCCTTGCAAGAAAGAATTTCTCTAGTTACCTCCTCGTCCATAACATAACCTTCATGTATCTTAGGCATTTGAAACTTAGGAGAGCTAGGACTAATAGATGTTTCATAGTCATCATCAGTTTCATAAGCTTCATTAGTTTCAGTAATCTCATCAGTTTCAGTAGTTTCATTCTCTTTAGCTCTAGCAATTTGTTCATCAAGAAACTTTCCTAGTGGCACATTATCATCAATCATGGTACTAGCATCATTCATAGCAGAGGTAGCATCATCAATAACTTGCGACATATCAGGATTACTAGCATGTGGTGGTGTTGCAAGCTTACTCATAACAGAAGGTGAATCAAGTGCAGAGCTAGATGGTAGTTCCTTACCTCGCCTCGTCTTAGAGGGAAAAATCTTAGTCTTTGGATCCTTCAGATTCTTCATAGTGATCAATTGATATAAATCCCAAGTGACTCAACAAATATAGCTATGCTCCCCGGCAACGGCGCCAGAAAAAGGTCTTGATAACCCACAAGTATAGGGGATCGCAACAGTTTTCGAGGGTAGAGTATTCAACCCAAATTTATAGATTCGACACAAGGGGAGCCAAAGAATACTTGAGAGTATTAGGAGTTGAGTTGTCAATTCAACCACACCTGGAGATTAAATATCTGCAGCAAGGTGATCAGTAGCACAGAAATATGATAGTTTGATAGCAGTAGCAACATTAACTGTTGGGGATATAACCCCGTGATGAGACCCGCCCAGGTGGGGCCGGGTCATGAGGTTGGTGGCTTAGTGATAAGGTTTGGAATAAGCTTGCTCAATGGGCCTGGAGGCCCAGAGCCAGAAGACAATGTGTAACCCGGTGGCAGCTTGTTAGACAAGGCAGGTATAGTTAGAGGTGAGGTCGGTTATCAAGTATGACCCGACCTGGACTCTTGTAAGCCCAGGACCTCGACCTGTGTATATAAAGGCAGGTTACCTGGGTGGCTTAGGCCACGTAAAACCTTTGATCGAGTACTAGGTCAAGCAAATCCGCTCCCTTGTAATCGATATCCAGTCAATACAACTCAAAGCAGGACGTAGGCTATTACCTCCTTCGAGAGGGGCCGAACCTGGGTAAACCTGTGTCTTTTGTCCCGACCAACCCCTTTGAGTTAACCGCCGTAGCGATGGCTCCACACCTAAGTCCTGACACTAGGACATCTGCCGTGACAAAACCACGACAGTTGGCGCCCACCGTGGGGCCGATGCTCGGTGGTTTGGAGTACTCGAAGGGCTCTCTCCCAGGGATTGAGGGATACGCCGTTGGCAGGATGACCAAGAGTCGTCGCGGCAAGCTCTACATCGACGACGCTGGCTGGGGCCCCGAGGCCGACTCAATCAAGTACGGGTACCGGGTCCCCTTCGGCGGAATTCACGTCTTCATTTGCAAGATTGGCGGACCTAAGCCCGGGCTGGACATCTGCACCGACCTCGTCGAGCCGGCCCGGGGCGCGCAACCCGTCCGGGTTAACCCGGGCCGGAAGCACGTCTTCGTCGGCTTCACCCAAGGCGCGAAACTTGAAGGTTCCATGTCGCGGGAGGAAACCCTCATCTGCTTAGAGGACGGATCCTCGAGCGGGGAGGCGGAATCAATCTACCAGCTTCACAACGGTGGGCTTGGGGGCTACTTCGAGAGCTACCATGACCCGGAATACTATGAGCCACCGAGCCAAGCCACTGTCTTCATGGCAGGATCGGCACCAGCTCCTGGTAGCACGGCTGCTGGGGCGACCGGGTCTGGATCAGGCAGGCCGCCGGCTCAGGTTTTGCTGGATCTGATGAATGAACTTACGACTCTGATGGAAACCGAGGTCACGGCCGAAAACCAAGCAGCCCGTAACAAGGAAATCGCGAGGTTGAAGGACCAGATGGCCCGTGTGCAAGAGGAAATCAATGCACTGAAAGCTCAGATGGATGCTGAGTCGGAACGCCTCAGGGCGGAAGCTTTTCGCCTTGACCTGGATCAACAGACCGCAGATGCAGTCCATCGGATGAGGCACCAGACCCGCCTGCCGGATCAATATGAGGCCAGGAATCTTTTCAACACGCCAGGGACAGGACGGAATGCACCTCTGGCCGTAACCCGGACGGCGGAAGTACCTGGGAGTAGGGTGGCGGTTCAGCATCGGCAGTCAGACCTGCCCCGCAGGAACCAGACCCCGCCGCAGCATTTTCCGACACCACCCGGTAATTATTCTGACCTGGCGGAGAACATGTTGAAAGCGGCAGTCAGACTTGGCGCGCTCCCCATCCCTGATGGAACGACTTTTGCGGAAGAAGCGTAGAACGCCATTGGATATTTGCAGACAGCGGTGGCGCAACAGGAGAAGTATGCCTATAGCCGGAGCCACGTGCACTCGACCCCTATCCCAAGCCGCAGTTACAGTCGGCGTATAGAGTCGCCTGCGATTTCTAGCAGCGATCGACATCGGAATCCGGCGCGGGATGACCCGCCTGCTGTTGATGACCAGGCGCTGGTAGATCGTGCGAGAGCACACCGGGAAGCGGCAGCGACGGCTGCCGCGGCGGCTTATCAAGAACCCACAGTAGCACCTTCCATTTCGGTGGGAGCCGGAGTAACCTCCAGGGCTGTGGGAGTGCCGTGCTTAGTGCCGGCTTTACGAAATGAACGCCTGCCGAAGGACTTCAAGGGTCCCCGCAAGGTGCCAAATTATATTGCTGATCTGCCTCCGGAAGCTTGGATCGAGAGTTATGAACTAGCCATGGAGATGTTAGACGTCAGTGATGCAGTCTGTGCCAAGTATTTCATCATGATGCTGGAAGGGCCGACTCGCACGTGGTTGCAGGGCTTGCCACCCAACACCATTAATTCCTGGGCCGAGTTGAAGGCGAAGTTCATCAAGAATTTTCAAGGAACGTGCAAGCAGCCCATGACGATCATGGACTTGGATCATTGCGTGCAACATGAGGATGAGTCGGCCCGTCATTGGGTCCGGCGGGTCTCCACCATTATCCACTCCTCTGATAACATCACGACAACTCAAGCGGTTCTGATTCTGGAGAAGAATTGCCACTTTTTGCCCCTGAAGCAGAAGCTTGGACAGCTCAAACGTTCATGCCAGGACATGGGGGAGCTCATGGCGGCTCTCACCAAGTATGCAGACTCTGACAGCATGAAGGACCCTGGTTCTGATGATGAGAAATCGGCTAAGGGTAAGAAGAGTAGCAATGGCAAGAGTCAGCAGCAGAACGAGGGAGGAAATAGTAATAATGGCAACGGCGGAAAGTGGAAGCACCCGGACGGCGGGTCAGATCTGGTAGCCAACACTAGTGCTGGAGGCAACCGTGGCAAGGGCAATGGTAAACCGCCTTTTGGAAAATCTAAGACTTTCAATATGGAAGCAATGTTGAATGCCCCCTGTCCGAAACATAGTGTTCCCGATAAACCATCCACTCATGCCTGGAAGGATTGTTGGGTCATGCGGGAGTTCCGGAATTACAGCATTAACCAGCTTCAGGGTGGCGGCAGCGGACCGTCTGGCGGGTCAGGATCCGGCTCTCCTGGGTCCGGCTTTGGGGCACGCGGCTCAGGTTCTGGCTAACAAGGCCAGGGAAACAATGGAGGTCACCATCAACAGTCTGGCAATGGAGGTCAGCAACAAAACAACCATTCCGGGTAATAGAGTAACCCAAAGCAGCTTAATGGAGGCCAATATCATGTCTTTACGACAAGCCTTGACAAGCGGGATCAGAAGGTGCGCAAGCGGGCGGTTAATACGGTCATGCCGGCTCTCCCGCAGTACCTGAAGTGGTTTGAGTATGACATAACTTGGAGTAGGGAGGATCACCCGCCGCGTGTGGATAACCCGGGGCAGTTGGCCTTGGTAGTGGCCCCCCAAGTAGGAGGCTACGTGTTCACCAAGGTGCTTATGGATGGTGGCAGCAGCATCAACATCCTGTATTATGACACGTTCCGCCGGATGAACTTGCCTGACAAGGATCTTAAACCATCTTCGACGGTGTTTCATGGTGTGGTGCCTGGAAAGTCAGCTTATCCAGTTGGAAAAATTTCCCTGGAGGTAGCTTTTGGCGATGAGTTTAACTATAGGGTGGAGACCTTATGGTTTGAGGTGGTCAAAATCAAGAGCCCGTACCATGCTTTATTTGGGCGGCCGGCTTATGCCAAATTCATGGCTAAGCCTTGTTTTGTTTACTTGCAGCTCAAGATGCCCGGATTAAACGGAACGATTACAGTGCATGGTGATCGGAAGATTGCTCTTGAGTGCGAGGAAGGCGATGCCGCGTATGCAGAGTCAAGTTGTGCTGAGGCGGAGCTCAAGTTCTACAAGGAGAATGTTGACCCGGCAGATATGACCCCGTTGAAGAAGCCCAGTACGGAGTCTGAGCCGCCCCTCAAGTTTGTGGCAGAAGATACCAAGCTGGTGGATTTCACACCTGGCGACTCATCGCAGCAGTTCACTATTGGGGCCAATATGGATCCCAAATAGGAAAGCGCGCTCATCGAATTCATCCGTGAGAATCGGGACATCTTTGCATGGAAGCCTTCTGACATGCCTGGTGTACCGAGAGAATTCGCTGAGCACCACCTTAATGTGGATCCTAAGTTTAAGCCGGTCAAACAGTTCCTCCGTCGTTTCAATGAGGAGAGGCGTAAGGCTATTGGAGAAGAAGTGGCCCGACTCTTGGCAGCAGGGTTCATCGTCGAAGTTTTTCACCCGGAGTGGTTAGCTAACCCGGTGTTGGTACTCAAGAAGAACTGCACGTGGCACATGTGTGTAGATTACACCGATCTCAACAAGGCGTGTCCGGTTGATCCATTTGCTCTCCCCCGTATCGACCAGATCATTGATGCAACAGCGGGTTGTGAGAGTTTATGTTTCCTGGACGCCTATTCGGGTTATCATCAGATCACGATGGCAGTCAAGGACCAAGAGAAGACATCTTTCATTACGCCTTTTGGAGCCTTCTGCTACGTGTCTATGCCTTTTGGACTCAAGAGTGCTCAGGCAACTTATCAGCGTTGTGTGCAGAACTGTCTTCATGATCAAATTGGGCGCAATGTTCATGCTTATGTAGATGATATTGTGGTCAAGTCAAGGAAGAAGGAGACTCTGTTGGCTGATTTGAAGGAAACTTTTGATAATCTGCGGGTTTACAAGATGATGCTTAACCCGGCAAAGTGTGTGTTTGGTGTACCTGCAGGCAAGCTCTTGGGATTCTTGGTCTCCGAGCGTGGCATTGAAGCTAACTCGGACAAGATAAAGGCCATCACTTCTTTGTCTAAGCCGGCGTGTATTAATGATGTTCAGCGCCTGGCGGGTCATATCGCCGCTCTGAGCCGA
Organism: Elymus sibiricus; assembly: GCA_039707655.1. Taxonomy (NCBI): domain Eukaryota; kingdom Viridiplantae; phylum Streptophyta; class Magnoliopsida; order Poales; family Poaceae; genus Elymus; species Elymus sibiricus. Next base: position 342,560,378 of record CM077673.1, read on the forward strand.
TTCATAAGCCGCCTGGGTGAGAAAGCTATTCCTCTCTATCAGATGATGAAGAAGACAGATGATTTCGTCTGGAGTGATGTGGCTAATGAGGCGTTTGAGGCGCTCAAGAAGCAGTTGGCTGAGCTGCCCGTTTTGGCTGCTCCGGTGGAAAAGGAGCCTTTGCTCTTGTATGTGGTGGCTAACAACAATGCTGTCAGTGTTGCAGTTGTGGTGGAGTGCAAGGAGGCGGGTAAGGAGTACCCAGTCCAGCGGCCGGTTTATTATGTCAGTGAAGTCTTGACGGAGTCTAAGCAAAGATATCCACATTGGCAGAAGCTGGTGTTTGGTGTATTCATGGCCAATCGCAAGCTGAAGCACTATTTCCTTGGGCATCTGATCACAGTGGTCAGCTCTGCTCCTTTAGGAGATATCATTCAAAACAGAGAAGCTACTGGTAGGATTGCTAAGTGGGCAATTGAGCTTGGGCCTCTCAATCTAAGATATGTGCCCTAGACGGCTGTAAAGTCTCAAGCCCTGGTGGATTTTATCAATGACTGGATAGAGTGTCAAGCACCTGAGGAGAAGCCAGACAATACATATTGGACGATTCACTTTGATGGTTCCAGGCAATTAGAAGGATCGGGGGCTGGAGTTGTTCTAACTTCCCCGCGAGGTGACAGATTCTGTTATGTTTTGAGGTTAATGTTTCCTTGTACTAACAATGCAGCTGAATATGAGGCTTTGCTTCACGGGCTCCGTGTGGCCAAGGAGATGAATTTAAGCCAGGTCAGATGTCTTGGCGACTCATACCTGGTGGCTCAGCAAGTCTCTGGCACGTGGGATTCTAAAGATCCTCGCATGGCATCTTATCGCCAGGCGGTTGATGTCATTGCTGGCCACTTCAAAGGCTATCAAGTGGATCATATTGATCGGCAGAAGAATGAGGCGGCTGGTGCGTTGTCAAGACTGGGGTCTCAGCGTAGGCCGGTGCCGCCTAATGTGTTCCTGGACGTATTGCATCACCCGTCGGTCAAGTTACCGTCGGAGGAGGATTTGGCTATACTTGACCCGGAAGGACAATTGGTGGCAGCTCTCCGCGCAATCCCTGGTTGGACATTGCCTTATCTGGCATACCTGACCCGCGGCGAGTTACCTCAAGATGAGACTCTGGCACGGCAGATCATAAGGCGGTCTAAATCCACGACTATTGTCAATGGTGAGTTACACAAGCGTAGCGTGACTGGCATCTTTCAGCGATGTATCTCTCCTGACGAGGGCCGTGAAATCCTACAGGAAATACATGCCGGCGAATGTGGTCATCACACCGGCTTTTCGACACGGTTTCTACTGGTTAACAGCTCATAAAGATGCAGGGTACTTGGTCAGTAAGTGTGACGGGTGCCAGAAATTTTGGCGACGTGCCCATGTGCCGGCTCAAGAGTTACGGATGATTCCAATCACCTGGCCATTTGCAGTCTGGGGGCTTGACATGGTAGGACCTTTTAAGAGGTCTAAAGACAAGAAGACCCACCTCTTGGTGGCAGTTGACAAGTTTACTAAGTGGGTTGAAGCTGAGCCGGTCAGCAAGTGTGATGCATCAACAACAGTTCAGCTCATCAAAAAGCTGATCTTTCGGTTTGGTTATCCTCATAGTATCATTACTAACAATGGCACAAACCTGTCCAAGGGGGCTATGAAGGAGTTTTGTGATGGTGAGCATATTCGCCTCGATGTATCTTCTGTGGCTCACCCGCAGTCTAATGGTCAAGCAGAGCGTGCTAACCAGGAAAGTTTGAGAGGGATAAAGCCCCGGCTTATGGTTCCTTTGGAGCGCACGCCGGGTTGTTGGGTGGAGGAGTTACCTTCAGTTCCTTGGAGCATAAGAACCACCCCAACTGGTCAACATGCTATACACCTTTCTTCATGGTTTATGGTGCAAAAGCTGTTCTCCGTAGTGATATACGTCATGACTCGCCCAGAGTGGCGGCTTACGTGGAAGCTGATAATGAGGCGGCGCGTCAGGATGCTTTAGATGCCTTAGACGAAGAACGGGATCTTGCAGCAGCTCGGTCCGCGATTTACCAACAAGACCTGCGTCGCTATCATAGCCGCATGGTCAAGACCCGGACGTTCCAAAAAGGCGACTTAGTACTCCGGTTGATTCAAGACCAGTCAGATATGCATAAGTTATCACCTCCTTGGAAAGGGCCGTTTGTGATCAACAGAAATCTCAACAATGGCTCCTATTATCTCATCGATATACGGGAGAGTGACAAGTCACGCACTTCTGGTGAAGAGACTAAAAGGCCGTGGAATATTGCTCACCTTCGGCCATACTATACTTGAGCCGTCGGTCCGGCTCTCATCAATGTACATACCCCTATCATTGTGTATACCATATTTTATGATATAATAAAGTTGGCATCCCCATTATTCGGGGCCTCTGCCGTTTTCTCGCACCAAGTTTCGTGCAAAGGAGTTGATCCTTTATCAGGTCACTTGGGGGCTTCCAACCCTCTGGGTTTAGCTTTCATACCCTCTTGGCCAGGCTTTATATGCCATGTTCGAGTTAAACCTGCATGTTTGCAACTTGCTACTCCGCCATGTGACCCGCCGAACTCTTGACAGTCAATCTTGCTCAGAGACCCTGAACTTTCATAGTCAATCTCGCACGAAGACCCTGAACTTGTCAAGGTTTAAACGACGGCTTTTGTCACGAGAGAGCCGGCTTACAGTGAGCTAGGATAAACTCGCCTTGTCTGCTGTAGTCTCTCTGCTATGTGGCCTGTTCGTACTCTTAGCAATGTCAATCTTTTAAAGACCCTGAACTTGCTAAGGTTTAAACGACGGATTTATGTCACGTGAGAGCCGGCTTACGAGGTTTTCAGGCTTTTATGCCTAGCTTCTTCGGAAGCAATAAATTTTTTTTTCACAAAAACAAGAACTATCTTGTCCTGCTGTGCCTTTAAAGCTGGCTTATAGGGCAAGAGATATGTAAATTACTTGTTTTTTGCAGGCATTTTTCATGATAAGATTCTAAGTTTTTTGGGTAACTCCGGCTTGGCATTGCTCATGGAATATAACCCGCCGGGCGAGTCAAGGCAGTCAGACGATTATATTTCAAGACAATTATGCTAAATCGCCGGTGTATGGGCTGAAAGAAGTTTAAAAAGTGCACGAAGGCACAAGAGCAGGCGATTAAGTGTTTTCTACTGCTATTACAAGGCTGTCAAGGAGCCCAAAATCTGTGGACTTAGGTTTTTGCAGCAAAATATAACCCGGCATATTAACAGGCCGGGTTACCTTCACATGAAGCCAACTCTTCATTTCACTCATCGTCGGATCATCATGCGCAGGGTCTTCGGTCTCCCGGATCTGAAGGTTGTCCACATCCGAGTTGCACTTCGTTAAGGCCTCAAAAACGGCTTCGTCATGCATGATTGGAGATGGGTCAACATCAGGGGCAAAGAGGTGCTTACGACGTTGAGGAATCAGACTTTTTGCTTGAATGGTGGGCCCTTGAACCCGCTTATTATCCTCAGAATAAGCCGCCTGATATGACGACAGGTCGGCCTCTGCGGCCAGCCGGCTTGCCAATATTCGGGATGCCTTCATGCAATGGGCATAGTCCTCTTGGGTGAACTGCGAGCCGTCGTCTTTCAGCTGAGGAAAACCATCCATCATCTCGGCCGGGTTAAGCTCGGGCGAGTAAGCCAGTTACCGGCTCAAAGCATCCATTGCGCCCTTGCGGGCGGCTGATCTCTTCAGCTCTTCTATCTGCTTTGGGATGGTAGAGAGGACTTCTGGCACACCCTTCATAAACTTTGGAACGCCCCTCTCAGTCATAACAGCTTTAATGGTGAAGAGGGATCCGGCATACAGCTGTTCAGTAAGTGAATATAAAGCCTTCAACTTTAACAGACTGTCTCGTGAAAGTTGGCGACTTCGTTCACCTACAAGCAAGTCAAAACTTATAAGCCGCTTGGAAGGATTCTCGAAAGATTGTTTTGCAATGCATATTGATGGTTAACAACACTTACCAAAGACGGCTCCAATCATACGGGTTATCTAGCTTTTCAGATTGGTAAGCTTTTCAGTCACCATTTTAAGACGGCCCTCTGCGTCTTCTGCGCGCTTGGTCAGGGTGGCTTGGCTCGTTCCAGTAGATTTTTTGAGTGATTCGAGCTCCGTCTTGATTACCTCCAGCTCAGTCAAAGCGATCTGGTACTTGGCGTCGGCTTCCGCTCGGCCTTCTTGTTGCAGTGCCAGACTCTTCTTAAGGTCCGACACGTTCGACTCAGTGGCATTTAAAATTCCTGCACAAGACAAGTCATAACAAGGCAACATTGTCAGTTTTAAGCCGCCTGTCCGGCTCATACTGGTTTTTAGAAGATTGGCAGAGTCATTACAAGTCCCAAGCAGATTGCAAGCAATATACTTGACACTTGGGGGCTAATGTGTCTCAGTTCTTTCCTATAGACCCGGATCATCTTCAAGAAAATAACCCGGCACTTGGGGGCTACAGTTGGCTCTTATTCTATGATTGAGTGCCGGCTCATTACTTATATAATGACCCGACCCTTGGGGGCTACAGTTGGCTCTTATTCTATGATTGAGTGCTGGCTCATTACTTATATAATGACCCGGCCCTTGGGGGATACAGTTGGCTCTTATTCTATGATTAAGTGCCGGCTCATTACTTATATAATGACCCAGCCCTTGGGGGCTACAAGGTGATTCATCAAAAGATTGCAGGTGATTGAAGACCCGGCTAACCTTCTGAGAGGTAAACCGGCTCTTGGGGGCTACATAAGATTATATATGGAAAGGCAAGGGAAGTGGAGTACCTCGTATTTTTTCTTCATCATGCCAACCAAGTTGGCCTCCATGTCCCAGCTTGCAGAGAGACGGCTCAGATAGCCAGAGTGCAACTCGTCGGTAGTAAGTTTTTCTAAGTTAAGAAGATCAGATTAAGTCTTTCCTTCCTTAGGAGGGGCCGCCTCGTCTACACTGGTATGTTTTGATAGTACATTGGAGGGAGCTGGAGATTTATAAGCCGCCCCGGTAACAGTAACTTATTCATGAGAAGCCACATCTCCAGTTGTCGGCTGGGGGCTGGGCGGCTTAGGATCAGCTTCTGGATGGGCTGCAGGAGCCTCAATGTCCATATCAGCTGGTTCATTATGCTGAGGAGCTTTTTCATGGGCGTCCTTGTCAGCCTCAGACGGCTCAATGTGAGCTTCAGGGGTGTTAGGCTTTGGGTTTGCCGACTCTGGAACATCAGCAGTAGCGGTTGACCCGCCTACCTTCCTCCGTTTGGCTTGAGCCCTATGAGCAAAGGTGAAGTTACACGTCAATGAGCAAGGATAGACTATTAACGCACAAAGTGGGATATAAAAATACCTACCCCGGGTTGATAATAAGAGGAGGCAACTTTGAGGCGGTTGAGTCACCGGAAGAAGGAGGCGAGTCCTGGAAAGTTAGCATTGTCAAATACAAGTAAGTTGCAACACAAGATTAGCATACAGAAGAAATAAATTCAAGGCAAGGAAGTACTTCAATGCGTCGTTTCCGGGGAGCCGGATCATTTGGTAAGCCGGCTAAAAGTTCTTCAGAGCCAGTGCTCCGGGTCTGATGTCTGTTGTCGTCTTGCTGCTTCTTCAAAAGAAAGTTGGGATCCGAGTGAGCAAAAGGGCGAGAACATTTTACCTTCCGTACAGCCCGCCGTATTCTTTTTACTGGTAAAAGTTCCGAGTCAGAGGAGATAATGGTTACCTCTGCAAGATCAGCATGACTTGTTTCTGCTTCTTCCTATGAGTAATCATTGTCAATGAGTTGCATAAAGAGAAGACCAAGGGAGTCAAGTTCTACCTCCGAGTCATCCAGATCGAATAGTTCTTCGGTTGATTGCTCCTTCTTACGAGTCGGCGCCTTAGCTTTGGTCGCCTTGGGGACTTTTCTCTTCTTCTTGAGGGAGGCAGGTAAATTTTTGTTCCAGAAGGAAGAGCCGGCCTACATATGATAAAACGCATTGGCAAAAAGGTTAATAAAATATATGAAGTACAACATTAAAAGAATGGATGAGGGTTAGGTTGGAAAGACTTACATCTGGAGTCGGGTTAAGCGTGTAAAAAGGGTTTAACCCCATCTTGCTACAGGCGGTTTGAGGTTCTCCCAGCAATGACTTGACAATGGTATTGAGATCCTGGTCTGTCATGGGGGTCTGGTTGAAGCGTTGAGGATCAGACACCTCGCCAGTGTATTGGCACATTAAGGCGCTGTGGCGGCTCAACGGCAGAATCCTCCAAGAGACCCAGCAGCGGGTCAGATCAACACCTGTTAACCTGTTGGCTAACAGGGCCCTTATTTTCGAGAAGGTTGGGCCATATTGAGCGCGTTCTGCAGCGGACATCCGGTCTGGGAGCTCCGTATCAGTGCTGAGCCTGTAAGGACGGTAACCCGACAGTGGGTTCTCCCCTTCTGGTGAAGTGTCTTTGCAGTAAAACCAAGTTTTATTCCATTCTTTGGGATGACTCGGCAGAGTTGCTACTGGAAAGAGTACATCCCTCTGTCTTTGAAGAGTGACACCTCCAACCACGAGGCTCAATCCATCCGCCATTTCTGTTTGACGGTTGATGTAGAAGTACTCCTTGAAGAGGTCAACAGACGGCTCTTCTTGCAGATAAGCTTCGCAGAGGGTCTGGAACTGGCACAGATTGGTGACAGAGTTGGGGCCAATGTCTTGAGGGTGCAGGTTGAATGAGTGTAAGGCGTCTCAGAAAAATTTAGACCCGGGTGGAGAAAAACCACGGAGAAGATGGTCTGTGAACACAATAATTTCCCCATCCTCGGGCTTAGGAGTGGTTTCATTGCCCAGAACCCGCCAATGGATAATATCCTAAGCCGACAGAACTCCCATGGTGACAAAGTCCTTGAGTGATTCCTCAGTCACCCCAGACCTTACCCAGTTGCAAGAAGTTGGGACTCTACACATGCGGCGGCTTAAAAGACTGCGGAAGGGCATGAGTACATGGCAGGTTAGAAACGTATTATGACCAAGGCAGTTATGACTCTAAAAATGGTGATGGTATTTGGCGGGTCAGTATAAAATTATGAACCACCATGGCAGGCCGCAATATGACAATGTGAGCCGGCAGTACGACGACGGGTCAAGTTTGCCAGTGAGTATTGAGAAAAATATTAAGTATGGAGAAACAGATTCCAACAGCTACAACTATTGCTTGAGGATCTACGGGCGAGGTAAAAAGAAAAATATTCTTAAACCTCAAAGGCCAGTGGAAGAACAGGCAGATTCTATACGGATTAAAGTGAGCCAGCAATCTATAATGAGCATGGCATGCTGATGTCTACTACGCAACCTTCTTCTTGTAGACTCGTGTTGGGCCTCCAAGCGTAGAGTTTTGTAGGACAGTAGCAAATTTCCCTCAAGTGGATGACCTAAGGTTTATCAATCCATGGGAGGCGTAGGATGAAGATGGTCTCTCTCAAACAACCCTGCAATCAAATACAAGAAATCTCTTGTGCACTAGTTCGGCGAAGAGATGGTGATACAAGTGCAATATGGATGGTAGATATAGGTTTTTGTAATCTGAAAATATAAAAACAGCAAGGTAACTAATGATAAAAGTGAGCACAAACGGTATTGCAATGCTTAGAAACAAGGCCTAGGGTTCATACTTTCACTAGTGCAAGTTCTCTCAACAATACTGACATAGTTGAATCATATGTAAATCCCTCACGTGCGACAAAGAGTTCACTCCAAAGTCACAAATAGCGGAGAACAAACGAAGAAATTATTGTAGGGTACGAAACCACCTCAAAGTTATCTTTTCCGATCAATCTTATGAGCTATCCCTATAAGTGTCACGAACAGCCCTAGAGTTCGTACTAAAATAACACCTTAAGATACACATCAACCAAAACCCTAATGTCACCTAGATACTCCAATGTCACGACGAGTACCCATGGGCTTGATTATACGATATGCATCACACAATTTCTGATTCATCATGTTCAATCCAACACAAAGAACTTCAAAGAGTGCCCCAAAGTTTCTACCAGAGAGTCAAGACGAAAACATGTGCCAACCCCTATGCATAGATTCCCAAGGTCACGGAACCCGCAAGTTGATCACCAAAACTTACATCAAGTGGATCAATAGAACATCCCATTGTCACCACGTATATCCCATCGCAAGACATACATCAAGTGTTCTCAAATCCTTTAAAGACTCAATCCGATAAGTAAACTTCAAAGGGAAAACTCAATTCATCACAAGAAGATAGAGAGGGGAAAACTCCATATGATTCATCTATATTAATAAAGCTCACGGTACATCAAGATCGTGTCATCTCAAGAACACGAGAGAGAGAGATCAAACACATAGCTACTGGTACATACCCTCAGCCCCGAGGGTGAACTACTCCCTCCTCGTCATGGAGACCGCCGGGATGATGAAGATGGCCTCCGGTGATGGTTTCCCCCTCTGGCAGGGTGCCGGAACGGGCTCCCGATTGGTTTTTCGTGGCTACAGTGGCTTGCAGCGGCGGAATTCCCGATCTAGGTTTCTTTCTGGGGGTTACGGGATTTATAGGAGTACTTGGCGTTGGAATCAAGTCAGGGGGACTCCCGAGGGGCCCACAAGCCAGGGGGGCGCGCCCTAGGGGGGGGGCGCCCCCTAGCCTTGTGGCTGCCTCGGGACTCCTCTCCGGTATATTTTTGCTCCAGTATTTTTTATATTTTCCAAAAATATTCTCCGTAAATTTTTATTCCGTTTGGACTCCGTTTGATATTCCTTTTCTGCGAAGCTCAAAAACAAGGAAAAAACAGAAACTGGCACTGGGCTCTAGGTTAATAGGTTAGTCCCAAAAATAATGTAAAATAGCATATTAATGCATATAAAACATCCAAAACCGATAATATAATAGCATGGAACAATAAAAAATTATAGATACATTGGAGACGTATCACATGCCTATTGAGCGGATGACCGCATGATTTGGGCGACGTTATAAAGCCTAAAGAAGTATTACTTCCTACGAAGAACGCTCCAATGAGCAAACGATGAACATGAAGAAAACCCGATGAACTCGGGGGAAATCTGAAAAAACTAGTGTAGATCTAAACAAGGGGCAAAGATGGAACCTTGAGGATGCGGGCGAAGGCGGGGATGCTCTGGACGTAATCAGGGTGATGCAGCGGCCGGTGTTGGAGAAGACGGCGAGGCCCGGACGGTGCGGCGAGCTTCGGCGGCGCGGGCGTCTGGAGGAAGAAGAAGAAGGCAGCGGCAGGGAAAGTGAAATTAATGGCCCCCCCGTGCCTATTTATAAGGATGTGATGGAGCAGCAACAGTCCGATGCAGAAATCGAGGAGACACAATGATGATTGACTAAGAAAGTGCCTCGATTCTCGGGCTGGTCATTTTAATGAAAAAGATTCGTTGTGACGTCTGGGGAATCTTTTTGATTTTCCTGATGATGTCATGGCGGGTCATGAAGATTGATCAGAGATGACGTCACCCATTTTTGGTGGGTCATGAAGATTTATTAGAGAACGCAAGATTCGCCAACCAGAAGACTTGAAGATTGACATGATTCGGTTCAAATCAATCTGGGGCCTAATGTTGGGGATATAACCCCATGATGAGACTCGCCCAGGTGGGGCCGGGTCATGAGGTTGGCGGCTTAGCGATAAGGTTTGGAATAAGCTTGCTCAATGGGCCTGGAGGCCCAGAGCCAGAAGACAATGTGTAACCCGGTGGCGGCTTGTTAGACAAGGCAGGTATAGTTAGAGGTGAGGTCGGTTATCAAGTATGACCCGACCCGGACTCTTGTAAGCCCAGGGCCTCGACCTGTGTATATAAAGGCGGGTTACCTAGGCGGCTTAGGCCACGGAAAACCTTTGATCGAGTACTAGGTCAAGCAAATCTGCTCCCTTGTAATCGATATCCAGTCAATACAACACAAAGCAGGACGTAGGCTATTACCTCCTTCGAGAGGGGCCGAACCTGGGTAAACCTGTGTCTTTCGTCCCGACCAACCCCTTTGAGTTAACCGCCATAGCGATGGCTCCACACCTAAGTCCTGACACTAGGACATCTGCCGTGACAAAACCACGACAGTAACAGTAGCGGTAATAGTAGTAGCAATAGTTTTGTAGCAGTTGGAACAGTAGCAGCAGCAATAGTAACTTAGCGAGAACAATAAGTGGAAAGCTCGTAGGCACTGGATCGGTGCACTCGTTGGATGATATTCATCATATAACAGTCATAACCTAGGGCGATACAGAACTAGCTCCAGTTCATCAATGTAATGTGGGCATGTATTCCGTAAATAGTCATACGTGCTTATGTAAAAGAACTTACATGACATCTTTTGTCCTACCCTCCCGTGGCAGCGGGGTCCATAAGGAAACTAAGGGATATTAAGGCCTCCTTTTAATAGAGAACCGGAACAAAGCATTAACGCATGGTGAATACATGAACTCCTCAAACTATGGTCATCACCGCGAAGTATCCCAAATATTGTCACTATGGGGTTGACGGATCATAACACGTAATAGGTGCATATGACTAGGCAAGATCAAATCAAGAACATGGATATGGAGATGATAACATAAACGGTTCAGATCTGAAATCATGGCACTCGGGCCCTAGTGACAAGCATTAGGCATAGCAAAGTCATAGCAACATCAATCTCAGAACATAGTGGATACTAGGGATCAAGCCCTAACAAAACTAACTCGATTACATGATGAATCTCATCCAACTCCTCACCGACCAGCAAGCCTACGAAGGAATTACTCACTCCCGGTGGGGAGCATCATGGAATTGGCGACGGAGAAGGGTTGGTGATGACGAAGACCGAAGATTCCCCTCTCCGGAGCCCCAAACGGGCTCCAGATCTGGCCTCCCGATGAAGAATAGGAGGTGGCGACGGCTCCGTAGTGTAAAACGTGATGAAACTTTATCTCTAATTTTTTTCTCCGAAAATAGAATGTATATTGGCGGAATTAGGGTCAGTGGGGCCATGAGGTGGGCACAACCCACCAGGGTCCTGGTGGGTGCTGTTCACCCTGGCCCCCCTCTTCGGTGGATTTTGGATCCAATAATTCTTATATATTCTGAAATAATTCTCCAAAAAGTTTCGTTGCATTCCGAGAACTTTTATTTCTGCACAAAAACAACACCATGGTAGTTCTGCTGAAAACAACGTTAGTCCGGGTTAGTTCCATTCAAATCATGCAAATTAGAGTCCAAAACAAGGGCAAAAGAGTTAGGAAAAGTAGATACGTTGGAGACGTTTCAGGCGTCGCAGAGCCGGCGTGCATGGGTGCGCGGGCGCGGAGCGGCGAATGCGCTGCGGATGCGCGGGCCGGATGGGGCAGCACGTGAGGGCGCTCGGACGAAGTGGCGCCGATGGGCGGGACGTGCGGGAGTGTGCTCGTGGGCGAGGGTGGAGGTGAGGCAGAGCCGACACGCGGGGCGGTGCGCGGGCTGTAGCGGGGGAAGCGCACGGGACGCGAGGAGGTCGCCGAAGGGGTGGCGAGGGCACAGCCACGGGCGGGGCAGAGCAGGGGAGGCGCGCGCGGCGACACGAAGTGGTGCGGGCGGATGGGGCGGGGCGCGGGGGCGCTATGACGGAGCGACGCCGGCGTGCAGGACGCGCGGGAGAGTGGCTGTGGGCAGGAGGGGTCCGGGGCGGCGGGGGAGGGGGTCGGGGCGTGGCATTGGAGATGCTCGCGCGGGGGCGGAGAGCAGCAGGGGCGGGGCTAGGACGGAGCGCATGCCTCCGGGGCAGGACGACGCCGAGGAGGGGGTGAGCTGCCGTGGTTGTGACATTGGAGGATGAACGGGGCGGTGGCTCTGCCCTCCCCCACATCTTCACGGGTGATGTCTACTACACAACTTTATTCTTGTAGACTCTGTTGGGCCTCCAAGCGCGGAGTGGATGACCTAAGGTTTATCAATCTTTGGGAGGTGTAGGATGAAGATGGTCTCTCTCAAACAACCCTATAATCAAATACAGGAAATCTCTTCTGTCTCCAACACACCCAATACAATGGCAAATTGTATAGTGCAACCCGACGCGAAAGAGAGGTTGTCAATCTCTCTACGGTAAAAAGATAGATTAGGTAGTGATAGATAGGAGAGATAGATCTCTCAAGAGCACAAAATAAAAAGGGTAAATAAAATATGCAGCAATATTTTTTTGGGTTTTTGGTTTTGTAGATCTGAAAACAAAGATTACAAAAAGATGGATCGGAAAGCAATATGTTGGAAAAGTAGACCCGGAGGCCGTAGGGTTCACTAGTGGCTTCTCTCATGAGTATAGCGCACGGTGGGTGAACGAATTACTGTTGGGCAATTGATAGAAAATTGAATGATCATGACGATATCCAAGGCGATGATCATTATATAGGCTTCACGTCCAAGATAGGTAGACCGACTCTTGCCTGCATCTACCTCTATTACTCCACACATCGACCGCTATCCAGCATGCATCTAGTGTATTAAGTTCATGGAAAAACAGAGTAATGCAATAAGAATGATGACATGATGTTGACAAGATCTATTCATGTAGGAATAGACCCCATCTTGTTATCCTTAATAGCAACGATACATGCGTGTCTTGCTGCCCCTTCTATCACTGGGAAAGAACACCGCAAGATCGAACCCATCACAAAGCACCTCTTCCCATGGCAAGAAAAATCGATTTAGTTGGCCTAACTAAACCAAAGATTCGAAGAAGAAATACGAGGCTATAAGTAATCATGCATATAAGAGATCAAAGAAGACTCAAAGAATATTCATGGATAGAAACTGATCATGAACTCAAAATTCATCGGATCCCAACAAACACACCGCAAAAGTTTACACCAAATAGATCCCCAAGAGACCATTGTATTGAGAATCATAAGAGAGAGAGAGAGAGGAAGCCATCTAGCTACTGCCTACGGACCCGTAGGTCTATGGTGGACTACTCACGCATCATCGGAGAGGCACCTATGAAGAAGATGAACCCCTCCGTGATGGTGTTTAGATTGGATCTCGAGGTTCTAGAACTTGCGGCGGCTGGAATTGTGTTTCGTCTACTCCCCTAGAGTTTTTGGAATATTTGGGAATTTATAGGCATCAGAGGCGGTGGAGAGGGGCCCTGAGGAGGGCACAACCCATCAGGGCGCGCCGGGGCCCCCTGGCGCGCCCTGGTGGGTTGTGGTCACCTCGGCCCACTTCTCCATCACTTCTTTGTCCCACCGGGTGTCTTCTGGTCTAGAAAAAATCTCCAAAAAGTTTCGTCGCGATTGGACTCCGTTTGGTATTGATTTTCTGCGAAGTAAAAAACAAGCAAAAACAGCAACTGGCACTTTGGCACTATGTCAATAGGTTAATCCCAAAAAATGATATAAAGTTGTTATAAAATGATTGTAAAATATCCAAGAATGATAATATAACATCATGGAACAAGCAAAAATTATAGATACGTTGGAGACGTATCAGCATCCCCAAGCTTAATTCCTACTCGTCCTCGAGTAGGTAAATGATAAAAACAGAATTTTTGATGTGGAATGCTGCCTAACATGTTCATCACATTCTTTTCTTCCTTGTATAGCATGGACATTTGGACTTGTAAAAAATTCAAAGCAATAGTCTAGTTTTAACATAATGACTTCAATACTCAAGCTTGTCAACAAGCAACCATGTCTTTCAAAATATCAACACTAAAGAAAGTTATCCCTAGCCCATCATGCTCAATCATTGATCCATTCATGAAACACACTCAAATATTAACTATGCCCAATTCTCAAGTACGATCATAGTGCCCCCTAGTTGGTGCTTATAAGAGAAGATGGAGACTCAAAGCAAAAGGAAAAATTGCATAAAGTAAATAGATAGGCCCTTCGCAGAGGGGAGTAGGGATTTCTAGAGGTGCCAGAGCTCAAGGTTTAAATTGAGATAGAAAAATATTTTGGGTGCTTTTCCTGTCAACGAAAACGACAAAGTAGTTCACAATACTTTCCATGCTAGATATACCATAGGCGGTTCCCAAACAGAAAATAAAGTTTATTCCCTTTTCCACCAAACTTTCACTTTCCATGGCGGGCCGTATCCACGGTTGCCTTCCATACCAACACTTTCCAAGGAATTTATTATTTGACAACATAAAGTAAATATTTTTTCTTTTTCATTTCAGGAATGGGCATCCCTATTACTGCCGCACTCTCGTGTAATGACAAGTGAATAAACACTAATCTTGAGAATAACACATCTAGCATGGAAAAATATTGGACACTCCCCACCGTTTCATGAGCGGTACGGGCACACAAAAGAGAAAATTTATTTTGAAATTTTAGAGATGGCACATACAAATTTTCTTGGAACGGCATGGAAATACCGCATATAGGTAGGTATAGTGGACTCATAAGGCAAAACTTGGTTTAAGGATTTTGGATGCACAAGTAGTATTTCTACTTAGTACAAATGGAGGCTAGCAAATAGATTGGGAAGCAACCAAACCAAGAAACGAAAATTCACATAAGCGAGCATTGAGCATAACTAACACCGAATAATGCACCACAAGTAAGATGTAACTTCATTGCATAACTATTGACTTTCGTGCATGCATAGGGAATCACAAACCTTAACACCAATATTCCTACTAAGCACAATTACTTACTAACATGACTCACATATTACTATCATCATGTTTCAAAACTATTACAAAGAATCAAGTTTAATTTGTCCGATGATCTTCATGAAAGTTTTTATTATATCCTCCTTGGATATCTATCACTTTGGGACTAGTTTCATATATTGCCATTGCTTTTTTGCAAGCTCAAAGAAATCTAAGTGAAGCACATGAGCATAAAGATTTCATCTCTCAAAAAGTTATAAGTGAAGCATGAGAGGATTTCTTCAAAATTTACTAACTCTCAAATTAATCTAAGTGAAGCATGAGAGTATTTATACAAAAATTTCCAAGCACACCGTGCTCAAAAAGATATAAGTGAAGCACTAGAGCAATTCTATAGCTCAAAAAGTTTAAGTGAAGCACATAGAGCAATTCTAACAAATCATAGAATGATTTTGGCCCTCTCAAATAGGTGTGTATAGCAAGGATACAAAGGAAAAACAAACAAGAAAAGCAAGCAAAGATACAAGACGCTCCAAGCAAAACTCATGATATGTGATGAATAAAAATATAGCTCCAAGTAAAATACCGATGGTCGTTAGAAGAAAGAGGGGATGCCACTTGGGGGCATCCCCAAGCTTAGTTGCTTGTTACTCTTTGGATATATCTTGGGGGTGCGGTAGCATCCCCAAGCTTAGTCTTTTTATCACTCCTTATTCCTTCATCCATCGTGATCTCACCCAAAACTTGAAAACTTCAATCACACAAAACTCAACAAAATCTTCGTGAAATCCGTTAGTATAATAAAGCAAATCACTACTTTAGGTATGTGTTGCAAACCCATTCATATTTTATTATTGCATTATACCTACTGTATTTTAACTTTACCATGGCTCATACCCTTCAAAATAACCCATAGATTCATCAAAACAAGCACACAATGCAACGAAAACAGAATCTGTCTTAAACAGAACAGTCTGTAGTAATCTGTACTCTAACCATACTTATGTAATTCTAAAAATTCTGAAAAATTAGGAAAACGTAAGGAATTTGTATAGCAATACTGTTTTAAAATTTCATCTCAAGATCACGTTCCAGCGAAAAACGAAAATTCATATACTGGACGCAAAGTTTCTGTTTCAGATTCAGCATCATTTCTACTCATCCTATGAATCATCATAAAGGCTTTACTTGGCACAAACACTAAATAAACTATAAAAACACAATTATAACAGAGGTATAATTGTGTCAACACTCAAAAACAGAAAGGAAAAAGCAAAAATTTATTTATTCATTGGGTTGCCTCCCAACAAGCGCTATCGTTTTACGCCCCTAGCTGGGCATAACACATAGATTCAAGTATTATCATCTTTGGTTTTGGATCCATAGGATGCCCTCATGATTGATTCATATGGTGGATTAATTCTTGTTCTAGGAAAGTGTTACATACCCTTTCTCAAGGGAAATTGGAAACAAATATTGCCTTCTTTCATATCAATCACGGCACCTATAGTGCGTAAAAACGGTCTACCAAGTATAATGGGACAAGACGGATTGCAATAAATATCAAGCTCAATAAAATCAATAGGCACATAGTTCCTATTTGCAAGAATAAGAACATCATTAATTCTTCCCAAAGGCTTTTTAATAGTAGAATCCGCCAAGTGCAAATTAGAGAACATTCTTCAATATTGGTAAGACCAAGCACATCACATAGAGATTTCGGAATCGTGGAAACACTAGCACCCAAATCACACAAAGCAAAGCATTCATAATTTATAATCTTGACCTTAATGGTAGGTTCCCACTCATCATGTAATTTTCTAGGAATAGAAATCTCCAACTCCAACTTTTCTTCAAAAGATTTCGTCATGGCTTCAACAATATGTTTAGTAAAAGCTTTATTTTGCTCATAAGCATGGGGTGAATTCAACATGGATTGTAGAAAAGAAATACATTCAATCAAAGAGCAACTATCATTGCAATCCAAGATAGTGGGCACATGACTAGTTAAAGTTTTGACCTCTTCAAACCCACTTTTAGCAAAATTTTCATCAAGATTTTCACCCTCCAAATTATTGGGACGCCTTCTAGCTAAAGTTGACTCGACTTCAGTCCCTTCATTATCAATCTTAATATTACTAAACAAAGAATCAATAGAAGAAACACCAATCACTTTAAGATCTTCATCTTTTTTATCCTCTAGAGAGATTGGTTTGGCGGCCATTTGATTTATCAAAGTAGCTTGCGCATCGGAGATTTTACCAAGCAAATTTTCAGCATGAGCATATTTAGATTGAAGATTGCAAACTTCTCTACTAATTTCATCAAGTTGTTTCGTTATGGCATCTAGCACGGTAGAGTGTTCTCTAAGCTCATCGGTAAAATACTTATTATGCTCAAATTGTGTTGTCATATATTCCTTAGTACTTTTCTCAATTTCAAGCAAAATATTGGGGTAAGGAATATCATAGTACTTTTGTTGAGGCATCATTACTATGCAAACAAGATTGCAAGCAAGGAAGAGATCCGGCATGAAAAAGGAAAACGAAAAAGAGGGCGAATAAAACGGCAAATTGGTGAAGTGGGGGAGAGGAAAACGAGAGGCAAATGACAATTAATGTAATTGCAAGGAGATGAGATTTCTGATTAGGAACCTGGTAGATGATGATGGAGTCCCCTTGGCGCCTACGATAGGCACGTAGAAGAGACCGCTTCCTCCCCGGCAAAGGCGCCAGAAATTCCTTTGACGTGGCTTGAGACTGTGTCGGTATTTCCCAAAAGAGGAAGGGATGATGCAGCACATCGACGGTAAGTATTTCCCTCAGTTATGAAACCAAGGTTATCGAACCAGTAGGAGGATCACCACCACCCATAAGCAGCACCTGCACACAAACAACAAATACTTGCAACCCAACGCGAAAGATAGGTTGTCAATCTCTCTACGGTAAAAAGATAGATTAGGTAGTGATAGATAGGAGAGATATATCTCTCAAGAGCACAAAATAAAAAGGGCAAATAAAATATGTAGCAATATATTTTTGGGTTTTTGGTTTTGTAGATCTGAAAACAAAGATTGCAAAAAGATAGATCGGAAAGCAATATGTTGGAAAAGTAGACCCGGGGGCCGTAGGGTTCACTAGTGGCTTCTCTCATAAGTATAGCGCACGGTGGGTGAACGAATTACTGTTGGGCAATTGATAGAAAATTGAATAATCATGACGATATCCAAGGAGATGATCATTATATAGGCATCACGTCCAAGATAGGTAGACCGACTCCTGCCTGCATCTACCTCTATTACTCCACACATCGACCGCTATCCAGCATGCATCTAGTGTATTAAGTTCATGGAAAAACGGAGTAATGCAATAAGAACGATGACATGATGTAGACAAGATCTATTCATGTAGGAATAGACCCCATCTTGTTATCCTTAATAGCAACGATACATGCGTGTCTTGCTGCCCCTTCTGTCACTGGGAAAGAACACCACAAGATCGAACCCATCACAAAGCACCTCTTCTCACGGCAAGAAAAATCGATCTAGTTAGCCTAACTAAACCAAAGATTTGAAGAAGAAATATGAGGCTATATGTAATCTTGCATATAAGAGATCAAAGAAGAATCAAATAATATTCATGGATAGAAACTGATCATGAACTCAAAATTCATCGGATCCCAACAAACACACCGCAAATGTTTACATCAAATAGATCTCCAAGAGACCATTGTATTGAGAATCATAAGAGAGAGAGAAAGCCATCTAGCTACTGCCTACGGACCCGTAGGTCTATGGTGGACTACTCACGCATCATCAGAGAGGCACCTATGAAGAAGATGAACCCCTCCGTGATGGTGTTTAGATTGGATCTCAAGGTTCTGGAACTTGTGGCGGCTGGAATTGTGTTTCGTCGACTCCCCTAGGGTTTTTGGAATATTTGGGAGTTTATAGGCATCAGAGGCGGTGGAGAGGGGCCCCGAGGAGGGAACAACCCATCAGGGCATGACGGGGCCCCCCTGGCGTGCCCTGGTGGGTTGTGGTCTCCTCGGCCCACTTCTCCATCACTTCTTTGGCCCACCGGGTGTCTTCTGGTCCAGAAAAAATCTCCAAAAAGTTTCGTCGCGATTGGACTCCGTTTGGTATTGATTTTCGGCGAAGTAAAAAACAAGCAAAAACAACAACTGGCACTTTGGCACTATGTCAATAGGTTAGTCCCAAAAAATGATATAAAATTGTTATGAAATGATTGTAAAACATCCAACAATGATAATATAACATCATGGAACAAGCAAAAATTATAGATACGTTGGAGACGTATCATATAGGTGCACTAGTTCGGCAAAGAGATGGTGATACAAGTGCAATATGGATAGTAGATATAGGTTTTTGTAATCTGAAAATATAAAAACAGCAAGGTAGCAAGTGGCAAAGAGCAAGCTAAACACTGTATAAATGCTTGGAAATACGGCATAGGGTTCATACTTTCACTAGTGTAATCTTTCAACAATGCTAACATAATAGAATCATAAGATCATCCCTCAACATGCGATAAAGAATCACTCCAAAGTTCATATCTAGTGGAGACCATAAGATGAAATTGTTGTAGGTAGTAGAACCACCTTAAAGTTATCCTTTCTGATCAATCTATTGAGCTATTCCTATAAGTGTCACAAACATCCCTAGAGTTCGTACTAAAATAACACCTATGATACATATCAATCAACCCTAATGTCACCTAGATAGTCCAATGTCACCACAAATATTCGTGGGTTAATTATCTGACATGCATCAAACAATTTCAGATTCATCATATTCAATCCAACACAAAGAATTTCAAAGAGTACCCCAAGATTTCTATCGGAGAAATTAGGATGAAAATGTGCAATCAATGCATGTGCATAGATTCCCTAGGTCACCGGAATCCGCAAGTTGATACCATAACATATATCAAGTAAATCAATAGAACACCCCATTGTTACCACGGGTATCCATATGCATGACATACATGAAGTGATCTCAAACCCAAAGTATTCAATCCAACATAACGAGATCTCAAAGGGAAAGATTCAGTTCATTACAACAAGGTAGCAAGGGAATAACATCATATGATCCAACTATATTAACAAAGCTCATGATACATCAAGATCGTGACATCTCAAGAACACGAGAGAGAGAGGGATCAATCACATAGCTACTGTTACATACCCTCACCCCCGAGGGTGAACTACTCCCTCCTCATTATGGACACCGCCGGGATGATGAAAATGGGATGCGGTGATGATTGCCCCCTCCGACAGGGTGCCGGAACAGGGCTTCGGATGAGTTTTCTTCAGTACAGAGGCTTGCCGCAGCGGAGCAGAATTTCTAGGTATATTTCTGAGGGTATTTGTACATATAGGATTTTTCGGCATTGGAATCACACTAAACAAAGCCACGAGGTGGTCCCAAGACATTGGGGTGCGCCTAGGGGGTCAGGGCGCCCTGATGGCTTGGGGGCACCTGGTGGTCCCCCTCTACTGGTTTTTCGCTCGAGTATTTCTTATATTTTCCATAAAAAATCATCAAAAAGTTTCGGGCGATTCCGAGAACTTTTATTTTCTGCATAAAAAAACAACACCATGGTAATTCTGCTGAAAACAACATCAGTCCGAGTTAGTTCTTATTAAATCATATAAAGTGCATTAAAACCATATAAAAGTATTATAAACATAGGTAAATATGGCATGAATACTTCATAAATTATCGATACGTTGGAGACGTATCTAAGTCCCCAAGCTTGATTCCTACTCGTCCTCGAGTAGGTAAATGATAAAAGAAATAATTTATGAAGTGTGAATGCTAGCATAGTATATAAGTTTGATCAATGATAATTTCAGTCACATTTCTAGCATCATAACCAACAACTTTTTCTCGTGAAACTCAATATGATAGAGTAGCAATCAATTCACATGTCATGGTTCAAACAATGCATTCTCTTAAACTTAACATCCTATGTTCTTAGTCATCAAACAATTTCAATGTATATTATTTTCAAGAAAGTCTCAATAAGAGCTCCAAATACTCAATTATCATATAGTCTTCTAAGATTGCTAATACTCAAAGCATATTTTTAGAACAAGCAGCATCCATAGAACACATATAAAGATAGGGGCTTAATGTTTCGCCTCCAACGCACTTATCATAAAGATAATTGTCAACAATAATGAATCATGATCAAATATATCTGACTTGATATATATGCCTAGATCTTTCCCCACAACATGATACTTGCCAACTGATGTCTACTACACAACTTTATTCTTGTAGACTCTGTTGGGCCTCCAAGCGCAGAGTTTTGTTGGACAGTAGCAAGTTTCCCTCAAGTGGATGACCTAAGGTTTATCAATCCGTGGGAGGTGTAGGATGAAGATGGTCTCTCTCAAACAACCCTGCAATCAAATACAAGAACCTCTTGTGTCCCCAACACACCCAATACAATGGCAAATTGTATAGGTGCACTAGTTCAAAGAAGAGATGGTGATACAAGTGCAATATGGATGGTAGATATAGGTTTCTGTAATCTGAAAATATAAAAACAGCAAGGTAACAAGTAGTAAACAATGAGAAAAACGGTATATTAATGCTTGGAAACAAGGCCTAGGGTTCATTCTTTCACTAGAGCAAT
Source organism: Elymus sibiricus (assembly GCA_039707655.1). Lineage (NCBI taxonomy): Eukaryota > Viridiplantae > Streptophyta > Magnoliopsida > Poales > Poaceae > Elymus > Elymus sibiricus. The sequence continues at coordinate 342,581,676 of CM077673.1, forward strand.
CTCCCAACAATGCTAACATAGTTGAATCATATGATCATCCCTCAACATGCAACAAAGAATCACTCCAAAGTTCCTATCTAGCAGAGAACATAAGATGAAATTGGTGTAGGTAGTAGAACCACCTCAAAGTTATTCTTTCCAATCAATCTTTTGAGCTATTCCTATAAGTTTCACAAACAGCCTTAGAGGTCGTACTAAAATAACACCAATGATACATATCAATTAACCCTAATGTCACCTACATACTCCAATGTCAGCTCAAGTATCCATGGGTGAATTATGCGACATGCATCGAACAATTTCAGATCTATCATATTCAATCCAACACAAAGAACTTCAAGGAGCACCCCAAGATTTCTATCGGAGAACGTAGGACAAGAACGTGTATCAACCCCTATGCATAGATTACCCCAATGTCACCTCGGGAATCCGCAAGTTGAGTACCAAAACATACATCAAGTGAATCAATAGAACACCCCATTGTCACCACAGGTATCCACATGCAAGACATATATCAAGTGTTTTCAAATCCAATATTCAATCCAACATAACGAGATCTCAAAGGGAAAGATTCAATTCATCACAACAAGATAACAAGGGAAACACACCATATGAACCAACTATATTAACAAAGTCCGTGATACATCAAGATCGTGCCATCTCAAGAACATGAGAGAGAGAGAGAGATCAAACACATAGATACTGGTACATACCCTCAGCCTCGAGGGTGAACTACTCCCTCCTCCTCATGGTCTCCGCCGGGATGATGAAGATGTCCACCGGATGATAATTTCCCTCTCCGGCAGGATACCGGAAAGGCTCCAGATTGGTTTTTCGTTGATACAGAGAGTTGCAGCGGTGGAACGGAGAGTCTCTCTTTATTTCTTGGGTTTCTGGGATTTATAGGATTTTTCAGCGTTGGAATCACGCGCAACAAAGCCACGTGGGCCCCACAAGCCAACACGGCGCAGCCTAGGGGGGCACCCTGATGGCTTGTGGCCCACAGGTGGCTCCCCTTCGGTGGTTCTTCGCTCCAATATTGCTTATTTCCTCCAGAAAAAATCATCAAAAAGTTTCGGCGATTCCGAGAACTTTCATTTTCTGCACAAAAACAACACCACGGTAATCTGCTGAAAACAGCGTAAGTCCGGGTTAGTTCTAAATAAATCATATAAAGTGCATCAAAATCATATAAAAGTATTGTAAACATAGGAAAATATGGCATGAATACTTCATAAAGTATTGATACATTGGAGACGTATCACCAACTAATAGATTAAGGTTGGAATAAGAAGTTGAGTCAATATGAAAAGTAAATAACATGAAACTAAATAACATAAAAGTAAATAGAATGTCCCTTCACAGAGGGAAGCAGGAATTTGTAGTGGTGCTAGAGCTCATTACTTAAAAAAGAGAGGAATATATTTTGGGTGGTGTGCCTTTCCTGTGAAAATTATGACAAGGGATTTCAATATCTTCCATGCTAAACACATTAATGGCGGTTCCCAAAAAGAATTGAAATTTTACTCCTCCTCGACCATTCAAACACAATCCATGGTGTTGTGGTTTTATCAACCCGGCAGATGTCCTCGTAACAGGACTTAGGTGTGAGGCCATCGCCGCTTGGTGGCGACTCGAAGGGGTTAAGCGAGAGAGAGTCGGGTTTAACCAGGTTCGGCCCCTCCTATGGAGGTAATAGCCTACGTCCTGCTTTTTGTGTATTGGATGGATAAATCTCGATTACTAGGGTGCGGAATCGCTAACCTAGCTATCGAGAGGTGGTAACTTGAGCCTTTCGGCCCTAGGGGTATGCCTTTATGTACAGGTCAAGCCCTAGGGTTTACAACAGAGTCCGGGTCATATTATGACCCGTGACTTACTACATCTCTAACTTATCTTGCACTTTAAGGAAACTTGAATCGGCGTCCTTAGCTTCATGGGCCTTGAGCCGCCGTCTTCAGGTTGTGGGTCGCCCGGCGTCTTGATCAGCCGCCACCTTACTTAGTTTGCACTTGGGACACGGCCCACTCTAAACCAGGCCACACGATGGTTCATGTGTTGACCCGGCCCAGCAGGGCGGGTTATACCGTGGAGTCATATCCCCGAAACATGGCGACCGAATCTACAGGTACCCTCCAAACAATCAACTTTCTAGGGGGAGTTCTTGTTTATTTAGTTTTGTATTATGCAGGACTGGGCATCATTTTTACCAACCTCTCTCATGCAACGACAAGTGAATAAACACTCATCGTGAGTTAAACACATTTGGCATGGAAGATACTGACCGCCCCATCGCTCCATGAGCGGTACAGGCATACAAACCAGATATTTATTTTGAAAGTTTTAGAGATGGCACATGCAAATTTACTTGAAATGGCAGTGAAATACCATATATAGGTAGGTATGGTGAACTCATGGAAGAAATTTGGCTCAAGGTTTTTGGATGCACAAGTAGTATCTCTACATAGTATGAAGTTTTGGCTAGCAAAAGGTTCTAAAAAGGCACCACATGTTGGAGGACCCATAACAATATAACTTCTATGCAAATATACCCAAACATAACCATTACGTTGTCTTCCTTTTCCAACATCAACTACTTGATCAAGTTTGAAAATAATTAATGGGTATTCACAATCATAAAATATGTCCGAGATAATATATTTGTATATGAAAGTTCTCTTACTTAATGGCCCCGGATGACTTTTCTTCGGTACAGAGGCTTGCGATGGCGGAGTGAAATTTCTAGGTTTATTTCTGAGGGTTTATGTATATATAGGATTTTTTGGCATTGGAATCACGCTAAACGGAGCCACAAGGTGGACCCAAGCCATCAGGGTGCCCCCAGGGGGTCAGGGCGCTCTGATGGCTTGGGGCACCTGGTGGCCCCCCTCTGGTGGTTCTTCGCTCCAGTATTTCTTATATTGTCTAGAAAAAATCATCAAAAAGTTTTGGGCGATTCCGACAACTTTTATTTTCTGCATATAAAAACAACACCACGGTAATTTTGCTGAAAACAACGTCAGTCTGGGTTAGTTCTAATTATAAAGTGCATCAAACCATATAAAAGTATTGTAAACATAGGTAAATATGGCCTGAGTACTTCATAAATTATCGATACGTTGGAGACATATGAACAGGCGCCGCCAGGAATAGGCGGGCGGCACATGCGCGTGGCCAGCGAGGTTCGGAGGCAAGGGGGGAAGCCGAGGACGGCCATGATGGCGCCGTCGATGGTGTTGTTCCAGGAGTGGAGGAAACCATAGGATTTAGCAGGTTTGGTGGAGAAGGGAGATGAAATCGGGCGTATGCGAGCCTGTGCCTCCGGGAGATGAAATTTTTGAGGAAGAACATAGCGGCCGGGAGCCTATCGCTGCTAGGAGCCCCCTGGGGTCTTTTATCGCCTGACCCCAAGGGGTACTGTAGACTGTAGATGATGTGTGGATACTGTAGATGACGATGCGCGCATCATAAATGATGACGCGTGCACTCTACACTTTATCAGCAATAGTGGCCAGGGGATGGCCTATCTTGTCCGCGTCGGGTCAGATGTGACGTTGTAGTTGAAGGTCTTGATATTCTTCATAATGGATAGCAGGGCACCCTTCAGGTACCGCATCTCCTAAAGGAACTGCTAAATCACTGCGGTATTCTTTTCTCCGTGCACCATAATATGCTTATTCTCAAGCCACCGAGAGCTCTTCCCTGCATCACTTTCACTTGGACGAGAGATGTCCCAATTGGAAGGTATACAAGAGCGGGAGATATTCTGAAACCCCATAGTTATGGATCAAATTGCTAAAATTATTTGCATGTAACCCGCCAAGGGGTCTCCGCGGATTAGATTCACCTTGTACTTCTTGGATTGATTGAGACCTCCTCCCCATAGGTGGACATGGATTTGGAGAAGTGGAGATGCCTGTCAGCGTCCCACGTTCTGAAGCAGGAGGGTGCACTTCCATAGAGTCCATAGATTCTTCCCCCGTGATGACTTCCTCGGTTCCCTCTCTTTCGAGCTCCATATGCAGCAGCCAAGCCTCGTCCTCAATGTTGTTGGAGGAGGAGGATAACATAGTTCTCGCGGAGGGCAGGAGCCCCTCCGAGATTGGATCTCTCTCTCTGTTTCTCTTCTGTTTTCGCGACTGGTTTTTGACCCTTTCACCGTTTCTTAAATATCTGGAGATCCGTAACTCCGACCGGGATGAAATTTTGAGGGGATTTTTATTGTGAAAATATCATTCTTGCGGCTGAAGGAGAGCCCCAACAAACTTAAGGGGGAGGCACAAGCCATCATGGCGCCCCCCTTGGCAGCACCCTGTTGGCTTGTGCCTCCCTCAGGCACCGTCTTGCATTGATTCCGACTCCCAAAATTCACATATATTCCAAAAAATCTTCGTAAATTTTTATCGTGTTTGGACTTCGTTTGATATGGAATTTCTGCGACACAAAACGCACACAAAAAACAGGAACTGGCACTGGGCACTGGATAAGGAAGTTAGTTCCAAAAATAATATAGAATGTTGCCAAAAGTATATGAAAGTTGTAGAATATTGGCATGAAGCAATCAAAAATTATAGATACGACGGAGATGTATCAGCATCCCCAAGCTTAATTCCTGCTCGTCCTCGAGCAGGTAAATGATAAAAAGATAATTTTTGATGTGGAATGCTACCTAACATAATCCAGAACAAATGTCTAATCATGGCATGAATATTAAGATACAAGTGATTCAAGGCAACAGTCTGACAAAAAGACATCCATACTCAGGTTTACTAGCAAACAATCATGTCCTTTCAAAATAACGATGCCAAAGACTTTTATCCCTACAAAATCATATAGCCTGTCATGCTTGGTCTTCCTAGCATAAAGTATAAATCATGAGCACCCCGGTGTCAAACCAAGCAATTGGATCGTACTTTTGCAATGCGCATCAACTTTTTATTCTTCACGCAATAGATGAGCGTGAACCATTTACGTAGCATAAGGGTGGAATAGAATATGGTGGTAGATATCAAAAGGGTTGAAAGTGGATAAGAAAGTCTCGCATCAACTCGACGTATCAACGGGCTATGGAGATGCCCATCAATAGATATCAATGCGAGGAGTAGGGATTGTCATGCAACGGATGCACTAGAGCTATAAGCATATGAAAGCTCGACTGAAGCTAAGTGGGTGTTCATCCAACTTGCTTGCGCATGAAGACCTCGGGTATATGAGTACGCCCGTCATCGGAATATACAAGCCAAGTTCTATAATGAAAATTTTCCACTAGCATATGGAAGTGACAAAACAAGAGACTCTCTATATGGAGAACATGGTGCCACTTTGAGACACAAGTGTGGTAAAGGATAGTAGCAAAGTCCCTTCTCTCTTTTTCTCTCATCTATTTGTTTTTTATGGTGGGCTTTTCTTTTTCCACCTCCCCCAATTTTTTTTATGGTGGGCTCATTTGGCCTCCCCCATTTTTATTTTTCGTCCGGAGTCTCATCCCGACTTATGGGGGGATCATAGTTTCCATCATCCTTTCCTCACCGAGACTATGCTCTAATAATGATGATCATCACACTTTTATTTACTTAAAACTCGATATGAAAAACTGATAGGATGATATGACTCTATATGAATGCCTCTGGCACTGTACCAGAATGTGCAATGATCTAGCGTAGCAAAAGATATCAAAAAATGGACAAGCCATGTAAATATCATGCTAGCTATCTTATGATCATGCAAAGAAATATGACAATGGAAATACAAGTCATATGAAGTGACGGTGGAAGTTGAATTGCAATATATCTCGGAATGGCTATGGAAATGCAATGATAGGTAAGTATGGTGGCTGTTTTGAGGAAGAAATAATAAGGCTTATGTGCAACAGAGCGTATCATGTCACGGGGTTTGGATGCACCAGCAAGATTTGCGCCGATCCTCGAGGTGAGAATGGGCAAGGCACGATACCGAAGAGGCTAGCAAATATGAGGTAGTGAGATTGCGTATGTCCATGGATTCACATTAGTTATAAAGAACTCATATACTTATTGCAAAGTTTTATTAGTTTTATCACAAATCAAAGTACTACTCACATGCTCCTAGGGAGGAGGTTGGGAGGAGTTAACCATCGTGCGCCCCCGATTCAACAGCACAAAGGATTTCAATCAAGGATAAATTATGCTCCAATCTTCATCGCATAACTAGAGACTATACGTGCATTCTTTGGGAATCACAAACCTTAACATCAATATTCTTACTAATCCACAATCATCCACTAGTGCACCCACACATTACTATCTTAATGTCGCAAAACTATTGCAGGGAATCAAACATATCATATTCAGTGATCTACAAGTTTTATGTAGGATTTTATGACTAACCACGTAAATGACCAATTCCCGTTGACTCTCTAAATAGGTATAAGTGAAGCATGAGAGTTTAATTTCTTTCTAAAAAAGACCTGGACATGCTCTAATAAATATAAGTGAAGCAAAAGAGCATTCTACAAATAACGGTTTTCTATATGCAGAGAAACAGGCATCCAACTTCAAATGATATAAGTGAAGCACAAGAAGCATTCTATAAAGCCATACTCAAAATATATAAGTGAAGTGCAAAGAGCATTCTATAAATCAACCATGGAATTTCCCAAACCATCATGGTGCATCGCCAAAAGGAAAATAAAAGGCACAAGACGCTCCAAGAATTTACGCATATCATGTGAAGAAAACAAAAACCGAAACATACCGATAGTTGTTGAACAAGAAAGATGGGATGCCTTTTAGGGCATCCCCAAGCTTAGACGCTTGAGTGTTCTTGAATATTTATTTGAGGTGCCTTGGGCATCCCCAAGCTTGAACTCTTTTCTCTCCTTGTTCTTCTCATATAGATACCTCCTCGATCTTCGAACACTTCATCCACACAAAACTTGACAGAACTTTCATTAGAAACGTTAGTACATAATCATCAAATTTCATCACGTCCTGACATAACATTATTGCATAATTATAATCTAACATTAACCACCGTATACTATCACAATTATATGGCTCCCAAGTCATTGGGGCTCAACAAGAATTCAAACATAAGCACGCAAAGCTACTATAACATCAAGCTATGAAAAACAGGATAGTCTGTAATGATCTATAGAGAAACTATACTTATGTAACTCAAAACATTCTGAGAAATTAGGACGTAATATAAAATTTGCATAGCAGTACTTTGTAAAAGTTTCAGAATTTTTGCACGCTCCAGTAAAATATGAAAATTCAAACACTACAGCAAAAGTTTCTGTTTTTACACAGCACATATCAAACAAACAATTCAAACATCCCAAAGGTAATTCTTGGCACATTATTTTTATAATACAATGGATTTGTACAAGGGGATTTTTTTTTTTGAAAAGTTGCTGTAATCAAGATTCACAAAGTTTCCATGGGCATGAACAAAAGTTAAAGGACGTCCCCCACTTCAACGGTGCTCATCTTTCTCACTTTCACTTCTCTTTTTGAAAAGGTTTTAAGTTCTCCACTTTTTTTTTGTTTTTAATTATTTTAAAAGCGCAAAACAGAAATAAATGAGTCTCTAAAACTTCCGGGTTGTCTCCCTGGCAGCGCTTTCTTTAAAGCCATTAAGCTAGGCATATAGTGCTCAAGTAATTGATCCACCCAGATCCCAAGGTATATCAAATCCAATTTTAATCAACAATGATTTGTAATTAAGTAGTGATCACAAAGTAATATATATCATGTGACAACGAAGTCTAACTCTCTTCCTATGCATTGGCATGTCATAGAAGAACAATTCATTCACACAAAGTAAATGCCAATTCATAGCATAAGTAATTTCTTGCAATTTTATCGTATTGGAAACATAGAGAGCTAAAGATTTGGTTCCTCTCTCATAATAACTGCAAGTAGGAGCAGCAAGCACATGCATATTAAATTCATCAAAATCATTATGTGTAGTGGTAAAACGCAACCCATCAATATAATCCTTAATAAGCGCAAACTTCTCCGATATAGTGTAGTTGGGAGAATTCAAAAAGATAATAGGACTATCATGTGTGGGTGCAACAGCAACAATTTCATGCTTAACATAAGGAACTATAGCAAGTTCTTCTCCATAAGCATAATTCATATTGGCATCAAGGCCACAAGCATAGCAAGCATCAAGTTCATCAAAAAGGGATATTTCAAACGAATCCAAGGGATCATAACAATCATCATAGCATTCATCCTTCAGTATGTGCGAAGGGAAATTAAACAATGTATGAGTTGAAGAGTTACTCTCATTAGAAGGTGGGCACGGGTAGCTAATCCGCTCTTCCTCCTTTTGTTCTTCGCTCTCCTCCTCATCTTTTTCATCCAATGAGCTCACAATTTCAGCAATTTCTTCTTCCATAGATTCCTGCAAAATATTAGTCTCTTCGAAGGCAGCAGACATTCTTGCAATAAATTCTTTTACATAAGCATTAGAAGCATAGTTTTCATAGCGATATTTGATTACGGCACCATTTTCAGATTTGTAAAGAGTAATATCATACTTTTCAATCAAAGTAGCAATTTCATAAGCACCCATAAAAGCAACAAATTCTTCAATTTGTTCAACATCATAATAACAATAGGCCTCCTTGGTATAAGAAGATCGTATTTCATTATCATTAAACACACAACGGTAGGGAAGGTGGTTTTCAGTGCCTTCAGAACAATAAGTGAAATCATATATTTCACATAAATTTGAAGCATAGCAACGTAAAGTATTGATTTGATGCCACAAGAGTTTCCCTTTTTAAGATATGCGGTGTCGCACATAATAAGCATGCTCATTTAATGATTTTCCCTCAACTAAGCTAGTTGGGTTTTTAACACGAGCACAAAGGGATCAAAGATGATCCAAGTAATAAGCTTCAGCTGTATGGTAGATTTTGGGTGGTTCCTCATCCACTGGGTTAGCAAGTACATCTATTTTTTTGGTATTTTGCGTTTCCTACCCATAACTAAAGATAGAAAACAACTAATAATAGAAAATAAAACAACTAATAACAGAAAATAAAAATTACTTAGTGATAAAGCAAACAAGCACACACGAGAATATCTACCACTACGGTATTGCTCCCCGGCAACGGCGCCAGAAAAAGGTCTTGATAACCCACAAGTGTAGGGGATCGAGTGTAGCCTATTTCGATAAGTAAGAGTGTCGAACCCAACAAGGAGCTAAAGGTAGAATTAATATTCTCTAAAGTTCTATCGACCACCGATACAACTCTACGCACGCTAACGCTTGCTTTAACTAGAACAAGTATGAAACTACTTTGCGGGAAAGAAACTAGAAGTACTTAGTAGGTGTAGATATAGTTTTGCAAGGTAATAAAGAGCAAGTAAATAAAAGTTAGGGGTTATTTAGATAAAGATAAAATAGGTAAATTGTTTAGTAAAGCTTTTTGTAGCACAAGAGAAAGATTTGTCCCTAGGCAATCGATAACTAGACCGGTATCATTGTTGCAGTTTTATATGAGGGAGAGGCATACGCTAACATACTTTCCATACTTAGATCATATGCACTTATGTTGGAATTCTAGCAAGCATCTGCAACTACTAGAAATTCATTAAGGTAAACCCAATCATAGCATTAAACATCAAGTCCCCTTTATCCCATACGTAAACAATCCCCTTACTCGGGTGTAAGCTTCTGTCACTCTAGCAGCCCACTATAAGCGAATCATAAACATATTGCAACACCCTATAGCGGGGATCCCACATGCTTGTTGTCGGGTCACGACGCACACAATCACCTATGGGACCAAGGGCCACTTTGTGGTTCGGCAGGGGTGAGGTCACGTTGCACAAAGAGCGAAGGTCATGAGACAACGCGACGATGAGACGCTAGTGTTTTACCCAGGTTCGGGCCGCTGAGAATCATAAAACCCTACTCCTGCTTTGGTGGATTGATCGAAGGAACACGAAGCACACGCAGCGCGCAAACCCGGCAACGTTGCCTTCGGGAGAGCTGCTACGCTAGTACAAGTGTCCAAATGTCCGAATCTCTAGCTAGGTCACCTTGGGCCCCCTTTTATAGCTCAAGGGGCAACCACAGTGGCAAAACAGACATTATCTATTGATTAGATAGCTAACGGTGCAATCATACCTAACTCTGGCACTTAGGACAAAATGCCATAAATGCTAGTCTAGGTGGCGTGCGGGGGTGCATCCCCGGTAGGCTCTTACCACCGCTTAGCTGGCTGTTGCTTAGTATCTTGACACGCCTCTGGACGGGTGTCAAGTGGGCATAATCTGCTTCTCGGCAAGTCGCTGGGCTGTCCTGGCTCCTGGTGGCCACCTGTGAAGGCGCCGACAAACTCGTTGCACAAGTCAGCCCATGATGAAATAGAGTTCTCCGGCAGGTGCATCAGCCACGATCTCACATTTGGCTTGACTGCCAAAGGGAAATACTTGGCGAGCACCTTCTCATCTCTTCCTCCGGTGGCTTGAACGGCTATTGTATAGATGCCCAGGAACTTCGCCGGGTTTAGCTTCCCGTCATATTTCTCCGTCAGCTCAGGCTTGAAAGCTCGGGCCAATGGCGAACGGACCTGTCGCAGCTCGCGAGTGAAGGCATGGCACCCAACCTCATAAGGCAGGTACCCGCCAACACTGGGCGCGGGGTCGCCAGCATCTGGGCCGTTGCGCCTGTCGGATTGGCGGTGTGCTTCCCGGCGTCGCTCTATGGTGACTCTCGCTTCTTCCCTCCGCCGGTCTTCCAGGACACGCCGCTGGTCCCAGTGATCGCGCGGGCCGGACGAGACCATAGATGCCTCGTCGGGCTCGTCGACACATGGAGTTTGTTGTGGCTGCCTCTGGGTGTGTTGTTGCATAGGGGATTGCACCGTTGGCGCGGCCCCCTCGACACGATCGTCAGCCCGGGCCGCCGTCTCCGTCTGCGGGTATCTCGACGGCTCTGCATGCTGTGATTTGCTGGCTTCGACGAAGCCCATCAGACTCTGGATGGTGGCTCTCCACTCGTCCATCTTGGCAGCCGCCGGCGGGAAGTTCAGCAGCAGTTGGGCCCGCGTCATCGCTTATTCTGCCGTGGCCGGCATGGCTAGGGAGGTAGATCGCGACATCGCTCGACTCCTGTTGAACCAAGAGGGGCGTCGCCGTATTCTTGTCACCGTGCATCGGTCGCCGGGGCGGTCTGACGTGGAGGAGGCCGAACTTGCGGGTCTACAGCCCCGATCGGCGCCCCGTCTTGCTCCGGACGAGGCGCGTGCCCAGCAGTCGCGCCTGTGATAGGCGCAGCTGAAGGATCACTGCTTGCCCCAGATTGGGCGCCTCCGTTGCGGCCGCGGCCACCAGTGCGGCAGGGACGTGGAGACCAAACGTTTCCTCCTCCCGCAGCACTTGGGCCGAGCTTGCCAGAATGTTGCTGCTGTCGCTCCTCTTCGGCGTTCCTTGCTCCAGCTTCTGTCACCGGGGACACGACGGCGGCGCCGCCTGCGCCAGCCGCGTCGCCAACGATGCCCACCTCATTCACCGCCGCCGCGGCGCCGATGATGTCCGCAGCTGCATGCGAGGGGGCCTTCAAAGTGGAGGGATGCGCGGTCGCGCCAGCCTTCTTCTTGGGAGCCATGGATGAAGAAGACGGCGATGAAGATCAACGTGCTGCTTACGATCTCAGGTTCGCGCAAATGACGCCGCCCCCACCTGGCGCGGAAAAGATGTCGGGTCATGATGCACATGATCACCTATGGGACCAAGGGCCCCTTTATGGTTCGGCAGGGGTGAGGTCACGTTGCACAAAGAGCGGAGGTCATGAGACAGCGCGACGATGAGACGCTGATGTTTTACCCAGGTTCGGGCCGCTGAGAAGCGTAAAACCCTACTCCTGCTTTGGTGGATTGATCGGGGGAACACGAAGCACACGCAACGCTCAAACCTGGCAAGGTTGCCTTCGGGAGAGCTACTACGCTAGTACAAGTGTCCAAAGGTCCAAATCTTTAGCTAGGTCGCCTTGGGCCTCCCTTTATAGCTCAAGGGGCAACCATGGTGGCAAAACATACATTATCTAGTGATTAGATAGCTAATAGTGCTATCATACCCAACTCTGGCACTTAGGACAAAATGCCATAAATGCTAGTCTAGGTGGCGTGCGGGGGTGCATCCCCGGTAGGCTCTTACCATCGCTTAGCTGGCTGTTGCTTAGTATCTTGACACGCCTCTGGACGGGTGTCAAGTGGGCATAATCTGCTTCCCGGCGCGTCGCCACGTCTTTAGCGAGAGCCACTTAGCCACTCGAGGGCTCGACACCGCATCGACAACTGACTGGCGTTGCGATGCGGTGGAGCGGTGGCCGATCGGCTCGCGCCTGCCGGGGGGATGGCTTGCCGGGTATTCCTGAAGATGTGCGCATCTCGGTCCCCGGCAGGCACCTGGGACATGGCTGGCGCGGCTCGGGCCTGTATTGGGCCGTTGCATCGTCCTTGCCGGCGTTGCTAGCCATCGTAGGCTGCCTCTGCCGGGGTCTTGGTCTTGGATGTTGGCTTCATCTTGTTGATGCGCTCCTTGATCTCACATAGAGCGGCTTCTCTGGTTTGGACTGGGTCTTGAGTGGCTTTTGCTACTACTGCCTGTGCATAAGTCAGGGGCATTGGGTACCCCATTCCTAGTGCACCGACAGGAGCCCCGGGTCTGGCCAAAACGCGCTCGTCCAGCGCCATTGGGTCAGGCCCAAAATTTATGCACAAGCACACAATATGAGGGAGTAACTGCCGGCTTTCAAGCCAGCACTTACCCACTACCTCAGGTTGTTTCCGCCACGTGCGCCACATGCACTGCGGTGAGTTTGGGGTGGATGCGCATGGCTCACAAGCGTGGGAGTGGCAGAAACTGCAGCGCCAGGGATTGGAGTAATGGGGCGGTTACCTGTTCGCCCGTGATCGTGGGCAGTGGGATTGGTGGAGATGGGCGGCCGCCTTGGAGCGAAGGAGAGCCAGCCCCCGTGCCCTTCCATATAAATTAGGGGGTCACAGCGGGCGGTGCTCATCCATCCCCTTCTCCTCCTCAATCTCGAGTTCACATTGCTTGCCCTTCTTCTCCATCTCCGTCTTTGGATGCACTAGTCACCACCATGACGAGGGGGCGAGAACGGCCACTGGCTTCCATCGCGGCGACGAGAGCTCCCTTCGGGATCATGCCGCTGCTTCAGCCGCAGCGACGGGAGGCGGTTCCAGCACACGCGGTGGGAGCACCGGAAGAGGCCGGGGCCGGCGCGGGGCTCGCGGCCGGGGGAGGCAGAGCGCCACACCCGATCCTTCTCCGGCAGCGGTTCCTTCTCCAGCAATGGGACATACTGAAGATACGGCATTGGAGTTCGTCGTCAGGCTGCGTGGCCCTCTCCGTAGCCGCTTGCGACTCCCTTGCCCTTTTGCCAGGGTGATGGAGGTCGACAAGACGCACACGATGTGGTTGCGTGCGCATGGCTGCCGTAATGGTGCCGTGCAGGCTGGCGTCGAGTTTCTGGCGCCCCGCATCATGCTCCTCGGGTGCGGGTGGAAAACCTTCACACGTGCCCATAACTTCATGGATGGGTATGTCCTCCGCTTCAAGCTGGTGGAGGCCTACACGCTCTCCATCAAGATCTACGGGCATTTGGGCGCTCGTCTAGGCTGCTACGAAGAGAGCTCGAGTGACGATGAAAGCTCCTCCTCGAGCGACAGCGATGAGGAGGACAGTGTCGGTGAAGAGGCAACAGCGAGCCCCCGGCCGTCAAGTCGGAGTACCACGGCTCGGGCCTCAGCTGACTGTCGGTCGCACCATCACTGTCAGCAAGCCCTCCCCCCGGCAGAGCGATTTGCCGAGGGTTCTTGACTTGGGCGCCGCCTCCTCCCTCAGCTGGACCTTGGAAGGCTCGTGGACTTCGGCTTCGTCTTCCTTGCCGGTGGCCCTGCCGAGCCACGCCCTGCCTGAAGGGTAACACAACAAAAAATAAAAAAATTCCGACCTACGCACCAGCCCAGGACCACTATGGAGACTGCATACAAGGTTTGATCTTTTTCGTTACCGACTCGTAGCGCAGCGGAAGTAGAGTCGATGACGATCGGCGGTGCAGATCCCCGCAGCTAGGATTTACAACCTCCCAACTGCGAGGATGTATACCCTCATCCGTCCCTCGGACAGCCCTTCGGGAGGCGGTCGGACAGTCCCCCGGACGGTGTCACGGACAGCCCTTCGGGAGGACCATCGAAACTCGGACAGTCACTCGGACAGCCCTTCGGGAGGACCCTCGAAACTCGGACAGCCCTTCGGGAGGCACTCTCGAACTAAGACCGAAACTACGATCTCTCTACAGAGTTGCACACATACGGTGTCATCTATCCGGCAGGGCTTCGCCGTCCAGAACTAGTTCCCACCGGAACCCAGACAGCCTTTCGGCTCTACGAAACTATTTCGCTGGGAGGGAGAGAGAAAGCCAGATCATGCATGGCACTTGTATGTGAGAAAGAGTGAGGATTTAGGCAGCACCCTCCACCCCTATTTATAGGCCAATCCCAAGGGTGGCTTCTCCAAGAAGCCAAGGGGAAAAATACCAAAGGGTCCTCAAGGTGGCTTCTCCAAGAAGCCACCCAAAAAGCACTTTCATTATTCACGACGACATTTTTCAGCGTCCGTTCAAACCGAAAATATTTATGTGGGCCTAGAACATTTCCAGTACCCACAAAAATAATTTTCGACGCATTCCGAAACAATTCCGGATTAGTGATTTTCATCTGCGAAAAGTAAACAAAGCAGTTCCGGCAGCTCCGGAACATTTCCGGTTTTTCTTCCGGAAATTTCCCAGAAGTTTCCAGAATGATTCTGGCACCCTCCAAGAATTATTAGGCGTGTGCCGAAACCAATTTGACTTAATGGTGTACTCCGACACAACTTTTTGGTTTAGTGATTTTCATCTGTGAAAAGCATCTAAAGCGGTTCCGGCAGTCCGGAACATTTCCGGTTTTTGTCTCTGAAAAATCTCAGAAGTTACCGGAACAATTCTGGTACCCTCCAATAATTTCCAGGCATGTGCCGAAACCAATTTGACTTAATGGTACACTCCGAAACAACTTTTCGGTTTTACCGAAACTCTTCCGGTGTTCTCTCTCCGGAACTCTTCCGTTGTCTCCGAAACTTTTTCGGTGAATTTCTCTCAGACTCCGTGTCTAGTATTCAACAGATAGATGACCCTTAAGCATGTGACCCTATAGGTTCGGTGAAGTATAGACATGACCCGGAATCCCTTCCGATCAATGATCAACATCGGAGCCGTGGACACCCATATTGACCCCTATACCCACACGAATGAATATTCGAGTGAACCTCCAGTTGCCGAGTGCTATTCCTGTTGCTTCGCGATATGTTACAAATACCGAGGTGAGACATGTTGGCATCCCCGTGGATCAACAACTTGTCCACTATGCCAGTTACCTCGTTACCGGTATTGTTTTCTTTTCTCGTTCCGTGTTCCGGCATCCCCGTGATCAAATCACAAAGTGTCTGGCCAGACGATAATGGATACCGTAACACCGAGAGGGCCCAGATATATCTCTCCATCGTCGGAGGAGCAAATCCGAATCTTGAGCTATCAAGTTACTTGACATACTTTTCCATGAACCCGTAAGCCGCCGTAATAGCCACCCATTTACGGATGACGTTTAACAAACCCCAAAGTTCATGAAGCAAGCATGAAGAAACTCGATACTCTCATGGTCTAAGGAATCATGCAAACGTTAACCATCTCTATGTTATTAACCATTAACTTGTGACGAATGAATCTCATAGCATAACATAAATTCGGGTCGATTCAACACAAATGTTCTGCTAACATTGTGCCCTCAAAGTTGCTGGCATAGACATGCCCATGATCAGGAAAACAGAACCATCATGCAATACTTGAGCTAGTCTTAGAGGCCAGACTAGGAATACATTTTACCGTTTATTATTCCACACGTGCATATGAGTTTTCCTCCGAGCCTCGTGGTTATTGTAGACTTGAGAACCATAGCAGTTATAGCATGGAACATAAACCTAATTATGAATAGGGAGATAATCAATAACATTTATTATTGCCTCTAGGGCATATCTCCTACAGACTCCCACTTGCACTAGAGTCAATAATCTAGTTAATGCTAATGCACTTTACACATGTGGCACATTGGTGTAAAATATGCTTCGCATGTGGTATAGCCTGATGTCCAACGGATCTGACGACTTCAGCTCCGTGTGTAACTTTGTATATCCTTGCGTTTTCACGCTTTCACAAAATTCATATTTTGTGTGGACTGGGCTTTGCATATGTGTGAATCATTGGTCGAAACCTGATTCCTCAGACTGAGCTATGGAGCAACTATCTGCAATAGTGTCCCATAGACCAAAGCCATCTTGGAACCATACTAAGTTCATGAATGAACTATATGATTCAACAACTTCTTTGTCGCTTCTAAAGCGTCAACATACTTAGCCTTTGTTATAAAATTCGCCACAGTATCTTGTTTGGAACAATTTCCAACTACCGTGCCACCATGTTGTGTATTACACAAAACCCTTATCTTAAATTGAAAATTGCATGGAGCATTGATGAAGACTGTATCGATGTAATTACTTACAACGAGCACTTCATAATCTCTGCTTGCGAGAAAACATGTCATCAGTACTGATCTAGTACTCAATGACATCTTTCACTGTTGTCCCATGATCAATACTTTGATCACTTTGGTATCTATACTCGCAACAACTTTGGAGTATTGGACATATCTGGTTGTTTTTACATACCATGGAATACATGATTAATCCAAACACAAGAGTGTGTGGAATCACCATCATGTATTTTGCTCATCAGTGTTTTGGGACACCGAGTCTTGCAAAAACTCTTTCCATGTGACTTCGGCAAGAATCACTCCTTGACGTTTTTCAATGCTAAAAGGTTTTAGCATTTTGTCAATATGTATCTTTGATCAGCCCCATTAGGTAAATCTATCTCCATATATCATCATGCCTAATATCAAGGCTATTTAGCCCAAGCACTTCATCGAAAAAACTATTTTCAAATGAAGTCCTAATTCGTGTCAAGAAATTTATTTCCAATTAACAATGTGTCAAGCACACAAGGTTTTTAGAAATATTATTATGCTCCCACTTATTTTCTTGAATCACAAGCATCTTCGTTACCCATTGATGAAGTCAAAAACCCTTTTCGACCATTTCATCAAAACACGAAGATTCCAACTCCATTTTGCTCTCTTCTGTCCATTGCTGGAACTCTGAAGTTTACATACTTACTAGCATCCTCTGGACTGACAAAATACCTTGGACTGTAACACATGCAAGTCCTTGGTTACATTTCCATCAGATGGAAATCCTTTCGTCATCCATGTTTCCTATCTCATGATTGAAATATGTATTAATTGCTAGTTCAACCCGAACCGACTTTAAGCATCGCTACGGTGAAACAACCTCATCGTAGTCAACTCCTTGAACTTGTTATTTCAACAAGTCGAGCTTTATGGATAAAACATTTTTATCCGTATCAGTTTTTAGTTCCATAAATATTCGTTAGACTCTAAGCCTTCCGAAAGGTGTATCAAGATTTTAATCTTGAAACATTTATATGGAAACTATCTCTGATTGTATTGGCATTTAGCCAATTCCAGAGTCAGGGCCCATCACCGCTTCCTTGTGTATCGTAGGTATACTGTTGTCCAACAACAATATCTCGTTTGCGCACCTGAGAGGTTTGCACGAGCCTTGCCTACGTGGTTCAGCTACAAGTTCGACCGAAGTCCATACATCTCATGTTGAGGCTTCCGTATCAGTTGCAGTAGGAAACCCTGGAATTACTTCCAAGGTCTCTTTCCTTTGATCTAATGACGAAGATACTGTTTATCTCGTCGAGTTGCACTATTCTCCCACTCACCTTTTTGAAAGAACCATTTTCTTCAAAAAGCATACCGTTCTTTGTGGCAAACCTATTTGCCTCGGTATAGTGGTGGGGGAATACCCAATGACTTGGGATAACCTACAAAGTAGCACTTGTCTGATTTGGAATAGGTTTGTAACCTTTTACACAAGCCCCATATTCCAAGTGTTAAGAAAAGATATAACATGGTTGGGCATACCATACCATGGCGTCATTTCAACAGACCCGATGGAGCTCTTTTCAGTGTAAAAGCCGCAGTCTCTAAAGCATCACCTTAAAAGGGGTAATGGCAACTTTATTTATGTCATCTTTGATCTTACCATGTCATAAATGGTTCAATTACATCTTCACGGACTTTCCACTTGCAGTGGTGTTCCGGGAGGTGCAAGTTATGAAACTCTTTTCACAACTCATCAGACATTCGCTAAACTTGTAACTCAAATATTCCTTTCCGCAATCAAATTGCAGAAACATAATTTTCTTGTTACAATAACTTCCACTTCATTTTTGAAAACCTTTCGAATGATTTCAAAAGATCCAGACTTACGTCTCGTCAAGTAAATATCCATATATCTACTTGAGTCATTTTTGAAGGTAGACAAATCCACTACTTGCAACAACATTTATCGGACTACATACATCAAAATGTATGATCACCAATAAGTTCTTTGCTCGTTCCTTATGGCCTGTGAATGGTATTTTAGTCACTTCACCTTTTGGAGGAAAGTCGCAAGTGTCAGATGATTCAAAATCAAACGACTTCAAAATCCATCATAATGGAATTTTCCATGCGGGTTTCTCCAATGTGACCAAATGCAGTGCCACACACATGTGGAATTCTTTTAGTCTTGCGACATTTAGCGTCAGTGTTATGGATGTATCATATTTCCATCAATATTCATAACATACATCCCATCTTTGATGGAAGCATGGCCCTTCATGTTATTCATAATACTGAACAACAATTGTTGTTTTTTATGAACAACTCTTTTGCAACAAACATTGTGCAATGGGCTAGAGTGTATGAAACTCTAAAATGAATTATGAAAGTAAACCCAGAGGTAATGTATTATTATCAATATTCATAACATACGTCTCATTCATAATGAAAGTATGGCCCTTATGTTATTCATAACACCGAACATCAAAAGTTCTCTTATGAACAACCTTCTTGCAAGATACCTTATGCAAAGGGCTAGAGTGTGAAACTCTAAAATGAATTATGAAAGTAAATACATAGGGAGTACACCGATGGAAGGCATAGTAACATTTACTATGTTCCCTGCGTGTATCTAAACCTCATTCCTGGCTAGTCTTTCAGGCCATAGTAGTTCTTACATCGAGTTGCAACAGAATGCAATCGAGCAGGTATCTTTGTGATCAACTCACAATACCCAAGAATTAGTGATTAACATGTTTAACCATAATTCCCAAGAACTATATCTTTGACCAGCCTTCTATACATCAAAAACTTGTATGACATTCATACATGAGCTGGATATTCCAGTCTTCTCTCTTTTTGCCTTTATACTTCTAACAGTTTAACTTTCAGTATTTCTCCTACTCTCAGAAGAAGCACCCAACTTAAGAGTGGCGTTAGCCCCGGACTTCCTAGGCGTGAAAGTTTCACTAACACCCTTCGGACACTTCCTTTCTCTTTAAGTTGTTGTTTTATTCACCATCATCATATGAAAGGCGTTCTTCTGGATCCCTCTCTTATCAGTCTAATGCATAGTAAACACCTTTACTAATAGTTTGCAAACAAACATTGCTTTGGATATTTCATATCTTTCAGCCTTTGTTTGTATCTGAAAATCAATTTTCAGTTCCATGAATATCATATAACTATCCCAAACTTTCGAAGTTCGGGTCTCATGGAAGCAAACATATTGCACTTTGCCCGTAACGGAATTCTAGCTTTTGGATCGAAGGACGAGAGTCACATCATCCATAGCAGTAGTGGGAGAATACCGAAAGTATGCGATAGGACAAAGTCCTTCTCGGCACTCTTGAGGACAATCCTCACATTACGTTACCAACCGTAAAGTTTTAACCAGATATTTAACAGCTATTCAATTTTAATAGGGAAGGTGGAAACGCGAGCCATTATTCTACAACTATTTATGCAAAACACACTTAGACAGTGTTCAAAATTAATTTCACTGAGAATTTAAACAAGTTAATTCTGCAGTGCGCTCCCACTCAAATCAAGATCTCTCATAATTGATTGTGAGTGATACAAGACCCGCATTTAAATTGTTTGCCATTGGTGTAACACCACTGATGACGAAAATCTCAACCGGTAGGCCAACTTGCCAATCACATCTCTATGTGACTCTTGTTCATCTTTCGATGTGTGTGTTCCGAGCTCATGACGGTCATGCCTGAACGTCAAGACAACCAAGTGATCTCACTGCGAGGTCTCAACTCACCCGCCTCACACTTCTCTAATCGTTCGTACCCGTGTGACACGGCGCACCCCGAAAAGATAGGTGCCATGATGGTGCTACGCTTGGGAGAACACTAACTACTTGATATTTTTGTGAGAGATCACCCTAATAAAAAGCGACTACCGCGCAATCAAGAAGGGTGCATCATAAGGGATAAACATCTCAGTCAATTCATAATAGCATGATATGGTATAGCCCTTTCTGACGGAGAAGTCTTTCATTTGTTCGTCTTTGGCATTCGCGTTGGTGTTCACCTTCGCGAAGATTGCCACCACCTTGTCGATGCACCAGATAATATTGCTATCTCTATAGCTAATAAAATAAGTGCATTACTTAAGGTTGACACGCAGGTCATTAAAGTGACAATCATATGGCTCCAGCCATCATGCCGAATCCTGACACGCAGGTCATGTTAATATTACATCATATAGTCATCTCATACATAATCAAATTAATATGAGCACTGTTATACCACATCATATGGACATGCAAATCATCCTGCAAAACCAAGTTAGACGCCTCTAATCGGTTCATGCAAAAACTTGTTTTACGTGGCTTCTAAGGTTTCGAAACAAACCGAAGCTACCAACGTCCATCATCAAGCATGATAATCCAAGTCGCTACATTAACATTGCGGGGTGTATGAAACACGAGATAATAAAATCTCGAGCCCCATACTAAACTTCGTCATACGCATGACCCCCGTGCAGATCATATCTGCATTGCCCTTTCGTTTGCGAAATTTCATCTTTCTTTTTAACTACGGTGGAATTCAATGAACTGTTAGCACTTCGTTGATCAATCAAGATCGCGGATTGCCAGAACATTGAAACTCCACCATGCTGTTATCAAGATCAGAAATATGCAAATTCTAGGGACGCAACAAGAACATCGGGTAACAGATTTCATTTGCTACCCGCACAAATAATTTTCAGTAATAGAACTCATCTACTACCTAATTATATTGTGTAACACCCATACATCTCTATGTATTCTAGATCGCAACCTGCATCTACGCATAGCACGGCTCATGATGCCACTGAAGGGTAACACAGGAGAAAACAAAAAATTTCCGACTTACGCACCAGCCCAGGACCACTATGGAGACTGCATACAAGGTTTGATCTTTTTCGTTACCGACTCGTAGCGCAGCGGAAGTAGAGTCAATGACGATCGGCGGTGAAGATCCCCGCAGCTAGGATTTACAACCTCCCAACCGCAAGGATGTATACCCTCATCCGTCCCTCGGACAGCTCTCCGGGAGGCGGTCGGACAGTCCCCCGGACGGTGTCACGGACAGCCCTTCGGGAGGACCATCGAAACTCGGACAGTCACTCGGACAGCCCTTCGGGAGGACCCTCTTAACTCGGACAGTCACTCGGACAGCCCTTCGGGAGGCACTCTCGAACTAAGACCGAAACTACGATCTCTCTACAGAGTTGCACACATACGGTGTCATCTATCCGGCAGGGCTTCACTGTCCAGAACTAGTTCCCAACGGAACCCAGACAGCCTTTCGGCTCTACGAAACTATTTCGCTAGGAGGGAGAGAGAAAGCCAGATCATGCATGGCACTTGTATGTGAGAAAGAGTGAGGATTTAGGCAGCACCCTCCACCCCTATTTATAGGCCAAGCCCAAGGGTGGCTTCTCCAAGAAGCCAAGGGGAAAAATACCAAAGGGTCCTCAAGTTGGCTTCTCCAAGAAGCCACCCAAAAAGCACTTTCACTATTCACGACGACATTTTTCAGCGTCCGTTCGAACCGAAAATATTTATGTGGTCCTAGAACATTTCCAGTACCCACTAAAATAATTTTCGACGCATTCCGAAACAATTCCGGATTAGTGATTTTCATCTGCGAAAAGCAAACAAAGCGGTTCCGGCAGCTCCGGAACATTTCCGGTTTTTCTTCCGGAAAATTCCCAGAAGTTTCCAGAATGATTCTGGCACCCTCCAAGAATTATTAGGCGTGTGTCTAAACCAATTTGACTTAATGGTGTACTCCGAAACAACTTTTCAGTTTAGTGATTTTCATCTGTGAAAAGCAACTAAAGCGGTTCCGGCAGTCCGGAACATTTCCGGTTTTTGTCTCTGAAAAATCTCAGAAGTTACCGGAACAATTCTGGTACCCTCCAATAATTTCCAGGCATGTGCCGAAACCAATTTGACTTAATGGTACACTCCGAAACAACTTTACGGTTTTACTGAAACTCTTCCGGTGTTCTCTCTCCGGAACTCTTCCGTTGTCTCCGAAACTTTTTCGGTGAATTCTCTCAGACTCCGTGTCTAGTATTCAACAGATAGATGACCCTTAAGCATGTGACCCTATAAGTTCGGTGAAGTATAGACATGACCCGGAATCCCTTCCTATCAATGATCAACATCGGAGGTGTGGACACCCATATTGACCCCTATACCCACACGAATGAATATTCGAGTGAACCTCCAGTTGCCGAGTGCTATTCCTGTTGCTTCACGATATGTTACAAATACCCGAGGTGAGACATGTTGGCATCCCCGTGGATCAACAACTTGTCCACTATGCCAGTTACCTCGTTACAGGTATTGTTCTCTTTTCTCGTTCCGTGTTCCGGCATCCCCGTGATCAAATCACAACGTGTCTGGCCAGACGATGATGGATACCGTAACACTGAGAGGGCCCAGAGATATCTCTCCATCATCGGAGGAGCAAATCCGAATCTTGAGCTATCAAGTTACTTGACATACTTTTCCATGAACCCGTAAGCCGCCGTAATAGCCACCCATTTACGGATGACGTTTAACAAACCCCAAAGTTCATGAAGCAAGCATGAAGAAACTCGATACTCTCATGGTCTAAGGAATCATGCAAACGTTAACCATCTCTGTGTTATTAACCATTAACTTGTGACGAATGAATCTTATAGCATAACATCAATTCTGGTCGATTCAACACAAATGTTCTGCTAACATTGTGCCCTCAAAGTTGCTGGCATAGACATGCCCATGATCAGGAAAACAGAACCATCATGCAACACTTGAGCTAGTCTTAGAGGCCAGACTAGGAATACATTTTACCGTTTATTATTCCACACGTGCATATGAGTTTTCCTCCGAGCCTCGTGGTTATTGTAGACTCGAGAACCATAGCAGTTATAGCATGGAACATAAACCTAATTATGAACAGGGAGATAATCAATAACATTTATTATTGCCTCTAGGGCATATCTCCTACACTGCCAGTCCTGACGGGGTCAGGCTGGGCTTCTGCTTAGGTCCTCCTTTCGTCCCTTTCTCCTTTTTGTAGCTTATTCCTAGGGGAGAAAGTTAAATAAAGATTTATTAAAGAGGTGTCCTCTAATGTATCTTTATCCATTTTGTACTGAAAATGAATGAAATAATGTATCCCTCTTCCTTAAGTACTATCCTTTTCCTTTCTCCTGTTTGTACTGTGTTAGCATGTTTGTCCTTGCCGCGTGGAACTGTTTGTCGGGTCAGTACTAACCATGAGCGCCAAAGGGGGAGCGAGCCCCCGGTAGCAGGCTAGTATCGTTCTCCAGCAAGGCTCCTTGTCGGTTTCGGCGCCCCCCCTCCAGAGCCGATGAATGACAGGAGCTGGGGGACGGCTCGTCCCGACAAGGGTTTCTGTTGCGTGATGAACTCCATGGTACATAGTCAAAAGAAACAGGAGGGGTTTCCTTAAGGGAGTAAATGGCACCAAGCATGGGATACGCGATTATACTTATCTTTTCAGGCAGTATCCCTTTTCTAGAGTATGACAAACCACCGTCTTTGTTCCTTTGCCTTTCTGCTTTGTTTTCCTGGCGGTAAAACATGTAAGGCAAGAGGCCTCTGTCCTCTGGGGAGAGAGAATACAGCAAGAAGGATCACATGCTCATCATGTACTCTAGCAAATTTCTAAGCTTTAAAAGCGATAACATTGCAACATAAAAAATGCATAGCAAACATGCAGTTTTATGATATGATGCAATGCCTAGCTTTATTATTGCGTGCACAGGGTCTGCGCCTGGCTTTATACAGAGGGTTACATGCACTGTGACAAGGCTTGTACAAAAGGTGGTTGCCAGGGACTGAGCCCGACAACCGCGCCTTACGGGTAGAACTTACGAAGATGCTCAATATTCCATGAGTTAAGCACTTTGATGCCATCTTTGGTCTCCAGATGGACTGCGCCTGGTCTGGTGACTCGTGCTACCCGGTAAGGGCCTTCCCACTTCGGTGTCAACTTGTTAGTACCCTTGGCGGACTGAACGCGCCTAAGGACAAGGTCACCTTCCTCAAGGCTCCGGGCGTGGACCCTGCGGCTATGATAGTGGCGTAGGGCTTGCTGGTAGCGTGCAGCACGCACAACAGCCCGGAGACGATCTTCCTCGAGGAGCATGGCATCGTCATGCCATAGCTGCTCTTGCTCTACTTCATCGTAGGCAAGTACTCGAGGTGACCCGTATATGAGTTCCGTGGGGAGAACTGCTTCCGCCCCATACACTAGGGAGAAGGGTGTCTGACCGGTAGCTCGATTCGGTGTCCTTCTGAGGGACCAAAGAACCACCGGCAGCTCATCTATCCAACGCTTGCCGCATCTCCGCAATCTATCGAAAGTTCTTGTCTTGAGTCCACGCAATACTTCAGCATTCATCCTCTCAACTTGCCCGTTGCTCCTTGGGTGGGCAACAGAGGCGAAGCAGACCTTGCTTCCAAGGCTTTGGATGTACTGCATAAAGGTGCGGCTCGTGAACTGGGTGCCATTATCGGTGATCACCCTATTGGGCACTCCAAAACGGCACACCAGTCCTTTCAGGAACTTGACAGCTGACTGTGCGGTCACCTTCCTCACTAGTTCCACCTCAGGCCACTTTGTAAACTTGTCGATTGCTACAAACAAGAATTCAAAGCCCCCGTCAGCGCGGGGAAAGGGGCCCAAAATATCGAGCCCCCAGACCGAGAATGGCCAGGATAAAGGGATCGTCTGGAGAGCTTGCGCTGGTTGATGAATCTTCTTGGAATGGAACTGGCAGGCTTCACACTTGGTGACTAGCTCAGTTGCATCTTGGAGGGCAGTGGGCCAATAGAAACCCTGCCGGAAGGCTTTCCCGGCAAGGGCCCTTGATCCAACATGATACCCACACATGCCTCCGTGAATCTCTGCCAACAGCTTCAGTCCATCTTCCCGGCAAATGCACCTTAATTTCACGTCGTTTGGTCTTTTTCTGTGAAGAGTGTCATCGACAAACTGGTACATACTTGACTGATGGGCTACTTTTTCGGCTTCTTCTTGTTCTTCGGGAAGTTCTCCTATTTGAAGGAAGTGGACTATGTGTTGTGCCCAAGCTGGAGCATGTGGCTCGACAATGAGGACTAAAGGCATCTCCTCGTTCGTGGGAGCACTTACCTCGACCGCAAGGACCTAGGGTCCTGCAGGAGGGAGCTGCTCACCAACCGAAACAGGGTTGCAACCGGCAACCTCTCTACCAACGGCTTCGGGAAGCTCTGCCGGGGAATGCTTGCCGGAGTTCAACTTTCTTCTTTTCCGGGTCATCGTTGACGGGGATACTGATGGCTGAGTGAGGTGGAGGACAAAGGTTCCTAGTTCCACAGGGAGCTTTTGCGCAGCGCACTTTGATAGATGATCAGCGATGCTGTTTTCTGCACGCGGCACGTGCTCTGTTTGCAATCCATCAAAGCGCTCCTCCAGCTTCCTCACCTCTTCCACGTATGCTTCCATCAACGGACTCTGATAATTTTTGTTGACTTGTCTCACCACGAGTTGAGAATCTCCTCGGATGATCAGTTTCTTGATCCCCAACTCCACCGCGATCCTGAGTCCGGCAAGAAGTCCCTCATACTCAGCGGTGTTGTTGGTGGCCTCCTCCTGGGGAAAGTGCATTTGAACCACATATTTGAGATGCTCTCTGGTAGGGGCGATGAGGAGCACGCCTGCTCCGGCGCCCTGAAGTGAGAAAGCACCGTCAAAGTACATGATCCATTCTTTAGGCGCTTCTTTGCCGGGGAAAATTGTCTCTGGAACTTCTTCGTCTGGCGTGGGCGTCCATTCCGCAATGAATTCCGCCAACGCCCTGCTCTGAATTGTGGAAGTGCTCTCATAGTTCAAATCAAAACTCGATGGCTCTAGCGCCCACTCGACTATCCTGCCAGTGGCTTCGGGGTTCCTCAATATACGCTGCAGTGGAAAGCGGGTGACAACAGTGATCTCGTGACCTTGGAAGTAGTGGCGCAGCTTCCTCGAGGCCATGAGAAGGCCGAAGATCAGCTTTTGTACTCCAGAGTACCTTGACCTAGCTCCCTGTAACAAGGAGCTGACAAAGTACACCGGCCGCTGCACCACTTTCTTCTTTGCCACTTCCTTGAAACTGCCTTCGTTTGCTTGCTAAGGTTCCCCTTGGTTTGTATCAGGTCCTGTCGCGGTTGCTTCGGTTCCACCACCGGTGAGATCAGTCATAGAAGCTGCATCTTCATCTAATTCTCGCTGCGCCACCAGCACTGCGCTAACCACTTGATTCGTTGCCCCCCAAGTATAGCAACAACAGTTCTTGCGGTTTAGGTGCGACCAAGGTGGGAGCGGAGGAAAGGTAAGCTTTCAGATCTTGCAGCGCTGCTTTTGCTTCCGGGGTCCACTTCATCTGGTCGGCCTTTTTCAGAATCTTGAAAAACGGCAGGGCGCGTTCAGCGTATTTGGAGATGAACCTACTCAACGCGGCAATGCATCCAGCCAAGCGTCTTACGTCCTTGACGGACTTGGGTGCTTGGATCTGCTTGACCGCTTTGATCTTGTCAGGATTGGCTTCTATTCCTCGCTGAGACACAAAGAACCCAAGCAGCTTGCCAGATGGGACACCAAACACGCATTTCTCAGGGTTGAGCTTCAAATTAATCTTGCGCAAGTTCATGAAAGTTTCTTCCAAGTCTTGTATGAGAGTTGCTTCATCTTTGGTTTTGACTACTATGTCATCCATGTAAGCCTCCACGTTCCTGTGCGACTGAGGTTCAAATCCAATCTGCACGACCCTTGCAAAGGTAGAACCAGTGCTCTTTAACCCGAAGGGCATACGTACAAAGCAGTACGGGCCACATGGAGTTATGAACGTGGTCTTTTCCTCATCTTCCTTGGCCATGAATATCTGGTGGTATCCGGAGTGTGCGTCCAAGAAGGAAAGTAAGTCACACCCGGAAGTGGAATCAACAATCTGATCGATGCGCGGCAAGCGAAATGGGTCCTTTGGGCATGCTTTGTTTAAGTTAGTGAAATCAATGCAAATCCTCCATTTCCTATTCGCCTTGCGCACCACTACTGGGTTGGCTAACCATGTCGGATGCAACACTCCTCTGACCAAACCAGCTGCTTCAAGCTTCTTGATCTCTTCGGCAATGAACTGCTGCCGCTCCAAGGCTTGCTTCCTAACCTTCTGCTTGACGGGCCTGGCATGAGGGTAGACAACAAGGTGGTGTTCAATTACCTCCCTGGGAACACCGGGGATGTTAGATGGTTGCCAAGCAAACACATCGACATTCGCCCACAGGAAGGCAACGAGCGCACTTTCCTATTTGTCATTAAGGGTGGCACTGATGGTAAATGTACCACCAGCGCCTTCCTGCCCTGCCGGGACCTTCTTCGTCGCAGGATAGGTGACCTTGGATCTCTTGCTAGTGGAACTCTCCGGAAGGTCATCGACGGATGCAGCGCACTCCGAAGAGGCGCGCTTCCCAGAGTCCTTGCCGGCGTCTCTGTTAGACTTCTTCCCCGTCTTTGATTCCTTGGCGGGAGCTGGTGCTTCCGCTACTTCAGCTGCTACCGTGTCTCGATACATCTTGTCCACACATATAACTGCATCCTTTTTATCAGATGGAATGGAGATGATTCCTATGGGCCCTGGCATCTTCAAAGTGTTGTAAGCATAGTGGGATGCTGCCATGAATTTTGCTAGAGCTGGGCGACCAAGAATTCCATTGTAAGGCAGAGGGAGTTCGACCACATCAAACACCACCTTCTCACTTTGGTAGTTCAACTCCCCACCAAACATCACATGCAAAGTGATCTTTCCCTTGGGTTGGCTCCTGCCGGGGTTGACTCCTTGGAATGTACCCATTGCCTTGAGCGCTCCGTCAGGGATCTGCAGCCTTTCAACCACCTTAGGGGAGATTAAGTTCAACCCCGCCCCGTCGTCAACTAACATCTTGGTTACTTTGAGGTTGCAGATTGTTGGGGAGACCAACAACGGCAAACATCCGACCGAAGTGGCGCACTCAGGATGATCCTCTTCATCAAAGATGATAGGCATGCGGGATCATTTGAGTGGTCTTCTGGACCCTGCAGCTGGCTCCACGGCGTTGATCTCACGCGCCCATTGCTTGAGCTGGCGGTGGGAGGAATGCAAGGATGCACCCCCATCAACACACATGGCTTCAGTTGCCTTCTGGAACTCCCGATCACTAGACTCTTCATCATCCTCATCATCACTCATACCATCTTCTTCTTTCTTCTCACGGCCTCTAGTAGGTTTTTCCTTCTGCTGCGGGGTCTTGCCGCGGCGGCCCCCTCTACCACCACGGCCCTTCCCGGCAGCACCATCTTGTCCTCTCTCCTAGTCATGCTTCTCGTATTCAGCCTTCTGCTTCTCAGCAAGTTGCTCAACTTGGCGGCATTCTTGGAGATCATGACCTTTGGTGCAGTGGATTTTGCAGTATGGCCCATCGGACTTTCCGGTTTTCTTTGCCGCTGCGGCCTCCCGGCAATCAGCGCACGTGGCAGCTCCCTTGCCGGGGGCCTCAGCATTGGCCTTCTTGCCGGCAGTGAGATTACCAGAGCTCTCAACGGCCAACTCTGTTTTTCCCTTACGCTTCTTGTTGCACCTCCGGCTTTTCCCCATCGGGCCAGGGGCATCGTCGTTGTCGTCGGAGTCGACTTCGACGCCAGCCTCCTCTCCGGGGAGTCGCCTTCCTTCCTTAGCACGAGCACACTTGTCCGCCAATGTGTACAACTCGTTGACGGTCTTGGGGAGCTTCACATTCATCTTGGCCCATATCCTCCTATTGCGCATGTTCGAGTGAAATGCGGCAATCACGGCTACGGGGTGTATCTCTGGAATATTGCGGTACACTCGACTGAATCTCTGGATGTACTTCCGCAGGGTTTCCCCTTCCTTCTGCGGAAGGACTTGCAGGTCGCTGGGCTGTCCTGGCTCCTGGTGGCGACCTGTGAAGGCGCCGACAAACTCGTTGCACATGTCAGCCCATGATTAAATAGAGTTCTCTGGCAGGTGCATCAGCCACGATCTCACATTTGGCTTGAGTGCCAAAGGGAAATAGTTGGCGAGCACCTTCTCATCTCTTCCTTCGACGGCATGAATGGCTATCCTATAGATGCCCAGGAACTCCGCCGGGTTTAGCTTCCCGTCATATTTCTCCATCAGCTCAGGCTTGAAAATTCGGGCCGATGGCCAGCGGACCTATCGCAGCTCGCGAGTGAAGGCAGGGCACCCAACCTCATAAGGCAGGTACCCGCCAACACTGGGCGCGGGGTCGCCAGCATCTGGGCCGTTGCGCCTGTCGGATTGGCGGTGTGCTTCCCGGAGTCGCTCTATGGTGACGCGCGCGTCTTCCCTCCGCCGATCTTCCAGGACACGCCGCTGGTCCCGGTGATCGCGCGGGCCGGACGAGACCTTAGATGCCTCGTCGGGCTCGTCGATACGTGGAGTTTGTTGTGGCTGCCTCTAGGTCTGTTGTTGCGGAGGGGATTGTACCGTTGGCACGGCCCCCTCGACGCGACCGTCAGTCCGGGCCACCGTCTCCGTCCGCGGGAATCTTGACGGCTCTGCATGCTGCGATTTGCTGGCTTCGACGAAGCCGATCAAACTCTGGATGGTGGCTCTCCACTCATCCATCTTGTCAGCCGCCGGTGGGAAGTTCAGCAGCAGTTGGGCCCGTGTCATCGCTTTTGCTGCCATGGCCAGCATGGCTAGGGAGGCAGATCGCGACATCACTCGACTCCTGGTGGTATCAAGAGGGGTGTCGCCGTATTCTTGTCACCGTGCGTCGGTCGCCGGGGCGGTCTGACGTCGAGGAGGCCGAACTTGCGGGTCTACAGCCCTGCTCGGCGCCCCGTCTTGCAACAGACAAGGCACGCGGCCAGCAGTCGCACCTGTGACGGGTGCAGCTGAAGGATCACAGCTTGCCCCAGTTTGGGCGCCTCCATTGCGGCCGCGGCCACCAGTGCGGCGGGGAGGTGGAGACCAAACGTTTCCTCCTCCCACGATACTAGGGCTGAGCTCGCCAGAATGTTGCTGATGTCGCTCCTCTTCGGCGTTCCTTGCTCCAGCTTCGGCCGCGGGGGACACGACGGCGACGCCGCCTACGCCAGCCGCGTCGCCCACGAGGCCCACCTCATTTGCCTCCGCCGCGGCACCGATAGCGTCCACAGCTGCATGCGAGGCGGCCTTCGAAGTGGAGGGATGCACGGTCGCGCCGGCCTTCTTCTTGGGAGCCATGGATGAAGAAGACGGTTATGAAGACTGACGCACTGCTTACGATCTCAGGTTCGCGCAAATGATGCCGCCCCTTGATACGTCTCCAACGTATCTACTTTTCCTCACCCTTTTGCCCTTGTTTTGGACTCTAATTTGCATGATTTGAATGGAACTAACCCGGACTGATGCTGTTTTCAACAGAACTACCATGGTGTTGTTTTTTGTGCAGAAATAAAAGTTCTCGAAATGGAATGAAACTTTTTGGAGAATTATTTCAGAATATATGTGAATTATTGGAGCCAAAATCCACCGAAGAGGGGGGCTAGGGTGGCCAGCATCCATCAGGGTGCACCAGGCCCCCTGGGCGCGCCCTCGTGGGTTGTGCCCACCTCATGGGCCCACTGACCCTAATTCCGCCACTATAAATTCCTATTTTTGGAGAAAAAAATCAGAGAGAAAGTTTCATCGCATTTTACGATACGGAGCCACCGCCACCTCCTGTTCTTCATCGGGAGGCCAGATCTGGAGCCCGTTTGGGGCTCCGGAGAGGGGAATCTTCGGTCTTCGTCATCACCAACCTTTCTCCATCGCCAATTCCATGATGCTCCCCACCGAGAGTGAGTAATTCCTTCGTAGGCTTGCTGGTCGGTGAGGAGTTGGATGAGATTCATCATGTAATCGAGTTTGTTTTGTTAGGGCTTGATCCCTAGTATCCATTATGTTCTGAGATTGATGTTGCTATGACTTTGCTATGCCTAATGCTTGTCACTAGGGCCCGAGTGCCATGATTTCAGATCTGAACCGTTTATGTTATCATCTCTATATCCATGTTCTTGATCCGATCTTGCCTAGTCATATGCACCTATTACGTGTTATGATCCTTCAACCCCATAGTGACAATATTTGGGATACTTCGCGGTGATGACCGTAGTTTGAGGAGTTCATGTATTCACCATGTGTTAATGCTTTGTTCCGGTTCTCTATTAAAAGGAGGCCTTAATATCCCTTAGTTTCCTTATGGACCCCGCTGCCACGGGAGGGTAGGACAAAAGATGTCATGCAAGTTCTTTTCCGTAAGCACGTATGACTATTTACGGAATACATGCCTACATTACATTGACGAACTGGAGCTAGTTCTGTATCTCCCTAGGTTATGACTGTTATATGATGAATATCATCCAACGTGTTACCGATCCAGTGCCTACGAGCTTTCCACTTATTATTCTTGCTAAGTTACTATTAATGCTGCTGCTGATCCAACTGCTACAAAACTACTGCTGCTACTGTTACTGTTGCTACTGCTACCAAACTATCATATTACTGTGCTACTGATCACTTTGCTGTAGATATTTAATCTCCAGGTATGGTTGAATTGAAAACTCAACTGCTAATACTCTCAAGTATTCTTTGGCTCCCCTTGTGTCGAATCTATAAATTTGGGTTGAATACTCTACCCTCGAAAATGGTTGCGATCCCCTATACTTGTGGGTTATCAAGACCTTTTTCTGGCGCCGTTGCCGAGGAGCATCGCAATATTTGTTGAGTCACTTGGGATTTATATCAATTGATCACTATGAAGAATTTGAAGGATCCGAAGACTAAGATTTTTCCCTCTAAGACGAGGGGAGGTAAGGAACTGCCATCTAGCACTGCACTTGATTCACCTTCTGTTATGAGTAAGCTTGCAACACCACCACATGCTAGTAATTCTGATATGTCGCAAGTTATTAATGATGCTACCTCTGCTATGAATTATGCTATTGATGATGCTAGTACCATGCTTGATGATAATGTGCCACTAGGAGAATTTCTTGATGAACAAATTGCTAGAGCTAAAGACAATGAAACTACTGAAATTGATGAGATTGCTGAAACTGATGATGACTATGAAACTCCTATTAGTCCTAGCTCTCCTAAGTTTGAAATTCCTAAGATACCTGAAGGTTATGTTATGGATGAAGAGATAACTAGGGAAATTCTTTCTTGCAAGGATAGAAACGATCTTAAGAAATTGCTACGCAAGTATGAGGAAAAGACTTTGAATGCTAGAATGAAATGCAAAACTAAGTTTGCTACTTCACCTATCTTTGTTATCGATAAGGATTATGAATTCTCTGTCGACCCAGAGTTAATTACTTTGGTTGAATCTGATCCTTTCCATGGCTATGAAACTGAAACTGTAGTGGCACACCTTACTAAGCTAAATGATATAGCCACCCTCTTTGCTCATGATGAGAAGATTCGCTACTATTACATCCTTAAGTTATTTCCGTTCTCATTAAAGGGTGATGCTAAGACATGGTACAATACTCTTGTCCTAGTTGTGTGCGTAGTCCCCAGGATATGATCTACTACTTCTCTGAAAAATATTTTCCTGCTCATAAGAAACAAGCTGCCTTACAGGAAATATTTAACTTTGTGCAAATTGAAGAAGAGAGTCTCCCACAAGCTTGGGGGAGGCTTCTCCAATTGCTTAATGCTTTGCCTGATTATCCTCTCAAGAAAAATGAAATACTTGATATCTTTTATAATGGACTAGTCGATGCTTCTAGGGACTTCCTAGATAGTTGTGCTGGTTGTGTTTTCAGGGAACGAACTGTTGAACAAGCTGAGGAATTATTGAATAACATATTGAAGAATTATGATGATTGGACTCTTCCTGAACCACCGCCTAAACCCACTCCAAAGAAGAGGGGTATCTTATTTCTCAGTCCTCAAGATATGCAAGAGGCAAAGAAATCTATGAAGGAAAAAGGTATTAAAGCTGAGGATGTTAAGAATTTGCCACCTATTAAAGAAATACATGGCCTTGACACACCACCACCTCCACAGGTGGTAGAGGTAAATTCTTTATTAAAGTTTAATGAAGGTGACATCCCTCACAATAAACATCCTAGTCAATGCTTATATGAGTTTGACAACTATATTATGAAGCAAGATCATTTCAATGCTCATGTTCTGAAACAATTGAAATACAATTCCGATATGATTGCTCGCTTGAGTGACTTGCTATTTAGAATCAGTAATGATGTTAGAGTTGTAGGAATGCATGCCTCTATGGTTCAAACTCAGTTAGAACAAGTTGCTAAGTCTCAAAAAGAGTTGCTTGATGAAATGAATAATAATATGCATGATTTTGCTGCTAGAGTAGTAACCAGAGGAGGTAGAATGACCCAAGAACCACTTTATCCTGAGGGTCATCCTAAAAGAATTGAACAAGACTTTCAGAGAATTAATACTGATGCACCTAGTCCTTCTAAGAAGAAAAAGAAAAAGAAAAATGATAGGACTTTGCGTACCTCTAGTGAACCAGAGACACAAAAACCTCCTAATAATAATGATGTCTCTATTTCTGATGCTGAAACTCAATCTGGTAGTGAACACTCACCTAGTGATAATGAGAATGATAATTATGATGTTCATGATGATGCTCAACGTAGTAATGATGTAGAACCAGATAATGATGTTGAAATAGAGCCTGCTCCTGATCTTGATAACCCACAACCTAAAAATAAACGGTATGATAAAAGAGACTTTGTGGCTAGGAAACATGGTAAAGAAAGAGAGCTATGGGTTCAAAAACCCATGCCCTTTCCACCTAAGCCATCTAAGAAAAAGGATGATGAAGAATTTGAACGCTTTGCTGAAATGATTAGGCCAGTCTTTTTGCGTACCCGCTTAACCGATATCCTAAAAATGGCCCCTTATGCAAAGTATATGGAAGACATCATCACACATAAAAGAAAGATACCTGAAGCTGAAATCTCCACCATGCTTGCTAATTATTATTTTAAGGATGGAGTACCTAAAAAACTTGGAGATCCTGGAATACCAACTATACCTTGCTCCATTAAGAGAAACTATGTCAAAACTGCTTTGTGTGATTTGGGAGCCGGTGTTAGCGTTATGCCTTTCTCCTTATATAAAAGACTTGATTTTAATAAACTCACACCTACTGAGATATCATTGCAAATGGCTGACAAATCAACGGCCATACCTATTGGAATTAGTGAGGACGTGCCCGTTCTTGTTGCAAATGTTACTATCTTAACGGACTTTGTTATTCTTGAGATGCCCGAGGACGACAATATGTCGATTATCCTTGGTAGACCCTTTTTGAATACTGCAGGGGCTGTTATTGATTGCAACAAAAGCAAAGTCACTTTCCATATCAATGGTAATGAGCATACGGTGCACTTTCCGAAGAAACAGTTCCAAGTGATTGGTATAAATGTTATTGAAGAATCTCCGACCATCACTATTGGAAGTTTTCAATTACCTCTACCTATTGCCAAAAAGAAATATGATATACTTATTGTCGGGGAAATGCACATCCCCATTGAGGCAACTTAGTGTTTTACCAAAGTTTTTCGGTTTCATGCTAAACGGAAGTGGTTGTTAATAAGACTTGATCAACCTTATTAATGGATCATTTTTGAGAGGTATGACATCGATGAATCTAGTAAGCAAAACTCTCTGTTCCCACCTTCTATTTTCTGTTTTAGTTAGTCAAATAAAATAAAACGTCATGATTATCCTGTTTTCTGTTTTCTTCATGCAATAAAAAAATGACTCAAAAATAAAAATTCTCAGAATGCCCTGAAAATTTAACACGATTTTTTTTCCGAATATTTATGAATTTTTGGTGCAAATAATACCAGAGGGGGGTGCACCTGGTGCCCACAAGACACCAGGGCGTGCCAGCTCCCCCAGGCGCGCCCTGGTGGGTTGTGGCCCCCATGTGGGCCCCTTCACTTACCCTTTAGCCCACATCATCCCCTACCTCCTGAAAAAAATCACCACAGCCTCCATTCTCGTGTTCTTGCTCTCAAACCCGCGGATTTCGATCTCTTTGCTCGAAGCTCCGTTTCTGAAACTATTTGGAGGGATTGCTACTTGGTATGTGACTCCTCCATTGCTCCAATTAGTTTTTGTTTTAGTGGGTTATTTTTAGAGTAATTAGCTGCTATTGGTGCTGTTGTAGATGAGCTTGCATGATGAATTCTTAGAGTCCTAAGTAGTTTGAATGCTCAATATGGCCTCTATGCATGCTTAGGAGTAGTTGCTAACAATCTTACAAAGTTTTGTTGAGAAATTTTTTTGTGGACTAAATTTTTTCAGAATTTTTATAGGAATAAAATGCAATTCTTTAGGAGTTCTTCAAGGAGGAGATCCTCGAAAGCCTCATCAAGTGGAAGCTCAGTTCGACTGTCTTATGTTGAACCAAGCGAAAGCTCGATGCGAGATGCCGCCAACAAATCATGCTTGTGGCCTTGCGACGAGTTCATGGAAGGTGCAGGTATTAAGGAGGAATTTGACCAATTTATTTACAATACAGAGCTTGCTCCCTTCATCGTAGATAAGTGCCCACAACACCTCGAACTCACGAAAACCTTTACAAAGAAATTTAAATATTTTTCTCGTGAGTCTAGAGTTTCATTCAACTTGTACGATCATTCCTTCACCATGCCGTTAGAAATGTTTAGCGAAGCCTGCAAACTTCCATATTGGGGTTCTCTCAATGAACCAACAAAAGCTGAGTACGAATCATTTTTAGTTAATCTTTGCTTTGGTGAAGATAGGGGGGTAACACAAGGGAGAAATAACAACATCCATTTTCCATCATTACAATATTTTGCGCTCTTTAACGGTAAATGTATCGTAGGCAAACAAGATTGTAGCACGCTGTGTGCTCATGATTTGAGTCTCTTACACACTGCCATAACTGGGAATAAGGATTATAATCTTGGTGCAATCGTTGCACGGCGGTTGCAGCTTAATGCTGCTAGTGGTAATTTTTATGGAGGAATCTATGCCTCCCATGTAGCTGAGAGATTAAATGTTTCACCATGGCCTAATGACCCCATCCTACCTACTCAGTATTTAGACCTTGATGCCATGAAGCGTCATAAGTTCCTTACGGGTACGGCCACCAACTCCACCTACAACTTGAGATTTAATAAAAAAAACGTTGTGCCTGTTGCTTTGCCTGCTCCAGCTCACTTTGATTTTCACACTAGGGGAATATATTATGTCCTCGAGAGCGAAGGCCATGCGTACAACGCGGAGGTTGAAGCTGCCAGGAGGGCCGCAGAGTCTGCTCCGAGGGCCTCAATGAGCCATCGTCCAGATTATTATTACTACGGATGGTGATTACCAAGCTAGGCCAAAAGCCTAAGTTTGGGGGAGTACGTATTTCCACCGACATTACATTCATGTTCATACGCTTCATTCTAGTTGTCGGTGTTCATACTTTTTCATTGTAATATCCATGCTAAATTTATTTTCTCGCTTTTTTCTTGTGTGTTTGAAAAACCTTTGAGAAAATCCAAAAATATTTCCTACTTCTTTTTAGTTTTTCTTTCTAGCTTAGTTTAATTTTTGCATCAAAAGAAAACCCAGAAAGATTTCTCGCTTCTTCTTTTACTTGTTGGGAGCTTTCCCGTGTAAATAGTTTTTCTCGTTTTTGCTTTTCGTCTTTAATTTGCTTTCTTCAAGAAAAACCAAAAACACCAAAAATATTTCAGTGTGTTTCTTTGAAATTCTTTTCTTTTTTACTTGAGTCGTACCTAGAAGAAGACCACAATGAAGTTGTTGTGTGGCTCTCATCTGCATTATTGTTTATCCAACAAAGAGCCCATATTACTTTGTCTTCTCCTCTTGAATAAAATGTTTGCAGATTCCAGCTTAGTCCACGGCACTCTTGCACTATTATTATCTTCTTATCGTTCGGTCGTGCAAGTGAAAGGCAATAATGACGACATTTGATGAATTGACTGTGGCAGAGAAAGGTGGGTATGAACTCAACTTGTTTTTGTTTTTGTAAATATGTTTAACCTAGTATCCCTTGATTCAACTCATTATGATCAAACATGTTTGCAATGACCATTAGAGATTATAGTTGTTCATGCCATGCTTAAGTAGCTAGGAGTGGATAATGATTTATCTTGGGTGTCAACATGCATTAAAATGGTTGTAATGCGGTATGATGATATGGTATCCTCCTCTGAATGTTTCAAGTGGCTTGACTTGGCACATGTTCACGCATGTAGTTGAATCAAAACCAACATAGCCTTCATGATATTTATGTTCGTGGTGTCCATATCCTACTCATGCTAGTATTCAATGTTGATTATATGTAATGCATGTTCATGACCGTTTTCGCTCTCTAGCTGGCCGCTTCTCAATCTATTTGCTAGCCCTCGCCTGTACTAAGCGGGAATACTGCTTGTGCATCAAAACCCTTAAACCAAGTTATGCCAGATGAGTCCACTATATCTACCTATATGCGGTATTACCCTGCCGTTCCAAGTAAATTTGCATGTGCCACCTCTAAAAGTTCAAATGAACATCTGGTTTGTGTGCCTGGACCGCTCATGGAGCGACAGGGGGCGGTCAGTATCTTCCATGCTAAGCGGGTTATTCTCATGATGAGTGTTTATTCACTTGTCCTTACACGAGAGGGGCGGTAATAGGGATTCCCAGTCCTGAATTTAAAATTCAAACATAATTAAACAAAACTCCCCCAGGAATGTTGTTGGTTTGGACGGTACTCGTGGATGCGGCTAGCCGTGGAGTGTGATTGTTGGTGGAGGGGGAGTAAACCTTAACTTTTACCGCTTGGGAACCGCTGCTAATTTGTTTAGCATGGAAGATATAGATAACTCTTGGTCGTGACGTTGACAGGAAGGGTGTACCTCCCAAAATTATATCTATCTCTGTTTTAAACTTTGAGCTCTGGCACTGCTGCAAATCCATGCTTCCCTTTGCGAAGGGACTATCTATTTACTTTTATGTTGAGTCATCACCTTCTCAAATAAGCGCCAGACCTGAGAGCACTATTGTCATCCTCATGCATTGTGTATAGTTGATGTTGGGTGCAGCATGACTGGATCTTTCTACCATGAATTACAATGTTTAGTCGCTGCTTGAAGTTTGGAGGTGCTCTGCATTTATGTTTTGCGGTCTCAGAAAGGGCTAGCGAGATACCACTATTGTCATATTGTATCATGATTGTTTTGACAAAGTGTTGGCGCTTGAAATATCTTATTATTGCTCACTATTTGCTTATGTTATTGTTATGAGTTAATGTAATTTCTAAGAGTAATTGTTGACATGGTTAGTCATAATCTTTGCTGAAAACCTGGGTGCTACTTAAGCATATATATGTAAACAAGAACAAAAGAGTTCATAAAAGTTTTTCTTTATCACTTTCAGTTTGTCAACTGAATTGCTTGAGGACAAGCAAATGTTTAAGCTTGGGGGAGTTGATACGTCTCCAACGTATCTACTTTTCCTCACCCTTTTGGCCTTGTTTTGGACTCTAATTTGCATGATTTGAATGGAACTATCCCGGACTGACGCTGTTTTCAGCAGAACTACCATGGTGTTGTTTTTTGTGCAGAAATAAAAGTTCTCGGAATGGAACGAAACTTTTTGGAGAATTATTTCAGAATATATGTGAATTATTGGAGCCAAAATCCACTGAAGAGGGGGCCAGGGTGGCCAGCACCCACCAGGGCACGCCAGGCCCCCTTGGCGCACCCTGGTGGGTTGTGCCCACCTCGTGGCCCCACTGACCCTAATTCCGCCACTATAAATTCCTATTTTTGGAGAAAAAATCAGAGAGAAAGTTTCATCGCATTTTACGATATGGAGCCACCGCCACCTCCTGTTCTTCATCGGGAGGCCAGATCCGGAGCCCGTTTGGGGCTCCGGAGAGGGGAATCTTCTATCTTCGTCATCACCAACCTTTCTCCATCGCCAATTCCATGATGCTCCCCACCGGGAGTGAGTAATTCCTTCGTAGGCTTGCTGGTCGGTGAGGAGTTGGATGAGATTCATCATGTAATCGAGTTAGTTTTATTAGGGCTTGATCCCTAGTATCCATTATGTTCTGAGATTGATGTTGCTATGACTTTGCTATGCCTAATGCTTGTCACTAGGGCCCGAGTGCCATGATTTCAGATCTGAACCGTTTATGTTATCATCTCTATATCCATGTTCTTGATCCGATCTTGCCTAGTCATATGCACCTATTACGTGTTATGATCCGTCAACCCCATAGTGACAATATTTGGGATACTTCGCGGTGATGACCGTAGTTTGAGGAGTTCATGTATTCACCATGTGTTAATGCTTTGTTCCGGTTCTCTATTAAAAGGAGGCCTTAATATCCCTTAGTTTCCTTATAGACCCCGCTGCCACGGGAGGGTAGGACAAAAGATGTCATGCAAGTTCTTTTCCATAAGCACGTATGACTATTTACGAAATACATGCCTACATTACATTGACGAATTGCAGCTAGTTCTGTATCGCCCTAGGTTATGACTGTTATATGATGAATATCATCCAACGAGTTACCGATCCAGTGCCTACGAGCTTTCCACTTATTATTCTTGCTAAGTTACTATTGTTGCTGCTGCTGTTCCAACTCCTACAAAACTACTGCTGCTTCTGTTACTGTTGCTACTGCTACCAAACTATCATATTACTGTGCTACTGATCACTTTGCTACAGATATTTATTCTCCAGGTGTGGTTGAATTGACAACTCAACTGCTAATACTCTCAAGTATTCTTTGGATCCCCTTGTGTCGAATCTATAAATTTGTGTTGAATACTCTACCCTCGAAAATTGTTGTGATCCCCTATACTTGTGGGTTATCACCCCTACCTGGCGCGCCAAAGATGTCGGGTCACGATGCACATGATCACCTATGGGACCAAGGGCCCCTTTGTGGTTCGGCAGGGGTGAGGTCACGTTGCACGAAGAGCGGAGGTCATGAGATAGCGCGACGATGAGACGCTGGTGTTTTACCCAGGTTCGGGCCGCTGAGAAGTGTAAAAACCTACTCCTGCTTTGGTGGATTAATCGGGGGAACCGAAGCACACGCAGTGCTAAAACCCGGCAAGGTTTCCTTCGGGAGAGCTGCTATGCTGGTACAAGTGTCCAAAGGTACGAATCTTTAGCTAGGTCGCCTTGGGCCCCCTTTTATAGCTCAAGGGGCAACCACAGTGGCAAAACATACATTATCTTGTGATTAGAGAGCTAACAGTGCTATCATACCTAACTCTGGCACTTAGGACAAAATGCCATAAATGCTAGTCTAGGTGGCGTGCGGGTGTGCATCCCCGGCAGGCTCTTACCACCGCTTAGATTGTTGTTGCTTAGTATCTTGACACGCCTCCCGACGGGTGTCAAGTGGGCATAATCTGCTTCCCGGCGCGTCGCCACGTCTTTAGCGAGAGCCACTTAGCCACCTGAGGGCTCGACACCGCATGGACAACTGACTGGCATTGCGATGCGGTGGAGCGGTAGCCGATCGGCTCGCGCTTGCCGGGGGGATGGCTTGCCGGGTCTTCTTGAAGATGTGTGTGTCTCGGTTCCCGGCAGGCACCGGGGACGTGGCTGGCGCGGCTCGGGCTTGTACTGGGCCGTTGCATCGTCCTTGCCGGTGTTGCTAGCCAGCGTAGGCTGCCTCTGCCGGGGTCTCGGTCTTGGATGTTGGCTTCATCTTCTTGATGCGCTCCTTGATCTCACATAGAGCAGCTTCTCTGGTTTGGACTGGATCTTGAATGGGTTTTGCTACTACTGCATGTGCATAAGTCAGGGGCACTGGGTACCCCATTCCTAGTGCACCGACACTTGCGCGACACGGCGGGCACCATAGGACAGCACCAAAATAGAACATACATCTCAAACCAATCACGATCATCAATCAGCCCATAGGACAAAAGAAATCTACTCAAACATCATAGGATAGCCACACATCATTGGATAATAATATATAGCATTAAGCACCATGTTTAAGTAGACATTACAGCGGGGAGAAGAGGGTTTACACCACTGCATAGAGGGAGAGAGAGTTGGTGGTGACGGCGGCGAAGTTGTTGGTGTAGATTGCCGTCACGATGGATGCCCCGGCGGCACTCCGGCGCCACCGGGAGAGAGGGGGAGAGAGCCCCCCTCTTTCTTATTCTTCCTTGGCCTCCTCCCTAGGTAGGAGGACATTTTCCCCTATGGTCCATGGCCGACTTGGCTCCCGGAGGGTAGTAGCCCCTCCGAGATTGGATCTCTCTCTCTGTTTTTCTCCTGTTTTCGCGACTGGTTTCTGACCCCTTCACTGTTTCTTAGATATCCAGAGATCCGTAACTCCGATCGGGCTAAAATTTTGAGGGGATTTTTATCGTGAAAATATCTTTCCTTTGGCGGAAGGAGAGCCCCAACCGACTTAAGGGCGAGGCACAAGCCATCAGGGCGCGCCCCCTGGGTCGCGCCCTGTTGGCTTGTGCCTCCCTCAGGCACCGTCTTGCGTTGATTTCGACTCCCAAAATTCACATATATTCCAAAAAAAATCTCCATAATTTTTTGTCGCATTTGGACTTTGTTTGATATGGAATTTCTGCGAAACAAAACACACACAAAAACCAGGAACTCACACTGGGCACTGGATATGTAAGTTAGTCCCAAAAATAATATAGAATGTTGCCAAAAGTATATGAAAGTTGTAGAATATTGGCATGCAGCAATCAAAAATTATAGATACGATGGAGACGTATCAATGGGCACCACCCTTAGCTTCTTCCAAGCTTGGGGGAGGTGCCCCAGTATCGTATCACCATCATTTTTATCATCATCATCTATCTTAGTTCGATCCTTAGCTATTTCGTGATTTAGAAGAATAAAGTTTTAGTATGATTTAGTTTCGAGTGCTTGCTTTGTGATCTATTTATCTATGTAATCGTGTGCGTGAGCTATATAATAAAGATTAGTTTGAGTTTGTTTGCTTTACTTTCTTGCATCAATCATAAGAAGGAAAAGAATGAAAATACCATATGCTAATCCCATGGGGAGTAATGACTTCACATAAAAAGAGTATAATTGGTAAAGTTTGTTGGAAGTTAACAAACATAGCATTAGTCCTTGATGCAATTCATTAAAAATTAATAATGAAAGAGATATCTCACATATAAATATACTATCTTGGACATCTTTTATGATTGCGAGCCCCCATTAAATATTCTATGCATGGTCCATTAGTTGATGTTGGACAAGGAAGACAGTGTAATGAGTTATGTTTGCTTATATTCACATAGAAGTTATATTGTCATGGATCCTCCAACATGCGGTGCTTGCTCCTATCCTCTGCTAGCCAAAACTTCGCACTAAGTAGATATACTACTTGTGCATCCAAAAATCCTTAAACCCAGTTTCTTTCCATAAGAGTCCACTATATCTACCTATGGATTGAATAAGATCCTTCAAGTAAGT
Source organism: Elymus sibiricus (assembly GCA_039707655.1). Taxonomy (NCBI): domain Eukaryota; kingdom Viridiplantae; phylum Streptophyta; class Magnoliopsida; order Poales; family Poaceae; genus Elymus; species Elymus sibiricus. The sequence goes on from CM077673.1 coordinate 342,624,811, forward strand.
TGTCATCGATGCAAAAGCAATAAAAATTTGCTCCTAAATATGTATGATCTTTTATTGGAAAATAAAATAAGCTTTGTACGATCTTGTGATGGCAAAAACATAAAAAGCGGCGGATTGCATAATAAAGGTTGCTATCATAAGGGGCAATATAAAGTGATGTTCCTTTCCATTAAGAGCTTGCACATCTAAATAATAAGCGCATGACAACCTCTGCTTCCCTCTGCGAAGGGCCTCTCTTTTACTTTTCTATATTTACTTCTATGCAAGAGTCAATAATGTTAATTCCTATTCCATTCTTATTATTCTCTACTTGGCAAGCATCATGTGGTGGGGAAAGATCCAGGCACATATATCTAGTTGGATAAAGGTGATCATGAGATATTATTGTTGATGTTATCCCTGAGATAAGATGTTAGGTGGTGATAAATTATAAACCCTTATCTTCCTATGTGTCTGATTGAAACTTTTTTACTTCATAAATATCACGTGAGTGTTAGCAATCATAGAAGACTAAATGATAGTTGAGTATGTGAACTTGCTAAACAAAGCTCTTACATAGACTCTTTCTGATAATATGCTGGATTGCAACTGTTGCAATGACTAAGAACATAGTTTGTTAGTTTTCAATAAAGTTTATGATTCATACTTAAGCATGTGGATAGATTGTTACTTTTTCAAGAGAAGTTTTATGATATTATGTTGTTGTGATAATGATCATGATGCTTTCATATCCATATTTTATTTTTATCGACACCTATGTTCATGTGGTCATGATTACCGAGTTCGGCTTTCACTTGAGGACAAGTGAGGTCTAAGTCTAAGCTTGGGGGAGTTGATACGTCCATTTTGCATCATGATTTCCTACTGTTATTTATATTGGTTTTGGTCATTATGTCACTTTATGATACAATTTTAATGCCTTTTCTCTCTGAAATTACAAGGTTTACATGGGGAGGAACATTACCGGTAGCTGGAATTCTGGACCTGAAAAAGCCACACCAGAGATACCTATTTTACTGAACTCCAAATGACCAAAGTTATGGAGAATTTTTTATGGAATATATAAAAAATACTGGAGCCAAGAAGTACCACAAGGGGGCCACCTGTGGCTCAAAAGGCAATAGGGCGTGCCGTGTTACCTGGTGGGTCCCACTGATGCTCTCTGGTGCTCCTCTTCTGCTATATGAAGGGTTTTGACCTAGAAAAAAATAAAGAGGATACTTTCGGGACGAAGCGCCGCCGTCTCGAGGTGGAACCTGGACAAGAGCACTTTTGCTCTCCGGCGGAGCGATTCCATCGAGGAAATTTCCCTCTGGGAGGGGGGAAATCGAAGCCATCATCATCACCAACACTTCCTCCATCGTGGGAGGTTCAATCTTCATCAACATCTTTACCAACACCATCTCATCTCAAACCCTAGTTCATCTCTTGTATTCAATTTTTGTCTCAAAACTTCAGATTGGTACCTGTGGGTTGCTAGTAGTGTTGATTACATCTCATAGTTGATGCTAGTTGGATTGTTTGGTGGAAGATTATATATTCAGATCCATGATGATATTCAATACACCTATGATCTTGAACATGAATATGCTTTGTGAGTAGTTACTTTTGTTCTCGAGGACATGGGAGAAGTCCTGTTATAAGTAATCATGTGATGTTGGTATTCGTTCGATATTTTGATGATATGTATGTTGCTCTTCCTTTAGTGATGTCGTGTGAGCGTCGACTACATGACACTTCACCATGTTTGGGCCTAAAGGAAAGCATTGGGGAATGATAAGTATATGATGGGTTGCGAGACTGACAAAAGCTTAAACCCTAGTTTGTGAGTTTTTCCGTAATGGGCTGATTTGGATCCACACGTTTAGTTCTATGGTTAGATTTATCTTAATTTTTCTTTCGTTGTTGCGGATGCTTGCAAGAGGGGGTAATAATAAGTGGGTTTTTTGTTCAAGTAAGAACATCACCTTAGCACCGGTCCACCCACATATCAAATTATCAAAGTAACGAACGTGAATCAACTGAACATGATGAACGTGACTAGACGGAAATTCCCATGTATCCTCGAGAGCGCTTTGCTTTATATAAGAGAACTTTCGGGCTTATCCTTTGCTATAAAAAGGACCGGGACACCTTGCTGCACTTTTGTTACTATTATTACTTGTTACTTGTTATGAATTATCTTGCTACAAAACTATCTATCATTGCTACTTACAGCACTTGCAGAGAATAACTTGCTGGAAATTGCTTGTCATTTCCTTCTACTCCTCGTTGGGTTCGACACTATTACTTATCGAAAGGACTACGATTGATCTCCTATACTTGTGGGTCATCAATAACCGAATAAATATTTTTGCCCATCGAGTAGTGCCATGTGTTATCGTCCTACATAGTATAATTTTCTTCATCACTAACATCATCATCCAAGATTGACTTGGCACTATGGGTAATCATTAAGTCGGTCTACATATTTAAAAATATTATAAAACCAACCATATAAGCATCGAGAATGAATATACAATATTATTATATTTTTGTTTTGGAATCTTATCGGCAACCTGCCATACTCGCCAGTTGATTTTAGGTCTAGTGAGTCAAGATGATCTAGCAGCGTAGTAGAAACATGCTTGGCCTGCGGGAGATTCTCAGGAAGAATAAGCATTGGGGAGCGAACAACATGTATGTCTATCAGCTGTCATGTGCAATAAATAACATTTTAGTTAATGTTAAAGCCAAACGTAATGTATGTATTACTGCTACGATATTACGAGCAATACATGGACACAACCATGTATATTAATATTTGTTGTCATTGATTGTCTGTACATTTTCACACCATCAACTATGTAGTTTGCAACAAATTTGCACTAGTCAACATCAAGGTTTTCCACCATTGATATAATGTTTCTATTAAGCACATGACCACTTGCTAGATCCATGTAAACACATACAATCAATAGAAAGTTTCTCTTAAAGGTGTCCTTAAAAAGTATTGAAGCAATTCTATCAGTCAATTGTTTAATTGGCCTGTTACTTTTCATTTTTTCTTCCCTGAATTCCTTTTGTTCCTCTGAAGAGTTTTTCATCTTCGCCTCCCCCCTCCATAAGGATCGGAACTTGTATTGAACCATAATGTAGGCCTAGCATTTTCTTTACAAAACTTCTGATCGTAATATGGTGCCCTCTGATAACGAGTGTTTTTGTCCTGCAGTTAAATTGGTCAATTAACCAATGAGTTAACCATCTTGGTAGCCCGCAAATGGATATTTCCAGTAACTCAGCAAAACCAAGTTCTCTTACACATTCTTTCTGTATTTGATTCAATGATGCCACAAGTTGGTTAACCTTTCGAGGGCAGCACTTGTACCCAACAACCTATATTATGTACAAAGGAAGATCGCATCAAACAACTACTCACATGATTCTTGGAATAAATAGTTGGTAACATTAAATTATGTACACATAAATACTTGCTTATTGGTTTTCAATAATTTCTTTCAGGTGTGACTTGCAAATGCCAACTCGTGTGTAATTTGTTTTCTTTGACAACATACCAATTCTTCATGTTACAAAATTTTGTGAGCCTCCTCTGCTCCATACTTTCAATGTCAGAGGTAAAAGGGCTATCATGTGAGCTTTCTCTAAGATTAATATCGTCACTAGCATATGTTTATACAGATCTTTGGTGGTATCTTTTCTTAATCTTCTTATTCTTAGTATTCAACTGATCACTTTCCAAGCTAGCAAAATCAAATCTTTTCTTAAACTTCCTTTGCACCCCTGCTTCATTAGTTTCAAACATTGCTTGAAGCTATTCTTTTTTTACTGATATGTGGATTCAAATATTGTCTGTCATACGATGACTCTGCTTTCTTTTGATTCGTCCTTATCCTACCAAGTTTACCCCTTTTTTGGTTAATTAATTATCATCCTTACCAAATGCATATTATTCCTCTTCCTTATAGCGTGAACTCTTTGTTCAGACTTTGTACTTCCAATATCAACTGAATTTTTTAGTATACCGAGTCCCTTTTGAAAGCGAGGAGATGTCCATATATGCAACTCATTTGCTATGTGCGATTCTCCATGTGAGCTCCCTGTAAGATGTTGATTATTTCATAGATTAAACTCTACCAACGGTGCAACATAAAGATCATGTGAAATGCTAGAATAGTACTCCCTCCGTCCCAAAATAAGTGACTCAAATTTGTACTAAAGTTATTACAAAATTCATTCATTTTTGAGTCACTTATTTTGGGACGGAGGGAGTACAATCTAGCAATTTCAGTAATAGACAAACATTCCATCATGCAGATAAACAAAATGCCATTAAATCTTTGATATATAGTTACCACATCTTCGCAATATATACCGCTTCCATTCTTTGCGTCAAATCAATACTTCTATGGAATGAAGTAAAACAATAGTTCCTCTGTGAATAAAATATATGTAACTACCACCTCAATGCCATTTCCCAATAGTCCCAATTAGAGCAGGTAAGAACAAGCATAGCATAATGTAGAACTAAACTAGACGACCAAAGCATAGTAAAGTTTAGAACTTCTTACCATACGGGGCAAAATGTGGTTGCGACGCGGTGGATTCGAAGCGTGGGGGTCTTGTTAGCTGCTTTTCGTCCAGGATCTCGATGAACTATGGCGGCGGCGGGCCTGAGAGGTGTAGACGATGAAGATTGCGAGGGGATGGCAAAAAAAGTCCTTCGGTGACTAGTACGTAATTAAATTAGTGGTACATAGAGGCATGATGTACGTGTACGTTATCACGCCAATATGATATGGAATGTGTACTGATACATAATGGAGTATACAAATTGGTTTGACTACGGTACAAGGACGTCTGAATCTCAAAACCATCTAACGACATCCATTTATCATGTAGAAAGTGGCACCGCTAGAAAAACCACTATCATCAAGCTTGCACTTTACATAACACACCTCCCAATTATGGTTAAATTGTACTGCTGTGTGGCTGTTTCTATGCTCAATGAGGCCAAGCTCATGGTCGTCCAAAATGCATGACCCTAGTGGATGAAATCAAAGAGATGATGTTGGAGGACGCAAGGGATATTGCTTTTTTTCAAGAGTACGTCAAATGCGTACCATATTTTTCAAGAAGGCAAAAGACAATTAGAAGAGACTACCTCTCGCTGCGAACAACAAGTGCAGTGCAAACTCCACACCCGACTAATCTGAAGATAAGCCACCACACAGATTACAAGCACAACGCAAGGGAGATTGTCATTACTCATGTTAGTCGTACACAAAATAAGGTTAGCCATGACCTGGCTGCCTATGAATGTTGTACAGCGTGCACTACGGTTTCTTTTGGTTCGGGTACGGAAGAGATTGTAAAACTTTTTTTTAGAATGAAGGATCAAGAAGATCCCGGCTTTGAATTAACAAAGCCATCAACCGGCCAGGAATACAAGAGCACCAACTTACAAGAAAAAAAACAAAGAAAACCAAGACGACTTGTATAAGGAACTCAAGCGAAACAACTCATAGGCAGCAGTGGAAGCGAGCCGAAGCATCACCACGCTGTAGCCAACACCCTACAGGACGGCCTAGACCAACATAACTAAACTATGGACTTGGAAGGAATGCACTTCCACGCAAGCTTCGTGATCACAACCACCCTCAAAGACAGAAATGGACCAGATCACCATCTATTACCGCCGCTGCAAAGGGACCCTACCCTTTCATCCTGGCTCGAAGGATGCCGCACCGGCAGCCGGCAGCTCAGTTCACCCTAGAACCCAAATGGATGGCATCCAAGCTGAATTGGAAGAATTAACTAGAGCAGGCCCGCAAGCCCGGGACACACTACTCACGAGAACCGTTGTCGTCTGCGGCTTAACCGCACCGAAGGGCGAGAGCTACCGGCCACAGTCATAGAAGCAAGGGACAAATCTATGAGCAGGTCAAAGGCCAGAGCTGGAATCGTGGAAGCACATGGCTCCTACCAAATGGTATACCATTGCCGCCGTAGAAGTGAACCCGATCCCCTCTCGCTCCAACGACCACGTCAGGGACCCTCCGAGCCAGCATCCTATGAAGAGAAAATTAAGAACACAATCCAAGCTGCCCCCCCCCCCCGCCACCATCACATCCACAACCAAACTCTCTAGCATCCCCTATGATCCCCAGACGGTGCCTCCAGAAGGAACACGACACAGACGTGCCATCACCACCCGAAGCAGGGGACCTAAGTTTTCACCTAGCATGGGACGAAAGGAGGGGGAGAGGATCCACACCACAACCTCCAAGGAGGGGAACGGTGACCACGGTGTCGCCTTTGGTGTGGTCGTTGTCGAGGGAACGAGCCTGACAATGAATATTAGGGGTACAAATGAGGGCGGAGCCTAGCTACAGCACATGTGCCTCACTCAGATTTAGCGAGTTCGGGCCCCTCTCGGAGAGGTAAAGACACTACGTCTCGTGCCCGGAGGGTTTGTGTTTTCTCTGGGGGTGTCAGATTACAGTGAGTGCTGAACCCTTGTCACAGAGCTTGGGGTGGCTTATATAAAGTTCGCCAGGACCCGCCGTGCGTCACTACACGGGCAATTATTGCGAGTAACTACTAGAGTTACTAGAAACGACATTGCTAACTACAACAATTTTAGGTAATGGTAGCCATGACTGCACTTCACGTGTGGTGTTATGTCCATCGGTCATTGCAGTTCCCACGTCGTCTACGCCTCTTCTCTGCCCGAGTGCTGGTGTCTGTCCAAATTACTGGAAGACGTCCGAGTGACTCCATGGGTCCGAGTGGATCCGGTGTATGCATCCGAATGCGCCCATAGTCTTGAGACTTTAATAGTCATGAGGGGCCCTAGGCGGCCCCCGGATGTCTGGTCCATGACCCTAACACTAGTATATGACCCCATCATTAGCCCCTGAATCGGTTGAGGTTTAGTTGGACGAGTGAGCGACACTTCAGAGTGTTCCCGACGCCTCAGGAGCGTTCGGGACATAGCTCAGGGCTTTCTTCACTCGGTTCCAGGACGAAACCACAACGGATTCAGGACTGAATATCTTCGAATGATCGGATTAGGTTGAATACAACACGTGGTCCGATGGCACTCAGTTGTCTCTCGGGAGAGATGGCCTGGAGGCACGCGTGCGAGCGTATAGGGAATTCTGAGTGATCGCACAGGAGTGAGGACTGATCCTCTCTGGGTCCCAGGGGAACTCCCTTGATCACGTTTGTATGCGTACGAGTGGATAGGAACCCGCATGGGGTATTCGGCAGACCGAAATGCATCGTTTTGGGAAAGTGGGCGTAGAGACCACTCGGGCCGATTCCCCGCGAAAATTATGCGGGTTTGAAACGTGGGCAGCACGCGCGCGGACGCGGTTGCATCGCGGTAATGGGGAAAGTGGGCACGGCACCTCAATTACCGTGTCGGAGACTTTGCCACGTGCTTTGAATGCGTTGTCCGAGGGATCTTGCAGATCTTGCCGCGTCCGCTGATTGACGGCTGGAGATACGCCAGCCTGAGGTATAAGAGCATCGGGCGGAGGGAGAGAGAGAGTATCAGATCCCCTTTCTCCTTATCGACTCCTCTGCCACTCCGCTGAGTTCCGCCCTTTCTTTCCACCCGCACCTATCCCTCAGCGCCTGCCCGACCAGAGAAGATGACAAGGAGCTCGATTGTGAAGGCCGAGCGGGCAAAGAAGGGGTCGCGAGGGTTTTCTTCGAGCACTGGCGTGTCATCCGGGCGGATCCAGGGTGACTGGATCACGTCGCGGGTCTCGGAAGGCCGCCTGCTCGAGCTGGAGGGCCAAGGGATTCTGGCTGCCTGGAGCTAGCTGGCAGTTGCCGGAGGCGGCCGAGCTCGAGTCGTCGCCGCAGGGGGACGAGCGGAATTATAAAGAAGGAGGCCAAGGCGAGCCGGGCGGGAAGCTTGCGCGCGTTCCTGCGCGGTTGTGCGGGAATGAGAAGCCCAAAAGAAACGTTGCGCGCTCCCGAAGCATTGGGTGATTGGGGGATTTCAGTGAGCCGGGTGGGAAGCTTGCGCGGGAATCCTCGGGCGGCAACGCGGTGACAAGACGGGACGGAGGTGGGAGAAATGACAAGTACACAAACGGTTAATAAAAAAACGTTTGCGTTTTACTACAAAGCAAACGGTCGTTCTGTACGCACCGTCGCGAATTAATCTACGTATGGGGCGGTTGATGCGGCCGTGGCGCGCTGTGCTCGCGTCCGTGCGCGCTCGCTCTGCAGGCGTCCATGCGCGAACGGCCACATACGTTCGAGGTAGCATATGCATGCGGACGCGGTTGTGCCGCTCCCGGCGCCACCATGCAGGTAAGCGCTGCAAAAACTACCATGCGGACGTGCTGAAATTCCAGGCCGTCCGGCACAATTTATTCTCGTGGCCATTTACCTTTGTCTCTTCCACCTTCCGATCACGCCACACAACACAAGAAGCACACCCACGATCTCTTCATCGCTTCAGCCTTCCCGTGCGGATCCAATGGCGGCTGCCGGCGCCAAGCGGCAGTTCGCCAAAATTGTCAAAGTGGACACCCACATCAGGAAGACGGACCTCTCAATGGTGTACACCAACGACCCGGTCGTGGTGGTGAACTCCATCAACACGTTGGAGCAGCTGTTTGCTGACCGATGACAAGTACAAAGTGGTCGGCTTCGACCTTGAGTACACCAGCGGTCGTGCCGGGCATGATCAGAAGGTTGCCGTCGCCTAGTTGTGTGTGCGCCATCACGTGCTCGTCTACCACTACTGCCTGGCCACAAGTCCTTGCGAGCGTTTCGCCAGGTTAGTCAACAGCCCCGACTACAGGTTCGTAACGGTGGACACCACGAACGATCTAAAGGTGCTCAAGACTACAGGCTTGTCCTGCCAGAAGCTTATCAACATCCAAGCTCAGTACAGGATCTAGGGCGGCGACAAGAAGAAGCAGAAGGACTCCCTGGTTGACCTCGCCGTGGCCATCATCGACCCCTACTACAAAGACATGAAGGCTGAGTGCCACAAGGACAAGTCTGCCTGGCACAAGGCCTGGGTGAACGAACTGGATGAAGAACACATCCAGTACGTGGCAAAGGACGCGTACACGAGCTATGAGACGTACAGAGGGATCATTGACATGAGGTAGTGCCTCCTTCCTGTAACACCCCAAAAATCGGGTTATCGATTTTTGTGTTGTTATTGCTTCCTAGCTTTTCTCTAACGAATTTTTCCTCTGGAATCTGGTAAGTAACCAGGTGAATCCAGACAATCCCCAACCTCTCAGTGCCTTTCCCATGCTCTTGGGCCAGCCAACCATCCGTCAGTCAACCCCAAGTCTCATTCAAACCCTAGTTCCAAAATATTGGAACTGGAAATCCTGCCTTTGTGCTTACAAAGGAGCTATCATTTCCCTTGCTCTGTTAATCCTCCCAAAATTTCCAGAGATCCCCCTTCATCCATAAACCCTAGATGTGCAAAAATATTGCCAAGTCATATGCAATATTTCTCATCTAGAATTAATTCCTTTTTCTGCCTTTCTGAGGAATTAAATCCAGGAAAATATCTATCCATCTCCAAAGTTCATGAAAACTTGTGGAGATATTCCCTGTGATCATATTGAGCTCTCATAAAAATATTGGCCATAATTAAATAGGGGAAATTGCATTTTCCTATTTAAAGCCAATATTTCAATTTGGGGCCTTTCCAAAGGAACTACCATTTTGGTAGTTAGGAAAAATCCCAAATAATTTGTGGAGCTTCTCATATCCATATCTTCTCCATTTTCCATTAAAATATAAAGTTACACAATTCAAAATTTGAGCACAACACCCCTTTGCAAATTCTGTCCAGATTTCCTGTTTGCAAAGGAAGTGCTTGATTCCTTGATCTCCTTGGGCTAAAATTTTGCAGGGTGATTCATTATGATACATTACCCTGGAACACCAAAAATGAGCCCATTTCATCTAGCCAATTTTCCTCAGCAAATTATTCAAATTTCTGTCCAGACTGGAGCACTGTGAAGGAAGTACCATTTTTACTTATGCAAATGGTATGAAATTTTTACAGTGCCTCCATATGCCTAAATTATTGGTCTCCACCAAAGTTGAGCCAAACCCATGTAGCCATGTTTCCCCAGCACCCTCATTTTCATTTCTGGTCAATGGGCAAGGTTACACAGGAAGTACCATCTAGAGTTGCTTGTTTGAGCTGAGATTTTGCCAGGTTGGTTACCTTAGTAGACGATTAACCCTTGTCCAAGACCAAGCCAAGAGGAGCACTGTGGTGGCCACACCACAGCACAAACACTTTGCTATTAGCTTCTTGTTGAACAAGGAGCAGTCACACCAGAGCTCCAGTATCGTGCTTGAGGGGTCAAGTCGAACCAGGGAAGGATGGAGAAGCCCCTAGACAAGTTTTGGCATCGCTTAGGGCGTGGCAACGCCGTGGCCACGCGGTGACCACGTGCGAAGCCAGCCAAAACGGTGCACCGCGTGCCAGATCCTTCGGGAGGTCGGCTCTAGCAGGTTCCGGCTTGTCTCGGAGCGCCGGCGAGCTGCCCACCGCATGCGTGGACCGTCTAGAGCCCTCTCCCCCTCGTCCCCTAGCTGGTGGAGCCCTGTTGAGACGCGGCCACGGCGCCGCCGTCTTGGAGCTTCGGCCACCGCCGCGAAGCTTCTCCCGCCCCTATTTAAGCGAGTCCCCGAGCCCTTCCGAGCACCAGCAAGCACCCAGTTCCCTTCCCTGAGCCCCGGAGCTCCCTCTCCCCATCAATGGCCGAAGCGTCGCCGCCGTTTCCCCTCGAGCTAGCCTAGCGCCCTGGACCTCCCTCTCCTTCCCGTCCACATCCACAGCCTCCCCAGGCACTTGCGGAGCCACCGCCGTCCTCAGCTCCCTCGGGGAAGCCCTACCGGAGCGGCACCGCCATCGCCCGTACGCCGCCGCGCTCCGGTCAGTGGTGACGGCGCTACCGGCCAGCTCCCGAGCCCCGGCAACCACCGGCGGACGCTTCCGAGCACCGCGAGCTTGCCTTGCCCCTCCACGGGCGCCGCCGTGGCCCCGCGCGATGGCATCGAGCCCGGCTGGCGCCGGCTCAGCTCTCTGTCGCAGGCTAGGAGACGACCAGGAGGAGAGAAGAAGGAGATGCCGTGGGCCCCGCTTGTCACCCTCACAGCGTTGACCCAGCCGGTTTTAAATGAAAACGTAATTTCAAAATACGCTTTCTGTTACTAAAGGCGTACTCTGGATAACACGTTTCCATTTTCCAGCCGGCGGCCGAAGAAGCTATTTAGTGAACGTTCACCCGTTAGGGACTGTGGTGGACACTGTTTTGCCCATTTTACAGCCTAACGAACAAACGATCGTGTCTCCACGACCGTAACTCCGATTAAGGTAAAACCCACGCCCACATCTTCGTCTCGTCGAGCCCGTTCCGATGGTATCATTTTCAAAATGCTTTCACACTGTGAAAATGACCATTTTGCCCTTGCCCTATATCTAGCCCCTCGGAGAAGGAACCCTTTCGGCGAATTCTTCCGTGAGGTGATCGCACTTCCTCCCGGCGTATTCATCAACCCTCAGGCAAGCCAACCTCTTATCATGAGCTCCGGACTTGTGTGATGACTTTGCTTGCACCATGTGTGTTTATCTGTATCACCTGTTAGTCTGCATTTGCATACACCTGTGATGACATCAGTGTTAGATACTAGCATTACCTTTCATCCAATGCCATGTCTTGTTTTCATATTGCCATACTAATAATAATATTGTTAATGACATTATCATGTTAGTTCTATGGTTGATCTCATGACATGATTATCAGTACTATGATCTTGCTATACTGTTGTTAAGTGACTATAGTTGTCGATGTGATGGTACGATGATGGATATGTTGAGTTGGATTAATAAACTCAACTTAGTTGGTTGATCTGGAGTCACATGTCCGGGCTTATCCGTGCAACCACATTTTCCGGTATGGGACGGCCTTGACTTGGTCTGGCTTTGTGCTCTTTTATCGGTACCACCACACAGGGAAGGTTATGCGCGCATGCTGCCCTGGCCCGGTAGGCGGCGATAACCTTGTGAGCCAGTTTATGGTTATGTGCGCACGTCCCCGTTTGGGACAGTTTGTTTGGCCACGACGGTGGCAGGTGTCATGAGGACACAGGGGCCACCCAGGGCAGGATTCCGGGGGAGGATGAATGCCGGTGGTACGATGGGAGAGTCATGGGTCAGGCAGGTTTCGTTGGAGCAACGCTGGTCCACCCGAATGGGATGACGAGGCCAGGTGCTCCATGGTGTGGGTAAAGTGCGCAACCTCTGCAGAGTGTAAAATCTATTCGAATAGCCGCGTCCACGGTATTGGACAGCCCGTCCAGACCTCACTAGGAGGTCAACCATAACAATGATGATAATGATGGAAGAACTCGTCTTATGCTCGGAAGTACTCGATGAATCATGAGTATTTCGAGGGTTGTGGGACAACCCAGAAGAGAGTAAGTTGGTATTCGGTAACAGTAAGTACTCTAAGCACTTAATGTGATCATTACCATGCTACGTTATGTAGGTTATATGCCGATCCATGATATGCCATGCTTGATCCATGCTTTCCTTGTTAAATTTCATGCCATGCTTAGGATTAAGTCATGCATAGCATAGGGCTTGCTTTGTCACCTGCTTGTTTGGATGCTATGTATTTGGTTGTCTTGCGAGTACATTCAAAGTACTCACCTGGCCTTGCACGTGGCCAGTTGCAGGAGAAGGTCCGTCGTGCTAGATCGTAACCCAGCCAGGCCTGTGAGTTATGGAGCCCAGCCAGAGACGTCGTTGCCGCTGAACCAAGACCTCTGCGGCCATTTAGTTAGTCTTGGAGCTATGTAATATTGTTGTAAGCAACAGTATTGTAATACTCCATTATATTTAATAAAGCCATTTTGTGCCTGGAATTGTTGTATCATGTCTTTGACGTGCACCCGGTCTTATCCTGGGGCTGGCGTGCATCGGCCCTCTATCGGGGTGCCACAAGACTTGGTATCAGAGCCAGGCTGGCAATAGGTTACCCTAGCACCAAACCACCCCTATCTTCAACCGGTAGTGAGCCCAATAGATTTGACCGGTCTCTGGCATCCGACATGGCCACTGTAGATCAACAGGCGGCGCAGTCGGAATGGACGTGTCCCTACCCAGCTGTTCGCCCACCCAACCACCCTGGATTGGACCGCGACCCTACTTGGCTGTCGGCCGTACTGGCGTATCTTCTACCCAGCACGAGAAGGATCCACACCATGCTGGTGTGTCCTAGCCCGACTGCCTATTTAACCCCTCCCACTGGTGAGTCACAGCCACCTCCGCTCAGTAAGCCAGATCCCAGCAAGAGAACCCATGCTAGTATCCCCAAACCAGCAGCCATGTCCAGTTCTTCCAAAACACCCAACACACCCACTTTCCATAGCCGAATCTTGGCTGAAGGTTATCCCGGCTTTTCGCCCATCCTTTCGAGTATGCTCACTCAAGCCCTTGGCTGTAGTAATCCTCCGGTGTATCTAGTGTTCCAATCGGAACCCGTTACCCATCTTTGCCGATTTTATGCGAAGGCGCATTTCCACTCAGGTCCAACAGCGGATGGGAAGCCCATGAATTTTCGGGGCAAACCCATGCCCACTCCCGCGTTGGCTGTCCAGATAGCTGCCGCAGAAGCCATCACCCGTCTTCGTATCCAGTTTCCGCAAGTAGCGGAGATGCAAGAGTTCCGTTATTTTCCTTCCTCGTCCAACAGAGGCTGCGAGTCCTCCAGCGCAGTTGGAGATGCTGACCCAGCAATAGCTCGAGTAGTCCAGTACAATGATGCCCAGGGGATATTGTTCTCCGGCATTCTTAGAGAGTTCAAAGCCAGTGACCAGGACACCACTTGGGTTGTTACGGGAGCATACCGTGTGGCCCGTGAAGCTGCATCCCAGGCCACCCATTCCCTGCTGCCAAACCCAGTGCCACCTTCGCAGCTAGTACCACCCTCGCAATCTGTGAACCTCTATCGACCAGGCATCATCCACCCAAATTCCATTCAAGGAGCTATCCGGCGACTCCGTCGTCGGGATGTGTTCCGTCAAGTTTCCATTGCAGCTCCAGCAGTTGAGCCCCAACCCATAGAGGTGTCCGATGATGAAGACGGACGTTGGCTCAGTCTTCGTCCCCCAAGAGAGCCCCAGCAAGAGTAGGCCCAGTTGTGGCTCCGGCAGTGATCGAAGCCAGGAAATGCCGCGAGTATGTGTGTTGCGAAGACTGCTTCTTCGCCTGCGTCTAGGATTAGGACTCTGTAGTTCGGAGTGAGTTGCTGTTAGCTGCCTAGTCAGGCTGTGTGTTGTTGTATGGTTGTACTACTTGTACTGCTTGTGCTTGTGTAATGTTATGTATGCCTGTTTGCTCTGTGTGCCTAGTTCAACTGTCACTCTGTTAAGCAGAAATGTTTAACAGAGCTGGCAGTGGATTCTTAACAAGATCTTAGTCAGTAGAGCACTTACACCTAATAACATTGGACTCGCCCAGAGTCTCTAATAAAATGGGAGCTGGTGTAGGTGTATGTATACCAGGAGTACATACACCCACTAGCATTAAAACACCTTAGTGTAATCCGCTCGATATGTTTCTTTCTTCTGCCTGCATTTTTCTACTATGTGCATTCTGCATCTGCTAGCATATTAGTCTGAATAGATTGCATGTGTATCATGTAAGCAAGGTCTGCACGCCGGTTGCAATCTCGGAGAAATTCTGAGAAATTTTATTGCAGCATAGACCGGTACAACCCTTCCAGTCCAAGATCTAAACCCTTATTCTACCCCAACGCCCACCCATTGTGGATGCCATCCAGCAAGAAGCAACTAGCAGCATGACCTCCACACTGGTAGAGCTCCGCTGACCGCACCGCACTAACCCCAGACCCAGCGGCGCCTCTGTCACCGTCTTGTGTGATGTTGACAGGCCGCCCCCTCGCCGCCGCAGCCCGCGCTTATTCAGCCGGCCTGAGACGGCGTAGTTGACCTCCAGCCACCGCTCTAGCAGCAGCATCCCGGCGATCATCGAGGATCATCACGCACAGCAACAACGAGGAGCCAACCAGTGCCGCCATCATACCAGCCAGGAGGATCGTGATCAGCTCCGAACCCACGTCCGCCATTAGCGCCTCGCCTCGCGCTCCTGCAACCAGAAGGAGAAGGAAAAGAGGAAGAAGAAGTGAGGTAGAGTGCGAGGTGGTAGGTAGAGAGAAGAAACCGTGCTCGTTTTTATAGCCCCAGCCCGGTGTATGGTGTGCAAGGTCCAGGAGACCGCGCGCCGCTCGATCACTGGCGTCCAGGAGGCGAATCCGCGAGCAGTGCCGACCGGCGTTGGCCCGCGATGGGATTGCTCTCTGCGTTAGCCTCGTGCACACCGCGCACTATCGTCGTAGGGTGCTTTGTGCCCCAGGAGCTAGGCATGCGCAGTGCCTTGCCGCACTCGGGACAGCGCGAGAGCGAGAGAGAGCCGTTGGCCGGAGAAAGAAGAAGAAGGCTGCCAGTGCACCCTAGGCCCACCTGACAGCGAGAGAGGCCACTGTTCATTGTGGTACCCCGAGCATTTTTGGAAAAAGGAAATTCTGCTTTTTCTAAAAATGTCAGGGCTACCCAGTGGCCCCTACCTGTGGAGTAGATCCTGCGATATCCGTATCTCGATCTGGGTGTACCAGTTTTTGATACTCTTAACTCGGTTGCTTTCAACCACAGGGTTAAGACCCAACCCAGAGGTTTTCCAGGAGGCGTAGTATTTGTTCTAAGCTAACCCTAGGAATCTCGAGGACGAGATTCTTCTAAGGGGGGAAGGTTTGTAACACCCCAAAAATCGGGTTATCGATTTTTGTGCTGTTATTCCTTCCTAGCTTTTCTCTCCCGAATTTTTCCTCTGGAATCTGGTAAGTAACCAGGTGAATCCAGACAATCCCCAACCTCTCAGTGCCTTTCCCATGCTCTTGGGCCAGCCAACCATCCGTCAGTCAACCCCGAGTCTCATTCAAACCCTAGTTCCAAAATATTGGAACTGGAAATCCTGCCTTTGTGCTTACAAAGGAGCTATCATTTCCCTTGCTCTGTTAATCCTCCCAAAATTTCCAGAGATCCCCCTTCATCCATAAACCCTAGATGTGCAAAAATATTGCCAAGTCATATGCAATATTTCTCATCTAGAATTAATTCCTTTTTCTGCCTTTCTGAGGAATTAAATCCAGGAAAATATCTATCCATCTCCAAAGTTCATGAAAACTTGTGGAGATATTCCTTGTGATCATATTGAGCTCTCATAAAATATTGCCCATAATTAAATAGGGGAAATTGCATTTTCCTATTTAAAGCCAATATTTTAATTTGAGGCCTTTCCAAAGGAACTACCATTTTGGTAGTTAGGAAAAATCCCAAATAATTTGTGGAGCTTCTCATATCCATATCTTCTCCATTTCCATTTAAATATCAAGTTACACAATTCAAAATTTGAGCACGACACCCCTTTGCAAATTCTGTCCAGATTTCCTGTTTGCAAAGGAAGTGCTTGATTCCTTGATCTCCATGGGCTAAAATTTTGCAGGGTGATTCATTATGATACATTACCCTGGAACACCAAAAATGAGCCCATTTCATCTAGCCAATTTTCCTCAGCAAATTATTCAAATTTCTGTCCAGACTGGAGCACTGTGAAGGAAGTACCATTTTTACTTGCAAATGGTATGAAAATTTTACAGTGCCTCCATATGCCTAAATTACTGGTCTCCACCAAAATTGAGCCAAACCCATGTAGCCATGTTTCCCCAGCACCCTCATTTTCATTTCTGGTCAATGGGCAAGTTACAATGGAAGTACCATCTAGAGTTGCTTGTTTGAGCTGAAATTTTGCCAGGTTGGTTACCTTAGTAGACGATTAACCCATGTCAAAGACCAAGCCAAGAGGAGCACTGTGGTGGCCACACCACAGCACAAACACTTTGCTGTTAGCTTCTTGTTGAACAAGGAGCAGTCACACCAGAGCTCCAGTATCGTGCTTGAGGGGTCAAGTCGAACCAGGGAAGGATGGAGAAGCCCCTAGACAAGTTTTGGCATCGCGTAGGGCGTGGCAACGCCGTGGCCACGCGGTGACCACGTGCGAAGCCAGCCAAAACGGTGCACCGCGTGCCAGATCCTTCGGGAGCTCGGCTCCAGCAGGTTCCGGCTTGTCTCGGAGCGCCGGCGAGCTGCCCACCGCACACGTGGACCGTCCAGAGCCCTCTCCCCCTCGTCCCCTAGCTGGTAGAGCCCTGTTGAGACGCGGCCACGGCGCCGCCGTCTCGGAGCTTCGGCCACCGCCGCGAAGCTTCTCCCGCGCCTATTTAAGCGAGTCCCCGAGCCCTTCCGAGCACCAGCAAGCACCCAGTTCCCTTCCCCGAGCCCCGGAGCTCCCTCTCCCCATCAATGGCCGAAGCGTCGCCGCCGTTTCCCCTCGAGCTAGCCTAGCGCACTGGACCTCCCTCTCCTTCCCGTCCGCATCCTCAGCCTCCCCAGGCACTTGCGGAGCCGCCGCCGTCCTCAACTCCCTCGGGGAAGCCCTACCGGAGCGGCACTGCCGACGCCCGTACGCCGCCGCGCTCCGGTCAGTGGTGACGGTGCTACCGGCCAGCTCCCGAGCCCCGGCAACCACCGGCGGACGCGGCTGAGCACCGCGAGCTTGCCTCGCCCCTCCACGGGCGCCGCCGTGGCCCCGCGCGACGGCATCGAGCCCGGCTGGCGCCGGCTCAGCTCTCTGTCACTGGCTAGGAGACGACCAGGAGGAGAGAAGAAGGAGATGCCATGGGCCCCGCTTGTCACCCTCACAGCGTTGACCCAGCCGGTTTTAAATGAAAACGTAATTTCAAAATACGCTTTCTGTTACTAAAGGCGTACTCTGGAAAACACGTTTCCATTTTCCAGCCGGCGGCCGAAGAAGCTATTTAGTGAACGTTCACCCGTTAGGGACTGTGGTGGACACTGTTTTGCCCATTTTACAGCCTAACGAAGGAACGATCGTATCTCCGCGACCGTAACTCCGATTGAGGTAAAACCCACGCCCACGTCTTCGTCTCATCGAGCCCGTTCCGATGGTATCATTTTCATAATGTTTTCACACTGTGAAAATGACCATTTTGCCATTGCCCTATTTCTAGCCCCTCGGAGAAGGAACCCTTTCCGGCGAATTCTTCCGCGAGGTGATCGCACTTCCTCCCGGCGTATTCATCGTCCCTCAGGCAAGCCAACCTCTTATCATGAGCTCCGGACTTGCGTGATGACTTTGCTTGCACCCTGTGTGTTTATCTGTATCACCTGTTAGTCTGCATTTGCATACACCTGTGATGACATCAGTGTTTGATACTAGCATTACCTTTCATCCAATGCCATGTCTTGTTTTCATATTGCCATACTAATAATAATATTGTTAATGACATTATCATGTTAGTGCTATGGTTGATCTCATGACATGATTATCAGTACTATGATCTTGCTATACTGTTGTTAAGTGACTATAGTTGTCGATGTGATGGTACGATGATGGATATGTTGAGTTGGATTAATAAACTAAACTTAGTTGGTTGATCTGGAGTCACATGTCCGGGGTTATCCGTGCAACCACATTTGCCGGTATGGGACGGCCTTGACTTGGTCTGGCTTTGTGCTCTTTTATCGGTACCACCACAAAGGGAAGGTTATGCGCGCGTGCTGCCCTGGCCCGGTAGGCGGCGATAACCTTGTGAGCCAGTTTATGGTTATGTGCACACGTCCCTGTTTGGGACAGTTTGTTTGGCCACGACGGTGGCAGGTGTCATGAGGACACAGGGGCCACCCAGGGCAGGACTCCGGGGGACGATAAATGCCGGTGGTACGATGGGAGAGTCACGGGTCAGGCAGGTTTCGTTGGAGCAACGCAGGTCCACCCGAATGGGATGACGAGGCCAGGTGCTCCATGGTGTGGGTAAAGTGCGCAACCTCTGCAGAGTGTAAAATCTATTCGAATAGCCGCGTCCACGGTATTGGACAGCCCGTCCAGACCTCACTAGCTGGTCAACCGTAACAATGATGATAATGATGGAAGAACTCGTCTTGTGCTCGGTAGTACTCGATGAATCATGAGTATTTCGAGGGTTGTGGGACAACCCAGAAGAGAGTAAGTTGGTATTCGGTAACAGTAAGTACTCTAAGCACTTAATGTGATCATTACCATGCTACGTTATGTAGGTTATATGCCGATCCATGATATGCCATGCTTGATCCATGCTTTCCTTGTTAAATTTCATGCCATGCTTAGGATTAAGTCATGCATAGCATAGGGCTTGCTTTGTCACCTGCTTGTTTGGATGCTATGTATTTGGTTGTCTTGCGAGTACATTCAAAGTACTCACCTGGCCTTGCACGTGGCCAGTTGCAGGAGATGGTCCGTCGTGCTAGATCGTAACCCAGCCAGTCCTGTGAGTTATGGAGCCCAGCTAGAGACGTCGTTGCCGCTGAACCAAGACCTCTGCGGCCATTTAGTTAGTCTTGGAGCTATGTAATATTGTTGTAAGCAACAGTATTGTAATACTCCATTATATTTAATAAAGCCATTTTGTGCCTGCAATTGCTGTATCATGTCTTTGACGTGCGCTTGGTCTTATCCTGGGGCTGGCGTGCGTCGGCCCTCTATCGGGATGCCACACTTCCTGCAGACGGCAAGGGATAGTGATAACCCACAAGTATAGGGGATCAATTGTAACCTTTCTCGATAAGTAAGAGTGTCGAACCCAAAAAGGAGCTAAAGGTAGAACAAATATTCCCTCAAGTTCTATCGACCACTGATACAACTCTACGCACGCTTAACGTTCGCTTTACATAGAACAAGTATGAAACAAGAAGTACTTTGTAGGTGTGATAGGATAGGTTTGCAAGATAATAAAGAGCACGTAAATAAAAACTAGGGGCTGCATAGATAAAGAAACAACTAAGTTAGTCTTAGTAGAGAGCTTTTTGTCACAAGAAAGTTATTTGTCCCTAGGCAATCGATAACTAGACCGGTAATCATTATTGCAATTTTATATGAGGGAGAGGCATAAGCTAACATACTTTCTCTACTTGGATCATATGCACTTATGATTGGAACTCTAGCAAGCATCCGCAACTACTAAAGATCATTAAGGTAAAACCCAGCCATAGCATTATAAGGTATCAAGTCCTCTTTATTCCCATACGCAAACAACCTACTTACTCGGGTCTGTGCTTCTGTCACTCACGCCACCGACCATAAGCGAATCATGAACATATTGCAAACCCTACAGCGGGGATCCCTCACGTTTGCGCGACACGGAGAGCACCATAGGACAACACCAATAGTAAAACATGCAACTCAAACCAATCATGATCATCTATCAACCCATAGGACAAAACGGATCTACTCAAACATCATAGGATAGCCATACATCATTGGGAAATAATATATAGCGTTGAGCACCATGTTTAAGTAGAGGGGGAGAGAGTTGGTGATGACGGCGGCGAAGTTGTTGGTGTAGATCGCCGTCACGATGATGGCCCCGGCGGCGTTCCGGTGCCACCGGGAGAGAGGGGTAGAGAGCCCCCCTCCTTCTTCTTCTTCCTTGAACTCCCCCCTAGATGCGAGGAGGGTTTCCCCTCTGGTCCTTGGCTTTCATGGCGGCAGAGGGGCGAGAGCCCCTCCGAGATTGGATCTCTCTCTCTGTTTCCTTCTGTTTCTGCCTTCAGATTCTGGCCTTTCACCGTTTCTTATATTCCCGGAGATCCGTAACTCCGATTGGGCTGAAATTTTAACACGATTTTTATCCGGATATTAGCTTTCTTGCGGCGAAACAAGGGCACCAACCGCCTTACGGGGTGGCCATAAAACCCCAAGGAGCGCCCTTGCGGCTTGTGGGCCCCTCAGGCACCGCCTTCTGTTGATTCCACTTCCCAAAATTCACATATATTCCAAAAAAAATCTCCGTAAGTTTTTACCCCGTTTGGACTTCGTTTGATATGGATTTTCTGCGAAACAAAAAACATGCAACAAATAGGAACTGGCACTAGGCACTGGATCAATATGTTAGTCCCAAAAATAGTATGTAAAGTTGCCAAAAGTATATGAAAGTTGTAGAATATTGGCATGAAACAATCAAAAATTATAGATACGACGGAGACGTATCAGCATCCCGAAGCTTAATTCCTACTCGTCCTCGAGCAGGTAAATGATAAAAAAGATAATTTTTGATGTGGAATGCTACCTAGCATAATCTTGTTCATATAATCTAATCATGGCATGAGTATTAAGACACGAGTGATTCAAAGCAATAGTCTATCATTTGACATTAAGACAATAATATATCAAGCATACTAATAAAGCAATCATGTCTTCTCAAAATATCATGGCTAAAATAAAGTTATCCCTACAAAATCATATAGTCTGGCTATGCTCCATCTTCATCACACAAAGTATTAAATCATGCACAACCACGGTTTTAGCCAATCAATTTTTTCATACTTTAGTATTCTCCAACTTTTTCAACTCTCACGCAATACATGAGCGTGAGCCATGGATATAGCACTATAGGTGGAATAGAGTATGGTGGTTGTGGAGAAGACAAAAAGAAGGAGATAGTCTCACATCAACTAGGCGTATCAATGGGCTATGGAGGTGCCAATCAATAGATATCAATGTGAGTGAGTAGGGATTGCCATGCAATGGATGCACTAGAGCTATAAGTGTATGAAAGCTCAAAAGAAACTAACTGGGTGTGCATCCAACTTGCTTGCTCACGAAGACCTAGGGAAATTTGAGGAAGCCCATCATTGGAATATACAAGCCAAGTTCTATAATGAAAAATTTCCACTAGTACATGAAAGTGACAATATAGGAGACTCTCTATCATGAAGATCATGGTGCTACTTTGAAGCACAAGTGTGGAAAAAGGAATAGTAGCATTGCCCCTTCTTTCTTTTCTCTCATTTTTTTTGTTTTTTTTGGTGGGCTTCTTTGGCCTCTCTTTTTTATTTGGGCTTCTTTGGCCTCTTTTATTTATTTGTAAAGTTCGGAGACTCATCCCAACTTGTGAGGGAATCATAGCGTCCATCATCCTTTCCTCACATGGGACAATGCTCTAATAATGATGATCATCACACTTTTATTTACTTACAACTCAAGAATTACAACTCGATACTAGAACAAAATATGACTCTATATGAATGCCTCCGGCAGTGTACCGGGATGTGCAATGATCTAGCGTAGCAATGATATCAAAAAACGGACAAGCCATGAAAACATCATGCTAGCTATTTTACGATCATGCAAAGCAATATGACAATGATGGTGCGTGTCATAATAAACGGAACGGTGGAAGTTGCATGGCAATATATCTCGGAATGGCTATGAAAATGCCATAATAGGTAGGTATGGTGGCTGTTTTGAGGAAGGGAATATGGTGGGTTTAATGCACCGGCGAAAGTTGCGCGGTACTAGAGAGGCTATAGCAAAGGTGGAAGGGTGAGAGTGCGTATAATCCATGGACTCAACATTAGTCATAAAGAACTCACATACTTATTGCAAAAATTCATTAGTCATCGAAACAAAGTACTACACGCATGCTCCTAGGGGAAGGGTTGGTAGGAGTTAACCATCGCGCGATCCCGACCTCCACACAAAGGATGACAATCAATAAATAAATCATGCTCCGACTTCATCACATAACGGTTCACCATACGTGCATGCTACGGGAATCACAAACTTTAACACAAGTATTTCTACCAATCCACAATTACATACTAGCATGACTCTAGTATCACCATCTTTATATCGCAAAACTATTGCAAGGAATCAAACATATCATATTCAGTGATCTACAAGTTTTATGTAGGATTTTATGACTAACCATGTGAATGACCAATTCCTGTTGACTCTCTAAATAGATATAAGTGAAGCATGAGAGTTTAATTCTTTCTACAAAAGATATGCCCACGCTCTAACAAATATAAGTGAAGCAAAAGAGCATTCTACAAATGGCGGTTTTCTATGTGTAGAGAAACAGGCAATCCAAATTTCAAATGATATAAGTGAAGCACATGAAGCATTCTATAAAGCCATACTCAAAAGATATAAGTGAAGTGCATGAAGCATTCTATAAATCGACCAAGGACTATCTCATACCATCATGGTGCATTATTAAAAGAAAAATAAAAAGCACACGACGCTCCAAGATTTACGCATATCATGTGACGAATAAAAATATAGCTCCAAGTAAAATTACTAATGGTTGTTAGAAGAAAGAGGGGATGCCTTCCGGGGCATCCCCAAGCTTAGTTTCTTGGGAGTCCTTGAATATTACCTTGGGGTGCCTCGAGATTCCCCAAGCTTGGTCTCTTTCCACTCCTTATTCCTTCATCCATCATGATCTCACCCAAAACTTGAAAACTTCAATCACACAAAACTTAACAAAACCCTCGTGAGATCCGTTAGTATAATAAAGCAAATTACCACTTTAAGTACTGTTGCAAACCCATTCACATTTTATTTTTGCATTGTAGCTACTGTATTATAACTTCTTTATGGCTTATACCACCGATACAATCGGTAGTTTCATCAAAACAAGCAAAACAATGCATCAAAAACATAATATGTCTTAAACAGAACAGTCTGAAGCAATCTGAACATTTACTATACTTCTGTAACTCTAAAAATTCTGAAAAATTAGGAAAAAATAAACAATTTGCATAGCAGTACTGTGTAAATATTCTAGAAACTTTTGAAATTCCAGTAAAAAATGTAAATTCACGCACTACAGCCAAAGTTTCTGTTTTTGCACTGCTCACACCAAACAAGCAATCTAATCATCCTAAAGGCAAATCTTGGCACATTATTTTTATAATACAAGGGATTTATACAAGGAGATAATTATTTTTGTTGAAAAGTTTCTGTAATTAAGATTCGCAAAGTTTCCATGGGCATGAACATAGTTCAAGGAGCTCCCCCA
The DNA here is from genome assembly GCA_039707655.1 of Elymus sibiricus. Taxonomy (NCBI): domain Eukaryota; kingdom Viridiplantae; phylum Streptophyta; class Magnoliopsida; order Poales; family Poaceae; genus Elymus; species Elymus sibiricus. The sequence goes on from CM077673.1 coordinate 342,648,825, forward strand.
CTTCAACGGTGCTCGTCCTTCTTACTATCACTTCTCTTTTTGAAAAAGTTTTAGGTTCCCCTCTTTTTTTTGAACTATATAAAAGCACACAACAGAATAAAATGACTCTCTAAAACTTCCGGGTTGTCTCCCTGGCAGCGCTTTCTTTAAAGCCATTAAGCTAGGCATAAAGTGCTCAAGTAATGGATCCACCCGGATCCCAAGGTATATCAAAGCCAATTTTAATTAACAATGATTTGTAATTTAGTAGTGAGCACAAAGTAACATATATCATGCAACAACGAAGTCTAACTCTCTTCCTATGCATCGGCATGTCATAAAAGAACAATTCATGCACACAAAGTAAAGGCTAATGCATAGTATAAACAGTTTCTTGCAATTTTATCGTATTGGAAACATAGAGAGGCGGAGATGTAGTTCCTCTCTCATAATAATTGCAAGTAGGAGAAACAAGCACATGCATATTATATTTATCAAAATTATCATGTGCAATAGTAGAACGCAACCCATCAATATAATCCTTAATAAGCGCAAACTTCTCCGATATAGTGTAGTTGGGAGGATTCAAAAAGATAATAGGACTATCATGCGTGGGTGCAATAGCAACAATTTCATTCTTATCATAAGAAACTCTAGCAAGTTCATCTCCATAAGCATAATTCATATTGGCATCATGTCCACAAGCATAACAAGCATCAATTTCATCAAAAAGGGATATTTCAAACGAATCCAAGGGATCATAGCAATCATCATAGCATTCATCCTTCGGTAAGCACGAAGGGAAATTAAACAATGTATGAGTTGAAGAGTTACTCTCATTAGAAGGTGGGCACGGGTAGCTAATCCGCTCTTCCTCTTTTTGTTCTTCGCTCTCCTCGTCATCTTTTTCCTCAAATGAGCTCACAGTGTCATCATTTTCTTCTTCCATTGTTTTCTGCAAAATATTAGTCTCCTCTTGGACAGCGGAGGAGTCCTCAATATATGGCTTAACATAAGCATTAGAAGCATAGTTTTCATAGCAATATTTAAGTATGGCAAAACTTTCAGATTTGTAAAGAGTACCATCATACTTTTCAATCAAAGAAGCAATTTCATAGGCACCCATAAAAGCAACAAATTCTTCAACTTGCTCAATATCATAGTAATTATAAACACCCTTGGCATAAGAAGATACGATTCCATTATCCTTAAACTCACATTGATAGGGAAGGTGTTTTTTAGGGTCTTCAGAACAACAAGTAAAATCATAAATTTCGCATAAATTCCAAGCATAGCATTGCAAAGTATTAATATGATGCCATAAAAGTTTCCCTTTTTGAGATAAGCGGTGTTGCACATAATAAGCATACTCATTTAATTATTTGCCCTCAACTAAGCTAGTTGGGTTTTCAGCACGAGCACAAACGGATCGAAGATGATCCAAGTAAAAAGCTTCAACAGTGTGATAGATTTTGGGTGGTTCTTCAACCATTGGTGTAGTAGGTTCAACTAATTTTTTGGTATTTTGCGTTTCCTACCCATATCTAAAGATAGAAAATAAGTTAATAATAGAAAAATAAAAATTACTTAGTGATAAAGCAAACAAGCACACACGAGAATATTCACCCCACGCAAATTGCTCCCCGGCAACGGCGCCAGAAAAAGGTCTTGATAACCCACAAGTATAGGGGATCAATTGTAGCCTTTCTCGATAAGTAAGAGTGTCGAACCCAACGAGGAGCTAAAGGTAGAACAAATATTCCCTCAAGTTCTATCGACCACCGATACAACTCTACGCACGCTTAACGTTCGCTTTACCTAGAACAATTATGAAACAAGAAGTACTTTGTAGGTGTGATAGGATAGGTTTGCAAGATAATAAAGAGCACGTAAATAAAAACTAGGGGCTGCTTAGATAAAGAAACAACTAAGTTAGTCTTAGTAGAGAGCTTTTTGTCACAAGAAAATTATTTGTCCTTAGGCAATCGATAACTAGACCGGTAATCATTATTGCAATTTTATATGAGGGAGAGGCATAAGCTAACATACTTTCTCTACTTGGATCATATGCACTTATGATTGGAACTCTAGCAAGCATCCGCAACTACTAAAGATCATTAAGGTAAAACCCAACCATAGCATTATAAGGTATCAAGTCCTCTTTATTCCCATACGCAAACAACCTACTTACTCAGGTCTGTGCTTCCGTCACTCACGCCACCCACCATAAGAGAATCATGAACATATTGCAAACCCTACAGCGGGGATCCCTCACGCTTGCGCGACACGGAGAGCACCATAGGACAACACCAATAGTAAAACATGCAACTCAAACCAATCATGATCATCAATCAACCCATAGGACAAAACGGATCTACTCAAACATCATAGGATAGCCATACATCATTGGTAAATAATATATAGCATTGAGCACCATGTTTAAGTAGAGATTACAGCGGGGAGAAGAGGTGTTGAACCGCTGCATAGAGGGGGAGAGAGTTGGTGATGACGGCGGCGAAGTTGTTGGTGTAGATCGTCGTCACGATGATGGCCCTGGCGGCGTTCCGGTGCCACCGGGAGAGAGGGGGAGAGAGCCCCCCTCCTTCTTCTTCTTCCTTGACCTCCCCCCTAGATGCGAGGAGGGCTTCCCCTCTGGTCCTTGGCTTCCATGGCGGCGGAGGGGCGAGAGCCCCTCCGAGATTGGATCTCCCTCTCTGTTTCCTTCTGTTTCTGCCTTCAGATTCTGGCCTTTCACCGTTTCTTATATTCCCGGAGATCCGTAACTCCGATTGGGCTGAAATTTTAACACGATTTTTATCCGGATAGTAGCTTTCTTGCGGAGAAATAAGGGAACCAACCGCCTTACGGGGTGGCCACAAGCCCCCAGGGTGCGCCCTACCCCCCAGGGCGCGCCCTTGCCGCTTGTGGGCCCCTCAGGCACCGCCTTCTGTTGATTCCACTTCCCAAAATTCACATATATTCCAAAAAAAATCTCCGGAAGTTTTTATCCCGTTTGGACTTCGTTTGATATGGATTTTCTATGAAACAAAAATTATGCAACAAACAGGAACTGGCATTGGGCACTGGATCAATATGTTAGTCCCAAAAATAGTATAAAAAGTTACCAAAAGTATATGAAAGTTGTAGAATATTGGCATGAAACAATCAAAAATTATAGATACGACGGAGACGTATCAGATTGCCACAAGCAGAGCATTGTCGGCAACCGTCGTCAGAAGAACAGTATGATTTGCTGATCATCTACTTCTTGTAACTTTATATTGAGGAATGTACATGTGTTGTGTTGTCACTTATGTAACTGGATGTTCAAGTTTGTTATGCAACATTAATGGAGGTGTTCCATAGACATAGCATATAGATGTGTAAACAGAGCAAATCACATCTCATACAATTATTAGCAGCAAACGTTTGCCCACAACACACACAGGTTGTCAGGATGTATCGTTTGGGTTATTTTTGGTCTTCCCACACAATTCTGATGAATGAACTGTTTGCCGGGTACCCACAACACACACGGTTGTCAAGATGAATCGTTTGGGTTATTATTGGTCTTCCCAAACAATTATGATGAATGAACTGTTTGCCGGGTATCACACACGCCTTCTTAGGCTAACTCGATTGCGTTCTGCTTGATCAGCGCAGACAGCTTGCCCGAGTGAACTGTATGCCGCAGTACGCACACGTACGTAGTTTGTTAACTGTTTCTATTATGTTCCATAATCACAAACAGTTCATAAGAACAAACTGGCTGCTGTAGATCGCACATGCAACTATTTTCTGAATCGTCTTTGATGGATCCTCTATCACGCACGGTTTTCGACATTGGCGGCGGAGCTTGAAGTATACCGTTTGCGATTGATGGATCACACACAGTTTCGTCGAAGGGTCTCGGATTGATGTGTCCTCTTTGGACATCCTGCAGTAGTGAGATGGCAGTTGCCGGAGGCGGCCGAGCTCGAGTTGTCTCCGCAGGGGGACGAGCGAGTGCTCCTGGTAACCCATGTCGAGAGAGGTTTTCCCTGCCCCCGCATCCCTTCTTCTGAGCTTTTCTCCATTACTTCGGGGCTCAACTCCACCACCTTCCCCCCCAATGTCGTCTCCTATCTGGCCACTTTCATCTCCCTCTATGAGAATTTCATAGGGTGCCCTCCCCGTTTGGGGCTCTTTAAGCATCTTTTTACTTGTCGCGTGATGACCGTGAAGAAATCCTCCTCGAAAGGGGAGAATACCAGTGTGAATCAGTTGTACGGCGGCTTAGGGATACAACTTAGGGGAAGGTTAGCTTCCCGTCGATGTTGTTTCCCTATTCGGTGAAGGGTGGCAGGATACTTGGTTTTACTGCAAGGACGTCCCTATCATCGGCAGTCAGTCAGGCCTTCCGCCGTACTCGGTAGAGCGAGTGTAGTCTCCTCCGACCCTAACCTTGTCCAAGGAGGAGAAGGTAGACGTGGAGATCTAAGTGATGGCTGTCATGACCATAGTGAGGAAGGGCAACAACGACATGGATCTATTGGAGGTTTTCCTCCAGTGGAGGATCCATCCCTTGCGGGCAAGGGTGCACCCCATGTGGGTGTACGAGGGGCCGAGTGACCCCACGGGAGCTCACCCGGAGGAGCTCGACGCAAAGGCGCTGGAGGCGAAGCACATGGCCATCACCTCAGTGCGAGACAACCCCCGGGGGCAACAGGGTGATATCGCCTTTCGACAAGGAGAATCCGCTGATTGAGGTAATCTTGAGTTTCCCTCGCCCGAGTGATTTTGATGTCATCGTTTGACTGTTTTGCTTTTTCACTCCGCAAAGTTTCACAGAGATGGTGAGCATGGTGTCGGTCATTAACCGCGCAACCGTAGATGTAGCCAGCGACACCGAGCGCCAGGAGGGCTCGGTAAGCAAGGGAGATGACGATGACGACGAGGATGATGAGTCGGAGGAGAACAATGATGACAACCCAGAGGACTGGCAGGAGGCGGAGTCCTCTCCGTCGGAGAATCTCCCGACTGAGGGCCACTCCAAGTTGTGCCACAATCCAGGAGCGCGCATCGGCGGCGCCAAAGGACCGAGTGGTCCTAAGCCAACTGTCACGGCCCTTCTGACCCGTAGCTCCAAGCGCGGGTGAGGTGAGCCCACGGGATCACCCGAGAGGGTGGCCAAACAGCCCAAGGTTCTAGCGGGCAAGCCTCGGAAGGCGGCTTTGCCACGTATCAAGGTGGACGTGCCTGTAGCGTCAGCGTAAGCACCTTGGGCACTTGCTCTTTTCTTCCCGAGTGATGTTTTGTTCAACATCCGAATGACTCCTTTCCAAATGACTTTATTGTTTGTTGCAGTGTTGATACTTCGAACGCCTCGCTCGACCCGAAGGCCACGGAGAAGGGTCAAACAAAAACGGATGCCGCATCTTCCAAAGGTAACCTTTGAATTTGACTTGGTTTCATTCGATGTTCTTCCAAACTTTCAACGCCTGAGTGACATGTTCCTTCCGCTCCAGTGACCAGGGTCAATCCGGCCAGGGACAACAAGGTCGCGTGAGGTGATTGAGCTCGACGGGGACAACAAGGTCGACCCATCAAATCCTCCGGTCGACACGGATGTCGTGATGCGGGATGTTCCTTCCGCTCCAGTGACCAGGGTCAATCCGGCCAGGGCTCTCACCAAGACTGGCAACCAGAGCACTACTCCAAGGGCTGGAGCTGCACTCGGCCCCTCAACGCCAGCTTCTTCGCTAGTTCCAGCCACGACCAACCTCTTCACACTGCACCATATCCCCAAGGACCAAGTGGGCACGGGCAAGGAGGCCAGGATCCAAGTGGATTTGATTAACGACCGGCTGAAGGAGGCGTATGATGCCATCGAGGCTTTGAAGAAGAACGTCCGAGTAAGTACCCTCGTAAGTACCAACTTCAGTCAGGAATCTTGGCTTGTGTGTAGTTTGTTTTCGTTTCTGTTCCCGAGTGGGTTTGCACGGGGCAGACCCACTGGGTGTTTTCCGGTTCCAGTGGGGGCACGCTGAGTGCACGCACTGGGTGTAGTCCCCGAAACTTCTACCGACTGAAGTAGTCGGCGGAAGTCTTGGTTTCTTTATATGCTATTGCATCTTCAGGGTTGTTGTAAACCTTGCTTAGTTTGTAGAAGTTGAGAATAGCTAGCTTGTGGAAGCGCTGCAAACCCACCTTGCGGCCAGCTTGTTAAAATAGTGCATGCCCACCTTGATACGTCTCCAACGTATCTATATTTTTTGATTTTTCCATGCTGATATATTATCATTCTAGGATACTTTTTGGGTCTTTATTTACAAATTTATAATATTTTTAAGCACTAACCTATTGACCCAGTGCCCAGTGCTAGTTGCTGCTTTCTGCATGTTTTTCACTTCTCAGGTTTACAATACCAAACTAAGTCCAATTGCCACGAAACTTTTTGATTATTTTTTCTGGACCAAAAGAAGACCTAGGAGATTCGGAAGGAGGCTAGGAGCCACACCAAGGCCCCACAAGCCAACAGGGCGCGCCCGGGGGGGCGCCCTGATGGCTTGTGGGCCCCTGGCGGCTCCTCCGACCTCGTTCTCTGGCCTATAATTTCTCAAAGATCGTGAAAACCCTGGAGGCAATCCCGAAACCCTTTTTACGCCGCCGCAAGTCTCTGTTACATCGCGAGGCCATCTGGAGCTCTGTTCCGGCACCCCGCCGGAGGGGGGGTCAATCACGGAGGGTCTCTTCATCAACCTTGCTGCCCTCATGATGATGTGTGAGTAGTTCACCACAGACCTACTAGTACATAGCAAGTACCTATATGGCAATCTCTCTATCTCTTGATCTTCAATACAATGATCATCGCATCTTCGCTTTGATCTATCCGATGTAATCCTTTTGTGCGGTGTGTTTGTTGGGATCCGATGAATTGTGGGTTTATGTTCAGATTATTCTTGAAAAGTATTTGAGTCACCTATGAATATTATGATTCTTATTTGCATGATCATTATAGCTTCGTAATTCTCTCTGATCTATTGATTTTCTTTAGCCAAGTAGATTGATCTTTCTTCAGTGAGAGAGGTGCGTTGTAGTAGGTTCAACCTGACGAGTTTCTATATCCCAGTGACAGAACGGGACAAGTTTTGTCTTTGTGTTGTTGCTACTAAGGATAACACGACGGGGTTTATTCATGTTGTTTGAGTTTACTTTGTCTACATCATGTCATCGTTCTCCATGCATTACTCTATTTTACATAATACTCTAGATACATGCTGGATAGCGGTCGATGAGTGGAGTAATAGTAATAGGTGTAGGCAGGAGTCGGTCTATTTGTTTATGGACGTGATGCCTATATACACATGATCATTGCCGTGAAAATCGCATAACTATCCGCTTTTCTATCAATTGCCCAACAGTAATTTGTTACCCACCGTATGTTGCCTACATGATAGATGCCACTAGGGAAAACTATGCCCCCGGGTCTATTCACTTATAAATTCATAAACGCTACTATTTCCTTGCTGCCTTTATTTGTATTTTATTTTATGTTGTTTTACAATTATCTACAATTATCTACACAACTCATTTGCTTGCAAATAACGAGATCAAGGGGATTGACAACCCACTTGCACACATTGGGTGCAAGTTGTTTGCTCTTTTGTGTGCAGCCGCTGAAGACGGTTGAGGATTGATATTCCTATTGGTTCGATAAACCTTGGTTTCATAACTGAGGGAAATACTTACCCACTTTGTGCTGCAATTACATGTTCCTCTTCACGGAAAACCCAACGTGGATCACAAGTATCACACCTCGTTGGAGTAGCCAATTGAGCTTGTGAAAATAGCGCATGCCCACCTTGTAGCTAGCTTGTGGAAGTACCGCATACCCACTTCATCGGGATAGCCGACTGAGCTTGTGGAAATAGCGCATGCCCACCTTATAGCTAGCTTGTGGAAGTACCGCATACCCACTTCGTCGGGATAGCCGATTGAGCTTGTGAAAATAGCACATGCCCACCTTGTAGCTAGCTTGTGGAAGTACTGCATACCCACTTCGTCGGGATAGCCGACTGAGCTTGTGGAAATAGTGCATGCCCACCTTGTAGCTAGCTTGTGGAAGTACCGCATACCCACTCCGTGGGGATACTCAACTGAGCTTGTGGAAATAGGACATACCCACCTTGTCGAAGTGACCGGGGTGGTACATGTGCATTTGCCGTTTTTTCTTCTAGTGGGGGTGCGCTGAGCGCACCCATTGGGTGTAATCCCCGAGATTGTCGCCGGCTGAAGCAGTCGACGGTAGTCTTTCATACGTCTCCAACGTATCAATAATTTATGAAGTATTCATGCAATGATTGCCTATGTTTACAATACTTTAATATGGTTTTGATGCACTTTATATGATTTATTTAGAACTAACCCGGACTGACGCTGTTTTCAGCAGAATTGCCGTGGTGTTGTTTTTGTGTAGAAAATGAAAGTTCTCGGAATCGCCCGAAACTTTTTGGTGATTTTTCTGTGCGAAATAAGCCATATTGGAGTGAAGAACCACCGGAGGGGAGCCGCCTGTGGGCCACAAGCCATTAGGGCGTGCCCCCCTAGGCCACGCCTTGATATGTGGTGGGGCCCACGTGGCTCCGTTGCGCGTGATTCCAATGCTGGAAAATCCTATAAATCCCAGAAACCCCAGAAATAAAGAGAGACTCTCCGTTCCGCCGCCGCAACTCTCTGTATCGATGGAAAACCAATCTGGAGATGTTCCAGTACCCTACCGGAGAGGGAAATCATCATCTTGTGGCCATCTTCATCATCCCGGCGGAGGCCATGACGAGGAGGGAGTAGTTCACCCTCGGGGCTGAGGGTATGTACCAGTAGCTATGTGTTCAATCTCTCTCTCTCTCTCTCTCTCTCTCTCTCTCTCTCTCGTGTTCTTGAGATGTCACGATCTTGATGTATCAAAGGCTTTGTTAATATAGTCAAATCATATGATGTTATTCCCTTGCTACCTTGTTGTGATGAATTGAATCTTTACCTATGAGATCTCGTTATGTTGGATTGAATATTTTGGTTGAGAACACTTGATGTACGTCTTGCGTGGGATACCCGTAGTGACATTGGGCTATTCTATTGATTCACTTGATATATATTGAGGCATCAACTTGAGGATTCCGGTGACCTTGGGGATCTATGCATAGGGGTTGATTGCACATTTTTCATACCACGTTCTCCGATTGAAATCTTGGGGTGCTCCTTGAAGTTCTTTGGGTTGGATTGACTATGATAGAAATGAAATTGTTTGATGCATGTCGCATAATTTACCCACGGATACTTGAGGTGACATTGGAGTATCTAGGTAACATTAGGGTTGATTGATATGTATCATTGGTGTTGTTCTAGTACGAACTCTAGGGCTGTTTGTGACACTTATAGGAATAGCCCAAAAGATTGATCGGAAAGAATAACTTTGAGGTGGTTCTACTACCTACACCAATTTCATCTTATTGTTCTCCGCTAGATAGGAACTTTGGAGTGATTCTTTGTTGCACGTGGAGGGATGATCATATGATTCAACTATGTTAGCATTGTTGGGAGATTGCATTAGTGAAAGTATGAACCCTAGGCCTTGTTTCCAAGCATTAATATACTGTTTTACTCGCTGTTTACTATTTATTACCTTGCTGTTTTTATATTTTCAGATTACAAAAACCTATATCTACCATCCATATAGCACTTGTATCACCATCTCTTCGCCGAACTAGTGCACCTATACAAATTGCCATTGTATTGGGTGTGTTGGGGACCAAGAGATTTCTTGTATTTGATTGCAGGGTTGTTTGAGATAGACCATCTTCATCCTACACCTCCCACGGATTGATAAACCTTAGGTCATCCGCTTGAGGGAAATTTCTTACTGTCCTACAAAACTCTGCGCTTGGAGGCCCAACAAAGTCTACAAGAAAAAAGTTGTGTAGTATACATCAATAGCTATGTGTTCAATCTCTCTCTCTCTCTCTCTCTCGTGTTCTTGAGATGTCACGATGTTGATGTATCACGGGGTTTGTTAATATAGTTGGATCATATGATGTTATTCCCTTGCTACCTTGTTGTGATGAAGTGAATCTTTACCTTTGGGATCTCGTTATGTTGGACTGAATATTGGATTTGAGAACACTTGATATATGCCTTGCATATGGATACCCGTGGTGACAATGGAGTGTTCTAGTGATTCACTTGATGTATGTTTTGGTGCTCAACTTGCGGATTCCCGAGGTGACATTGGGGTAATCTATGCATAGGGGTCGATACACGTTCTTGTCCTATGTTCTCTGATAGAAATCTTGGGGTGCTCCTTGAAGTTCTTTGTGTTGGATTGAATATGATAGATCTGAAATTGTTTGATGCATGTCGCATAATTTACCCATGGATACTTGAGGTGACATTGGAGTATCTAGGTGACATTAGGGTTGATTGATATGTATCATTGGTGTTGTTCTAGTATGAACTCTAGGGCTGTTTGTGACACTTATAGGAATAACCCAAAAGATTGATCGGAAAGAATAACTTTGAGGTGGTTGTCCTACCTACGCCAATTTCATCTTATTGTTCTGCGCTAGATAGGAACTTTGGAGTGATTCTTTGTTGCATGTTGAGGGATGATCATATGATTCAACTATGTTAGCATTGTTGGGAGATTGGACTAGTGAAAGTATGAACCCTAGGCCTTGTTTCCAAGCATTAATATACCATTTTGCTCGCTGTTTGCTATTTGTTACCTTGCAGTTTTTATATTTTAAGATTACAAAAACCTGTATCTACCTTCCATATTGCACTTGTATCACCATCTCTTCGCCGAACTAGTGCACCTATACAATTTGCCATTGTATTGGGTGTGTTGGGGACACAAGAGATTTTTTGTATTTGATTGCAGAGTTGTTTGAGAGAGACCATCTTCATCCTACACCTCCCATAGATTGATAAACCTTAGGTCATCCACTTGAGGGAAAATTGCTATTATCCTACAGAACTCTGCGCTTGGAGGCCCTACAAAGTCTACAAGAATAAAGTTGTTTAGTAGACATCAAGCCATTTTCTCGCGCCGTTGCCGAGGAGGTTAGTGCTTGAAGGTATATCTTTAGATCTTGCAATTAATTCTTTTACTTTCTTGTTTTCACTAATTTGGTTTTATAAAAGAAAACTACAAAACAATGGAGTTTAGGTTGCCTCATTTGTTTCGTCTTTATAATGTCTTTCGTGAATATAAGGATTCAGAAATTGTGCTCAATTGGTAGACGAAGAAATTATGAAAATACTTAATCAGAATTCCTTGAATGATGAGCATGATTGCAATGTTACTAGTATGAATTCTCTGAATATCCATGATGCTAATGATATGCAAAGCCACAAGCTTGGGGATGCTATGTTTGATGAAGATGATATTTTTAGTCCCCCAAGTTTTGATGAGCAAATTTATTATGATGATGACATGCCTCCTATCTATGATGATTATGATGATGACATGTATGCCATAAAGAGTGATAGTAACCATGAAACTTGTCATCATGGTTTTAATATTGAATGTGGTTATGTCAATCAAGTGTCACATGATAGTTATTTTGTTGAGTTTGCTCCCACTACCATGGATGAAACAGAATTTGCTTATGTGGAGAGTAATGAAAATTATATGCTTCTGCATCATGAAAATAATGATTTATGTGATAGTTATATTGTTGAATTCCTTCATGATGCTAATGAAATTTATTATGATGGGGGAACATATGCTTGTAGGAATTGCAATAATATCAAGTTTCCTCTCTATGTGTTCAAAGTTTTGAAGTTATGTTTGTTTTGCCTTCCTATGCTAGTTGATTCTTTCTCCCATAAATTGTCTGCTCAGAAAGTCCCTATGCATAGGAAGTGGGTTAGACTTCAATGTGATTCTCATGAGATTCATGATGCTCTCTTGCATGTTTCAATTAATACTTTTTATGTGAGCATCATTGAAATCATCATGCCTACCTAAAAGGCTTTAAAGAAAACCGCTTGTTGGGAGACAACCCAACACTTTTACTTTTTCTTTTTATGAGTTCACATGATTAAGCTGCTGTAGTAATCACGTTTTGTGTATTTTATTTCAATAAATTACCAAGTAAAGCCTTTGGGATAGTGTGGATACTTGTTACTTTGATTCTGTGCAAAAACAGAAACTTTTGCCTACAGTAAAGAATTTCTCTTCTTTTACTGAGGCGTAAAAAATTTGGAAATTTTTACACCATATTTATATGCAAATTATTTAAGTTTTCCTATATTTTCAGAATTTTTAGCGACAGGGAAGTATGGTTATACTACAGATCTTCACACACTATTCTGTTTTTTACAGATTCTGTTTTGCATGCATAGTTTGCTTGTTTTAGTTCCCATAAGTTAAATTAAGTGATATAAATTATGTGAATGGTAGAATACAGTAATTATTATGTGAGAACTATTATGAATCTTGTCTTGACAGTACCTAAGTGAATGATCTTTATTTATTATACTAACCCATCTCACGAAGTTCCGTTAAGTTTTGTGTGATTGGAGTTTTCAAGTTCTGGGTAAGACACCAATATGAGGAGAATAAGGAGTGACAAGAACCTAAGCTTGGGGATGCCCAAGGGACCCCCAAGGTAATATACAAGGAAGACTCAAGCGCCTAAGCTTGGGGATGCCCCGGAAGGCATCCCCTCTTTCATCTTCAACACTATCGGTATATCTTACTTGGAGGTATATTTTTATTCGTCACATAATATGTGTTTTACTTGGAGCATCAGTTTAGTTTGTTAGTATTTGCTTTCTGTTTTTTATAATATTGTTTTCCAATAAAAAGTTCCAAGAATTGCCTTTAGGATGCTTGAATTGCATGTTTGGTATGTGCTGTGTAAAAACAGAAACTTTTGTTGTAGTGTTTGAATTTTCATATTTTACTGGAACATGGAAAGTTTATGAAATTTTTACACGGTATTGTCATATAAATTATTTATTATTTCCTAAATTCTGAGAATTGTTTGAGTTACATAAGTACACTTGTTTAATATATTGCTACAGACTGTTCTGTTTGGACAGATTGTTGTCATAGTTTTGTTATCGACTTATCCTATAGTTTCCATAGCCTATATTGGTAGATATAAATTGTGGAAACGATAGTAAACAGTAGATGATGTTTGAAAATTATTGTGCTACTTGTCTTGGCAGTACATGAAGTGTTGATTTGTTCTTATGTGTACTAACATATCTCACGAGTTCTTTTTAACTTTTGTGTGGATGAAGATTTTGAGACTTAGGTGAAACCGGGATATGAGAGGATTGAACGAGATACAAAAGCTCAAGCTTGGGGATGCCCAAGGCACGCCAAGTAAATATTTCAAGAAGTATCAAGCATTTAAGCTTGGGGATGCTACGCATCCCACCTCTCTTCATCAAATAAATATCGGTTAGCCTATGTTGAGCCTAAATTTTTATTTGTCCACATGATATGTGCTATTCTTGAAATGAATTTTTATTTAGTTTGTTGTTTGAATAAAATACTCAAATCTGAAAATCTTTATTGAGAGAGAGAGTCCTCACATAGCTACTTAATTGTTTGACTACTCATTGATCTTCACTTATATCTTTTGAGGGTAGTTTGATGTTTACTCTTGTGCTTCACTTATATCCTCGGAGTAAATTGTGAATGAATGAAATATTATAAATCTGAAATTATCAATGTGCTATATTCTAAGTAGCAAGTTCAGATTTGGATTAGAAAGTAAAATCTATTGAAGTTTAACAATCACTATATTGGTCATATGAGCAATTCGTGAATGATTAGTATAAGAAAGAGAACTTTCACATACAAATATGTTATCTTGGACATATTTTATGATTGTGAATATCCATTAGTTATTTTCAAACTTGATCAGATGGTTGAAGTTCGACAAGGAAGACAACGTAATGGTTATGTTTGGGCATATTTGCATAGAAGTTATATTGTTATGGATCCTCTAACATGTGGTGCTTGTTTAGAATCTTTTGTAACGCCCAAGATGCGATCCTATCCTTATTTTGGCACGAGGGCCTCGACAGAGATAGAAGCGCATCTCGTCGTTTCGCAAGAATGGATACCATTACAAGTACATGTAAAGAAGAGATGAGTATATGGAATTGGCTTACACTCGCCACAAGCTACATCAATATCACATCAATACAACAACATATCCAAACATCATCCAGAAGAGCAGGGTCCGACTACGGACGAAATCAAACGATAAAAGGACATCCATCCTTGCTATCCCAGGCTGCCGCCTGGAACCCATCCTAGATCGATGAAGAAGAAGAAGAACTCCAAATAAAAAAAAGCATCGCTCTCACGTCAAAGCATCGCATTACCTGTACCTGCAGCTGTTGTTGTAGTAATCTGTGAGCCACGTGGACTCAGCAATCTCATTTCCAAGGGTATCAAGACTATTAAACCTTAATGGGTGAGGTATGGTTAAGTGGTGGGGCTGCAGCAAGCACTAAGCATTTATTTGAGTGGCTAACTTACGAGTACAAGAATAAAGGGGGATGATTGTCACATAAACGGTCATGAAGTAGTAATGATCTCTAAGAGATCATGAACACCTACTTACGAACAAACATAACTCCACCGTGTTCTCTCTCGGTTCAGAAATTCCGAGAAGAGACAGTCACGGTTACGCACACGGTTGTTGTATTTTATTTGAGTTTACTTCAAGTTTGCTATGACTGGGTGTTAAACAAAGTTTCCAAGTTGCCACTTAACCGCGGGCACGGCTTTCCGAAAGATTTAACCCTGCAGGGGTGCTCCAACTCATCCATCACAAACTAACCACACGCCGCGTTGGAATTCCTCAACCGCGGAATCACCCGTAGTATTTGCGGAATCCCGATGGAAAATCTCAACTTCGAGATAGCCCGAAGTGTCATCGAAATCCCGCGCACAAGACGTTCGAGAAAGGTAAAACAAATCCAGCAAGGCCTCCCGACGTGTCGACGATCCCGATAGGAGCCGCGTATCTCGTTCTCAGGACATGGCGGATAAGCGACGCGTACAGTGGCCTGATAGAAATCACCCGAGCTGCCCGGGGGTGGCCCCGCACAGTGCTCTGTTTTGGACCAGCACCAGGAGCACTGGCCCCCCTGTATTATGTTGAATTAACTCCTCGGGTTCATGACACCCTATGCTTTAGTAACGGTGTTCAGTACTATTATGTTGGGCAAATGTAGTACCAAAGTTGGGCCTTGCCAGACAAGTTTTATCCTAAAACGAAAATCAAGGGGGTCCCCATAATAACCCCAAGCATGTTAGGAGCGCTCAATTATGGAACATAACACCGGTACACAAGTAACTAGGGCGGCAAGAGTGGAACAAAACACCGAGCAAAAGGCCAAGCCTTCCACCCTTTACCAAGTATATATGTGCATTAAATTAAATAGCAATAATATTGTGATATAACAAAAGGATATCCATGTTGACACATGAATCAACTTGCACCTGCAACTAGCAATGCTATAAGAAGAGCTGAGCAAGCGGTAACATAGCCAAACAATGTTTTGCTGGGATGTGGAGGGGTTAGAGACTTTTCATGGCAATTTGGGAGGCTTGACATACAAGTGGTAGGTAGCGAGACAGCGATAGAAACGAGACATCTAGCATGGCAATGATAGTAATGGTATCCAGGGAAATGATCATCTTGCCTGAGATCCTGCTTGGAAGAAGAACGCATCCATGAAGAAGACGAGCCAACGTAGTCGAACGAATCCTCACACTCCGAACGCTTTCGGAACTCTATCGAGAAGAAGCAATCCAAAAACAACAATCAACACGCGATACACCACGACATATGCATAACATGATGCACTTCAAATATGATGCATGTTATGCATGACATGACAAGCACAACAATCAACTTCTACACATTAAGTGGAGCTCAATATGTAAGGAGTTGCATATTGACGAAACTCCACATTCGAATATTTAGTTCACTCTCGTTTAGGTACACGACAATATTAAATGTTGTTAAACATGGCAAGAGGTGAAGCATAAGTAAACTACACATCTAGGCAAGTTTAAATGAGGCCGGAAACAACATATAGCATTTCCGAAACGACCCCATATGTCAATTTTAAAATTGGTCCAGATCTGAACTAATCATGTTTTATATTTATTAAACAGGAAAATAAATTATACCTTGCAATTCTACACGTCATTCTAGTAGATTTACATAAATGGAACATCTCAAACGGAGCTACGGTCTAAAAGATATGACCTTCACAAGATGAACATGACATGAATGCAAAATGCACGAAAATGACAACCACAAACATTTCATATCATGAATGCAGCAAGAAATTATGATACTACATGAAATTCTAGTCAAGGTACATACGCAACATGTTCAAAACGGAGCTACGGTTCAACCTCAAACACCAATACGAGTTTTAGTTCAAATCTGTCCAAAACAGCAACATGGCACATTGCACGCATGAAAACAACAAGCTACAAGATTCTAAAATGCACAAACTAAGCATGGGGCAGTAGCATATAACACACAGTTCATTTCATCTTCACATATCATACTCAAAATGGTTATGGATCACATGGTAGGAAGCTCACAACATGCCAACAAAATATAGCAGATTGTGACTTAGTGAAAATAACAGGTTTTATCATAGCAGATTTTCACGAAGGCATATTGGCAGCAATAAAACTATATGCTACAGGTTATATTTTGGCATGAAACTTAACATCATGGTAGTAGACATGATGCACTACAATTCATTCCATGGTGGCAAGGTCTAATTATGCATAGAATCATGGCTAGCATCATCACAACATGGCATATTGAAGAAAACAGATTCTCAGACTTGGTGAAAATTAGAGTAGACATGTGCAGCAGTTTTTAATAGATTGGCATATTGAACAACATAATTAATTATGATGCTAAACCTATCCATGCAAACTATTGGCACAACATGATAGGCAACAACATGCTTACCAAAAGACTCCTTGGTGGCAATCACAAAAGACTCCTAGATCAATAGCAAATCACATGGCAACATGGCAACAAAATAACAGTTTCAGAGCCCCCGGCCCAGATGGTTTTAGCGGGACATTCCTAAAAACCTGTTGGCACCTGATCAAACCTGAGTTCTACAAACTGTGCGAGGATTTTTACAATGGCGATCTAGACCAGCATCAATTCAGGATTTATCACTCTAATCCCAAAGATTGGCTCGCCCGAGACTGCAAACGACTTCAGACCCATTACACTGCTCAACTGTTGCCTGAATATTATCACAAAAATCCTAGCTAACAGGCTACAATGCTTCATCCTCAATATTGTCCATCGAAATCAATATGGATTCCTCCGCACAAGAACAATACAAGATTGCCTTGCCTGGACGTTCGAGTACATACACCAATGTCAAGCATCCGCACGACCGGTCGTTCTGCTTAAATTAGATTTCGCAAAGGCATTTGACACGATCGAGCACTCGTCAATGTTAGAAATTATGAAGCAAATGGGATTTGATGAGAGATGGCTTGGATGGATCAAAAACATTTTTGGGACAGGCACGTCGTCGGTCCTATTGAATGGCGTCCCGGGCCGACAATTCCTTTGCCATCGTGGGGTGCGTTAGGGAGACCCGCTCTCCCCCCTCATCTTTGTCCTTGCGGCGGACCTACTCCAATCAGCGATCAACGATGCTTTCCGCCGGCACCTGATTGAGTTGCCCATACCAGCACATGGATCAAAAGACTATCCCGTCGTACAGTACGCCGATGACACAATATTAATCATGCCGGCATGTGTGGTGCAAGCGACGAGGATGAAACAACTGCTAATTGACTACGCCGATTCCATTGGTCTCAAAATCAACTTTCATAAGTCTATGCTCATACCCTTAAACGTGGATGACAGCCTGGTTGCTCAACTCGCAAATACTTGGCAATGCTCAGTTGGGAAGATGCCGTTCACTTACCTCGGCCTACCGATGGGGACAACGAGACCCTCGGTGACAGACCTCATGCCAGTGATCGAGAAAGCGAAACGCAAACTATCCTCCTCGTTATGCATGTTGGACCAAGGGAGCAAACTCACTTTGCTGAACTCACTCATCACCTCGCTTGCACTGTATCCTATGTGCACCATCAAGTTCCCGCCAAAGTTAATCGAACATCTTGACAAAATTCGTAGGCGCTACCTCTGGCGAAAGAAAACCGAGCAGGCGGAGACCTGTAACTCCCTGGCCGCGTGGGATTTAGTCTGTCGCCCCAAAAGTCGTGGGGGGCTTGGGATGCTGAATATCAAGGTTCAGAATACCGGTCTGCTTATGAAATTTCTTCACAATTTCTACAACAAAAAGGATGTCCCGTGGTGCAACCTGGTCTGGTCCACATACTATGAAAACAGAATTCCGCATGCGGCGGATGCGTGTGGATCATTTTGGTGGCGAGATGTCATGCAATTGAGTGATGCCTACAAAGGAGTCACACGTGTGACTGTTGGAGACGGCTCAACTGTGTTGTTCTGGAAGGATTTATGGCAAGGGCAGGTTCTTGAAAACTCACACCCCCGTGCCTTTTCATACACAAAAATTGAGGATGCTTCGGTTGCAACTTTTCTGGGTATGACAGAGCTGAACAATGGATTTCATTTGCCGTTGTCGCAGCAAGCCAGAGAGGAGGTGCGCGCCTCCAACGACTAACTGAATCAACTGTAATCGACACCAGTGCACACGACACCTGGACATGCGTCTGGGGGGGTGGCTTTTCTTCTGCGAAATTCTACAAGTTTTATTTCAGGGATGTGGTCGCTGATGAGTCTTTCAGATGGATTTGGAGATCCAGGTGCACGATGAAAATCAAGATGTTCGCTTGGCTCCTGCTAGCCGACAGAATCAACACAAAAAATATGATCAAGAGAAGACATTATAACGTGTCAGATGGAGTTAACTGTGTACTATGTGGCTCAGGAGAAGAAGAAACTGTTGAGCACCTATTCTTCACCTGCCCGTTCAGTCGTGCATGTTGGGTTTCGCTGGGTGTCAGTTGGATGGATGGAGGAAATCGCCTCAATATGATCCACTCATGCAGACAGAGGTGGACACGAAAAATGTTCATGGAAATTTTCATGACGTCGGCTTGGAGCATTTGGAAAGAGCGTAATGGCAAAGTTTTTCAAGGGATCCCGCCGTCCCATGCGTCCTGGAAAGATAGATTCAAGACTGACTTTGCCCTTCTAATTCATAGGGTTAAACCCTCCGTGACTGACTTTGTAACCACCTTTTGTAAATTCCTTAGTGTAAATCCCGACTGTACTCCCCGCCAACCAACCTCCTTGCCGAAAACTATGATGAGTTAGCCACCCCTGATGGGGTTAACCTGATTAGTTGATGGTGGTGGGGGGCTGCCATTTGTAACATGTAACCCAATATTAATGAGAAAGATGTCAGTAGGAGCCTCTCCTACTGTCTTGCACGTTCAAAAAAAACATGGCATATTGAAGAAAACAGATTCTCAGACTTGGTGAAAATTAGAGTAGACATGTGCAGCAGTTTTTAATAGATTGGCATATTGAACAACAGAATTAATTATGATGCTAAACATATTCATGCAAACTATTGGCACAACATGATAGGCAACAACATGCTTAACAAAAGACTCCTTGGTGGCAATCACAAAAGACTCCTAGATCAATAGCAAATCACATGGCAACATGGCAACAAAATAACAGTTTCAGACTTACTGAAATTTAGCTAACTCCCAAAACTGCAGTATTGACTAGGCATATTGACATGGCAATAACAGTAGCATAGCAATCATATATAGGCCAGGCAAAGACTCTAACAACAAGTATACATGACACACTTCAAATCATACCATTGGCAAAATAACATAGGATGCATGGTTTGCTTAATATGATGCTCGCAAAACGGAACTCATCGTTAACAGATTTCAGTTTTTAACGTGATAGCAACTTGAGAGCAAGAAATAGACATGTTAGTGATGTTCTACCTAGCAACCAGAGCCATGGCATCAAAGTAGACATATTATAGGGCAATACTCATGAAGACACCATATGCAAAAGGTCTACGGTTGAGATGCAACCATCCGTGCAAAATCGAATGAAATAACAGATTCGCAACTAACGATGAGATGCACTTTTGTAACACAATTTACCGCATCTAGATGAACCCTAATGTATATGCCAATGATGCTATCATGTAGAGCACGAAAAATAGGCCAACTTTGATATATAACACATTACCATATGATACACGGATTATGAGATATGAGACACCCAAAATGCAATGATGCTGCTTTTGACATAATATCTCAGGGACTTAGAGAAAAATATACCTTGAGGCGAAATGGGATGACGCGGAGCGGGACGAGGAGATCCAGCGTCCAGCCGGCATTTGGTTGGAGGCTCGGGCAGATACGGGTCGGGGCGGTCCCGCGTGCGAGGAGGGACGGCCATGGCTGTTGGCGCGGCGGCGCTGCAGCGGAGGAGGTCGAGAACGGCGGAGGAACGCGGCGCGGGGCGGATCCGGGGGCTGCGGCCCGGATCTGGCCGGAGGACGACCAGCGGTGACCGGCGACAGGGCGGCGCGGCGCTCCTCGGCGGCGCCAAGGAAGGCGGCGAGCAGGAGGTCTCGGGCCGCGCGACGACGGAGGGTTCCCGGCGGAGTTCCTGTGACCGGCTGCTCCGGCTCCGGTAGGCGAGGGCGTGAAGGCCGGCAAGGTCCGCGGCGGCGCTCCGGCGGGCCCGTCGGTCGGCGGCGGGTCAGGCGCTGGAGAGGCTCGGGAGGCCTGACTCGAGCAGGACAGCTCGGGGCGGCGGCACGGAAGCGGGTGCGGCTCGGCCCGCTTTGGCCCGGGGGTGGGCCTGGCTCGGTCCTGTGCAAGCTTCAGCGCTGGGGAGCAGGGAAGGGGCAATGTGGAGGCCGCTATGTGGCTGGGAGCACCGGTTGGCGGCGGCGCGGCCTACGGTGTGGCGCCAAGTGGTGGCGCGCGAGCGGCCGACGGGGAAAATGAGGCGCGGCGGCGACGGCTGCGAGGTGCGTGGTGGCTGGTTGGCGGCTGGGGGTTGGACACGAATGGTAAACGATGCGGGGGGTCTAGGGCTCCATTTTTGGAAGGGGAGGACCTCCTTTTATAGGCAGGGACTAGGGTTAGGGGGGTTCTTGCCCGTTTTCGGACCGTGCGATCTCGATCGGACGGTCCGGAAGCGGAGGGGGGGCTAGGCTGGGCTAGTGGACTGTGGAGAGGTGTGTTGGGCTGAGATGAGAGGGTGAATTGCGGCCCGGCACAAGATTTGTAAAACCGAAAACGTCCGATAAACGATGATGGTGCCGCTACGGTCGACCGTTCGGGTATCAAACGACCTCCGATTGCGACGAAATCTGGCAGGCGGTCTACTTACAATATAACAAGACGGCATGCCAACTTTTGACCCAATTCGAAAATATTTTTCACACGCTTTTAAAAACAATATTTTATCCATGCTGCGGACGCGTGCATGTGTGGTTGGACTCGAAACGATCGTCGACGAGAACGCAGAGAATCGGCGACTACGAACGGTTGCAGTTTTGAACAAAATGATGACAACGAAGTATTGATGCTATGCAGATGATGCGAATGATGCGATGATGAATGCGGCAACCAAGCGAATCACACGACAACAACGACATAAAAGGGGAATCTTCTGGAGCGTCGGTCTCGGGCTGTTACACCTTTTGCTAGCCAAAACTTCGTACTAAGTAGAGATACTACTTGTGCATCCAAATCCTTGAGCCAAGTTTCTTCCACGAGAGTCCACCATACCTACATATATATGGTATTTCACTGCCATTCCAAGTAAATTTGAATGTGCCACCTCTAAAACCTTCAAATAAACATCCGTTTTGTGTGCTCGTACTGCTCATGGAGCGATGGGGCGGTCATTATCTTCCATGCTATGCGGGTTATTCTCAAGATAAGTGTTTATTCACTTGTCATTGCATGAGAGAGGCCGGTAAAAAGGATGCCCAGTCCTGCATAATACAAAAATAAATAAACAAAAACTCCGCCTAGAAAGTTGATTGTTTGGAGGGCAACCGTGGATTCGGCCAGCCATGGAATGTGTTTAAATGGTGGAGGGGGAGTAAAATTTCAATTCTGTTTGGGAACCGCCAATAATGTGATTAGCATGGAAGATATTGAAAACTTTGTTGTGACGTTGACAGGAAAAGCACACCACTCAAAATTACATATTCATCTCTGTTTTAAACAATGATCTCTCGCACCTATGCAAATCCCTGCTTCCCTCTGCGAAGGGACAATATATTTACTTTCATGATATTTCCTATTCATGTTGAGTCAACTTCTTATTCCAACCTCAGTCTATTAGTTGGCAAGCATCATGTGGTGGGGAAAGATCCAAACATATATATCCAGTCAAATATATTTGATCATGATTCATTATTGTTGACATTTATCTTCATGATAAGTATGTTGGGAGGCGAAACATTAAGCCCCTATCTTTCTATGTGTTCGATGGATGTTGTTTGTTCTAAAAATATGCCTTGAGTATTAGCAATCATAAAAGACTATATGATAATTGAGTATGTGGAGCTCTTACTAGACTTGATGATGCATTGAAATTGTTTGGTGACCAAGAACATAGATTGTTAAGTTTCAAGTGAATGAATAGTTTGAACCATGACATGTGAATTGACTGCTACTCTATCATGATGATTTTTATGAGAAAAAGTTGCTGGTTGTGATGCTAGAAAAGTGACTGAAATTATCAATGATCAAACTTATATATTATGCTAGCATTCACACTTCATAAATTATTCCTTTTATCATTTACCTACTCGAGGACGAGCAGGAATTAAGCTTGGGGATCCTGATACGTGGCCAACGTATCGATAATTTATGAAGTATTCATGCCATGATTGCCTATGTTTACAATACTTTTATATGGTTTTGATGCACTTTATATGATTTATTCAGAACTAACCTGGACAGACGCTGTTTTCAGCAGAATTACCTTGGTGTTGTTTTTGTGTAGAAAATGAAAGTTCTCGGAATCGCCCGAAACTTTCTGGTGATTTTTCTCGAGGAAATAAGCCATATTGGAGCAAAGAACCACC
Organism: Elymus sibiricus; assembly: GCA_039707655.1. Classification (NCBI taxonomy): domain Eukaryota; kingdom Viridiplantae; phylum Streptophyta; class Magnoliopsida; order Poales; family Poaceae; genus Elymus; species Elymus sibiricus. Next base: position 342,671,970 of record CM077673.1, read on the forward strand.
GGAGGGGAGCCACCTGTGGGCCACAAGCCATCAGGGCGCCCCCCCCCCCCAGGCCGTGCCCTGATATGTGGTGTGGCCCATGTGGCTCCGTTGCGCGTGATTCCAACGCTGAAAAATCCTATAAATCCCAAAAACCCCAGAAATAAAGAGAGACTCTCCGTTCCGCCACTGCAACTCACTGTATCGACGAAAAACCAATCTGGAGACATTCGAGTACCCTGCCGGAGAGGGAAATCATCATCCGGTGGCCATCTTCATCATCCTGGCGGAGGCCATGATGAGGAGGGAGTAGTTCACCCTCGGGGCTGAGGCTATGTACCAGTAGCTATGTGTTCAATCTCTCTCTCTCTCTCTCTCTCTCTCTCTCTCTCTCTCGTGTTCTTGAGATGTCACGATCTTGATGTATCACAGGCTTTGTTAATATAGTTGGATCATATGATGTTATTCCCTTGCTACCTTGTTGTGATGAATTGAATCTTTACCTTTGGGATCTCGTTATGGTAGAATGAATATTGGATTTGAGAACACTTGATATATGTCTTGCATGTTGATATCCGTCGTGACAATGGGGTGTTCTATTGATTCACTTGATGTATGTTTTGGTACTCAACTTGCGGATTCCCGAGGTGACATTGGGGTAATCTATGCATAAGGGTTGATACACGTTCTTGTCCTACGTTCTCCGATAGAAATCTTGGGGTGCTCCTTGAAGTTCTTTGTGTTGGATTGAATATGATAGATCTGAAATTGTTTGATGCATGTCGCATAATTTACCCACGGATACTTGAGGTGACATTGGAGTATCTAGGTGACATTAGGGTTGATTGATATGTATCATTGGTTTTGTTCTAGTACAAACTCTAGAGCTATTTGTGACACTTATAGGAATAGCCCAAAAGATTGATCGGAAAGAATAACTTTGAGGTGGTTGTACTACCTAGGCCAATTTCATCTTATTGTTCTCCGCTAGATAGGAACTTTGGAGTGATTCTTTGTTGCACGTTGAGGAATGATCATATGATTCAACAATGTTAGCATTGTTGGGAGATTGCACTAGTGAAATTATGAACCCTAGGCCTTGTTTCCAAGCATTAAAATACTGTTATGCTCACTATTTACTATTTTTTACCTTGCTGTTTTCATATTTTCAGATTACAAAAACCTATATCTACCTTTCATATTGCACTTGTATCCGCATCTCTTCGCCAAACTAGTGCACCTATACAATTTGCCATTGTATTGGGTGTGTTGGGGACACAAGAGATTTCTTGTATTTGATTGCAGGGTTGTTTGAGAAAGACCATCTTCATCCTACACCTCCCACGGATTGATAAACCTTAGGTCATCCACCTGAGGGAAAATTTCTACTGTCCTACAAAATTCTGCGCTTGGAGGCCCAACAGAGTCTACAACAATAAAGTTGTGTAGTAGACATCAGTCTTAGAGTTGTTTTTTCTTCTAGTAGGGGCGCTCTGAGCGCACCCACTGGGTCTAGTCCCCGAGACTACCGTCGGCTGAAGCAGTCGGCGGTAGTCTTAGAGCTATTTCCCACCTTTTTTTTACTTCCACTCGATGATATGTCTCCAACGTATCTATAATTTATGAAGTATTCATGCCATGTTTATAATAATTTTATATGATTTTATTAGAACTAACCCGGACTGACGCTGTTTTCAGCGGAACTACCTTGGTGTCGTTTTTTTTATCAGAAATAAAAGTTCTCGGAATGGGCTGAAAATTTACGGAGAATATTTTTGGAAAATATAAAAAATACTGGAGCAAAAAGATACCGGAGAGGAGTCCCGAGGCAGCCACAAGCCTAGGGGGCGCCCCCCCTAGGGCGCGCCCCCCTGGCTTGTGGGCTCCTCGGGAACCCCCTTGATGTGAGACCGACGCCAAAAATTCCTATAAATTCCAAAACCCACAGAGAGAAACCTAGATCGGGAGTTCCACCGCCGCAAGCCTCTGTAGCCATGAAAAACCAATCGGGAGCCCGTTCCGGCACCCTGCCGGAGGGGGAAACCATCACCGGAGGCTATCTTCATCATCCCGGCGGTCTCCAAGACGAGGAGGGAGTAGTTCACCCTCGGGGCTGAGGGTATGTACCAGTAGCTATGTGTTTGATCTCTCTCTCTCTCTCTCTCGTGTTCTTGAGATGACATGATCTTGATGTACCGCGAGCTTTATTAATATAGATGAATCATATGGAGTCTTCCCCTCTCTATCTTCTTCTGATGAATTGAGTTTTCCCTTTGAAGTTTTCTTATCGGATTGAGTCTTTAAGGATTTCAGAACACTTGATGTATGTCTTGCGATGGGATATTCGTGGTGACAATGGGATGTTCTATTGATCCACTTGATGTATCTTTTGGTGATCAACTTGCGGGCTCCGTGACCTTGGGAATCTATGCATAAGGGTTGGCACACGTTTTCGTCTTGACTCTCCGGTAGAAACTTTGGGGCACTCTTTGAAGTTCTTTGTGTTGGATTGAACATGATGAATCTGAAATTGTGTGATGCATATCGTATAATCAAGCCCATGGGTACTTGTGGTGACATTGGAGTATCTAGGTGACATTAGGGTTTTGGTTGATGTGTATCTTAAGGTGTTATTTTAGTACGAACTCTACGGTTGTTCGTGACACTTATAGGGATAACTCAAAAGATTGATTGGAAAAGACAACTTTGAGGTGGTTTCGTACCCTAAAATAATTTCTTCGTTTGTTCTCCGCTATTTGTGACTTTGGAGTGAACTCTTTGTCGCACGTGAGGGATTTACATATGATTCAACTATGTCAGTATTGTTGAGAGAACTTGCACTAGTGAAAGTATGAACCCTAGGCCTTGTTTTCAAGCATTGCAATACCGTTTTTGCTCACTTTTATCATTAGTTACCTTGCTGTTTTTATATTTTCAGATTACAAAAACCTATATCTACCATCCATATTACACTTGTACACCATCTCTTCGCCGAACTAGTGCACCTATACAATTTACCATTGTATTGGGTGTGTTGGGGACACAAGAGACTCTTTGTTATTTCGTTGCAGGGTTGTTTGAGAGAGACCATCTTCATCCTATGCCTCCCACGGATTGATAAACTTTAGGTCATCCACTTGAGGGAAATTTGCTACTGTCCTACAAAACTCTGCGCTTGGAGGCCCAACACGAGTCTACAAGAAGAAGGTTGCGTAGTAGACATCAAGATCTTTTCTGGCGCCGTTACCAGGGAGGTGAGTGCTTGAAGGTATATCTTTAGATCTTGCAATTGAATCTTTTAGTTTCTTGTTTTTCACTAGTTTGGTTTTATAAAAGAAAACTACAAAAAAAATGGAATTGAGGTTGCCTCATATGCTTCATCTTTTTAATGTCTTTCGTGAAAATGATGGAAAGGAAAATTGTGCTCAAGTGTTAGAAGAAGAATTTATTAAAATGTTTGGCACTAAATCTTTGAGTGATGAGCATGATTGCAATGCTGTTAGTATGAATTCTTTGAATATCCATAGTAATAATGATGATTGCACTAGTCATGATAAAAAGATTTCTTATAAGCATGTCAATTTTTGTGGAGTGCATAGAGTTTGTGAAGACATGCCTAAAAGGGAAGATAGATTTTGTAAGAGGCATAAGTATTTAGAAACTAAATGGTTGCAAGAGAGGCTATATGTTTGTGCTGAAAGACTTAATATTTCTCGCCGTCCTTGTGAACTTTGCAATGAAAGTGGTCATTTTAATTTCCAATGTGAATTATTTCATGACCGAATTGTGTCCAAAAATTGTGATAACCTCATTACCCTTGAGCATCATAATGAACTTAGTCTATTTTTGGGGTATGAAGAAATGAAACATAAAACTAAGGATGTTCCAGCTTGGGTTCTCATGAAAATTTATTGATTTTGATCTAAATGAAATCTATATGTATTGCGTGGTAAATTCCATTGAGAATCCTTATATTGCCAATTACTTAAAGACAAGAAAACAAATAGAAGATGAAGAGAATACTAATGAAGGGGAAGAGGTTTCCCAATATCCTCCTATTTTTTCTTATGATGAATCAGGTAACGAGGAGGAGCTTTTTATTCAACCAACCTCTTCAAAAAGAAGCTTGGAGGAATTAAATAAACCCACACATAATGAGGTGAAGAAGAAGAAAAGAACGAAAAGTAAAGGTAAAGAGGTATCTCTCCCAAATAATGTTGCTCCCATTATTGATAGGCCTCATGAGAATGAATCAAAAATAGTTGTGGAAGATGATACACTTGAGGATGATTTTGTTATGCCTATTGCTTGTTATGATAATTATAATCGGGAAGATAATGATACTTCTTATAATCTTGAAAATATTTATGGCACCAACTTGGAGGATGACGATAATAATTTCTATACTATTGGTTCTATTCATACTATTAATGATGAGAGTGATTATGTTTATGATATACAAAGTCCCAAGCTTGGGGATGCTATGCTTAATGAAGATGATCTTTTTATTACCCCTACTTTGAATGATCAAATTTGTTATAATGATTGCATGCCTCCTACTTATGATGACTATTGTGATGATACTTATGCGATGAAAAAGAGTGATGGTTACTATTATGATACTTGTCATAATTATGAATATCCTTTTACTGAATATTACTCTTTTAATGTGGAACCAATTTGTAGTATTCAATTCTTTTATGATACTCCCACTATTAGTCATGAGAAGAAATTTTCTTGTGTGGAGAGTAATAAAATTTCTATGCTTGTAGATCATGAAAAGAATGCTTTATGTGCTGGTTATATTGTGAAATTCCTTCATGATGCTACTGAAAATTATTATGAGGGAGGAACATATGCTTGTAGGAATTGCCATAATATCAAGTTTCCTCTCTATGTGTTGAAAGTTTTCAAGTTATGCTTGTTTTGCCTTCCTATGCTAGTTGATTCTTGATCCCATAAATTGTTTGCTCATAAAATCCCTTTGCATAGGAAGTGGGTTAGACTTAAATGTGCTTGTCATGAGATTCATGATGCTCTCTTACATGTTTCAAATAATATTCCTATGTGAGCATCATTGAAATCATCATGCCTAGCTAAAAGGCTTTAAAGAAAAGCGCTTGTTGGGAGACAACCCAACACTTTTCCTTTCTGTTTTTGTGTGTTCACATGATTAAGCTACTATAGTAATCATGTTTTATGCCTTTTATTTCAATAAAGTGCCAAGTAAAGCCTTTGGGATGACTCACAAGATGAGTAGAATTGATGCTGAACCAAAACAGAAACTTTTGACACCAGTACAGGAATTTTCATTTTTTACTGGAGCGTGATAATGATCTGAAATTTTTACACAGTCTTGATATACAAATTCTTCAGGTTGTCCTAAGTTTTCAGAATTTTTAGAGACAGGGATGTATGGTTACACTACAGATCTTCACAGACTGTTCTGTTTTTGACAGATTCTGTTTTGCATGCATAGTTTGCTTGTTTTAGTGTTTCCATAGCTTATATTTAGCGGTATAAATTATGGGAATGATAGAATACAATAGGTATCATGTGGGAACAATTATGAATCTTGTCTTGACAGTACCTAAGTGAATGATTTATCTTTATTACACACAATCACTCTCTCACAGATTTGGCTTAGTAGAAGAGATGGAATTGGTGGAAAGCAACTTGGGGAGGCTAGAAATCAAGATCCATATGGTTGGAGTGGAAGATCTTGACCTCAACACAAGGGTAGGTGGCTCTCTCTCAGAAAACTGGATGGGGCAAGTATGGAATAGTTCTGAGTGCTTCTCTTTGGAGTGGGTGGTGGTGAAGGGGTATATATAGGCATCCCCAAAAATCCAACCGTTACACACAAAATGACCAACTCGGTGACACCGATGTGTTAATCTCGGTGGTACCGAAGTGACCAAAAGTGGCAACTTTTGAATCTCGGTGAGACCGATATAGGAAACTCGGTTGCTCCGATAAGGTGACCAACGGTCAGATTGCCCATTCTCGGTGACGCCGATCCAACAATCTCGATGGTACCGATATTGTGAATTTGCGTAACAGAAAGTTGGCAACCTAAACTCGGTGGTACCGAAGCAGAATCGGTTGCACCGAAAAGCTAGGGTTTGGTTAATGTCTGTCTGAGTATGGGAATCGGTGGCACCGAGTGGAAGTGTTGGTTGCACCGATTTTGGATATTTGACTTTGGACAGACTTTTGTGGAAGAGCTTGTGGGTGTTTTTGGTGACTATCACTTGTGCACGTATGAGCATTTTGTTCACCAATCAATACCTTACCCCATTTTAATAGTATTGGCTTTCCTATGGACTCAAAGTGATTTCTCACAAAGTAAAATGTAGAGTCCTCTTGCTTGAAGCTTTGCCAATCCATTTCCTTGCATCTTGGGGTATTTCCACAATCTCCACAATCCTTTTGCCATCCCTATCATTGAACTTTTCCTGAAATATACTTAGTGGAAACATTAGTTCAATGACTTATATGTTGTTATTAATTACCAAAACCACCAAGGGAGCAAATGTGCTTTCAATATTTAGCGGTATAAATTATGGGAATGATAGAATACAATAGGTATCATGTGGGAATAATTATGAATCTTGTCTTGACAGTACCTAAGTGAATGATTTATCTTTATTACACTAACCCTTCTCACGAAGTTCCGTTAAGTTTTGTGTGATTTAAGTTTTCAAGTTTTGGGTGAGACACCGATATGAGGAGAATAAGGAGTGACAAGAACCTAAGCTTGGGGATGCCCAAGGCACCCCCAAGGTAATATCCAAGGAAGACTCATGTGCCTAAGTTTGGGGATGCCCCGGAAGGCATCCCCTCTTTCATCTTCAACATTATCGGTGTATCTTACTTAGAGCTATATTTGTATTCATCACATAATATGTGTTTTACTTGGATTGTCATTATATTTTTTTATTTTCTGTTAGGTGTTATTTATAATCTTGTTTTTCAATAAAAATTTCCAAGATTGCCTTAGGATGCTTGTATTGCATGTTTGATGTGTGCTGTGTAAAAAACGGAAACTTTTTCTGGAGTGTTTGAATTTTCATATTTTACTGGGACGTGGAAAGTTTCTGAAATTTTTACACAGTGTTATCATATAAATTATTTAGCATGTCCAAAATTTTCATAATTTTTTGAGTTAAAGAAGTACACTGGTTTAATAGATTGCTACAGACTGTTCTGTTTGGACAGATTGTTGTCATAGTTTTGTTATCTACTTATCCTATAGTTTCCATAGCCTATATTGGTAGATATAAATTGTGGAAATGATAGTATACAGTACCTAATGTTTGAAAATTATTATGCAAGTTGTCTTGGCAGTACATAAAGAGTTGATTTATTATTATGTGTACTAACCTATCTCACGAGTTCTTTTCAAGTTTTGTGTGGAAGATGTTTTTGAGAATAGGCGAAACCATGATATGAGAGGATTGAACGAGATACAAAAGCTCAAGCTTGGGGATGCCCAAGGCACCCCAAGTAAATATTTCAAGAAGTCTCAAGCATCTAAGCTTGGGGATGCTACGCATCCCACCTCTCTTCATCAACAATTATCGGTTAGCCTATGTTGAGCCTAAATTTTTATTCGTTCACATGATGCGTGCTATTCTTGGAGTGCTATTTTTCTTTTGCTTGATGTTTAATAAAATGCTTAAGATCTGAAATTCTGAGATGAGAGAGTCTTCACATAGTTATTTAATTGTTGACTACGCATTGATCTTCACTTACATCTTTTTTGGAGTAGTTTGTCATTCACTCTCGTGCTTCACTTATATCCTATGAGTATGTTGACACCCGATTTTGGCATGGTCGAAAACATAATTAAGAAGGCCTCAAATGGAAAAGTGCTCAAAGTGAGAAAGTTCCGTATTGTCGAAAGGAGAAACTTTGATATTTGGGCCATAGCCATCCGATCTCATCTCTAAGGCCGAAGTTGTGTTCGAAGTACTGAGATTTTGTATGCAGAACACTATTCAGCTGATTACGCCCCCAAGAAGGCCTCATATGAGAAAAGTTTCTACAGGGATTGTCTTTATCTCGTCGAAACGGTTGATTTTGATATAAAAAATATCTCAATCCGAGTTCGTATGCAAAAGTTAGAGTCATCGGAATGCAGCCCTGCCAGGAGGCAAAATATGGCGCGCCCCACCAGACACATGTCTGATGGGTAGCGCCACCAATCAGCGGTTTTGCGTAAGAGATTCGGCCCTCAAGATGGCTTCGAATCAAAAAACGTTCAACACAAAAGTTTTTCGTCTCATCGAAGCGATCAAATTTGCTTTTGGGATCATCTTCATCCGAGGTCGGTTGTGGCATGTGGGACCTAAAAACTGAACTAATGTCCCAGACATACCTAAATCTGAGTTCGGTTAATTTTGGAAAGATTTGGACGTGATTTGGAGTCCTTTTCTTGTACGGGAAGTCCAGCCGCCTCATAAATAGATAAGAGGTGACAGCCGATTGAACAACACACAATCGAACAAACTCATCTACTACTTTTTCGTGTTCATCTATCTCCTACCCTTGTATCTTTCTTCTCGTTCTTTGTTCGTTCTTCTCTTGAAGGACAGCGATCCACGAGGCCCTAGGGGCGATCAGGTCGACCTAGGGCAGCCCATAGCCGCCGCGTGCCCTTACGGGGTCCCTCCCGGGCGTGTGGGGTTTCGGGTCTACAAAAGCGCCCGCCGGATTGCTTGCGTACCGCGCTTCCGGACAGGTCTCCTTCGACGTGAGCTGCGGTGCACCACCCCCGGCGTCGAGGGTACACGGTGACGTGTTCGTGTGCGAACACACTTTTTGGCGACTCCGCTGGGGACAAAGCTTTAAACGGTCTCCAGCCCGTTCTTGCTATGAAGAGATCGTCATCTAGGGTTTGCAATCTACAAAGGTAATATGAATACCCAACTCACTTATGTAGATGCAAATAATTCATATGGTGTTACTAGATCGTTCAATGAGTATACTCTATCGGCTAGCCCTAGTTATTTCAAACATGCATCTAATTACGTGCAAAGGCCGATTCAAAGTAATTTACATGCTTCAACTTCTTATGATACTAGTAACATGCACCATATGTATTCCAACTCTCATGCATCGGCAACCCCAAAAATCGTTACGCCGATGAACAACATGATGAGTTTGGTCAATCAAGTTGAAACACCTAGTGTAGGAACTTCCAATAGCATGCGAGAAAGTGTTTCACCTTTTTATTCATCGGCAACTACTTTACAATATACTACTAGTTCAACAATGCCGATGGATGGGAGAATTGGCCATGCTACTACTAGCTATTCGGTCAGTTACTCTCAACCGCCATATGCTACACCTCATGTTAGTAATTTGTCGGCACCGTATACGGCTGTAGATGCTCATAATTCGGATCCGCACCTTCTTGGTCATAGCCGAATATGTGAAAACTTTGCAGGAGTGCACATGCCTTCACCTAATGTTGTAGCATATAATGCATCCTCTACGCAATTGCAGAATTTCGTCAACACGTCAATGCCGAAAGAATCTGAAAGTATTATGGAGCATTCCCTTATAGAACGGGAAGTGGCTAAGTTAAAAAGGGATATAGCCCAAAATAACAAGATTAGTGCTCTTTGCCTTGAAGAACATGATAAGGGGTCGTTCCTGATTATAATGCAATAAAAGCTAGAGTTCTACAAGCAGATGAATCTTTGCCAATTGATAGAATTGGCGAGCAAGAATATGGTTCTACAACAATGCATATGCCTTCGCCTAGTACAACATCATATTATACACCCCCTATAGAATTGCAAAGTTTCGGCATCCCCCATGTGTCAGCGCCGAAAGAGTGTAAAAGTTATGGGGAGCAATCATATCCGGAGTGGGCTGAAATTGAGAAAAAACTTAAAGCCGGTTTTACCGCTCGCAGCCAGAAACAAACAGAAAAAGAATTGGCTCAAAGAAAAGAAGCATTGCCAATTGCTAGAATCAATGAAAATAAGGATGTTTCGGAACATGAAAGTGCTATGGTTGAAAAAGCCGAATCAAGTAGTTTATATTCTGGATCCATCAAATCCAAGGAGGCAAGTATTATTGAGAAAGAGCATGGAAAGCATAGCAAAACTGTCATGCTTGATATTTCTGAAGTTAATGGAACCTACTTCCTGCCCTATGAGTTACGGGCCACATCAATTGACAAGCCTCAAGGACAAGAACTTGTAGCCGAACAAAGTTCAGTTGACAAGGATCTTCAAAGTAATGATGCACGGAATCAAGAGAAAGATAATGAAAAGGCTTTGGGGAGCCATCCAAAGACGGAGCGAGATATTGTTCAAGTCATAGATCCATCATGCTCCCCCAACATATTTGAAGAGGTATGTCTAGCAAGTAATTTACCTGTTTTCAGATTTGGTCACAACTTTATTGTTGATGCATCTATTAGAAAAATCATCATAAGTAATTTTGAAAGACCAATGAAGAAGGGTAATTTACTTGTTAGCAATCAAATTGTTATAGAGCATATCGGTCAAGCCATTGCGCCATTGAGAAAGACCGATAGTGACTTATTGCTGCAGCCAAGGCTTTCCCCATTGCTTTATCTAAAGTTCATATATAATTCGGTAGCTTTGCTTATCTCTTACTTGGCTTACACTTGGTCTCAATTGGGTCATCTATGTTCTAACTATTTCCGTTTCAGAAATTTAAAGCCAAGGTTAAAATATGTTGAGAAAACCGATGATAATATATTATCTTATCAAATGACATCAGAAAAAGAATGCAAAAGAATAATCATAGCCGAATGGGGGGATGCCAAATCTGAACCATTCGTTTGCTTACTTCCAAAGCCGTTCTCACAGCAAGATCGGCTAGAAGATAAAGGGTATACCTTCAATTAAAACATGTGTGATCAAATCTTTGATTTGTTGTTGAGAAATAATTATATTAGAATTCTTGATCATCATGTCAAGCCATCAATCCAAGGACGGATGTATTGTAAGTTGCATGATTCGTCCAAGCATAATTTTGAGGATTGCAACATGTTTCGACAAATAGTTAAATCGGCCATTTATAAAGGACGATTAAAAATTGGTGAAACACCAAGGGATGATCAGTTTATTCCGATTGGTCCCAATGGCAAACGATTTTTGCATCGGCTGATTCAAGCCGATACATTTAAACACGAGAAGTTAAAAACTGAAATGATGTGATCAAGCTTTCAAGTAAAGAAGTTGTTCAACAAAAAAATGAAAATATTCTTGAGGGCGAGAATTCCATTGAAGATACAATGAAGACGCCAAGTACTGGGGGGCAACAAGAAAATCCAAAGGTTGATGCGAGCATAACCAAAGAAAGCAAAGGCCGAGGCAAGCACAAAGGTAAAAAGCCGAAAGTCACTTTCGCCCAGCTATTGGAAAAATATCAAAAGATAAGTGAGGATAAGAGTGCGTGTCAGCCAAGTAATTCAAAAGCATCAAGATCACCCCCTAGGCGCAATTATGCAGACCGGTATTGGCAAAGGGCAAATTTCAATGCATCATATTCATATCCATATTTTGGGCCGCCAATGCCAATGCCATGGATACCCCCCTATGCTCATGTCGATCCATATCTATCATGGGACAGGTATGATACAAGGGCATGTTATCCATCATATGTTAAACCATCTCACCAACATTATGCAGCTTCAAAAGGATCAACATTTGATGAACAATCATATGTCAAAGACCGTTTCAATTATAAGGAATCGGAGCAGAGCACAAGGAGGAAGAAAGAGGTGGTCAAGTAAGTTTACCGCGTTAAATGAGATGGCCGTAAGAGTGCTATTTCAGATTTGATCTCAAGTAAAAAAGAGCCAATTAAAATGTTGACATTGGCTAATAAAGGCGATGAGGCAAGTCAATCAAGTGTCGAATCTGAAAAGAAGAATTTGAGAGTGCACAAGGTCAAAAAAGAGTTGCCATTGGTTGAAACGGAATCACAGCTGAGGTGCCCACTCAGTTTATCATATTGGCAAAAGAAGAAATTGCAAAAGCTTAGTGCACAAGAACTTGAAAACATGAACATGGCATGGGTTCCTAAAGAAAGTATTCAAAACAGGAATGATGTGAAAGCTTCCATTGCAAAAAGTGCAGCAAGGGTGAAGAAGGAGAAGAGTGAAAGCTCGAAAGCACCAAGCCGAAGGTTTGCGCAAAATCTTCGGTTCAAACAATATACATATTCTTCAACTATGCCATTAATGTCTATGCCACAGAATTCTTCATCAGGTATGATTGGTTACCCTCCATGGGATTATTTTAATCCATGGATGCAATATAATTTCTTATATCATGAAAGGGTATTACCAAATCACTATGGATTTGATTAGCTACAAGTTTGTTGCTGATCCAAAAGAGCCGAAATACTTGATTTGTTATTTCATTTGTTTATTTCGGCTAGACCTAATTTTGGTAGATGAAGTTTACAAGGACCCTATGGTTATGGCCGGTATTTATCTATCGTCCTAAGAATATGTCAATGCATGGCCTGTGTAGTATTCTAACATCGTACTTTGTTCGATTGGAGAGCGAGACAAGGTGCTACACACATTGAGGCTTTTGGTGATTCGTTATTAGTGGTACAACAAATATCCAGAGTTTTTCAATGTTTTGACGAATCACTTAATGTTTATCTTGATAAATGTCTAGATATAATTTCTACTTTGGATTCTTTTAGCATTGCTCATATATCTAGACATGACAATTGAAGAGCAAATGATTTGGCACAACAAGCATCCGGTTACCATGTGGATCATGGCATGTTTCATATTTCTCAAAAGCCGATGTCTAGCTTTGCCAATATGGAAGAGGCCGAACCAGAACACACCACTTCGGCCACTAACAAAGAATCTAGTGCAGGTGAAAATCTAGACTGGAGGAAGCCCATTATTGATTACTTGCGTGATCCGAGTAAAAGGGTGGACAGGGATGTTCGGCGTATGGCTTTCAAATATATGATGAGAGACGATGAACTTTATCGCCGAACGGTTGATGATATTCTTTTAAAATGCTTGGATGAGGACCAAGCAAGAGTTGCTATGGGAGAGGTCCATGAAGGAATTTGTGGCACTCATCAGTCGGCCCCCAAAATGAAATGGTTATTGCAGCATGCTGGGTTTTATTGGCCGACGATGATTAATGATTGTTTCAGGTATTATAAAGGATGTGAAGCTTGTCAAAAGTTTGGTGATATTCAATTGGCTCCCGCTGCTATGTTACATCCTATTATCAAGCCGTGGCCTTTTAGAGGTTGGGGATTAGACTTTATTAGAGAGATTCATCCTTCTTCTTCAAAGGGGCATCGGTTTGTGTTGGTGGCCACTGATTATTTCAATAAATGGTCTGAAGCAATACCTCTCAAAAACATGACACATACGGAGGTAATTCAATTCATAACCGAGCACATTATTCATAGATTCGGCATTCCTCAAACATTAACTACGGATCCAGGTTCATCATTCATGTCACATCAAGTTAGAGAATTTGCCGAATCGTATAAAATAAAGTTGCTCAATTCCTCTCCGTATTATGCCCAAGCCAATGAACAAGCAGAGTCTAGCAATAAGATATTGATCAAGCTCGTCAAGAAAAAGATTGAGGATAATCCAAGGAGATGGCATGAGTTATTGTCCGAGGCTTTGTGGGCGCATAGAATCTCAAGGCATGGTGCTACGAAGGTAACTCCATATGAGCTTGTATATGATCAAGAGGCCGTTTTACCGGTGGAAGTAAATTTGAATGCTTTGAGATTAGCCAAACAAAATGACTTATCGGCAATGGACTTTTATAACTTGATGATGGACAATATTGATGAGGTTGCTGATAAACGTTTGGCTGCTTTGAAGGCCATCGAGAGAGATAAGTTGAGGGTAGCAAGAGCTTACAATAAGAAGGTCAAGTTGAAGAATTTTCAAGTTGGCGATCTCGTGTGGAAGGTGATCCTACCAATTGGTTCAAAAGACAGAAAATTCGGGAAGTGGTCCCCAAGTTGGGAAGGTCCTTTTAAGATTGCAAGAGTGGTTCCTGGAAATTCATATTTGGTGGAATCCATAGAAGGGACACTGCTACCTCGAGCTCTCAATGGTAAATATTTAAAGAAGTATCATCCAAGTGTGTGGCAAGAAGCCTAGATAGGCAACGACCGATATATAACTATCGCCCTAAGCACATATAATTGGACGATCTATAATTATCGCCCAAAGCACATCCAAAATGGCCGATGGAGTGTTGACATCGTCCTTAGAACAAACTCTAAACAAGTTATTTTTCGGCACGCAAGCTTCGCCGAAAAACAGGGGGGCATGTGTTGACACCCGATTTTGGCATGGTCGAAAACATAATTAAGAAGGCCTCAAATGGAAAAGTGCTCAAAGTGAGAAAGTTCCGTATCGTCGAAAGGAGAAACTTTGATATTTGGGCCATGGCCATCCGATCTCATCTCTAAGGCCGAAGTTGTGTTCGAAGTACTGAGATTTTGTATGCAGAACACTATTCGGCTGATTATGCCCCCAAGACGGCCTCATGTGAGAAAAGTTTCTACAGGGATTGTCTTCATCTCTTCGAAACGGTCGATTTTGATATAAAAATCGTCTCAATCCGAGTTCGTATGCAAAAGTTAGAGCCATCGGAATGCATCCCTGCCAGGAGGCAAAATATGGCGCGCCCCACCAGACACATGTCTGATGGGTAGCGCCACCAATCAGCGGTTTTGCGTAAGAGATTCGGACCTCAAGATGGCTTCGAATCGAAAAACGTTCAACACGAAAGTTGTTCGTTTCATCGAAGCGGTCAAATTTGCTTGTGGGATCATCTTCATCCGAGGTCGTTTGTGGCTTGTGGGACCTAAAAAACGAACTAATGTCCCAGACATACCTAAATCCGAGTTCGGTTAATTTTGGAAAGATTTGGACGTGATTTGGAGTCCTTTTCTTGTACGGGAAGTCCAGCCGCCTCATAAATAGATGAGAGGTGACGGCCGATTGAACAACACACAATCGAATAAACACATCTACTACTTTTTCATGTTCATCTATCTCCTACCCTTGTATCTTTCTTCTCATTCTTCGTTCGTTCTTCTCTTGAAGGCCAGCGATCCACAAGGCCCTAGGGGCGATCAGGTCGACCTAGGGCAGCCCATATCCGCCGCGTGCCCTGACGGGGTCCTTCCCAGGCGTGTGGGGTTTCGGGTCTACAAAAGCGCCCACCGGATTGCTTGCGTACCGCGCTTCCAGATGGGTCTCCTTCGACGTGAGCTGCGGTGCACCACCCCCGGCGTCGAGGGTACACGGTGACGTGTTCGTGTGCGAACAGATTAAATGGTTGAATGAATTGAATATCATAAATTTGAAATTAAATATGCTTCATATACTTATCCCATGGGGAGTAATGACTTCACACATAATAAGTATAGGTGGTAAAATTTATTGAAAGTTAGCAAACACCGCATTGGTCACTTGAACAATTCATGAAAGAATATTGAAGGTAGAGAGATTCCACATATAAATATACTATCTTGGACATCTTCTATGATTGTGAGCTCATTAATTATTTTCACACTCGAGCAAATTAGTTAAAATTGGACAAGGAAGACAACTTAATGAGTTATGTTTGGGTATATTTGTATAGAAGTTATATTGTTATGGATCCTCCAACATGTGGTGCTTGCTTCCACCTCATACTAGCCAAAACTTCCGCACCAAGTAGAAATACTACTTGTGCATCCAAACACCCTTAAACCCAAAGTTGTTCCATATGAGTCCACCATACCTACCTATATGCGGTATTTACCTGCCGTTCCAAGTAAATTTGCATGTGCCAAACTCTAAACCTTCAAATAATATTCTGTTTTGTATGCCCGAATCGCTCATATAGTGACTAGGGGCTGTCAGTATCTTCCATGCTAGGTGGGTTATTCTCACGATATGTGTTGATTCACTATCATTCACGAGAAAGTGGCTGGTATTCGGGATGCCCAGTTCCATGCTCAAAAATCAAATCAAAATATAATGAAACAAAACAACCCCAGGATTGTTGTTTGTATGGACGGTACCCGTGGATTCGGCTCGCCGTGGAGTGTGATTGATTGGTGGAGGGGGAGTAAAAATTTACCATTCTGTTTGGGAACCGCCTATAATGTATCTAGCATAGAAGATACCGAGATCTCTCGGTTGTTATGTTGACAATGAAAGCATACCGCTCAAAATTATTATTCATCTCTGTTTTAAAAGCTCGAACTCTGGCACCTTTGCAAATCAATGCTTCCCTCTGCGAAGGGCCTATCTTTTTCTTTCTAGTACTTACCTTTATGCAAGAGTCATAGTGATCTTCACCACTTCCTATATTTCACCTTTTTCTCTTGGCAAGCGTCATGTGTTGGGGAATGATCTAGACATATATATCCACACAAATATATTTGATCATGAATTATTATTGTTGACAATTATCTATATGATAAATAAGTTGGGAGGCGAAACATTAAGCCCCTATCTTTCTCTGTGTTCGATGGATGCTATTTGTTCTAAAAATATGCTTTGAGTGTCAATAATCATGGAAGACTATATGATAGTTGAGTATGTGGAATTTGCTAAATCAAAGCTCTTACATAGACCCTTCCTGAAAATAAGATGAATTGCAATTGTTCGATGACTAGGAATATGGTTTGTTAGTTTTCAAGAAACTTTCTGGTCTATACTTTAACATGTGAATAGCTTGTTACTTGATCATGAGAAGTTTCATGAGATGAGCTATTGTTTATGGTTTATATTGATGCTAGAAAAAGTGATAGGAATTATCATTGATCAAACTTGTGCACTTGCTAGCATTCACACTTCATAAATTATTTCTTTTATCATTTACCTACTCGAGGACGAGCAGGAATTAAGCTTGGGCATGCTGATACGTCTCCAACGTATCTATAATTTATGAAGTATTCATGCCATGTTTACAATAATTTTATATGATTTTGGTATGATTTTATTAGAACTAACCCGGACTGACGCTGTTTTTAGCAGAACTACCATGGTGTCGTTTTTTTTGTGCAGAAATAAAAGTTCTCGGAATGGGCAGAAAATTTACGGAGAATAGTTTTGGAAAATATAAAAAATACTGGAGCAAAAATATACCGAAGAGGAGTCCCGAGGCAGCCACAAGCCTAGGGGGCGCCCCCCCTAGGGCACGCCCCCCTGGCATGTGGGCTCCATGGGAACCCCCTTGACGTGAGACCGACGCCAAAAATTCCTATAAATACCAAAACCCCCAGAAAGAAACCTAGATCGGGAGTTCCGCCGCCGCAAGCCTCTGTAGCCACGAAAAACCAATCAGGAGCCCGTTCCGGCACCCTGCCGGAGGGGGAAACCATCACCGGAGGCCATCTGCATAATCCCGGCGGTTTCCATGACGAGGAGGGAGTAGTTCACCCTCGGGGCTGAGGGTATGTACCAGTAGCTATGTGTTTGATCTCTCTCTCTCTCTCGTGTTCTTGAGATGACACGATCTTGATGTACCGCGAGCTTTATTAATATAGATGAATCATATGGAGTCTTCCCCTCTCTATCTTCTTGTGATGAATTGAGTTTTCCCTTTGATGTTTTCTTATCGGATTGAGTCTTTAAGGATTTGAGAACACTTGATGTATGTCTTGCGATGGGATATCCGTGGTGACAATGGGATGTTCTATTGATCCACTTGATGTATGTTTTGGTTATCAACTTGCGGGTTCCGTGACCTTGGGAATCTATGCATAGGGGTTGGCACACGTTTTCGTCTTGACTCTCCGGTAGAAACTTTGGGGCACTCTTTGAAGTTCTTTGTGTTGGATTGAACATGATGAATCTGAAATTGTGTGATGCATATCGTATAATCAAGCCCATGGGTACTTGTGGTGACATTGGAGTATCTAGGTGACATTAGGGTTTTGGTTGATGTGTATCTTAAGGTGTTATTTTAGTACGAACTCTAGGGCTGTTCGTGACACTTATAGGGATAGCTCATAAGATTGATCGGAAAAGATAACTTTGAGGTGGTTTCGTACCCTACAATAATTTCTTCGTTTGTTCTCCGCTATTTGTGACTTTGGAGTGAACTCTTTGTCGCACGTGAGGGATTTACATATGATTCAACTATGTCAGTATTGTTGAGAGAACTTGCACTAGTGAAAGTATGGACCCTAGGCCTTGTTTTCAAGCATTGCAATACCGTTTGTGCTCACTTTTATCATTAGTTACCTTGCTGTTTTTATATTTTCAGATTACAAAAACCTATATCTACCATCCATATTACACTTGTATCACCATCTCTTCGCCGAACTAGTGCACCTATACAATTTACCATTGTATTGGGTGTGTTGGGGACACAAGAGACTCTTTGTTATTTGGTTGCAGGGTTGTTTGAGAGAGACCATCTTCATCCTACACCTCCCACAGATTGATAAACCTTAGGTCATCCACTTGAGGGAAATTTGCTACTGTCCTACAAAACTCTGCGCTTGGAGGCCCAACACGAGTCTACAAGAAAAAGGTTGCGTAGTAGACATCACTCGACTGATCGAATGATTTTTATTTCCCATTGGCAGAGTGTTTGCGAGCTCGGGACTAGGTACAATGCCATGGAGAAGGAGGTGCTGGACCTCCAGATCAGCCTGGAGACCGAGAAATCCAAGAGTGCGTGCCTGGAGCAGGAGAAGCATTCGTTGGGAGGTCACATAACTTCGTCCAACTGCCTCTTGTACTCTTTTTTCCTTTGGATCCTACTGAACTTCCTTCATCAGATGTTCGTAGTGAAAACCATTAACTTGTAAAGAGGCTTATGACTTCTATTTCTTTAGAAACCATGAAGCATACTCTTGAGAGCAAGGATGCTAAACTGGTAGCAGTGAAGAAAGACGCCCAGTCCAAGACCAAGGAGGCCGAGGAGAAGCTCAAGTCAGTCGGGAAGCTGGAGGAGGAGCACCGAGCCCTTAAGATCGCGGCGGAGAAGTCTCACGTAGAAATCTCCGAACTGAAGGTGCACTATGCTGAGTGGGAGTCCAAGTTCAACGAGCTCTCTACCAAGAAGACCGAGCTGGAGCAATACGTCGAGGACTTCGGCACAAAGATGAGCGCGAGGCACAAAGTTAACCGTGTTATTCGAAAGATTTCTGCATTGTTCTTGACGTCTTGTTTGTTTCTTATTTTCGTCGTCTTCCCATTGGTCAGACTTCTGCAATGACTATGAGCTGGAGACCGAGAGGGTAGAACAGGGGCTGGATCCGGCTCGGAAGCTCCTTAGGGACAGCTCCACCTTGGTTTTGCTCCGACTGGATGAGTACATCGAGCATGCCATGAGGTACTGTTGGGGAACGTTGCATGGGAAACAAAAAATTTCCTACGAACACCTAAGATATATCTATGGAGATGCATAGCTACGAGAGGGGGAGTGTATCTACATACCATTGTAGATTGCTAAGCGGAAGCATATATAACGCGGTTGATGTAGTCGTACTCTTCACGATCCAATCGCGATCCGATCCGATCTAGCGCCGAACGGACGGCATCTCCGCGTTCAGCACACGTGCGGCTCGATGACGTCTCCTCCTTCTTGATGCAGCAAGCGAGGGAGGAGAAGTAGATGGGATCTCAACTAGCATGATGGCGTGGTGGAGATGGTGGTGAAGCAATCCCGGCAGGGCTTCGCCAAGCGCTACCGTAGATGCGATCTGAGGAGAAAACGGAGTAACGAGAGAGGGAGGGCTGCCACCGAGGTGTAGGAATTGGTGTGTTCAGCCCTCCCCTCCCCTCCACTATATATAGGAGGCAAAGGGGAGAGGGGAGGCACAGCCTTGACCCCTCCTCCAAGGGAGGGGCCGGCTGCCAAGGGAGAGTCCTCCCTTTACAAGGAAGGGAGGAGTCCCCCTCATCCGAGGCACCTCCGGGGTACCGTGTCCCTTTGGGACTCTTGCCCCAAAGCCTAATTCGCCTATAGGGGAAGATGCACCTGGCCCATGATGGCTAGGGAGTACCCCCTATGGCCCATGTGGGCCCACGGGGCAGGTGGACCCCCGGAACCCTTTTCTGCACCCCGGTACACTACCGGTAATGCTCGAAACTTTTCTGGCGACCAAAATAGGACTTCCCATATATAAATCTTTACCTCCGGACCATTCCGGAACTCCTCGTGACGTCCAGGATCTCATCCGGGACTCCAAAAAACATTTGGTCACCAACATACATATCCCAATACTACTCTAGCGTCACCGAACGTTAAGCGTGCGGACCCTGCGGGTTCGAGAATCATGTACACATGACCGAGACACCTCTCTGGCCAATAATCAATAGCAGGACCTGGATGCCCATAGTGGTTCCTACATATTCCACAAAGATCTTTATCGGTCCAACCACGATGTCAAGGATTCAGTCAATCCCGTATGCAGTTCCCTTTGTCCAACGGTATGTTACTTGCCCGAGATTCGATCGTCGGTATCTCCATACCTAGTTCAATCTCGTTACCGTCAAGTCACTTTATTCGTTCCGTAATACAAGATCCCGTGACTAACTCCTTAGTCACATTGCTTGCAAGCTTCTTATGATGTTGTATTAACGAGAGGGCCGAGAGATACCACTCCGTCATACGGAGTGACAAATCCCTGTCTCGATCCATGCCAACCCAATAGTCACCCGTGGAGATACCTATAGAGTACCTTTATGATCACCCAGTTATGAAGTGACATTTGATACACACAAGGCATTCCTCCGGTGCCAGGTAGTTGCATGATCTCATGGTCTTAGGAACAGATACTTGACATGAAGAAAGCAGTAGCAATAAACTAATACGATCAAATGCTATGCTTACGGTTGGGTCTTATCCATCACATCATTCTCCTAATGATGTGACCTCGTTATCAAATGACAACTCATGTCTATGGTTAGGAAACTTTAACCATCTTTGATCAACAAGCTAGTCTAGTAGAGGCTTTATACGTCTCCAACGTATCTATAATTTATGAAGTATTCATGCCATATTTACAACAATTTTATATGGTTTTGGAATGATTTGCATGGAACTAAGCCGGACTGAAACTATTTTCTACAAAACTACTGGGGTGTTGCTTTTTGTGCGGAAATAAAACTTCTCCAAATGCAACGAAACTTTTTGACGATTTTTTTTGGAACCAAAGAGGCACTTGAAGCTTCATGGGAGGGCGAGAAGAGCCACGAGGTGTCCACAACCCACCAGGGCACGCCAGCCCCCTCTAGCGCTCCCTGGTGTCTTGTGGGCCCCTCGTGGCCCATCTTCGCGTGAAACCAACGCCCAAAAGTACTATATATTTAGAAACCCCCGGAAATAACCCTAGATCAGAAGTTTCGCCCCCGCAAATCTCTGTATCAACGAAAAACCAATCTGGAGGCGTTCCAGTACCCTGCTGGAGAGGGTAGATCCTCTCCAGTGGCCATCTTCATTATCCCGGCGGATGCCATGACGAGGAGGGAGTAGTCCACCCTCGGGGCTGAGGGTTTGTACCAGTAGCTATGTGTTTAACCTCACTCTCTCTCTCTCATGTTCTTGATTTGGCACGATCTTGATGTATCGCGGGCTTTGTTAATATAGTTGGATCATATGGTGTTTTCCCCTCTCTATCTTGTTGTGATGAATTGAGTTTTCCCTTTGAGATTTCGTTATTACCGGATTGAATACTTTTATGGATTTCAGAGCACTTGATCTATGTCTTAGCACTCAACTCGCGGATTCCCGAGGTGGCATTGGGGTAATCTATGCATAGGGATTGATGCACGTTTTCGTCTTACTTTCTCCAATAGAAATCTTGGGGCACTCTTTGAGGTTCCTTGTGTTCGATTGAGTATTATGAATCTGAAATTGTTTGATGCGTATCGTATAATTAACTCATGGATACTTGTGGTGACATTGGAGTATCTAGGTGACATTAGAGTTGGTTGATGCGTATCATATGGTGTTATTTTAGTAAGAACTCTTAGATAGATCGATCAGAAAGGATAACTTGGTGTTATTTTAGTACGAATTCTTGGATAGATCAATCGGAAAGAATAACTTTAAGGTGGTTTCGTACCCTACAAACAATTTCTTCTTATGTTTTCCGCTAGATAAGAACTTTGGAGTGATTCTTCGTTGCACATTGAGGGATGGTTATGTGATCCAATTATATTAGCATTGTTGAGATATTGCACTAGCGAAAGTACGGACACTAGGCCTTATTTTGAAGCATTGCAATACTGTTTGTGCTCACTTTTGTTACTTGTTACCTTGCTGTTTTTTATTGTTACTATTACAAAAATCAATACCTACTATCATTACTACACTGGTATCACCATCTCTTCGCCGAAGTAGCGCACCTATACAATTTACCATTGTATTTGGTGTGTTGGGGACACAAGAGACTTTTTATTATTTGGTTGCAGGGTTGTTTGAGAGAGACCATCTTCATCCTACGCCTCCCACGAATTGATAAACCGTAGGTCATCCACTTGAGGGAAATTTGCTACTGTCCTACAAAACTCTGCGTTTGGAGGCCCAACACGAGTCTACAAGAACAAGTTGTGTAGTAGACATCAAGCTCTTTTCTGGTGTCGTTGCCGGGGAGGTGAGTGCTTGAAGGTATATCTTTAGATCTTGCAATTAAATATTTTAGTTTCTTGTTTTTACTAGTTTGGTTTTATAAAATAAAACTACAAAAAAATGTAGTTTAGATTGCCTCAATTGCTTCGTCTTTTTAATGTCTTTCGTGAAAATGATGGTTCAGAAAATTGTGCTCAATTGGTAGAGGAAGATTTTATGAAAATACTTAATGAAAGTTCCTTGAATGATGAGCTTTATTGCAATGTTGCTAGTATGAATTCTTTGAATATCCATGATGCTAATGATATGCAAAGCCACAAGCTTGGGGATGCTATGTTTGATGAAGATGATATTTTTAGTCCCCCAAGTTTTGGTGAGCAAATTTATTATGATGATGGCATGCCTCCTATCTATGATGATTATGATGATGACATGTATGCTATAAAGAGTGATAGTAACCATGAAACTTGTCATCATGATTTTAATATTGAATTTGGTTATGTCAATCATGTATCTCATGATAGTTATTTTGTTGAGTTTGCTCCCACTATTATGAATGAGAAGGAAATTGCTTATGTGGAGAGTAATAAATTTTGTATTCTTGTAGATCATGAAAAGGATGATTTATGTGATAGTTATATTGTTGAATTCCTTCATGATGCTACTGAAATTTATTATGAGGGAGGAACATATGCTTGTAGGTATTGCAATAATATAAAGTTTCCTCTCTATGTGTTCAAAGTTTTGAAGTTGCACTTGTTTTGCCTTCCTATGCTAGGTGATTCTTGCTCCCATAATTTTTTTGCTCAGAAAATCCCTATGCATAGGAAGTGTGTTAGACTTAAATGTGCTTGTCATGTGATTCATGATGCTCTCTTGCATGTTTCAATTACTACTTTTTATGTGAGCATCATTGAAATCATCATGCCTAGCTAAAAGGCTTTAAAGAAAAGCGCTTGTTGGGAGACAACCCAACACTTTTACTTTATGGTTTTGTGTGTTCAAATGATTAAGATACTGTAATCATGTTTTGTGTATTTTATTTCAATAAATTGCCAAGTAAAGCCTTTGGGATAGTGTGGATACTTGTTAGTTTGATTCTGTGCAAAAAAGTAATTTTTGCCTCGAGTAGAGAATTTCTCTGATTTTACTGGAGCCTCAAAAATTTCTGAAATTTTTACATAGTATTTATATGCAAATTCTTTAAGTTTTCCTAATTTTTCAGAATTTTTAGAGGCAGGGAAGTATGGGTATACTACAGATCTTCACAGACTGTTCTGTTTTTGACAGATTCTGTTTGACATGCATAGCTTGCTTGTTTTAGTGTTTCCATAGCTTATATTTAGTGATATAAATTATGGTAATGGTGGAATACCATAGTTATTATGTGAGAACAATTATGAATCTTGTCTTGACATTACCTAAGTGAATGATCTTTATTTATTGTACTAACCCATCTCACGAAGTTCCGTTAAGTTTTGTGTGATTGAAGTTTTCAAGTTTTGGGTGAGACACCGATATGAGGAGAATAAGGAGTGACACGAACCTAAGCTTGGGTATGCCCAAGGCACCCCCAAGGTAATATCCAGGGAAGACTCAAGCGCCTAAGCTTGGGGATGCCCCGGAAGGCATCCCCTCTTTCGTCTTCAACATTATCGGTATGTCTTATTTGGAGCTATATTTTTATTCGTCTCATAATATGTGTTTTCCTTGGAGCGTCATTTTATTTTGTTAGTATTTGCTTGCTGTTTTTTATAATATTGTTTTTCAAGAAAAAAGTTCCAAGAATTGCCTTTAGGATGCTTGAATTGCATGTTTGATGTGTGATGTGTAAAAACAGAAAGTTTTGCTGTAGTGTTTGAATTTTCATATTTTACTGGAACGTGGAAAGTTTCTGAAATTTTTACACAGTATTTTAATATAAATTATTTATCGCGTCCTAAATTTTCATAATTTTTTGATTTATAGAAGTACACTGTTTTCAGAAATTTCTACAGACTGTTCTGTTTGGACAGATTGCTGTCATAGTTTTGTTATCTACTTATCCTATAGTTTCCATAGCCTATATATGTAGATATAAATTGTGGAAACGATAGTAAACAGTATATGATGTTTGAAAATTATTGTGTTACTTGTCTTGGCAGTACATGAAGTGTTGATTTGTTCTTATGTGTACTAACCTATCTCACGAGTTCTTTTTGAGTTTTGTGTGGATGAAGTTTTTGAGACTTAGGTGAAACTGGGATATAAGAGGATTGAATGAGATACAAAAGATCAAGCTTGGGGATGCCCAAGGCACCACAGGTAAATATTTCAAGAAGTCTCAAGCATCTAAGCTTGGGGATGCTACGCATCCCGCCTTTCTTCATCAACAATTATCGATTAGTAGCGGTTGACCCAAAGTTTTTGCTTCTTCACATGATTTGTGCTATTCGTGGAATGTCATTTTATTTTGTTTTGCTTGCTGTTTTAATAAAATACTTAGATCTAAAAGTTTTTAGATGAGAGAGAGTTTTCAAATGGCTACCCATTTACTTAACTACTCGCTTGATCTTCACTTATATCTTTTTGGAGTAGCTTGTCATTTACTCTTGTGCTTCACTTATATCCTACGAGTAAATTGTTGAATGAATTGAATACCATGAAGTTGAAATTATATGTTCATATCATGCCTAGTAGTAGCTTCACATTGGGTTTAGAAAGTGAAATCTTTTGAAGCTTGACAATCACAATATTGGTCATACAAGCAATTCGTGAATGATTAGTATAAGGAAGAGAACTTTCACATACAAATATATTATCTTGGACATCTTATATGATTGTGAATACCCATTAATTATTTCCAAACTTGAGCAAATTAGTTGAAGTTGGACAAGGAAGACAACGTAATGAGTTATGGTTGTGTATATTTGCATAGAAGTTATATTGTCATGGATCCTCCAACATGTGGTGTTTGCTTAGGATCTTTTGCTAGCCAAAAATTCGTAATAAGTAGAGATACTACTTGTGCATCAAAAAACCCTTAAACCCAGTTTCTTGCCATGAGTGCCCACCATACCTACCTATGGATTGAATAAGATCCTTCAAGTAATTTGTCATCGGTGCAAAAAGGCAATGAAAATTGCTTCTAAATGTGTTTGATCATTTAGTGTGAGAGAAAATTGAGCTACAAAGTTGTGATGGCAAAGTAATAAAAGCGACGGACTGCATAATAAAGGTTGCTATCATATGGGGCAATATAACGTGACGTTCTTTTGCATTAAGGGATTGTGCATACAAAATCAAAAAGTGCATGACAACCTCTGCTTCCATCTGCGAAGGGCCTATCTTTTACCTTTCAGTATTTACTTTTATGCAAGAGTCAATAGTATGCATTCTCATTTCAACCTCAATCATTCTCTAGTCGGCAAGCATCATGTGGTCGGGAAAGATCTAGGCACATATGGCCAGTCAAATATATTTGATCATGACTTATTATTGTTGACAATTATCTCTATGATAAATGAGTTGGGAGGCGAAACGTTAAGCCCCTATATTTCTCTATGTTCGATGGATGCCATTTGTTCTAAAAATATGCTTTGAGTACTAGCAATCATAGAAGACTATATGATGATTGAGTATGTGGAGCTCTTACTTAGACTTTGTTGAGAATGAGTTGAATTGGAATTGTTTGGTGACTAAGAACATAGGTTGTTAAGTTTCAAGAGAATTCATTGTTTGAACCATAACATGTGAATTGGTTGCTACTTTATCATGATGAGTTTTATGAGAAAGAGTTGCTGTTATGATGCTAGGAAAAGTGGTTGAAATTATCATTGATCAAACTTATGCACTATGCTAGCATTCACACTTCATAAATTATTTCTTTTATCATTTACTTACTCGAGGACGAGTAGGAATTAAGCTTGGGGATGCTGATACATCTCTAACGTATCTATAATTTAAGAAGTATTCATGCCATATTTACAACATTTTTATATGGTTTTGGTATGATTTGCATGGAACTAACCTAGACTGACACAGTTTTTAGCAGAACTACCGTGGTGTTGTTTTTTGTGCAGAAATAAAAGTTCTCCAAATGCAATGAAACTTTTTGATGATTTTTTTGGAACAAAAGAAGCACTAGAAGCTTAATGCGAGGGCCAGAAGAGCCACGAGGTGGCCACAGCCCACCAGCCCCCTCTGGTGCGCCCTGGTGTCTTGCGGGCCCCTCGTGGCCCATCTTCGCGTGAAACCAACGCCCAGATATCCTATATATTCAGAAACCCCCGGAAATAACCCTAGATCAGAAGTTCCGCCGCCGCAACTCTCTGTATCGATGAGAAACCAATCTAGAGGCATTCCAGTACCCTGCCGGAGAGGGTAGATCCTCTCCGGTGGCCATCTTCATCATCCCGGCGGAGGCCATGACAAGGAGGGAGTAGTCCACCCTCGGGGCTGAGGGTTTGTACCAGTAGCTATGTGTTTAATCTCTCTCTCTCGTGTTATTGATTTGGCACGATCTTGATGTATCGCGGGCTTTGTTAATATAGTTGGATCATATGGTGTTTTCCCCTCTCTATCTTGTTGTGATGAATAGGGTTTTCCCTTTGAGATTTCGTTATTATCGGATTGAATACTTTTATGGATTTGAGAGCACTTGATCTATGTCTTGGCACTCAACTCGCGGATTCTCGAGGTGACATTGGGGTAATCTATGCATAGGGGTTTATGCACGTTTTCATCCTACTTTCTCCGGTAGAAATCTTGGGGCACTCTTTGAGGTTCTTTGTGTTGGATTGAGTATTATGAATCTGAAATTGTTTGATGTGTATCGTATAATTAACTCATGGATACTTGTGGTTATATTGTAGTATCTAGGTGACATTAGAGTTGGTTGATGCGTATCATATGATGTTATTTTAGTACGAACTCTTAGATAGATCGATCGGAAAGGATAACTTGGTGTTATTTTAGTATGAACTCTTGGATAGATCGATCGGAAAGGATAGCTTTAAGGTGGTTTCATACCCTACAAACAATTTCTTCTTATGTTCTCCGCTAGATAAGAACTTTGGAGTGATTCTTCGTTGCACGTTGAGGGATGGTTATGTGATCCAATTATATTAGCATTGTTGAGAGATTGCACTAGCGAAAGTACGGACCCTAGGCCTTGTTTTCAAGCATTGCAAAATCGTTTTTGCTCACTTTTGTCACTTGCTACCTTGCTTTTTTTATTGTTACTATTACAAAAATCAATACCTACTATCATTACTACACTTGTATCACCATCTCTTCGCCGAACTAGTGCACCTATACAATTTACCATTATATTTGGTGTGTTGGGGACACAAGAGACTTTTTATTATTTGGTTGCACGGTTGTTTGAGAGAGGCCATCTTCATCCTACGCCTCCCACGGATTGATAAACCTTAGGTCATCCACTTGAGGGAAATTTGCTACTGTCCTACAAAACTCTGCGCTTGGAGGCCCAACACGAGTCTACAAGAACAAGTTGTGTAGTAGACATTCAGGCTCACTAGGGACACGGTGTTGTCTATGTATCCACACATGTATCTGAGTTTCTGATCAATACAATTCTAGCATGGATAATAGACGTTTATCATCAACAGGGAAATATGATAATAACCAATTTATTATTGCCTCTAGGGCATAATTCCAACAGGTACCTCGTTCGGCTCCGCTCAGCTATCACAAAGATTGACAAGGAACTCACCCCTGGCGCGCACCTCCCGAGTGACTTGGACTCCATCATGGACTGACTAAAAGATGTCCCAAGCCGAGTGCAATCGTGGAAGAAGTCATCGGCCTGATACAGAGCCGACATCGCCCTCTCCCTCGTTTGTGTCCATTGCAAGGCCGTGGATGAAGAGAAGTTGAAGTCGCTCAAGGTCGTCAACAGGAAACATGCCAAGTTTGAAGACTTCATGGAGGCCTTCCTTGAGGTTGCCACTCGGATTGCAGATGGCATCAACCTTGACACCTTTGATGACGTTGCCATTCCTC
The DNA here is from genome assembly GCA_039707655.1 of Elymus sibiricus. NCBI lineage: Eukaryota > Viridiplantae > Streptophyta > Magnoliopsida > Poales > Poaceae > Elymus > Elymus sibiricus. The sequence continues at coordinate 342,700,553 of CM077673.1, forward strand.
CAACAACCAAGTGATCCTCGGAAAACTTTAAGTTAAACTTTGATTCGCCTCAGAATGCCGACTGGTTGATGTAACCGTCAATCCTTAATTGAGCCTGGGTCTCCTGCTATTTGAACCTTTGTTTTGATCAATATGCACTTTGCTTATTTTATCACCATTCGGATGTTTGAATGCTTTTCATGCTCGGAGCGATTTGGACTTAGGTGAATTCAGGTTCGTAGCTAAGTCCCTAGGTGCGGAAACCTTCTGCAGTCGGAATGTTTTAGACTTTGGTGAGGGCTGGCTCGTAGCTAAGCCCCTCTAGTGCGGAAATCTTCCACACTCGGGATTTTTAGGACTTAAAAGAAATCAGATTCACAGCAAAGTCATCGAGTAAAGAAATCTTCTTGCACTTGGAAATGTTTAGAGCTTAGGCGAAGTCTGGTTCGCAGCGAAGCCCCCAAGTGAGGAAAACTTCCCCACTCGGAACGTTTTAGCTTAGACGATTGCTGGATTGTGGCTAAGCCCCCGAGTGTGGAAATCTTCCACACTCAAGATTTTCGGAACTTAGACAAAAACGGGTTCATAGCGAAGTCACCGAGTGAAGAAATCTTCTTGCACTCGGAAACATTTAGATCTTAGGAAAAGTCTGGTTCGCAGCGAAGCCCCCGAGTGAGGAAATCTTCCCCACTCGGAACATTTTAGATTAGATGATTGTTGGATCACGACTAAGCCCCTGAGTGTGGAAATCTTCCAAACTCAGGATTTTCAGGACTTAGACGAAAACTAGTTCGCAACAAAGTCACCGAGTGAAGAAATCTTCTTGCACTCGGAAACGTTTAGAGCTTAGGAGATGTCTGGTTCGCGGCGAAGCCCCTGAGTGAGGAAATCTTCCCCACTCAGAACGTTTTAGCTTAGACGATTGCTGGATCGCAGCTAAGCCCCAGTGTGGAAATCTTCCACACTCAGGATTTTCAGGACTTAGACAAAAACTGGTTCGCAGCGAAGTCACCGGGCGAAGAAATTTTCTTGCACTCGGAAACGTTCAGAGCTTAGGCGAAGTCTAGTTCAGGGCGAAGCCCCCGAGTGAGGAAATCTTCTTCGCTCAGAACGTTTTAGCTTAGACGATTGTTGGATCACGGCTAAGCCCCCGAGTGTGGAATCTTCCACACTCAGGATTTCCAGGACTTAGACGAAAACTGGTTCACAGCGAAGTCACCGAGTGAAGAAATCTTCTTGCACTCGGAAACGTTTAGAGCTTAGGCGAAGTCTGGTTCGCGGCGAAGCCCCCGAGTGAGGAAATCTTCCCCACTCGGAACGTTTTACCTTAGACGATTACTGGATCGCAGCTAAGTCCCCGAGTGCGGAAATCTTCCACACTCAGGATTTTTCGAGCTTAGGCGAAATCTGGTTCGTAGCTAAGTCGTTTCACCCACTGGGGGTGATATAATTTTTGGATATGGAAATCACCAGAGTGAAATAAGATTTTGACAGATTTTGACAAAATACAGAAAAAGTAAATCTTTTATTCATCAAAGTCACACGGGAAATCATTACAGAAATGAAAAAAAAATCTAGGTGAAGAACTTGCGGAGCAAGTCCATGTTCCAAGCTCGGGGCTCTTCCATGTCTTTCTCGAAGTTATAGAGTCGATAAGCTCCATTGTTGAGAACTTTGGAAATTGCAAAAGGCCCTTGCCATGAAGGTGCCAACTTGTGAGGCTTTTGCTGATCCAGTAGGAGGACAGGTTCGCCTTCCTGAAAGGTGCGCCCTCTGACCTGTCTGTCAGGGTAATGCCGCAAATCATGTTGATATAGGGTTGATCTGATGAGGGATAGCTCACATTCCTTGTCTACGAGGTCTAGGTTGTCATGTCGTGCTTATTCGGAGGGAGTTATTAAGTAAGTCACTCGGTAAGACTGCCTCAGACCCATACACCATGAAGAAAGGAGTGCGATTGGTGGACCGGTTCAGGCTCGTCTGCAGGCCCCATAGTACGGATGGCATATCTTCGACTGAGGCTCCCACAACATGCTTCAGGTCCCTCATGAGGCGCAGCTTCAATCCTTGCAGAATCAACCCATTCGCCCACTCTGCTTGACCATTCGATTGCGGGTGAGCCATAGAGGCATAGTCGACCTGAGTGCCTTGGGTGTAGCAAAATTCGCGGAATTCATCGGAGTCAAAGTTAGAACCATTATCTATGATGATACTATGGGGTTCTCCAAACCTGAAGATGATCTGCCTGACAAAGCTGATGGCGGTCGTTGAATCTAGGCCCTTTATCGGCTTTGCTTCTATCCACTTGGTGAATTTGTCCACTGCCACAAACAGATGGGTGAAACCAATCGACCCTATCCGCAGGGGTCCGATCATGTCCAGGCCCCAGACTGCAAACGGCCAGGTAAACGGGGTCGTCTTCAATGTGGATGCTGGCTTCTGCGACTGGTTCGTGTAAAACTGTCATCCGACGCATAGCTCCACAATGTCCTTTGCTGCTTCAATGGCACGGGGCCAATAGAATCATGCTCGGAAAGCTTTAACGACCAATGTCCGAGAGGACGCGTGGTGTCCGCAAGTTCTCGAGTGGATCTCGTGCAGGACTTGTAGCCCTTTGATACGTCTCCAACGTATCTATAATTTATGAAGTATTCATGCCATGTTTACAATAATTTTATATGATTTTGGTATGATTTTATTAGAACTAACCCGGACTGACGCTGTTTTCAGCAGAACTACCATGGTGTCGTTTTTTGTGCTGAAATAAAAGTTCTCGGAATGGGCTGAAAATTTATGGTGATTTTTTATGGACCAAAAGAGACCCCCGAAGCATTGGAGTTGGGCCAGAAGAGCCACGAGGCCACCACAAGCCTGCAGGGCGCCCCCCCTAGGGCGTGCCCTCCTGGCTTGTGGGCCCCTCGGGCACCCCCTTGACGTGAGAGCGACGCCAAAAATTCCTATAAATACCAAAACTCCTAGAAACAAACCTAGATCGGGAGTTCCGCCACCAGAAGCCTCTGTAGCCACGAAAAACCAATCGGGAGCCCGTTCCGGCACCCTGCCGGAGGGGGAAACCATCACCGGAGGCCATCTTCATCATCCCGGCGGTCTCCATGACGAGGAGGGAGTAGTTCACCCTCGGGGCTGAGGGTATGTACCAGTAGCTATGTGTTTGATCTCTCTCTCTCGTGTTCTTGAGATGACACGATCTTGATGTACCGCGAGATTTATTAATATAGATGAATCATATGGAGTTTTCCCCTCTCTATCTTCTTGTGATGAATTGAGTTTTCCCTTTGAAGTTTTCTTATCGGATTGAGTCTTTAAGGATTTGAGAACACTTGATGTATGTCTTGCGATGGGATATCTGTGGTGACAATGGGATGTTCTATTGATCCACTTGATGTATGTTTTGGTGATCAACTTGCGGGTTCCGTGACCTTGGGAATCTATGCATAGGGGTTGGCACATGTTTTTGTCTTGACTCTCTGGTAGAAACTTTGGGGCACTCTTTGAAGTTCTTTGCGTTGGATTGAACATGATGAATCTGAAATTGTGTGATGCATATCGTATAATCAAGCCCATGGGTACTCGTGGTGACATTGGAGTATCTAGGTGACATTAGGGTTTTGGTTGATGTGTATCTTAAGGTGTTATTTTAGTACGAACTCTAGGGCTGTTTGTGACACTTATAGGGATAGCTCATAAGATTGATCGGAAAAGATAACTTTGAGGTGGTTTCGTACCCTACAATAATTTCTTCGTTTGTTCTCCGCTATTTGTGACTTTGGAGTGAACTCTTTGTCGCACGTGAGGGATTTACATATGATTCAACTATGTTAGTATTGTTGAGAGAACTTGCACTAGTGAAAGTATGAACCCTAGGCCTTGTTTTCAAGCATTGCAATACTGTTTGTGCTCACTTTTATCATTAGTTACCTTGCTACTTTTATATTTTCAGATTACAAAAACCTATATCTACCATCCATATTACACTTGTATCACCATCTCTTCGCCGAACTAGTGCACCTATACAATTTACCATTGTATTGGGTGTGTTGGGGACACAAGAGACTCTTTGTTATTTGATTGCAGGGTTGTTTGAGAGAGACCATCTTCATCCTACGCCTCCGAAGGATTGATAAACCTTAGGTCATCCACTTGAGAGAAATTTGCTACTGTCTTACAAAACTCTGCGCTTGGAGGCCCAACACGAGTCTACAAGAAGAAGGTTGCGTAGTAGACATCAAGCTCTTTTCTGGCGCCATTGCCGGGGAAGTGACTGCTTGAAGGTATATCTTTAGATCTTGCAATTGAATCTTTTAGTCTCTTGTTTTATCACTAGTTTAGTCTATAAAAGAAAACTACAAAAAAATGGAATTGAGGTTGCCTCATATACTTTATCTTTATAATGTCTTTCGTGAAAATGATGGAAAGGAAAATTGTGCCAAAGTGTTAGAAGAAGAAGTCAATAAAATGTTTGGCACTAAATCTTTGTATGATGAGCATGATTGCAATGTTGTTAGTATGAATTCCTTGAATATTCATGATGCTAATGATATGCAAAGCTACATGCTTGGGGATGCTATGTTTGATGAAGATGATATGTTTAGTCCCCCAAGTTTTGATGAGCAAATTTATTATGATGAAAGGATGCCTCCTATTTATGATGATTACTGTGATGACATGTATGCTATAAAGAATAATGATAACCATGAAACTTGTCATCGTGATTTTAATTTTCAATTGGATTATGCTTCACATGATAGTTATTTTGTTGAGTTTGCTCCCAATACTATTGATAAGAATAAATTTGCTTATGTGGTGAGTAGTAAAATTTCTATGCTTATGAATCATGAAAAGAATGATTTATGTGATAGTTATATTGTTGAATTGATTCATGATGCTACTAAAAATTATTATGAGGGAGGAGTATATGCTTGTAGGAATTGCAATAATATCAAGTTTCCTCTCTATGTGTTCAAAGTTTTGAAGTTATGCTTGTTTTGCCTTCCTATGCTAGTTGATTCTTGCTCCCATAAATCGTTTTCTCACAAAATCCCTATGCATAGGAAGTGGGTTAGACTTAAATATGCTTGTCATGAGATTCATGATGCTCTCTTACATGTTTCAAATACTATTCCTATGTGAGCATCATTGAAATCATCATGCCTAGCTAAAAGGCATTAAAGAAAAGCGCTTGTTGGGAGACAACCCAATATTTCTCCTTACTGTTTTAGTGTGTTCACATGATTAAGCTACTGTGGTAATCAGGTTTTATAGCTTTTGTCTCAATAAAGTGCCAGGTAAAGCCTTTGGGATGACTCACAAGATGAGTAGAATTGATGCTGAACCAAAACAGAAACTTTTGACTCTAGTACAGGAATTTTCATTTTTTACTGGAACGTGATAATGATCTGAAATTTTTACACAGTCTTGATATACAAATTCTTCAGGTTGTCCTAATGTTTCAGAATTTTGAGAGACAGGGAAGTATGGTTACACTATAGATCTTCACAGACTGTTCTGTTTTTGACAGATTCTGTTTTGCATGCATAGTTTGCTTGTTTTAGTGTTTCCATAGCTTATATTTGTAGGACCGAAAGTATGTCTAGAGTGGGGGGGGGGTGATTAGACTACTTGACCAAATAAAAATTCTACCTTTTTCCAAATTTTAGAGTTGGCAGATTTTAACATTCATGGCAAGTCAAGTACACCCTACACATGCAAGTCTAAGATTATGGCAGCAGAAAGTAACAACAAGCATGAGTAGAAAGGATAGGGTAGGAAGATCAAACGCAATTGTAGACACGATGATTTTTCCCGTGGTTCCGATAGGTGGTGCTATCGTATGTCCATGTTTATGGAGTCTTCAACCCACGGAGGGTAACGGTCGCGAGAGTCCACGGAGGGCTCCACCCATAAGGGTCCACGAAGTAGCAACCTTCAATATTCCATAACGACTTCCGTCCACGAAGGACTAGCCTCACTATGGGTAGATCTTCACGAAGTAGGCGATCTCCTTGCCCTTACAAACTTCTTGGTTCAACTCCACAACAGGAAGTAGGAGGCTCCCAAGTGACACCTAACCAATCTAGGAGGCACCACCCTCCAAAAGGTAATAGGCTCGGCAATGACGATGAACTCCTTGCTCTTGTGCTTCAAGATGATAGACTCCTCAACACACAATCACTCTCTCACAGATTTGGCTTGGTAGAAGAGATGGGATTGGTGGAAAGCAACTTGGGGAGGCTAGAAATCAAGATCCATATGGTTGGAGTGGAAGATCTTGACCTCAACACAAGGGTAGGTGGCTCTCTCTCAGAAAACTAGATGGGGCAAGTATGGAATACTTCTGAGTGCTTCTCTATGGAGTGGGTGGTGGTGAAGGGGTATATATAGGCATCCCCAAAAATCCAACCGTTACACATAAAATGACCAACTCGGTGACACCGATGTGTTAATCTCGGTGGTACCGAAGTGACCAAAAGGTGGCAACTTTTGAATCTCGGTGAGCCGATATAGGAAACTCGGTTGCACCGATAAGGTGACCAACGGTCAGATTGCCCATTCTCGGTGACGCCGATCCAACAATCTCGGTGGTACCGATATTGTGAATTTGCGTAACATAAAGTTGGCAACCTAAACTCGGTGGTACCGAAGCAGAATCGGTTGCACCGAAAAGCTAGGGTTTGGCTAATGTTTGTCTGAGTATGGGAATCGGTGGCACCGAGTGGAAGTGTTGGTTGCACCGATTTTGGATATTTGACTTTGGACAGACTTTTGTGGAAGAGCTTGTGGGTGTTTTTGGTGACTATCACTTGTGCACGTATGAGCATTTTGTTCACCAATCAATACCTTACCCCCTTTTAATAGTATTGGCTTTCCTATGGACTCAAAGTGATTTCTCACAAAGTAAAATGTAGAGTCCTCTTGCTTGAAGCTTTGCCAATCCATTTCCTTGCATCTTGGGGTATTTCCACAATCTCCACAATCCTTTTGCCATACCTATCATTGAACTTTTCCTGAAATATACTTAGTGGAAACATTAGTTCAATGACTTATATGTTGTTATTAATTACCAAAACCACCAAGGGAGCAAATGTGCTTTCAATCTCCCCCTTTTTGGTAATTGATGACAACATATAGATCAAAGCTTCGACATATGATATAATCAATGAATATAATCGTCGCTTTGAGAAGTATGTGATAAGCAAGAGCTCCCCCTAAATTTGTGCATTATTTTAAATTTGTGTTTGAATGCAAATGCACAATCGATTAGGTACATGGGGCACTTCTTCCATGTCACATACAACTTGGTGGTGTGCGATAGTAATAATAGTGAACATCATAGCACAACACAATCAAGCAATGGTGAATGATCATCTCATAAGTAGCATAATGATAGGAAATAGTAGCAATACACATCAAGTGTATGATCAAAACACCAACAGAAGTTTAACACAAGCAACCAAAAGACAATTGTTTTTGAAAAGCGATAAAAACCAAACGCTCTCTCACTCGAAGCCTAAAGATCTATATACACTTCTCCCCCTTTGGCTACAAGTTACCAAAAAGTTCAAAGGCATATATCTAAGTGTTCTTGGGCTGATCTCCTCCGGTTGTTGATGAAGGAGTCGAGAGAACAGCATTGGCAAAGATCTCTGCAGATGTTGTGGATGGAGTTGGAGTGGCAACTGGAGGAACTGGAGCTGATGGAGCTGAGGTGACAGTAGCAGGAGGTGATGAAGAGGGCCTCAAGTCTGGAGCTGGCACGGTGGCTGATCTGGCCTGGGTAGTAAAGTGTGTGCCTGGCCTGAGAGGTGATTCATCCTCATCATCATCATCATCATCATCTGAAGAATGAGGAAGAGGCAGTGAGTCAACTTCCTTCTTGAGCTCATTGACTGTCTTAGTCAGCCCATCCACTTTATCATTAAGGGTCTTGATCCTGTTCTCAAAGATTCAGACAAGACTGTTTTGGTTGTCCAAAATGTCCTTAATGTCCTTCTGCATGCCCTGAACTGATGAGATCAACAGATCCATTTGCTCGTTCCGGGATCTAGGGACTTGAGCACTAGTGGCTCTAGCTGCCTCTGCCTCTGCCTGTGCTTGAGCTGCAGCTGATGTGGGATGTTCTGGGTCCATCACCACAATGTTGTCCTCGAGATCTGGCTGTATGGGCAAGTGGGGTCTGTCCAGAGCAAAGATGTGCTTCTCCAGCTTGGAGTTAATGAGCATCTGGATATAGGGTGCATAGCAGCATGAGCGCTTCTGATCAGCAGCAACTCTCTTCAATGTTTCTACAATCAAATCCATGACTCTAATCATGGTGTGTCTGTCAAGATGGATCAGCATGTTGATGGAGTAGCCTCAGATCATCTTGTCATCTCCTGACTTGGGCATCAAGGTATGCCTTAGAATGGTGTTCATGGTACGGAGGCCAGCCTGGAGAAAGTAGATGGATCCTAACTTGTGAGACTTCACATGAGCAGCAGGGATCTCATTGTACATGTTAGCCATAGCATTGTGGCTCTCCTTGGATTCTGAGTAGACATCCAAGTCACCATCCTGTACCTCTGGGACTCCTAAGATTGCAGCCCAATCATCAACAGTGGACTCATATCTTGCTCCTTCAGTCATCCATACAATCCTACCATCTCCTTAGAAATGTGCAGTGGAGTAGAATTGCATGATCATCTCATCATTCCAAGCAGTAAACTCTCTGCCAACAAACTCATCCAAACCAATGCAGTGGGAGTTGTCTTGAACACTTGGAAAATAGTCTTCATTCTCCTTGATGAACTTCCAGTCCACATACCTCATGTCACTCACAGCTGGACTCTTGTCAAACAACACAGTTTCATAGAAATCCTGTTGCTCTTTGGTGTAGAATATGTAGTCCACAACTGTCTTTCTCCTTTGGGCATATGGATCAGCAGCTCTCCATGCCCTCAAACCAGAATCCTTCCTCTTCTTCATATCTTTAGCAAGTGGATAGCTGGCATTATGTACTAAAGGTGTGGTCTGAGCTTCATCAAAGCAGACATAGCATCTTCATCCTCAACTCTGGAGGTAGTTCCCTTGTTCTTTTCAGAAGCTGGAATCTGTCTGGTTGACCTCTTGGGCTTTTCAGCAGCAGCCTTCTTGGGAGCAGACTTTGTGCTCTTGGATGTGCCAGACTTTGGCATAGCATCTGCCATAAGCTTCTTTTTCTTCTTGTTAGGGGCCTTCTCAGCATGTTCTTCCTCCTCCTCAGCAGCAGCACCAGCAGCCTCCTCAGGGTCCTCAAACATAGAGGTTTGCCTGCCAACAACATAAATTATCCTCTTCCTGGCTCTCTTCTTCTCCCCTGCCTTCTTAGGCATAGACTTCCTCGGGGGATCAACAGTCATGGTAGCCCTAGCACTCTCAGGTGCTCTCATAGCCTCAGAGCTAGCATACTCCTTCCTGACAGCTCTCATTGAAGAAGTGGCTTCATTTGCAGACTTTTTGGCAGCTTTCTCTTGCTTCTTGGCAAGAATCTCCTCTGGCACAAAATCTGAATCCTCCTCATCTGAATTTAGCTTCTTCCTGGCCCATGTAGCAGCCTTGGGCAACCCATGAGAACTGGGAGTGCCTGGATCTGAAGAGGAACTGGACTCAGGACTAGTGCCTGAACTCATGACAGTGTTCTCCTCTTGGAAGTTGTTCTCACTGTCCTCAGCACTTGACATACTGACCCTGTGAATAGAGTATAGAGGAGCAGAAGAAGACGAGTCATCACAAAATGTAGCCATTTTTGAAAGTTTGAACAAAAGATTCTCAAGGTTTACATTCTGTCATATGAAAGTCAGTACAGCCGAAGCAAATATTTCGGTGCTACCGAGACTGACTTTCTCTTAAACAGAAACTTGGCACTCCTTTCGGTGAGACCGAAAAGTAGTACTTGGTTTCACCGAGATAGTTCTCAGCAGCACAGATTGGCAAATCGGTGACACCGATTTGTTTCCTTCGGTTCCACCGAGTTCCATCGGGTGGACGGTAAACCCTAGAAAATCGATCATTCGCTATCTACTGGAAGTTTCAGAGGATTGAGAGGATTGCACATGGTGGATAATCGATGGAATAACTTCAATGCGCAAGATTCGGACGGGGAGCGCAAAGAAAAATTCGAATCCGTACCCTATCTTGGTGACGGATCCGCTACGGCGGCGATGGCGGCGAAGATGCCCGTCGACGACGAGGATCCCAGCGGCGGAGGAGCGCGGGGAGACAAGGGCGACGACCAGGGGGTCCTTTTGTGGCAGCTTAGGGTTTGGGGCGCGACGGTTTGAAGATTGAATTTCGAAACGTCGGGTCCACAGCATATATACCCTTCACTGTCGGTGACGCCGATTCTAAATTTTCGGTTCACCGAGTTCCTCAACTGTCAGTTGACAGGGAAACTCGGTGTAACCGAGAATATGGAATCGGTAGTACCGAGGTTGAAAACTAGATCAACCCTAGGCATTCGGTGAGACCGAGAATTGTGGGTTGGTTCCACCGAGATGCACTTGGGAGGTTTTAATGGTCAGTCCTTGTCGATACGGAACTCCGAGTGCTCCACACACAGAGGGATCGAAAAGTACTTGTTCAAATTTTGTGATGCAGCATGAATGGAATGTGAGGTGAGAAAGCATAGATAGCTAAAGAGTGGTCCTAGGCATTCTTGTCCATCCAATTGGCCAAAGATAAATCAAAAGCCAAATAGCAACAATTGGAAGTCCTCGAATGGGAAAATAAATGCAGACCAACATGCTCACACAATAAGATGTCAAATGAAATAATGACAAACATGCACATACAAACTAGCATCTAACAAGCACTTGGGTGATGACGAAGTCATCTATATATGAGTATATTGACTTAGGAGCCAAGTAAGAATACTTGATCATAGGTCATACTCATCGTTTAAGCACAAGTGGGGTTACCACTTTTACATAAAGCATTTAATGTTGTCACATACTAAGAGATGCTTTGACTCAAGTCTTAGAGTAAAGCTCCCCCTTGATGTGACATCCCCCCATAAGAGGGATAAACTAACCTTGGGTTTTGTCGATGAAGACTTCATGTTGGTGAGGTAGTGGTGGATGCTCAAGGTTGATGAAGATCACCAAGAGTTGGGAGCATCCTTGTTGTTTCCTTACTCTTCTCACCTACATGGGTTAGTCCCAACGCACAAGAGACAAATACAAGGATATCTATGGACATGGAGTGCAAAGCATGTGTAATGATGTCCATTGATTTGTTGATTACCTTGTCCCTTGCTTACCTTTGAGGGAATGTGTGACTCCTTGAACTATTGCATAGAGTTGATGTTGATTGCAAATAATTCTTGCCAAAAATGAATGTGAGTGAATTTCATTGGCGGAGTCACCCCTCAAGAACTCTCTAGTTCTTCTTCTTGGGGACCCACATCAAGTTGATGGGGATCCTTGGTGTTGTAGTAGCCTTTGTAGAAGTTGAGCTTGAAGTAGCCTTGGGAACCCACTCCACCAAAGCTAGGGATTCATCTTCATATGAGTCAATGTCCTCTTGAAGCTTGTTCTTGCCCTTGAGCTTCTGGTCTTGTGGTGGAAGGTCATCTTGAGTGTTTGTTCCCTTGGGAAGAGTATTTTCATACTTCTCCTTTTGAGGAACAAACTTGGGCTTGGGGTATTGACCTTCTTCCCATTCAACAACATTTGCGTTGAAGTAGCCAACACCATGGTTCTTTCGGTATCCTCCGTGCTTGCGAACAATTTCCTCAAATTGCTTACACCCGGCAAGGCTCTTGTAGATACCTTTCTCTATAATTCCTTTCAATAAAGCATTTTCTTGCTCAAGTGTAACTTGGCTAAGAGAATCATCATTAGTGGAATCAATAGAACTACTAGAAGCAACATCATTAGGTTTGGCATTTTTATTGTTGCTACTAGATGAAGAACCTTTCTTGCCTTTGTTACTAGATTGCTTAGTTTTAACTTGAGGCATGAATGTAGACAAGAGTAGTCATTTGGCTAGATAAGATGAAGTCTTCTTTCGGAGATCGTCATTGATAGCTTTAAGAAACTCATGTTCTTGCTCCAAGTTGAGCTTCTCGAAGCGTAGCTTCTCATGAGTTCTTACAAGCTCTCTATGATCTTCAAGAGTAGATTCATGAGCTAACTTAAGAGTGTTTAGTTCTTTAGTTAGTTGTTCTATTTTCATCTTATCATCATCAATTGACTTATCTTGACTAGCATGAGAATTATCAAGTTCATTTTGACTACCATCACTAGTTTTATCAAAGAGCAAATCATCATCACAAAGCAAATCATCTTCATCACTATTGAAATCAAGATACTCGGGGTGTGATACCTTGGGGCCTTTCGCCATGAAGCAACTTCCACTCCCTTCGTTTGGTGAATCAAATAGATCATAGGAGTTGGTAGTCACTAGAGCAATACCGGCAACACCATCATCTTGACTATAGTCGGAGTCGGAGTGATAGCTTCTCTTGGAGTTGTTGTCGGAGTCGGAGCCGGAAACCCATTCACCAACATGAGCTTGATGTTTTCTTCTTGTGTAGCTCTTGGTGTACTTGTCCTTCTTCTCCGAATCTCTACTTCTCCTTGAGTGTCTTCGCTCATAACGATCATCTCTACTCCTTCTCTCTCTTTTAGGTGATTCATTCCTTGAGCTTCGTCTTCGAGGTGACTCTTCTCTTCATTTGTAGGGAGCCGTGCACTCATTGGAGTAGTGTCCGGGCTTCCCACAATTGTAGCAATTGCGGTCACGACTTGACGAACGCTTCTCATCAAATCTTGAGTTGGAGCTTCGTTCTTTGCCTCTATTCTTGTAGAACTTGTTGAATTTCTTGACCATGAGGCTTATCTCTTCATTGGTGACAAGGTTGTCGCTTGAAGTTGCGGGAGCATCACTTGTGGCTTTGTAAGCACCGCTAGACTTGTTGTGAAGCTCTTCTTTGTCTTTGAGTGTCATCTCATGAGCAACAATCCTTCCAATGACTTCCGTAGGCTTGAGATCTTTGTAGTTGGGCATCATTTGGATCAATGTGCACACGGTGTCGTATCTCTCATCCAAAGCTCTAAGTATCTTCTTGATGATGAATTTGTCGGTCATTTCTTTGCTTCCTAAGCCGGCAATCTCATTGGTGATGAGAGCTAGCCTAGAGTACATCTCTGCGACTCCTTCACCATCCTTCATCTTGAACTTGTCAAGCTGACTTTGAAGAACATCTAACTTGGATTCTCTCACGGACTCGGTTCCTTCGTGCATATCAACCAAAGTATCCCAAATCTCTTTTGCATTCTCAAGACGGCTGATTTTATTGAATTCTTCGGGGCATAGGCAGTTGAAGAGAATGTCACATGCTTGAGCGTTGTATTGCAACATCTTCAATTTTTCCGCGGTCGCTTCACGATCCGGTTCCTTTCCATCACCAAAGAATTCACCTTGCAAGCCAACACGAACAACAGCCCAAACGGCGGGGTTATGACCAAGAATATGAATTTTCATTTTGTGCTTCCAACTAGCAAAATTAGTACCATCAAAGTACGGACCTCAACGGTGATAATTTCCATCACTAGACGCTATACTCTCCTAGGTTGTGAGACCAATGCAATGGAGACCAAAGCTCTGATACCACTTGTAGGACCGAAAGTATGTCTAGAGGGGGGTGATTAGACTACTTGACCAAATAAAAATTCTACCTTTTCCCAAATTTTAGAGTTGGCAGATTTTAACATTCATGGCAAGTCAAGTACACCCTACACATGCATGTCTAAGAGTATAGCAGCGGAAAGTAACAACAAGCATGAGTAGAAAGGATAGGGTAGGAAGATCAAACGCAATTATAGACACGATGATTTTTCCCGTGGTTCCGATAGGTGGTGCTATCGTACGTCCACGTTTATGGAGTCTTCAACCCACGGAGGGTAACGGTCGCGAGAGTCCACGGAGGGCTCCACCCATAAGGGTCCACAAAGTAACAACCTTGACTATTCCAGAACGGCTTCCGTCCACGAAGGACTAGCCTCACTATGGGTAGATCTTCATGAAGTAGGCGATCAACTTGCCCTTACAAACTTCTTGGTTCAACTCCACAACACGAAGTAGGAGGCTCCCAAGCGACACCTAACCAATCTAGGAGGCACCACCCTCCAAAAGGTAATAGGCTCGGCAATGACGATGAACTCCTTGCTCTTGTGCTTCAAGATGATAGACTCCTCAACACACAATCACTCTCTCATAGATTTGGCTTGGTAGAAGAGATGAGATTGGTGGAAAGCAACTTGGGGAGGCTAGAAATCAAGATCCATATGGTTGGAGTGGAAGATCTTGACCTCAACACAAGGGTAGGTGGCTCTCTCTCAGAAAACTGGATGGGGCAAGTATGGAATACTTCTGAGTGCTTCTCTTTGGAGTGGGTGGTGGTGAAGGGGTATATATAGGCATGCCCAAAAATCCTACCGTTACACACAAAATGACCAACTCGGTGACACCGATGTGTTAATCTCGGTGGTACCGAAGTGACCAAAAGGTGGCAACTTTTGAATCTCGGTGAGACCGATATAGGAAACTCGGTTGCTCCGATAAGGTGACCAACGGTCAGACTGCCCATTCTCGGTGACGCCGATCCAACAATCTCGGTGGTACCGATATTGTGAATTTGCGTAACAGAAAGTTGGCAACCTAAACTCGGTGGTATCGAAGCATAATCGGTTGCACCGAAAAGCTAGGGTTTGGCTAATGTCTGTCTGAGTATGGGAATTGGTGGCATCGAGTGGAAGTGTTGGTTGCACCGATTTTGGATATTTGACTTTGGATAGACTTTTGTGGAAGAGCTTGTGGGTGTTTTTGGTGACTATCACTTGTGCACGTATGAGCATTTTGTTCACCAATCAATACCTTACCCCCTTTTAATAGTATTGGCTTTCCTATGGACTCAAAGTGATTTCTCACAAAGTAAAATGTAGAGTCCTCTTGCTTGAAGCTTTGCCAATCCATTTCCTTGCATCTTGGGGTATTTCCACAATCTCCACAATCCTTTTGCCATCCCTATCATTGAACTTTTCCTGAAATATACTTAGTGGAAACATTAGTTCAATGACTTATATGTTGTTATTAATTACCAAAACCACCAAGGGAGCAAATGTGCTTTCAATATTTAGCTGTATAAATTATGGGAATGATAGAATACAATAAGTATCATGTGGGAACAATTATGAATCTTGTCTTGACAGTACCTAAGTGAATGATTTATCTTTATTACACTAACCCTTCTCACGAAGTTCCGTTAAGTTTTGTGTGATTGAAGTTTTCAAGTTTTGCTTGAGACACCGATATGAGGAGAATAAGGAGTGACAAGAACCTAAGATTGGGGATGCCCAAGGCACCCCCAAGGTAATATCCAAGGAAGACTCAAGCGCCTAAGCTTCGGGATGCCCCGGAAGGCATCCCCTCTTTCATCTTCAACATTATCGGTATATCTTACTTAGAGCTATATTTTTATTCATCACATAATATGTGTTTTGCTTGGATCGTCATTATATTTTGTTATTTTCTGTTAGGTGTTATTTATAATCTTGTTTTTCAATAAAAAGTTCCAAGAATTGCCTTAGGTTGCTTGTATTGCATGTTTGATGTGTGCTGTGTCAAAAAACAGAAACTTTTGCTGTAGTGTTTAAATTTTCATATTTTACTGGAACGTGGAACGTTTCTGAAATTTTTACACAGTGTTATTATATAAATTATTTAGAACGTCCTAAATTTTCATAATTGTTTGAGTTAGAGAAGTACACTGGTTTAATAGATTGCTACAGACTGTTCTGTTTGGACAGATTGCTGTCATAGTTTTGTTATCTACTTATCCTATAGTTTCGATAGCCTATATTGGTAGATATAAATTGTGGAAATGATAGTATACAGTACCTAATGTTTTTGAAAATTATTATGCAACTTGTCTTGGCAGTACATAAAGAGTTGATTTATTATTATGTGTACTAACCTATCTCACGAGTTCTTTTCAAGTTTTGTGTGGAAGATGTTTTTGAGAATAGGTGAAACCATGATATGAGAGGATTGAACGAGATACAAAAGCTCAAGCTTGGGGATTCCCAAGGCACCCCAAGTAAATATTTCAAGAAGTCTCAAGCATCTAAGCTTGGGGATGCTACGCATCCCACCTCTCTTCATCAACAATTATCGGTTAGCCTATGGTGAGCCTAAATTTTTATTCGTTCACATGATGCGTGCTATTCTTGGAGTGCTATTTTTCTTTTGCTTGATGTTTAATAAAATGCTTAAGATATGAAATTCTGAGATGAGAGAGTCTTCACATAGTTATTTAATTGTTGACTACGCATTGATCTTCACTTACATCTTTTTTGGAGTAGTTTGTCATTCACTCTCATGCTTCACTTATATCCTATGAGTAAATGGTTGAATGAATTGAATATCATAAATCTGAAATTAAATATGCTTCATATACTTATTCCATGGGGAGTAATGACTTCACACATAATAAGTATAGGTGGTAAAATTTATTGAAAGTTAGCAAACACCGCATTGGTCACTTGAACAATTCATGAAAGAATATTAAAGGAAGAGAGATTCCACATATAAATATACTATCTTGGACATCTTCTATGATTGTGAGCGTCATGTGTTGGGGAATGATCTAGACATATATATCCACACAAATATATTTGATCATGAATTATTATTGTTGACAATTATCTTTATGATAAATAAGTTGGGAGGCGAAACATTAAGCCCCTATCTTTCTCTGTGTTCGATGGATGCTATTTGTTCTAAAAATATGCTTTGAGTGTCAATAATCATGGAAGACTATATGATAGTTGAGTATGTGGAATTTGCTAAATCAAAGCTCTTACATAGACCCTTCCTGAAAATAAGATGAATTGCAATTGTTCGATGACTAGGAATATGGTTTGTTAGTTTTCAAGAAACTTTCTGGTCTATACTTTAACATGTGAATAGCTTGTTACTTGATCATGAGAAGTTTTATGAGATGAGCTACTGTTTGTGGTTTATATTGATGCTAGAAAAAGTGATTGGAATTATCATTGATCAAACTTGTGCACTTGCTAGCATTCACACTTCATAAATTATTTCTTTTATCATTTACCTACTCGAGGACGAGCAGGAATTAAGCTTGGGGATGCTGATACGTCTCCAACGTATCTATAATTTATGAAGTATTCGTGCCATGTTTACAATAATTTTATATGATTTTGGTATGATTTCATTAGAACTAACCCGGACTGACGCTGTTTTCAGCAGAACTACCATGGTGTCGTTTTTTGTGCAGAAATAAAAATTCTCGGAATGGGCTGAAAATTTACGGTGATTTTTTATGGACCAAAAGAGACCCCCGAAGCATTGGAGTTCGGCCAGAAGAGCCGCGAGGCCACCACAAGCCTGCGGGGCGCCCCCCCTAGGGCGCGCCCTCCTGGCTTGTGGGCCCCTCGGGCACCCCCTTGACGTGAGACCGACGCCAAAAATTCCTATAAATACCAAAACCCCCAAAAAAACCTAGATCGGGAGTTCCGCCGCCAGAAGCCTCTGTAGCCACGAAAAACCAATCGGGAGCCCGTTCCGGCACCCTGCCGGAGGGGGAAACCATCACTGGAGGCCATCTTCATCATCCCGGCGGTCTCCGTGACGAGGAGGGAGTAGTTCACCCTCGGGGCTGAGGGTATGTACCAGTAGCTATGTGTTTGATCTCTCTCTCTCGTGTTCTTGAGATGACACGATCTTGATGTACCGCGAGCTTTATTAATATAGATGAATCATATGGAGTTTTCCCCTCTCTTTCTTCTTGTGATGAATTGAGCTTTCCCTTTGAAGTTTTCTTATCGGATTGAGTCTTTAAGGATTTGAGAACACTTGATGTATGTCTTGCGATGGGATATCCGTGGTGACAATGGGATGTTCTATTGATCCACTTGATGTATGTTTTGGTGATCAGCTTGCGGGTTCCGTGACCTTGGGAATCTATGCATAGGGGTTGGCACATGTTTTTGTCTTGACTCTCCGGTAGAAACTTTGGGGCACTCTTTGAAGTTCTTTGTGTTGGATTGAACATGATGAATCAGAAATTGTGTGATGCATATCGTATAATCAAGCCCATGGGTACTCGTGGTGACATTGGAGTATCTAGGTGACATTAGGGTTTTGGTTGATGTGTATCTTAAGGTGTTATTTTAGTACGAACTCTAGGGCTATTCGTGACACTTATAGGGATAGCTCATAAGATTGATCGGAAAAGATAACTTTGAGGTGGTTTCGGACCCTACAATAATTTCTTCGTTTGTTCTCCGCTATTTGTGACTTTGGAGTGAACTCTTTGTCGCACGTGAGGGATTTACATATGATTCAACTATGTTAGTATTGTTGAGAGAACTTGCACTAGTGAAAGTATGAACCCTAGGCCTTGTTTTCAAGCAATGCAATACCGTTTGTGCTCACTTTTATCATTAGTTACCTTCTGTTTTTATATTTTCAGATTACAAAAACCTATATCTACCATCCATATTACACTTGTATCACCATCTCTTCACCGAACTAGTGCACCTATACAATTTACCATTGTATTGGGTGTGTTGGGGACACAAGAGACTCTTTGTTATTTGATTGCAGGGTTGTTTGAGAGAGACCATCTTCATCCTACGCCTCCCACGGATTGATAAACCTTAGGTCATCCACTTGAGGGAAATTTGCTACTGTCCTACAAAACTCTGCGCTTGGAGGCCCAACACGAGTCTACAAGAAGAAGGTTGCGTAGTAGACATCACCCTTCCTCTGGGGAAATGCAACGCTGAATGACGCCGGTGGTGCTCTTCTTGTATAACTGATCTCCCATCATGGTGAAGGCCTTGGATCGACGGACGATCCGGCGGGCTTCCACTTCATCTTCAGGGAGCTCTTGTCGGAGCAAGTACGCTATGTAGGGTTGAGTCCACTCGGGGACGATCACCAAAACTTCATGGACTAGGCCGACCACCGTTGGAACGTCAACCTTAGTCAGATCGGAACGGCCGACTGGTTGTGGAGGGTCCTTTGTGAAAGGATCTTCCTTCATGGTTGGGGCACGCAGGTGTTCCAGAAACACATCTTTCAGCATGACTCGCCGATTGGAACCGATCTTGGCTAAATCAGCCGGCGAATGCCGAGTGAGATAGCCATGTGTAGCCCGTACATGAGGGCTTCATACTCGGCCTCGTTATTGGATGAGTCGAAGTGGATCTGAATCACATAGCTCATCCGGTCTCCTCTGGGAGAGACTAGGACCACTCTGGCCCCGGAGCCATGGAGCATTTTGGATCCATCAAAGAACTTGGTCCAGTGTTCGGGGAGGCTCGGGGCCGTTTGCTCTAGTTCGATCCACTCGGTTAGGAAATCCACGAGAGCTTGAGATTTGATTGCTTTCTTGGCTTCAAACTTGATCTCCAAGGGAAGGAGCTCAATCGCCCATTAAGCCACTCGACGAGTGGCATCCCTGTTGTTCAGGATCTCAGACAGGTAAGCGTTGTTGATCACCGTGACCAAGTGGTCTTGGAAGTAGTGAACCACCTTCTTCACAGTAAGATAAATACCGTAAACCTGCTTCTGGTAATGTGGGTACCATTTCTTGGAAGGGGTCACGACCTCTGATATGTAATAGATGGGGCATTGCACCTTGAACGCCTTTCCTTGCTCTTCTCGCTCCACAATGAGCACAGGGCTGTCCACCTAGTTTGTGGTTGTGATATACAAGAGCAACGGCTCTCGGCTGCGTGGAGCAGCTAACACCGGCTGGGTGGAAAGCAAAGCTTTAAGTTCTTGGAACGCAGCTGATACGTCTCCAACGTATCGATAATTTATGAAGTATTCATGCCATATTTGTCTATGTTTACAATACTTTTATATGGTTTTGATGCACTTTATATGATTTATTTTGTACTAACCCGGACTGACACAGTTTTCAGCAGAATTACCGTGGTGTTGTTTTTGTGCAGAAAATAAAAGTTCTCGGAATCGCCCAAAACTTTTATATGGTTTTTTCTGGAGAAAATAAGAAATACCGGAGCGAAGAACCACCGGAGGGGAGCTACCTGTAGGGCACAATCCAATAGGGCGCCCCCCTGGGCGCTCCCTGTTAACTTGTGGGGCCCACGTGGCTCCGGTTGATGTGATTCCAACGCTGAAAAATCCTATAAATCGAGAAACCCCCGAAAGTTAACCTAGAACTTCCGCTCCGCCGCCGCAACTCTCTAATATCGAAGAAAAACCCATCTGGATCCTTTCCAGTACCCTTTCGGAGGGGGAAAACCATCACCAGTGGCCATCTTCATCATCCCGGTGGAGGCCATGACGAGGAGGGAGTAGTTCACCCTCGGGGCTAAGGGTACGTACGAGTAGCTATGTGTTTAATCTCTCTCTCATGTTCTTGAGATGGCACGATCTTGATGTATCACGGGCTTTGTTAATGTAGTTGGATCATATGGTGTTCTTCCCTTGCTATCTTGTTGTGATGAATTGAATCTTTCCCTTTGAGATTTTGTTATGTCAGATGGAATATTGGATTTGAGATCACTTGATGTATGTCTTGCATGTGGATATCCATGGTGACGATGGGGTATTCTATTAATTCACTTGATATATGGTATGGCATCAACTTGCGGATTCTGGTGACCTTGGGGATCTATGCATAGGGGTTGATTCCACGTTTTTGTCCTACCTTCTCTGATAGAAATCTTGGGGTACTCTTTAAAGTTCTTTGTGTTGGATTGAATATGATGAATCTGAAATTGTTTGATGCATGTCGAATAATTAACCCACAGGTACTTGTGGTGACATTGGATTATCTAGGTGACATTAGCGTTGATTGATATGTACCATTGGTGTTATTTTAGTACGAACTCTAGGGTTGTCTGTGACACCTATAGGAATAGCCCAATAGATCAATCGGAAAGGGTAACTTTGAGGTGGTTCCACTACCTACACCAATTTCATCTTATGTTCTCCGCTAGATATGAACTTTGGAGTGATTCTTTGTTGCACGTTGAGGGATGATCATATGATTCTATTATGTTAGCAGTGTTGATAGATTGCACTAGTAAAAGTATGAATCCTAGGCCTTATTTCCAAGCATTTATATAACGTTTTGCTAATTGTTTGCCACTTGCTACCTTGCTGTTTTTATATTTTCGGATTACAAAAACCTATATCTACCATCCATATTGCACTTGTATCACCATCTCTTCGCCGAACTAGTGCACCCGTACAATTTACCATTGTATTGGGTGTGTTGGGGACACAAGAGATTTCTTGTATTTGATTGCAGGGTTGTTTGAGAGAGACCATATTCATCCTACACCTCCCATAGATTGATAAAGCTTATGTCATCCACTTGAGGGAAAGTTGCTACTGTCCTACAAAACTCTGCGCTTGGAGGCCCAACAGAGTCTACAAGAATAAAGTTGTGTAGTAGACATCAGCAGCTTGCGCCTTGATCGTCCACTCGAACTTGTCGGATATTTTCATCAGACGGTAAAGTGGCGGTGCATTCTCACCGAGTCTTGATGAATCTGTGCAGGGTTGCAAGGCAACCCGTGAGCTTCTATACCTCGTGTAGACGCTCTGGTTGTTTCATTCGGACGATGGCGCCAATCTTGTCGGGGTTGGCATTGATCCCCCGTTCGGAAACAAGGAAACCGAGTAACTTGCCGACAAGGACCCTGAAAGTGCACTTGGACGGGTTGAGCTTTATTATGAAGGGCCACAGGTTCAGGAAGGTTTCGACGAGGTCAGATAGGAGGTCAGAACCTTGCCTAGACTTGACCACGATGTCATCCATGTATGCCTCCACGTTCCGACTGATCTGCTTTTGCAAGCATTTTTGGATCATGCGTTGGAAAGTAGTTTCGCGTTTTTAAGACCGAATGGCATAGTGATATAGCAGAAGCACCCGAATGGGTTGATGAAGGCCGTTTTTATTTCATCTTGGCCATACAATCAGATCTGGTGGTATCCGGAGTACGCATCCAAGAACGACATGTGTTCACATCTAGCAGTTGAGTCTACTATTTGATCTATGCGAGGTAAAGGAAAATGATCCTTCGGGCATGCCCAATTGATGTGCTTGAAGTCGATGCACATCCGGAGTGACTTATCCTTCCTTGGCACCAGGATGATGTTCGCGAGCCACTCAGAGTGGTAGACCTCTCGGATGAACTCAACAGCTAGGAGCCAAGCGATCTCCTCGTCAATCGTGTTGCGTGTCTCCAGAGAGGAACACTGAAGGTGTTCTTTGACGGGCTTTATTTTTGGGTGGACAAGGCGTCGATGCTCAGCCAGCTCCCTGGGAACACCCGACATGTCAGACGACTTCCATGTGAAGATGTCCCAGTTCTTGTTGGAAATATGCCCTAGAGGCAATAATAAATGGTTATTATTATATTTCCTTGTTCATGATAATCGTTTATTATCCATGCTATAATTGTATTGATTGGAAACTCAATTGCATGTGTCGATACATAGACAACACCGTGTCCCTAGTATGCCTCTAGTAGACTAGCTCGTTGATCCAAGATGGTCAAGGTTTCCTAGCCATAGACATGAGATGTCATTTGATAACGGGATCACATCATTAGGAGATTGATGTGATGGACAAGACCCAAACTATGAACGTAGCATATGATCGTGTCAGTTTATTGCTATAGTTTTCTGCATGTCAAGTATATGTTCCTATAACCATGAGATCATGTAACTCACTGACACTGGAGGAATACCTTGTGTGTATCAAACGTCGCAACATAACTGGGTGACTATAAAGATGCTCTACAGGTATCTCCGAGGGTGTCTGTTGAGCTGGCATGGATCGAGACTGGGTTTTGTTACTCCGTGTGAGGGAGAGGTATCTCAGGGACCACTTGGTAATACAACATCACAATAAGCCTTGCAACCAAAGTGACTAAAGAGTTAGCCACGGGATATTGTATTACGAAACGAGTAAAGAGACTTGTCGATAACGAGATTGAACTAGGTATAGAGATACCGACGATCGAATCTCGGGCAAGTAACATACCGAAGAACAAAGGGAACAGCATACGGGATTAACTGAATCCTTGACATAGAGGTTCAACTGATAAAGATCTTCGTAGAATATGTAGGAACCAATATGGGCATCCAGGTCCCGCTATTGGTTATTGACCGTAGAGGTGTCTCGGTCATGTCTACATAGTTCTCGAACCCGCAGGGTCTGCACACTTAACGTTCGGTGACGTTTAGGTAGTATTGAGATATATGTGTTGGTGACTGAAGATTGTTAGGAGTCCCGGATAAGATCTCGGACGTCACGAGGAGCTCCGGAATGGTTCGGAGCTAAAGATTTATATATAGGAAAGTGGTATTTGGGTTCCAGAAAAGTTTCGGGTATTTCCGGTAGTGTACCGGGAGTGACGAATGGGTTCGGGGGGTCCACCGGGTGGGGCCCACCCACCCCGGGGGGGCACATGGGCCCAAGAGGTGTCGCACCAGTCCCTAATGGGCTGGGGAACCGACCCCATAAGGGCACATAAGCCCAAGAGGAAAAAAAGGTGGAGATAGGAAGGAATAGGACTCCTTCCTAATATGAATCCACTTCCTAGTAGGAAGTGGATTGGACTCCTTCTTGCCTTGTTTCGGCCGACCCCTAGGGGAAACCCTAGGGAGGCTGCCTCCTCCCCCCTCCCTCCTATATATACTAGAGGAATAGAGCCCCCAAAGACACACGACCATGTGCTAGTTTTCTATTCTCTAGTTCCTCCAACAAACAGATTCCGGTAGTGCTTAGGCGAAGCTCTGTCGGGATAACTCCACCACCACCACCACCACCACACCGTCGTGCTGCTGGAGATCTCATCCACCTCTCCACCCCCTCTTGCTGGATCAAGAAGGCGGAGATCGTCATCGAGCTGTACGTGTGCTGAACGCGGAGGTGCCGTCCGTTCGGCGCTAGATCGGGACGGATTGCGATTTGGATCGCGAAGACGTTCGACTACATCAACCGTGTTTCTTAACACTTCCCGCTTAGCGATCTACAAGGGTACGTAGATCCACTCTCCCTCTCGTAGATGCTCATCACCATGGATAGATCTTGCGTGTGCGTAGGAAATTTTTTGTTTCCCATGCAACGTTCCCCAACAGTGGCATCATGAGCTAGGTCTATGCGTAGATGAGATCACGAGTAGAACACAAAGGAGTTTGTGGGCGTTGATGCTCAGATTGCTTTCTCCCTTGGTCTTTTCTTGATTCAGCGGTATTGTGGGATGAAGCGGCCCGGACCAACCTTACTCGTACGCTTACGAGAGACCGGTTCCATCAACTGACATGTGACTTTGTTGCATAAAGATTGCTGGCGGGTGTCTGTCTCTCCCTCTTTAGTTGGATCGGATTCGACAAAGGCGGTCCTTGAGAAGGTTGAATAGCAATATGTGTATCACCGTTGTGGTTTTTGCGTAGGTAAGAATCGTTCTTGCTAGATACCCGTAGCAGCCACGTAAAACATGCAACAACAATTAGGGGACGTCTAACTTGTTTTTGCAGGGTTTGTTGTGATGTGATATGGCCAATTACATGATGAGATATATGTGATGTATGAGATGATCATGTTTTGTATAGAATATCACGACTTGCATGTCGATGAGTACGGCAACCGGCAGGGGCCATAGGGTTGTCTTTAATTTATTTTTGCCGTTTTTGCTTTACTTTATCGCTATGAGTTAGCAATAGTCGTAGAAGCAACAGTTGGCGCGACAACCTCATGGCGACACGTTGATGGAAATCAAGATGATGGAGATCATGGTGTCATGCCGGTGACGATGGAGATCATGTCGGTGCTTTGGATATGGAGATCAAAAGCACAAGTTCATGGCCATATCATGTCACTTATGATTTGCATGTGATGTTAATCCTTTTATGCATCTTATTTTGCTTAGGACGACGGTAGCATTATAAGGTGATCCCTCACTAAAATTTCAAGATAAAATTGTGTTCTCCCCGAGTGTGCACCGTTGCGAAAGTTCGTCGTTTCGAGACACCACGTGATGATCGGGTGTGATAGACTCTACGTTCACATACAACGGGTGCAAGCCAGTGTAGCACGTGCGGAACACTCGGGTTAAACTTGACGAGCCTAGCATGTACAGACATGGCCTCGGAACACATGAGTCATATAGTAGATATGATCAACATGAAGATGTTCACCATTGAAACCACCTCATCTCACGTGATGATCGGACTTGGGTTGGTGAATTTGGATTATGTGACACTCGAATGACCAGAGGGATGTCAATTTGAGTGGGAGTTTTTAAGTAATATGATTAACTAAACTCATTATCTTGAACAATAGTCTGAGTTGTCTTTGCAAAAAATTATGTTGTAGATCAATGGCTCGCGCAGTAGCACCCCTGAATTTCAATGCGTTCCTAGAGAAAGCTAAGTTGAAATATGATGGAAGTAACTTTGTAGACTGGGCCCGTAATCCAAGGATTATCCTCACGGCTTCCCAAAAGGCTTATGTCCTTGATGCACCGCTTGGTGAACCACCTGCTCTAGTAGAGGCTGCAGACGTTGCGAACGCCTGGCAGACACGTTCTGATGATTACTCAATAGTTCAATGCGCAATGTTGTATGGCTTAGAACCGGGACTTCAAAGACGTTTTGAACATCATGGAGCATATGAGATGTTCCAGGAGTTGAAGTTTATCTTTGAGAAGAATGCCCGGATCGAGAGGTATGAGACCTCCGATAAGTTCTATGCTTGCAAGATGGAGGAGAACGGGTCTGTCAGTGAACACATACTCAAAATGTCTGGGTATTCCAACCGTCTGGCTGAATTGGGGATGCCCCTTCCGCCAGAGGCGATCACTGACAGAGTTCTTCAATCACTGCTACCTAGCTACAAGAGCTTCGTGTTGAACTATAACAAGCATGGGATGAACAAGTCAGTCGCCGAGCTGTTTGCGATGCTAAAAATCGCTGAGTCTCAGATTCAGAAGGAGCATCAAGTGTTGATGGTCAATAAAACCACTAGTTTCAAGAAGAATGGCAAGGGAAAGAAGGGTAACTCCAAGAAGAGTGGCAAAGCAGTTGCCCCTCCCTTGAAGAAACCCAAGGCTGGACCCAAGCCAGAAACTGAGTGCTTTCATTGCAAGGGAACTGGTCACTGGAAGCGGAACTGTCCCAAGTATCTGGCTGACAAGAAGGCGGCCAATACCAAACAAGGTATACATGATATACATGTTATTGATGTGTACCTTACCAACTCTCGTTGTAGTGCCTGGGTATTTGATACCGGTTCGGTTGCTCACATTTGCAACTCAAAGCAGGAACTACGGAATAGACGGAGGCTGGCAAAGGACGAAGTGACGATGCGCGTGGGAAAGGGTTCCAAGGTTGATGTGATCGCCGTCGGCACGCTCGCTCTTCGATTACCATCGGGATTAGTGATGAACCTGAATAATTGTTATTTAGTGCCTGCGTTAAGCATGAACATTATATCTGGATCTTGTTTATTGCGAGACGGTTACTCATTTAAATCAGAGAATAATGGTTGTTCTATTTATATGAGTAATATCTTTTATGGTCATGCACCCATTGTGAGGGGTTTATTCTTATTGAATCTCGATAGTGATGATACACATGTTCATAACATTGATGGCAAAAGATGTAGAGTTGATAATGATAGCGCCACTTTCTTATGGCACTGCCGCTTAGGTCATTTTGGTGTAAAACGCATGAAGAAGCTCCATGATGATGGACTTTTGGAGTCACTTGATTTTGAATCACTTGACACATGTGAACCATGCCTCATGGGAAAGATGACTAAGACCCCGTTCTCTGGAACAATGGAACGGGCAAGTGACTTGTTGGAAATCATACATACTGATGTGTGCGGTCCGATGAGCATTGAGGCGTGCGGTGGATATCGTTATTTTATCACCTTCACCGATGACTTAAGTAGATATGGGTATATTTACTTAATGAAACACAAGTCAGAAACGTTTGAAAAGTTCAAGCAATTTCAGAGTGAAGTTGAGAATCATCGTAACAAGAAGATTAAATTCCTACGATCTGATCGAGGAGGAGAATATCTGAGTTATGAGTTTGGCAGTCACTTAAGACAATGTGGAATTGTTTCACAATTGACACCGCCTGGAACACCACAGCGTAATGGTGTGTCCGAACGTCGTAATCGAACCTTATTAGATATGGTTCGTTCTATGATGTCTCTTGCCGATTTGCCACTATCGTTTTGGGGTTATGCATTAGAGACAGCTGCATTCACTTTAAATAGGGCACCATCGAAATCCGTTGAGACGACGCCATATGAACTGTGGTTTGGCAAGAAGCCAAAGTTGTCATTTCTTAAAGTTTGGGGATGTGATGCTTATGTCAAAAAGCTTCATCCTGAAAAGCTAGAACCCAAAGCGGAGAAATGCGTCTTCATAGGATACGCAAAAGAGACAGTTGGGTATACCTTCTATCTCAGATCCGAAGGTGTCGTGGTTTTGTCACGGCAGATGTCCGAAGACTTAGGTTCGAGGCCATCGCTAAGGCGGTGGACTCAAAGGGGTTGATCGAGATGAGGGACACGAGTTTACCCAGGTTCGGCCCCTCAGGAAGAGGTAAAAGCCTACATCCTGCTTGTACTGTATTGATTGGAGTATCGATTACAAGGGAGCGGATTCGCTTGACCTAGTTCTCGATTGACTGGTTTCTCTCTAAGCCGCCCCAGGGTCTCGCCTTTATATAGGAGGTCAAGGTCCTGGGTTACACGAGTCCCAAACCGACTCATACAACGTAGTTTATCCTGCTTCTAAACCGCCTTGCCATCTTGGGCAAGCCGTCTCTGGGCGGCTCAACCGCCCGGGTCTCACACCATCTTCTGTCTCTGGGCCTTCGTCTTGGCCCGCCTGGTAAGCCGCCATGCGGCCTGGCCTTCATCTTCTGGCCCACCTTAAGGGTCTTGCTTATGAGCCGCCAGGTATGACCCGACCCCTCCTGGGCGGGTCTTACCACGGGGTTATATCCCCAACATTAGGCCCCAGATTGATTTGAGCCTGTTCATGTCAATCTTCAAACTCACTTGGCGGCGAGTCTCACATTTCTGTCACCTGAGAAAGAAAATTTATAACCCGCCGTGACGTCACGCCGAATATATTAAAAAGATTCTGTGACATCCGCAACGGATCCTTTCATTAAACGGTAGGCCCGAAAATTGAGGCGCCCCTTCCAGTCAATCATCACTGCACCTCCTCGACTTTCACGCGCACTGTTGCCATCCCACCTCATAAATAGGGATACGAGGGGCCCCCTTCCTTTTCTCCGCCGCCGCTGTCTTCTTCCTCCTTCAGACTCGTGCCTTCAGAGCTCCACCGCGCCGATCAGACCTCACTGTAGTCCCCAACGCCGGCCGCTGCATCAACCTGATTTGGACCAGAAACTCGCCAGCCCGTCCGCATCCGCAAGGTATCATCCTCAGCCCTTGTTGAATCTGTAGTCATCTTAGTTAAGATATCCCCGAGTTCATCGGAGTTCTTCAGTGTTCTTCGCTGTTCTTCGCCGTTCTTCGTAATGTAGATTGCAAATGTCCCCTTGAATCTTCATATCGCTGTCTATCTGTTGCGGTTGCCCTTTTAATGCCAATGCCCGCTTGCTATAGATCTGCATAGCAGTCTTCTTCACATGATGTCCGCCTGTTTCTTCCACTCCCCCTTTTTAGGTTTTGAATACATTTCCTTTAGCCTCGCCCGTAGATCTTGCATCCACGGTTGTAGTATGTGAAACATGTTTGTCCATACTTAACCCGCCGTTACATTGCCGGCTCTCTGATAAAATATGTCGGCGGCTTAATACCTCATCATTATGCCGACCATAGTTGCCGTAATTATTTGATGTTTTTTCGAACCCGCCGCACTCTGCGCCTTCTCGCAGTTTGACCCGCCATTATGTCAAGAGCACCCTCGTCTTGTGATTGGGTCGGCTCCGGAGTCACCGAACAACTTCTACTTGACTTCGTAGAATCGGGTATCCTGTCGGCTCAGGACGTTATACATTGGCGGGTTCCAGGGCCAGAAATAAGACCAACTCCTCAGGAAGGAGAGGTGGTCGTGTTCACTGATCACCTCCTTCGTGGATTTAGCCCGCCCGGGTCAAAAAAATTCCGGGACATTCTTCATTTCTACAAGCTTCACCCTCAAGACATAGGTCCAAACTCTATCACCAACATATGTCAGTTCCAGGTCTTATGTGAAGTTTACCTGCAAGAAGAGCCGTCTGTTGACCTCTTCCGTGACTACTTTTACGTCAACCGCCAAACTGAAGTGGCGGCTGGACCAAGCTTGGAGCTTGGCGGCGTTTCTATCCAGAGACGGAGAGATTTGCCCTACCCAGCAGCTATCTTACCAAGTCACCCCAAGGATTGGAACAAGACCTGGTTTTACTGCAAGGACACTTCTCCCAAAGAAGAGAATCCGCTGCCGGGTTACCGTCATACCCGGCTTTGCAACACCGGAGAGCTCCCAGACTGGATGTCCACCGCAGAGCGAGCAAAATATGCTCCGGCCTTCGCGAAGATCAGGGCCTTAATGGCGAACGGCTTAACTGGCGTTGATTTAACCCGTTGCTGGGTTTCCTGGAAAATCTTGCCACTGAGCCGGCGTGACCGACTCATGTATGAATTTATGGGTGAACCAAATGAATCCCTTTGTTTAAACGCCACCCCCCTGACAGAGCAAGACATCAACTCCTCCGTCAAAACACTTCTTGGCGAAAAGCAAGCAACTTGCAACAAAATTGGGCTGAAACATTTTTGCACCAAGAACCCGACTCCAGCTGTAAGAAATCTTTTTCCACAAAACTGGTCATTCTTGTCTTGACCTTTTGCCTTGCTCCTTTTAACCTTTTTTGGCGGCTTATGTACAGGCCGGCACTTCTTTCTGGAAGAAGAAGTATAATCCTCCTGTGAGGAAACCTAAGGCGGGTAAAACCCGCGCCCAGAAGAAGAAAACTGCCGCTCAGGAACCACCTGAGTTTGACGACTCGGAGGTAGAACTTGACTCTCTTGGCCGTCTCTTTATGCAACTTATTGACGATAATTATTCACAGGAGGAAACGGAGACAAGCCATGCAGACGCCCCTGAGGTAACATATATTTCCTCTGACTCAGAAAACTTTCCACCAGAGAAAGTACGGGGGGTCATCCGGAAAGTTCCATTTTCTCATCCTCTTGCTTATTTAGACCCCGATTTTCTTTTGAAAAAGCAATAGCACACTTCCAGACGTCAGACCCGGAGCACCGGCTCTGAAGAGCTTTTGAGCGGTTTACCAAACTCTCCGGCTCCCCGGAAACGGCCCGCTGAGGTACTCTTTTAACCAAGTCCGATTTTTAACAGTCTTGCATTGTAACCTTACCCTCTTTTGTTTATCATCTTAACTTTTTTAGGAGTCGCCCCCTTCATCTGGTGATTCGACTGCATCCAAGCTGCCTCCTCTGAAAATCAACCCGGAGTACGTACCCTAGTATTTGCACCATACCTTTTATCACCCTTGTCCTCTATGTAACATTTTCTGCTTCCAGGGCTCAAGCAAATCGAAGGAAGACAGGCAGGTCTACCGCTGCTCCTGCTACCCAAGAGCCGGAGACTGCTAAGCCGGACTCCCCTGTACCTTATGCTGAGCCTACTGAGGCTAGGAAAAATGCGCCTGAAGATGCTCCTCAGCCCTTTGAGCCGGCTGATGACAACATGGTCACTCCTGAAAGTCCACCAAAGGCTGACCCTAAGCCGCCGAGCCCTTCAACAGCCGCCGAAGACACAGCTCATCCAGACGTTGTTGTCACTAGGACGTGTTATCAATTCCCTAATCCCCATGTGTTAACGAAGCACACCTGCCAGGCTGAGACAGGCTCACCAGAAAAGCTTGAGTTTGAATTCCCCGTGTTAGAAAAAATGACTGCAGATGAACTTCATGCCGGTTATCTGAATCGCCTCTCCACAAGCCGTAATATGGAGTTGAAACTTGTTGGACTGATGAAGAAGAAATATGAGGTACTCCTCCTCTCTTACTTTGTCCTTATACCCTTATGTAGCCCCCAAGAGCTGGTTTAGTATTGCAAATAGTAGACCGGGTCTTCCAATTCTTGTCATAATTCAAATTGCTTAGCTTGTAGCCCCCCAGTATCGGGTTAATATAGATATTAAGCCGATACTTATTTGAAGAGTTGATCCAAGGGTAGCCCCCAAGTCCGGGTCATTATAAAAATGATGAGCCGGAACTTCACTGTAAACTTGGAAAGTGCCGTATGTAGCCCCCAAGTGCCGGCTTATCTTTACGAAGATGAGCCGGAACTTCATTGTAGACTTGGAAAGCGCCGTGTGTAGCCCCCAAGTGCCAGCTTATTTTACGAAGATGAGCCAGAACTTCATTGTAGACTTGGAGAGAAAACACAGACATTAGCCCCCAAGTGGCAAGTATATTGCTTGCAATCTTCTTGAGACTTGTATCGTAATGGCTTCATCAATCGTGCACTTAATATCTCGTCTTGGCGACTTAGACCTCCTGAACTTTTTGTTTTTGTACGATGCAGGAAGCTTCGGATACGTCCGAGTCTGATCTGACCAGGCTAAAGGAAAATGTTGCTTCGCAACAAACCGCCCGGTCTGAGGCGGAAGAAAAATGGCGGGTTGCCGTTGAAGAACTTAAGAGCTGACTTTGCTGCCTTCAAAAAGACTGCTGAGTCCACACAAGCCGCCCTGACCAAGCGCGCAGATGATGGTGACCAGCGGCTCAAACTTGTGTCTGAAGAGCTATAGACCCTCAAGCGTCATATATCCCGGATGACTTCTGCTATCTTTGGTAAGTATTGAATACTTAGCAAATTTCCCTGCCTTGTTGAAAAACTGTGTGGGCGGCTTATAATGCCTCACATCCTTGTAGGTCAAAGAAGCCGCCAATTATCTTCTGATAGCTTGCTGAAGCTGAAAGCAGTATACACCTTGACAGAACAGCTATACTGTGGGACCCTTTGCACCATCAAAGCGATGCTGACTAAAAAAAGCATCCCCAAATTCATGAAGGGAGTGATAGAGCTCTTGTCAACTCTGCCCAAGCAAATTCATGAGCTTAAACGATCAGCCGCCAGAAAGGGAGCAATGGCCGCGCTAAGCCGGTCTCTGGCCTTTGCCCCTGAACTGACTGCAGAAGAGATGATGGATGGCTTTCCATCCAAGAAGGATGACGGCTCAGACTTTACGGAAGCTGACTATGCCAAGTGTATGAAGGCCTCCCGAGTACTCGCATCAACAGTTGTCAATGAAATTGACCTGACATCATACCAGGCGGCTTACGGCGAAGATAGCAAACGAGTGCGCTGCCCAACGTTTGAAGCCAGAGACCTGACTCCTGCACACCGTAAGACACTCTTTGCTCCTAAAATTGACCCGTCTCCCCTCTTTGATGAGGCCCAGTTTGAAGCTTTAACAAACTGCAACTGGGATGTGGACAATCTTCAGATCGAAGAGGTCGAAGACCCGCCGCAGGATGACCCGCCATCGAGTTGAACACTTGCTTCTTAAGTTGATAACCCGGCTTTTTGAGCAGCCGAGACTGGAAGTGTATAAAAAACTTTAAGTCCGTTGCATTTTGGGCTCCCTGGAGAGCTTTGTAATAGGCGTAGAAAAGCTTGACTGCCTGAGTCGTGCCATCGCGCACGTATGAATCTTTGCACAACTTGATGCACTTTTATCTGTCTTGTGCTCTGCTCGCAATATCTTGTCATCATATTTCACGGCGGCTCATCTTAGGAGATAAACCCTGCAAAATCAAACAAGACAGAATATGCTCTGTATTGCTGTGAGGGCGCCTTGAAAAAGCACAACCCAGAGGTGTTAAATCTTTCATGACCTTGCTTTTTCGAAAACTCATATGCCGGCTCTTATGGCATGAACTTGTTGTTTGAACTCTTAACAGTACAGGGTCTCTAGTGAGAGTGACCATCAACTCCTTTGAACGGCTCAGGGTCTCTAGGCGAGATTAACTGGTAAGAGCAACAACAAACCATAAAGAGGCGCAGCAGGGCATGAGTACCCCAGGGCCCATAAGCTACTTCTCACGTGACATAAATCCGTCGTTTGAACCTTAAACAGTGCAGGGTCTTTAAAAGAGTAACTGTTTAAGAGTACGAACGTGCCACATAGCGGAGAGTATGCAGCAGATGGGTGAGTTTATCCTCGCTTTCCGTAAGCCGGCCCTCACGTGACAAGAGCCGCCGGTTGAACCTTGACCAGTACAGGGTCTCTAGTGAGAGTGACTGTCAAATACTTTGAGCAGCTCAGGGTCTCTAATCGAGATTAACTGGTAAGAGTTTGGCGGGTCACCTGGCGGAGCAACAGCAGCATACAGGCAGGTTTAACTCGAACTTGCAGTGGCTGAAGAGCCGATCAAGAGGGTGTGTAAGCTAAACCCGGCGGGTTGGAAGCCCCCAAATGACCTTTGTTGACGGAGTCAACTTGTTGGGTATATAACCCGGCCTTACGGTGGCTGAAGAGCCGATCAAGAGGGTGTGTAAGCTAAACCCTGGCGGGTTGGAAGCCCCCAAATGACCTTTGTTGACGGAGTCAACTTGTTGGGTATATAACCCGGCCTTACGGTGGCTAAAGAGCCGATCAAGAGGGTGTGTAAGCTAAACCCTGGCGGGTTGGAAGCCCCCAAATGACCTTGCCGATGGAGTCAACTTTTTGCACCATCTTGTAAGCCGCCATCTTGTATGAAGAAACGGCAGAAGCCTCCAAGTGACTTTATGATGATCCAATAAATCCGGGCACCCATGTTTGAATGGTGCATCATGGCGGTTCGTCCTCTTGGGCGACTTTTAATTGTTCCGCCAATAATGTAGTAGCCCCTGGGATCGGGTTAACTTCCTTGGAATGACCCGGGGTTCTTGTTGAAAACGACCAAATGTGTCGAGCCATGTCTGTAGCCCCCGAGTCTTAAGTCGACTCGAAGAGGCGGCTTGCGAGTCTTCATACTTGACCGTGGCATAAACCGGCATATAGTTGACACCGGAAACACTTGAATGTGCTGAAGGCGCGTCTGTTGGGCGGCTCAGATAGGCGAGCCCTGCACCGATGAGTCGATGTAAACCGGACCGCGGGCACGGCGGCTTGCGCGCGTCCGTTGGGCGGTTCAAGTGAGCAGGCGCGGCACCGGCGTGTTGATGTAGACCAGATCATGGGGGCCGCGTCTTGCGTGCGTCCGTTTGGCGGCTCATACTGGTGTGTGCGGCCCCTGGCGTGTTGATGTAGACGTAGAAGTCGGCCGCGGTGTTTGAAGACGGCGCGATCCCGAGAGACGGTCGCGGCGTTGTAAGCTGGTTCGGTTGCGAGAGACGGCTGCGGCGTTGTAAGCCGGTGCGGTCGCGAGAGACGGCCACGGCGTTGCAAGCCGGTACGGTTGTGAGAGACGGCCGCGGCGTTGTAAGCCGGTGCGATCGCGAGAGACGGCCGCGGCATTATAAGCCGGTGTAGAAGCACAAGGCGTCCGCAACATTGTTGATGTAGACCGATCCGCGGGAGCGGCGGCTCGCGCACAACCGATGGGCGGCTCGAGCGAGCAGGCACGACACCGGCGTGATGATGTAGACCGGTCCGCGGGAGCGGCGGCTCACGCACAACCGATGGGCGGCTCGAGCGAGCAGGCACGACACCGGCGTGATGATGTAGACCGGTCCACGGGAGCGGCGGCTCATAATCCTCCGGCTCATGATACTCTGACTCGGGGTAATGCTCGACGTAGCCCCCGAGCCCACCATTATGAAGCTGATAGATCGATTTCGTCTCCCCGCTCGAGGAACCATCCTCTGAGCAGATGAGTGTTTCTTCCCGCGACATAGAGCCCTCAAGCTCCATGCACTGGTTGAAGCCGACGAAGACATGCTTCCTGCCCGGGTTAACACGGGCGGGTCGCACGTGTCGGACGGGTTGCTCGCGCCGGGCCGGCTCGACGATGTCGGTGCAGATGTCCGGCCCGGGTTCAGATCGCCGATCTTGCCGATGAAGACGTGGATTCCGCCGAAGGGGACCCGGGACCTGTACTCAATTGAGTCGGCCTCGAGGCCCCAGCCGGCGTCGTCGATGTAGAGCTTGCCGCAGCGACTCTTGGTCATCCTGCCAACAGCATACCCCTCGATCCCTGGGAGAGAGCCCTTTGAGAACTCAACACCACCGAGCGCTGGCCCCACGGTGGGCGCCAGCTGTCATGGTTTTGTCACGGCAGATGTCCGAAGACTTAGGTTCGAGGCCATCGCTAAGGCGGTGGACTCAAAGGGGTTGATCGAGATGAGGGACACGAGTTTACCCAGGTTCGGCCCCTCAGGAAGAAGTAAAAGCCTACATCCTGCTTGTACTGTATTGATTGGAGTATCGATTACAAGGGAGCGGATTCGCTTGCCCTAGTTATCGATTGACTGGTTTCTCTCTAAGCCGCCCCAGGGTCTCGCCTTTATATAGGAGGTCAAGGCCCTGGGTTACACGAGTCCCAAACCGACTCATACAACGTAGTTTATCCTGCCTCTAAGCCGCCTTGCCATCTTGGGCAAGCCGTCTCCGGGCAGCTCAACCGCTCGGGTCTCACACCATCTTCTGTCTCTGGGCCTTCGTCTTGGCCCGCCTGGTAAGCCGCCATGCGGCCTGGCCTTCATCTTCCGGCCCACCTTAAGGGTCTTGCTTATGAGCCGCCAGGTATGACCCGGCCCCTCCTGGGCGGTTCTTACCACGGGGTTATATCCCCAACAGAAGGCAAAGTGTTTGTCGCTAAAAACGGAACATTTCTTGAGAAAGAGTTTCTCTCGAAAGAATTGAGTGGGAGGAAAATAGAACTTGATGAGGTTGTTGAACCTTTACTTCAACCAGAGAGTAGCGCAGCGCAGAAAGATGTTTCTGTAGAGCCTACATCGGTTTAAGATAAAGTTAATGATGATGATCATGAAGCTTCGGATCAAGTTGCTATCGAACCTCGTAGGTCGACAAGGACACGTACTCCTCCTGAGTGGTACGGTAACCCTGTCTTAGAGGTCATGTTGTTGGACAACGATGAACCTACGAGCTATGGAGAAGCGATGATGGGCCCAGATTCTGAGAAATGGTTAGAGGCCATGAAATCCGAGATGGGATCCATGTATGAAAACAAAGTATGGGTTTTGGAAGTATTACCTGAAGGGCGAAAGGCCATTGAGAACAAATGGATCTTTAAGAAGAAGACGGACGCGGACAGGAATGTCACCGTCTATAAAGCTCGACTTGTGGCAAAGGGTTTTTCACAAGTTCAAGGAGTTGACTACGATGAGACCTTCTCACCCGTAGCGATGCTTAAGTCCGTCAGAATCATGTTAGCAATAGCTGCATTTTTCGATTATGAAATTTGGCAGATGGATGTCAAAACAGCGTTCCTTAACGGTTTCCTTAAGGAAGAGTTGTATATGATGCAACCAGAAGGTTTTGTCGATCCAGAGAATGCTGACAAAGTTTGCAAGCTCCAGCGATCCATTTATGGACTGGTGCAAGCATCTCGGAGTTGGAATCTTCGCTTTGATGAGGTGATCAAAGCGTTCGGGTTTATACAAGTTTACGGAGAAGCTTGTATTTACAAGAAAGTGAGTGGGAGCTCTATAGCATTTCTAATATTATATGTGGATGACATATTGCTGATTGGAAACAATATAGAAATGTTGGAAAGCGTGAAGGAATATTTGAACAAGAGTTTTTCAATGAAGGACCTAGGAGAAGCTGCTTTCATATTAGGCATCAAGATCTATAGAAATAGATCGAGACGCTTGATAGGACTTTCACAGAGCACATACCTTGACAAAGTTTTGAAGAAGTTCAAATTGGATCAGTCCAAGAAGGGGTTCTTGCCTATATTGCAAGGTGTGAAGTTGAGTAAGACTCAATGCCTAGTGACTGCAGAAGATAGAGAAAAGATGAGTGTCGTCCCCTATGCTTCAGCCATAGGCTCTATCATGTATGCAATGCTGTGCACAAGACCCGATGTCAGCCTTGCCATAAGTATGGCCGGAAGGTTTCAAAGTGATCCAGGAATGGAACACTGGACGGCGGTCAAGAATATCCTTAAGTACCTGAAAAGGACTAAGGATATGTTTCTCGTTTATGGAGGTGATCAAGAGCTTGTCGTAAAGGGTTATGTCGATGCAAGCTTTGACACTGATCCGGATGACTCTAAGTCTCAAACCAGATACGTATTTATTCTCAATGGGGGTGCGGTAAGCTGGTGCAGTTCCAAGCAGAGCGTGGTAGCTGATTCTACATGCGAAGCGGAGTACATCGCTGCCTCGGAGGCGGCGAAGGAAGGTGTCTGGATGAAGGAGTTCATGATAGATCTTGGAGTAGTGCCCAGTGCACTAAACCCAATGACTCTGTTCTGTGACAACACTGGTGCCATTGCTCTGGCCAAGGAACCAAGGTTTCACAAGAGGACCAGACACATAAAGCGACGCTTCAATTCCATCCGCGATTACATCAAGGAGGAGGACATAAATATTTGCAAAGTGCACATGGATCTGAATGTCGCAGACCCATTGACTAAACCTCTTCCAAGGGCTAAACATGATCAACACCAGAACTGTATGGGTGTTAGATTCATTACAATGTAAATCACATAGTGATGTGAACTAGATTATTGACTCTAGTGCAAGTAGGAGACTGTTGGAAATATGCCCTAGAGGCAATAATAAAATGGTTATTATTATATTTCCTTGTTCATGATAATCGTTTATTATCCATGCTATAATTGTATTGATTGGAAACTCAATTGCATGTGTGGATACATAGAAAACACTGTGTCCCTAGTATGCCTCAAGTAGACTAGCTCGTTGATCAAAGATGGTCAAGGTTTCCTAGCCATAGACATGAGATGTCATTTGATAACGGGATCACATCATTAGGAGAATGATGTGATGGACAAGACCCAAACTATGAACGTAGCATATGATCATGTCAGTTTATTGCTATAGTTTTCTACATGTCAAGTATCTGTTCCTATAACCATGAGATCATGTAACTCACTGACACCGGAGGAATACCTTGTGTGTATCAAACGTCGCAACGTAACTGGGTGACTATAAAGATGCTCTACAGGTATCTCCGAGGGTGTCTATTGAGCTGGCATGGATCGAGACTGGGTTTTGTTACTCCGTGTGAGGGAGAGGTATCTCAGGGCCCACTCGGTAATACAACATCACAATAAGCCTTGCAAGCAACGTGACTAAAGAGTTACCCATAGGATCTTGTATTACGGAACGAGTAAAGAGACTTGCCGATAACGAGATTGAACTAGGTATAGAGATACGGCCGATCGAATCTCGAGCAAGTAACATACCAAAGAACAAAGGGAACAGCATACGGGATTAACTGAATCCTTGACATAGAGGTTCAACCGATAAAGATCTTCGTAGAATATGTAGGAACCAATATGGGCATCCAGGTCCCGCTATTGGTTATTGAACGTAGAGGTGTCTCGGTCATGTCTACATAGTTCTCGAACCCGCAGGGTCTGCACACTTAACGTTCGGTGACGTTTCGGTAGTATTGAGATATATGTGTTGGTGACTGAAGGTTGTTAGGAGTCCCGGATGAGATCCCGGACATCATGAGGAGCTCCGGAATGGTCCGGAGGTAAATATTTAAATA
This sequence comes from Elymus sibiricus, assembly GCA_039707655.1. Lineage (NCBI taxonomy): Eukaryota > Viridiplantae > Streptophyta > Magnoliopsida > Poales > Poaceae > Elymus > Elymus sibiricus. The sequence continues at coordinate 342,739,288 of CM077673.1, forward strand.
TAGGAAAGTGGTATTTGGGTTCCGAAAAAGTTTCGGGTATTTCGGGTAGTGTACCGGGAGTGATGAATGGGTTCCGGGGGTCCACCGGGTGGGGCCCACCCACCCCGGGGGGGCACATGGGCCCAAGAGGTGGCGCACCAGTCCCTAATGGGCTGGGGAACCGACCCCATAAGGGCCCATATGCCCAAGTGGGAAAAAAGGTGGAGATAGGAAGGAATAGGACTCCTTCCTAATATGAATCCACTTCCTAGTAGGAAGTGGATTGGACTCCTCCTTGCATTGTTTCAGCCGACCCCTAGGGGAAACCCTAGGCAGGCTGCCTCGTCCCCCCTCCCTCCTATATATACTAGAGGAATAGAGCCCCCAAAGACACACGGCCACGTGCTAGTTCTCTATTCTATAGTTCCTCCAACAAACAGATTCCGGTAGTGCTTAGGCGAAGGTCTGCCGGGATAACTCCACCACCACCACCACGCCGTCGTGCTGCTAGAGATCTCATCCACCTCTCCGCCCCTCTTGCTGGATCAAGAAGTCGGAGATCGTCATCGAGTTGTACGTGTGCTGAACGCGGAGGTGTCGTCCATTCGGCGCTAGATCGGAACGGATTGGGATTTGGATCGCGAAGACGTTCAACTACATCAACCGCATTTCTTAACGCTTCCCACTTAGCGATCTACAAGGGTACATAGATCCACTCTCCCTCTCGTAGATGTTCATCGCCATGGATAGATCTTGCGTGTGTGTAGGAAAAAATTTGTTTCCCATGCAACGTTCCCCAATAGTTCTCACTGAGGAACTGGATGAGCTCGCATTCCTATTTCTCGCCGAGCGTAGTGGAGATGTTGGTCGCCGCCGTAGTCGAATCTGACGGATGGATGTGAACTTGCTTCGTCTCACCAGCCGACTGAAAAGCGGATTCCGCGGCCGGCTTCTTCAACCTGAGCAGCTCTGCAGCATCCATCGTCTTCTTGTACTTGTCGACCTCGGCGAGTGTTATTTGTTCATGTGCGATCTGAGAGCTGATGACCCACAAGTATAGGGGGTCAATCATAGTCCTTTCGATAAGTATGAGTGTCGAACTCAACGAGGAGCGGAAGGAAATGACAAGTTGTTTTCAGCAAGGTAATCTCTGCAAGCACTGAAATTGTAGGTAACAGATAGTTTGATAGCAAGGTAATTTGTAACGAGCAAGTAACGGTAAGGGTAAACAAGGTGCAGCAAGGTAGCCCAATCCTTTTGAGGCAAAGGATAGGCCAGAACAATCACTAGTAATAGGCAAAGTGTTCTTGAGGGTACACGGGAATTTCGTCTAGTCACTTTTATCATGTTGGTTTGATTCGTGTTTGCTACTTTGATAATTTGATATGTGGGTGGACCAGTGCTAAGGTGATATTCTTACTTGAACTAACAACCTACTTATGATTAACCCCCTCGCAAGCATCCGCAACTACGAGAAAAGTATTAAGACAAAGTCTAACCATAGCATTAAACATGAGGATCCAAATCAGCCCCTTACGAAGTAGCGCATAAACTAGGGTTTAAGCTTCTGTCACTCTAGCAACCCATCATCTAAGAACTACTCCAGAATGCATTCCCTTAGGCCCATGAATGGTGAAGTGTCATGTAGTGGACGTTCACATGACACCACTAAGGGTATCACAACATACATATCATCAAAATATCGAACACATATCAAATTCACATGATTATTCGCAACATGACTTCTCCCATGACCTCAAGAACAAAGGTAATTACTCACGAATGATAAACATGCTCAAGATCAGAGGAGTAATGAATAGCATAATGGATCTTAACATATAATCTTCCACCAAATAAACCATATATTAATCAACTACTCAAGGTAATCAACACTACTAGTCACCCACAGGTACCAATCTGAGGTTCCGGTACAAAGATTGAACACAAGAGATGAACTAGGGTTTGAGAGGAGATGGTGCTGTTGAAGATGTTGATGAAGATTGGCCTCCCAAAGATGAGAGGGGTTTTGGTGATGACGATAGCTTCGATTTCCCCCTCCAAGAGGGAAGTTCCCCCGGCGGAATTGCTCCGCCGGAGGGCAAAAGTGCTCCTGCCCAAGTTCCGCCTCGGGGCGGCGGCGCTTCATCCCTAAAGTCCTCCTCTTAATTTTTTTAGATTTTTTTGGGAATTTATACCGGAAGCGGGCCAGGCTGGGCACAATACACCAGGGCGTGCCCAGGGGGGCCTCGCGCGCCCTGGTGGGTTGTGCCCACCTGGGGGCCCTCCTCCGGTAGTTTTAAGCTCCAGTAATTTTTATTAAATACAAAAATAATCTCCGTAAATTTTCAGCTTCATTGGAGTTGTGCAGAATAGGTATCTCTGACTTGCTTTTCTTGGGTCCAGAATTCCAGCTGCCGGTATTCTCCCTCTTTGTGTAAACCTTGCATATTATGAGGGAAAAGGCATTAGAATCACTCCCCAAAGCATTATTATTCAACAAAACAAAGTAAATAACAGTAGGAAATCATGATGCAAAATGGACGTATCAACTCCCCCAAGCTTAGACCTCGCTTGTCCTCAAGCGAAAGCCGATATTGGAAAGCATGTCCACATGGTTTGAGAGAGAGGTGTCGAAAAAAACAAAATACGGACATAGAAGCATCCTGCTTATTAACATAACAGCAACAAACTCTAACATAAGAACTTATTTCAATATATTTTTATCATAAGGCTTCTCATGAACAAGTAACAATTCACCACAACATAGAAGTACGAAGCATAAACCTTATTGGAAACCAACAAACTATGTTCTCAGTCAACTTTGCAACTACAATTCATCATATTTTTAGGAAGGCTCTCATGTCGGAGCCTTTTGGCAAGTCCACATACTCAACTATCATTTAGTCTTCTATGATTGCTAACGCTCACGGCATACCCATGAACAAAAAGTTTCAACCGGACACGTAGGAAGATAGGGGCTTATAGTTTTGCCTCCCAACTCACTCACCTCAAGGGTGATGTCAACAATAATAACTCATGCCCACCCATATCCAACTGTGTATATGTGCCTAGATCTTTCCTCACCACATGATGCTTGCAAAAGGAAAAAGTAAAAAGGGAATAGGGAAGGATACTTTCACTCTTGCATAAAAGTAAGTGCATAAAAGTAAAAGATAGGCCCTTCGTAGAGGGAAGCAGAGGTTGTCATGCGCTTATTGGTTTGTATGCCCAATCCCTTAATGTAAAAGAACGTCATGCTATATTGCCCCCTATGATAGCAACCTTTATTATGCAGTCCGTCGCTTTTATTACTTTGCCATCATAAGTTCGTATAACGCTCAATTTTCTCTTACACTAATTGATCAAAACACTTTTAGAAGCAATTTTTATTGCCTTATTGCATCGATGACAACTTACTTGAAGGATCTTTCTCGATCCATAGGTAGGTATGGTGGACACTCAAAGAAAGAGTTTGGTTTGGGTTTTTGGATGCACAAGTAGTATCTCTACTTAGTGCAGAATTTTTGGCTAGCAAAGATATTGGGCAAGCACCACATGTTAAAGGATCTATGACAATATAACTTCTATGTGGATATGAACAAACATAAATCATTACGTTGTCTTCCTTCTCCAACGTCAACAATTTTGACATATAATATTTGATGGGGGCTCACAATCATAAAAGATGACCAAGATAGTGTATTTGCATGTGAATCTTCTCTTCCCTTATTAATTCTTTCATGAATTGCATCATTGACCAATGCTATGTTTGTCAATCTCCAACAAATTTTACTACTTATACTTTTCATTATGTGATGTCATTACTCACCATAAGATTAGCATATGATTTTTTTATTTGTTTCTTTTCCTTTATTTGGTTGCAACCGTAAAGTAGAGAAGCAAAAACTCAAACTAAACTTTATTATATAACTTTCACTCGATTACAAAGATAGATAGGCCATGAAACTAACACACGAAAATAGATCGCACTAAACTTTTATTCAACTAAAGCAAAGGAAAACTAAGGATCGAACTAAAATAGGTAAAGGTGAATAAAAGTGGTGGTGATACGATACCGGGGCACCTCCCCCAAGCTTGGCTCAATCCAAGGGGAGTGCCCATACCCGTGTGCTCAAGTCTCCTTTCGTGGTGGTGATGTGATGTCACACTTTAGCTTCAGAAGATGCTCCAATTTGCGGATGACTCTTCTAAGGTTGTCAATGTGTTCTTGCAACAAGATATTTTCACGGATGAAAAATTTATTCTGAACACGAACTGCCTCGAAGGTTCTAAAGGCTTCGATTTCAATAGGGGTGAGATGACTGTAGTAAGGTTGAAGGATATCTTCTTCCTCTCCCTCCTTTGCTGGCTTGAATTGATCTCCTTCAGGGAGATAATCCACCTTAGCTTCATTGTCCTTCTCCGCCTTGTAGGGTTCTTCCGTCTCCTCCCTCTTCAACTCTATCTTCATTAGCCAGGCATCTTCTTCCACGTTGTTAGGAGAGGGAGAAGACATGATGCCTGACTTGACAGATCTGATAGGAGGACAGCAAGAAACAAGAACAAAAGATTTTTCTGCGATGCGGACGTCAAAACAGTCGGGGGTATATATAGAGAAATTTTATTCTTGGGAAACAAGTATTTGGAAGGAAAACGGAGTCGGGAAGGCATCCGAGGTGGGCCCAACCCACCAGGGCGCGCCCAGGGGTGCCTAGCGTGCCCTGGTATATCGTGCTCACCTCGATCACCTTCCGATTTATTTTTTTATTTCCAAAATTTTAAAATATTCCAAAACTGACAAAAAATATTTTTGCGGATTTTTCGGAGTCCGTTTACTTACCGTATCACGTACCTCCTATTTTTAAGTATTCTGGAGTGTTCCGGAAGATTTCTTTTATGTGTTCCTCCGGTGTCATGGTTTAGATAACATTGCTTTCAACGTTAATTGGTGTACCTGAGATATAATGCTTAATTCTTTGTCCATTGGCTACCTTCGGATTAGTACCTTCGGCGTTATTAATCTTGATAGCTCCAGAACGATAGACCTCTTCAATAATATATGGTCCTTCCCATTTCGAGAGAAGCTTCCCTACAAAAAATCTTAAATGAGAGTTGAACAAAAGAACATAATCTCCTATTTTGAATTCCTGCTTTTGGATTCTCTTGTCATGCCATCTCTTTACTTTTTCTTTGAATAGCTTGGCATTTTCATACGCTTGGGTTCTCCATTCATCTAGTGAGCTAATATCAAATAGCCTCTTCTCACCGGCAAGTTTGAAATCATAGTTGAGCTCTTTGATTGCCCAAAATGCTTTGTGTTCTAGTTCTAGAGGCAAATGACAAGCTTTTCCATACACCATTTTATATGGAGACATACCCATAGGATTTTTATAAGCTGTTCCATAGGCCCAAAGTGCATCATCTAATTTCTTAGACCAATTCTTACGAGACCTATTGACAGTTTTTTGTAATATTAATTTTATTTCTCTATTGCTAAGTTCTACCTGACCACTAGATTGAGGATGATAGGGTGATGCAATTCCATGGTTAACACCATATTTAGCAAGCATCTTACGGAAAGCACCATGAATAAAGTGTGAACCACCATCAGTCATTAAATATCTAGGGACTCCAAATCTCGGAAAGATAACCTCTTTAAGCATTTTAATGGAGGCGTGGTGATTAGCACTACTAGTTGGAATAGCTTCTACCCACTTAGTGACATAATCAACTGCAACTAAAATATGAGTGTATCCGTTAGAGGAAGGAAAAGGTCCCATATAATCAAAACCCCACACGTCAAATGGTTCAACAACAAGTGAATAATTCATAGGCATTTCTTGACGCTTACCGATATTACCAATTCTTTGACATTCATCACAAGACAAGACAAACTTACGGGCATCCTTGAAGAGAGTAGGTTAATAAAAACCAGATTGCAATACCTTGTGAGCAGTTCTATCTCCCGCATGATGTCCTCCATAAGCTTCGGAATGACATTTCCGTAGGATTTGTTCCTGTTCATGCTCAGGTACACAACGTCTAATAATACCATCTACTCCTTCTTTATAAAGATGTGGGTCATCCCAAAAGTAATGTCTCAAGTCATAGAAGATTTTTTTTTCTTTTGTTGATATGTAAAGCTAGGTGGTATATATTTAGTGACAATGTAATTAGCATAATCAGCATAACAAGGTGTGTTGTGTGAGACAATTACTATAGCTAGTTGTTCGTCAGGGAAACTATCATCAATAGGTAGTGGGTCATCAAGAATATTTTCTAACCTAGATAAGTTATCAGCTACGGGGTTCTCAGCTCCTTTCCTATCAACGATATGTAAGTCAAATTCTTGAAGCAAAAGAACCCACCTAATAAGTCTAGGTTTAACATCTTTCTTTTCCACAAGATATTTTATAGGAGCATGATCGGTGTGAACAATAACTTTGGAGTCAACGATATAGGATCTAAATTTATCACAAGCAAACACAACTGCTAAAAATTATTTTTCAGTAGTAGCATAATTTCGTAGGGCACTGTCTAAAGTTTTGCTAGCATAATGGATAACATTCAATTTCTTATCAACTCTTTGTCCTAGGACAGCACCAACAGCATAGTCACTAGCATCACACATAATTTCAAAAGGCAAGTTCCAATCAGGTGGTTGAACGATAGGTGCAGAGGTTAAGGCTTTCTTGAGTGTTTCAAAGGCTTCCACACAATCGTCATCAAAAACAAAAGGGATATCCTTTTGCAAAAGATTAGTAAGAGGCCTAGAAATTATAGAGAAGTCTTTAATGAACCTCCTATAAAAACCAGCATGACCAAGGAAACTTCGAATGCCATTAATATCTTTAGGACATGGCATTTTCTCAATTGCATCAACTTTAGCTTTATCCACCTCAATACCTTGTTCAGATATTTTATGCCCCAAGACAATACCTTCATTAACCATAAAGTGGCACTTCTCCCAATTCAGGGCGAGATTAGTTTGTTCACATCTCTGAAAACTGGATCAAGGTTGCTTAAGCAATCATCAAAAGAAGTTCCGTAAACGGAAAAATCATCCATGAAAACCTCAACAATCTTTTCACAAAAATCAGAGAATATGGCAGTCATACATCTTTGAAAGGTAGCAGGTGCATTGCATAAACCAAAAGGCATACGTCTATAAGCATAGGTTCCAAAAGGGCAAGTAAAGGTGGTTTTCTATTGATCGGATTGTGACACAGGTATTTGAGAGAAACCAGAATATCCATCTAGGAAACAAAAGTGTGTGTGCTTAGATAGTCTCTCTAGTATTTGATCAATGAAAGGCAAAGGGTAATGATCTTTCCTAGTAGCTTTATTTAATTTTCTAAAATCAATTACCATTGTATAGCTAGTGACAATTCTTTGTGGAATGAGTTCATTCTTATCATTAGGAACAACGGTAATACCTCCTTTCTTAGGGACACAGTGAACGGGACTTACCCATCTACTATTAGCTATGGGATAGATTATACCTACTTCCAGAAGCTTTAATATTTCAGTTCTTACCACTTCCTTCATCTTAGGATTCAATCGCCGTTGGTGATCAACAACGGGTTTAGCATAAGGTTCCATATTGATCTTGTGCTGACATAGAGTGGGACTAATGCCCTTAAGATCATCAAGAGTATATCCAATAGCAGCCCGGTGCTTCCTTAGAACTTTCAATAATCTCTCTTCTTCATGTTCTGAAAGGTTAGCACTAATAATAACATGATATATCTTTTTCTCATCAAGATAAGCATACTTCAAAGGGTCAGGGAATTATTTCAATTCAAACACAGGATCACCTTTAGTTGGAGGAGGACCTCCAAGGGTTTCAATAGGCAAATTGTGTTTCAAGAGAGGTTGTTGTTCGAAGAAAATTTGATCTATTTCATTTCTTTCACGCAAGTGCATATCATTTTCATGGTCAAGCAAATATTGTTCTAATGGATCGGTAGGAGGCACAGCAATAGAAGCAAGACCAATTATCTCATCCTTATTAGATAATTCTTTATCATGGGGTTGTCTACTAAACTTGGAAAAATTAAACTCATGAGACACATTACCAAAACTGACACCGACGGTTTGTTTTTCACAATCTATCTTAGCATTGACGGTGCTCAAGAAAGGTCTACCAAAGATAATGGGACAAAAGTCATCTTGTGGGGAACCAAGAACTAGAAAATCAGTAGGGTATTTTACTTTCCCACACAAGACTTCGACATCTCTAACAATCCCAAGTGGTGTGATAGTGTCTCTATTAGCAAGCTTAATAGTAACATCAATATCTTCCATTTCAGCAGGTGCTATTTCATTCATAATTTCTTGGTATAAGGTAAAAGGGATATCACTCACACTAGCACCTAAATCACATAAACCATGGTAGCAATGATCTCCTATTTTAACTGAGACAACGAGCAAGCCTTCTATAGGTCTATGTTTATCTTTCTTATCAGGTTTAGCAATTCTAGCAGCTTCATCACAAAGGTAGATGACATGCCCATCAACATATTCTACCAAGAGATCTCTAACCATAGCAACACTAGGTTCTACTTTAATTTGCTCAGGGGGTTTAGGTGCTCTTATATTACTCTTACAAACCACAGTTGATACTTTAGCATGTTCCTTTATCCTAACAGGGAAAGGTGGTTTTTCAATATAAGCGGTAGGCACAACTGGATCAACATTGTAAAAGATGGTGTCTTCTTTAGCCATGACTGGTTCTTTAATTTCTACTTTAATAGGGGGGTGATATTTAAACCACTTCTCCTTAGGGAGGTCAACATGAGTAGCAAATGCTTCACAGAAAGAGGCTATTATCTCAGAGTCAAGTCCATATTTAGTGCTAAACTTACGTAAAGTATCGGTATTCATAAAAGATTTAACACAATCAAATTCAAGATTTATACCTGACTCATTACCTTCGTCGAGTTCCCAATCTTCAGAGTTGCGTCTAATTATTTCTAAGAGATCCCACTTGAAATCAATAGTCTTATTCATATAAGAACCAGCACAAGAAGTATCGAGCATGGATTGATCATTATGAGAAAGCCGAGCATAAAAATTCTGAATGATAACTTCCCTCGGAATGTCACAATTGGGGCATGAATATAACATTGACTTAAGCCTCCCCCAAGCTAGAGCGATACTTTATCCTTCACGAGGTCAAAAATTATATATATAATTCCGATCACGATGAACTAGATGCATAGGATAAAACTTTTGATGGAATTCCAATTGCAAACGATTCCAGTTCCACGATCCAAGATCATCACATAGCCTATACCATGTCAATGCTTTTACCTCCAAAGATAAAGGGAAAACCTTCTTTTTAACTTCATCTCCGGGTAAACCTGCAAGCTTAAATAATCCACATATTTCGTTCACACATAAAAGATGCATATCAGGATGTTCAGTTCCATCGCCTGCATAAGGTTTAGCAAGCAGTTTTTCTAGCATACCCGAAGGAATTTCATAAGTAACATTTTCAGCAGGTGCTGTAGGTTTAGGGGTAACTAATTGTCGTTCCGGTCGAGGTGAAGATACCCCGAACAAACCCCTCAAAGGATTATTCTCCATAGTAGCAAGTAGCAATAAATTTCAGCACGTAGTATAAGTTTTTCCTTACCGATTTCCACTTACCAAGAGCGCTTCACTCCCCGGCAACGGCGCCAGAAAAGAGTCATGATGACCCACAAGTATAGGGGATCAATCATAGTCCTTTTGATAAGTAAGAGTGTCGAACCCAACGAGGAGCAGAAGGAAATGACAAGCGGTTTTCAGCAAGGTAATCTCTGCAAGCACTGAAATTGTAGGTAACAGATAGTTTGATAGCAAGGTAATTTGTAACAAGCAAGTAACGGTAACGGTAAACAAGGTGCAGCAAGGTAGCCCAATCCTTTTGAGGCAAAGGACAGGCCAGAACAATCGCTAGTAATAAGCAAAGTGTTCTTGAGGGTACACGGGAATTTCGTCTAGTCACTTTTATCATGTTGGTTTGATTCGTGTTCGCTACTTTGATAATTTGATATGTGGGGGGACCGGTGCTAAGGTGTTGTTCTTACTTGAACTAACAACCTACTTATGATTAACCCCCTCGCAAGCATCCGCAACTACGAGAAAAGTATTAAGACAAAGTCTAACCATAGCATTAAACATGTGGATCCAAATCAGCCCCTTACGAAGTAGCGCATAAACTAGGGTTTAAGCTTCTGTCACTCTGGCAACCCATCATCTAATAACTACTCCACAATGCATTCCCTTAGGCCCATGAATGGTGAAGTGTCATGTAGTCGACGTTCATATGACACCACTAAGGGAATCACAACATACATATCATCAAAATATCGAACACATATCAAATTCACATGATTACTCGCAACATGACTTCTCTCGTGACCTCAAGAACAAAGGTAACTACTCACAAATGATAAACATGCTCAAGATCAGAGGAGTAATGAATAGAATAATGGATCTGAACATATAATCTTCCACCAAATAAACCATATAGTAATCAACTACTCAAGGTAATCAACACTACTAGTCACCCATAGGTACCAATCTGAGGTTCCGGTACAAAGATTGAACACAAGAGATGAACTAGGGTTTGAGAGGAGATGGTGTTGTTGAAGATGTTGATGAAGATTGGCCTCCCAAAGATGAGAGGGGTGTTGGTGATTACGATAGCTTCGATTTCCCCCTCCGAGAGGGAAGTTCCCCCGGCAGAATCGCTCCGCCGGAGGGCAAAAGTGCTCCTGCCCAAGTTCCGCCTCGAGGCGGCAGCGCTTCGTCCCGAAAGTCCTCCTCTTAATTTTTTTAGGTTTTTTTGGGAATTTATACCAGAAGATGGGCACCGGAAGTGGGCCAGGCTGGGCACAATACACCAGGGCGCGCCCAGGGGGGGCCTGGCGCGCCCTGGTGGGTTGTGCCCACTTGGGGGCCCTCCTCCGGTAGTTTTCAGCTCCAGTATTTTTTATTAAATACAAAAATAATCTCCGTAAATTTTCAGCTTCATTGGAGTTGTGCAGAATAGGTATCTCTGACTTGCTTTTCTTCGGTCCAGAATTCCAGCTGCCGGTATTCTCCCTCTTTGTGTAAACCTTGCATATTATGAGAGAAAAGGCATTAGAATCACTCCCCAAAGCATTATTATTCAACAAAACAAATTAAATAACAGTAGGAAATCATGATGCAAAATGGACGTATCAAGAGCCTTTGTGGAGGCATTCCTCAGCTATCCTCCAATTACCCGTGACGGTGATCACGCCTTTCGGACCTGGCATCTTGAGTTTAAGATAAACATAACATGGTCGGGCCATGAAACGTGCGTAGGCAGGCCTACCCAGGATGGCATGGTAGGCACTACGGAAGTCCACTACCTCGAAGGTCAGTCACTCCTTCCGGTAATTCTTTTCGCCGCCAAACACTACATTCAGGGCGATCTGACCAAGTGATTTTGCCTTCTTTCTGGGGATGACCCCGTGAAAGTGCATGTTGCTCTTACTCAGTCGGGACAACGAGATGTCCATCACATTCAGTGTGTTAGCATAGATGATGTTGAGCATGCTGCCTCCGTCCATGAGGACTTTGCGCAGTCGGAACCCGTTGACCGCCAGATCTACCACCAGTTCTTGCCGCCCGGGGGTCGGTATGTGGGCTGGGTGATCCGACTGATCGAAAGTGACGAGCGTCTTGGCCCAATCCAAATAGCCGGTGACAGTCAGAACTGCCATGTTGACTTCTCGGTTTATCACCTTTAGTCAGCTCTTGCTCTCGACGTCTGCGAAAATCACGATGACTTTCTCAATGTTAGGGTACCCGGAGGCGTTTCCCCGTCGTCATCGTCATCATTGTCCTTGCTCCCGGAGGGCACTTCTCGCATTTCCTGCTTGAGCAGACGGCACTCTCGAGTGGTGTGCTTCGGCAGAATGAGATTGCCATCCTCATCCCTCTTGGTGTGGATCTGGTAGGGCTGGTCCAGAATGTCGCCCTTGGGCTCGATCTTCTTCTTGGCCTCCCAATCTTTCTTCTGTTTCTGCTTTCCCTTGCTCTTGCCTTGCTCGGACACGGCTGCAGCTCTGCCTTGCTAGCGGACTCGATTTTCAGCTTTTTCTTTTTGCCTGCGTTGCCACCCAACTGAGGAACTTTGCAGACGTGACTCTTGCCGCTCCTGAGGCGGTCTTCTTCCTCGCCGTTGGCGTACCGACTGGCGATCTCCATAGCTCGACTAAGGGACAGAACATCACACTGGCCGAACTTCAGGATGAGCTCGCGGTATTTGAGGCCCTCCTTGAAGGCACATATGGCCTGATGCTCTGTCACATTTTCCACCGTCTTATGCAGGGTGGTCCAACACTGGATGTACACGCGGAGAGTCTTGTTGTTCCTCTGCACACAATGTTGCAACTCAGTCAGTCCGTCTGGGCGTTTGTAAGTGCCTTCGAACGTCTTGACAAACACTCGGGCCAGGTCTTCCCAAATGTAAATACTGCCAGCAGGCAGCTGATTCAATCATGCCCTCGCTGATCCTTCCAGCATGAGGGGCAGGTGTTTTATCGCGACAAAATCATTGCCGCCGCCGATCTGGACAGCCACTCGGTAGTCTTCCAACCAAGTTTCTGGCTTTGATTCGCCGTTGAACTTGCCAATCCCAGTCACCAACCTGTAGTTTGAGGGAATCTCAGCCTCCCGAATGTATCTGCTGAAACATTCGAGGTCGGAAACGCCGCGACCACTCGGCCGCTCTCTGGTAGCTCTGGCTCTATCGACCACGCCCTGAGCGATGATGGACCTAGCACTGAGCGGGGGCGCTCGGAAGTCTTCATCCCCATAGTCCCTCCGCCGAGTGGGACCGCGCCTCCGTTCATCTTCGTAAGGCCGTCTGTCATCATAGGACTGAAATGTTCGTATGAGACATCCCTCGGAGGGGGTGTCCGAGTGCGACGACGGTCGTCACGTCTCCAGTCTCCATATTGGTCTCTCATAGGAGGAGAATGCCGGTGTTTCCCCGACGCGAGCGGGCTATGAGCCGACTGCACCGTGTCCGCCCGGACGGACTTGCTGTGAATGCGGTTGTGCGACCGAGACACCGTAGAGTTCTGCTCCAAGGCAGTCTTTAGGAGCGGCTGGATCTTCCGAATGCCTTCCCACGCTGCTGAGTCAGACGGTTGAATGGAGTCAGCGATCCTAGTTGCCGCGGCCAAATTTTGCAGCGGGGTGCGCATCACATGGTAATTACGCAAGCGGTCGTTCCGGAACAACCGCTTGTGATGCCGACTAGAGCTGGGTTGCCCCCAAGCCGCGCGATCGTCGAGTGACTTCTGGAGCCGCTCAAGCTGTTCACGCTTTGCCAGAGTGGCCTGGCGCTTGGCTTCCAAGGCGATTGTCTTCGGGTCGTCCCAGCAATGGGAGTGATCAGAGCATGCTCGTTCCTCTGCCCGCGTTGCTCCCGCTGCTCCCGAGTGAGAGGCTGGGGGCGTAGGGGTTGTCAACATTGTCGACGCGGCCGTTTCTGCTGCGCCCGCGGGAAGTCCCATCGTTGAATCCAGGAGGACCTCCAGTGGTTCCTGCCATCACGATCTCTGCAGCGGGCTCGCTGCTCTCGCACTCGGAATCATCGGAGGAGTCTCCGTGCAAGGAGGCAAACAATTCGAGGGTGGGCCCGTCAGAGTCGATCGTAGCCACATGCTCGACCGTGGTCTGGAGAGCCACGGCGTGCTTGATCGAATGTTGGTGTCGTGAGCACCCAGAGCGCTTGTGACGTTGTCCAACCGAAAGAAGAGGTGCCGCGCGGTACGGGACCGACGGCTGCCGGAGTAAGACTCCGAACGAAGACGCACGAAAATGCGCTGCGCCACGAGCGGGCAGCGTTTCTGTATCCAGCAGAGTCGATCGTATCCACCTGCGTCGAAAATCGCTAGACGCTCCGCCCCACGGTGGGCGCCAACTATTGAAGGAACGAGCTTGGCAATGAATACCAGGGGTACAAATGAGGGCGGAGCCTAGCTACGGCATAGGTGTCTCACTCGGATTTAGCGAGTTCGGGCCCCTCTCCGAGAGCTAAAGACCCTACGTCTCGTGCCCGGAGGCTTTGTGTTTTCTCTGGGGGTGTTAGATTATAGAGAGTGTTGAATCCTTGTCACAGATCTCGGGGGTGGCTTATATAGAGTTCGCCAGGACCCGACGTGCATCATTACAAGGGCAATTAATGCAAGTAACTACGGGAGTTACTAGAAACGGCAACCCTAACTACAGCAGTTTCAGGTAACGGTAGCCATGACTGCACTTCATGTGTGGTGTTAAGTCCCTGTGCCGTTGTAGTTCCCACGCCGTCCACGCCTCTTCTCTGTGCGAGTGCTGGTGTCTGTCATACTGACTGGAAGACGTCCGAGTGACTCCATGGGTCCGAGTGGATCCGGTGTATGCATCCGAATGCGCCCATAGTCTTGAGACTTTAATGGTCATGAGCAGTGGCGGAGCTTAGTGTAGACCAACAGGGGCCATGGCCCCCCTTGATTTTTTGCATCCATATAAGAACATGCTATATTTTAGGCCTACTTAGTGTTTAAACTAGATATTAGCCCCCCTTCTCTACTAATTTGGTTCTCTTTGGGTAATGGCCCCTCTTGAATCCTGCTCAAGCTCCGCCACTGGTCATGAGGGGCCCTAGGCGGGCCCTGGATGTCTGGTCCATGGCCATACCACTAGTATATGACCCCATCAGCCGCCGCGCCGGCCAGGGGTTTCCCCCAGATCCAACCCCGCCCAACGAGATCCGCGCAACCGGCGAGAGGGAGCAACGGCCTAAGCCACTAGGACCCAAATCCGGCGTTGGAAGGAGCAGATTGGGGCTGAGGGGATGGGCTTCATCGACGGCAGCAAACCTGCGGGAAGGAGTGCACACCAGCGACTGAGGACCGCCGATGCCTCGTCACCCATGTGACCGAGGACGCCGCATCACCAACACCAGCAGAGGAGACCTGCTGCCAGGGCCACCTTGCACACGCCGCTCGGGTCCGCCGCCCCGAATGCCGAGGCCCTCCACGCGTCGTGGAGCCGCCAGATCCCCGCCGCCACCTTCATCGGTGTGGAGCGCGCACGCCGGAGCACACCTCAGATGGTGACGGAGGGGGATGAGGGGGGAGGAAGGGGCGCAGCGGTGGCGGCTAGGGTTACCCCCGAGTCGCCTCAGCGGAGACGACACGGATGGGGCTCTCCACTCACTTTCGCTGCAAAATTTATTTAGTGAACCGAGTTGGAGTAGCCAGTCGTTTCCGCCAGCCGGATGTTTCCAACGAACAAGTAGCAGCAAAAGGGGGTCCAAAGCTGAGGCGTTTCCACGCACGCTTTGCGTGCTTAGCTGTCCACACTTTCCCGACCGTCCCACACGTCCCAAGGCGCCGGCAGCAGTCTCCTGTTCCCGGCCATGTTCCCTTCCAAATGATCTGCATTTTATAACACCCACCGTGCCCAAATCATCTGCATTTTATAACCCTAGTACCTCGTGTTGATCTCTGGCCGCACTCTCCAGCCATCTGGTTGGCCGAAAAGAAAAAGAAAAAAGCCATTGCCCCTCGTGCTCTTCCGAAGGGCAGCCCACACCCCCTGCTACGGTTTGGACTTTGGAATCACTCCCGCCATAGTACGCAGCGTACGCGTACTCCGCTGCTGAAATCACAGCGGATCGACCGGGATGTGATGCAGTGCCAGGCGAGGGGATCGAGCGGCGGTACGACGCAGAGCACGTACGTGCTGGTGCTGCCGAGGAGGGGCTTCTCTTGGCAACAACCACCGGCGGCCGCTCCATCGCGCTTTCGCCGTCCTTTCGCACGCGCCGTGCGGTCCATGGCGTGCGTGCGTGCGTGCCATGTGAGGGGGAGGGGGCCTTGTTTGGGCGCGGGCGGAAACGTCTGTTCCACCGCCTTTTTCCCCATGTCCTGTTCGTCGCGAGATGCACTGGAAAGGGGAGGGATCCGAAGGGGCGTATTGCCAATGTAAATGCAAGTTGGATCGCACATAGCTCCCGTCAGGGGAGGCGACGCCGGAGACGACAGAGAGTAGATCGCCGAGGCAAGTGGCTCCTGAACCTGAACTAAAAGCGACTCTACCTGGGACGCATGTGTGTAAACTTCCGTGCAAACTCAGAAACACTGTAAAAGCGCGTCCTATGATATCTTTTCCCGCGTGATACCCGTTTAAGTTTTTGTATTCAGATTTCAAATTGGATTTCAACATGGATTTCAAGAAGGATTACTACTAGAATTTGAACAATCATAAAACTACGATTTTTTCACTCAACTACGGGCTCTTCCTCCCCTTGAAAGTGACCTGGCAGGCGGGGAGGCCCCATCACTTCCACGGCCACACGGTGGACGAACGCTCGTGTGTCATGCGTGCAGGTTACAACCATATTTTTTGATGGCCAGCGTGAGCGCGGCTTCCAGTCCCGCGCAGATGGCCGTTGAGATGCGCTCAAATTACTCGAGGGCGGCAGGGAAGTGGGCGTGGCTGGCGACTGATTAATAGAGGGGGTGGGGTGATAGTCGACTTAGGACATGGTTAATAGTATAGCCAACTGCTGGCTATATGATGTTGCCATGTCATATATAGTCATCACTTATAGTCACACATACAATAATGTTAGCTATAAGGTTGGCTATAAGAGTACTATTTTTTTGCACCTTCTCTCTATCTCTTTCTTTGTATTTATTGCATTTGCCTATGAATACGCATATAGCTAGGCTCTTGCATTAGAGCACACTCTCTTACCATTACATAAGCAAAACTGTCATGTAAGCGGGCTATAAGCCCACTATTGTACTTGCTCTTAGAAGGTGAGTGGCGGTGACAACGATGGTGGTTTATATACCCGCTAAGGGCTACGATTTGGCGTGAAACAAGAACTGATTTGCCACGTTCGGGTCCAAAACACGATGAAGATCATTAATTAGCGCTCTTTCCAATGAAAATGTGCATGCGGCATTGGCACGGGCAGAAGCGGCGACCGTACAGACGACCACGTCATTGACCAGGTTGCGCGTGGGAAGAAGAGATTCGGCTGATACTTCCCTCCCACGCGCGACTGGTTGACGGATGACGTCCGCTTCGTATCAACGCACATATCCTTCAAATATGAAGGTTCGCGGGATGAATAGCAGTGTTCTCCATACATTATGTCAATTCGGAGCCATACGACGACTGTGCCATGGTTTGTTTTTTTCAGCACAAATGGTGTTATCAATGGTTATTATCCTGATCAACATAACGACTCCGCTAGTGCTACTATAGAAGCTTTGCTTCGGGATGACACGTGGATGCAGGTTTAATAAGCCGACCACACGGGCACTGAAAATCTGTGTAGCGTGTATATAACGATGCTATCTTATCATTTCACGTAAAATAAATATTAAGGTGAAGAAGAGAGAACCCATAAAAGAATGTTTAGTTAAGACATGATCTCTAAGCAACAATCTCGCTGATCAAATTTCTTGGAATATTCGGTTATCAAACATAAGGCTAAGAAATAATCTATTATACATAATATTTTATTGCATTATCTAGATAAAGTGGCGTACTTAATGTAAAATTGTCTTATCAACCATCCTGTACTGCTATTTATTTTTGCGGAAGATCGGAGATACTTTTTGTTAGGGTCAGATCGGAGATACTTTTTTTAGGCTCATTGTCTGCTACTATAATATCAGATGATCATTGGGAGTACCTCTATACGATTGACGCAGACGTCATATAAATGAGGAAACGCCAAGGCTTCCCTTAAAGGGTCAGCAGTGTAGCGGCCTATTTACGTTGTGGCGAAAGAATAAATTAACTAAATATTCAAAAATCAGAAAATATATGTAAGCAAATATGTTGTGAAAATGATTTTAAAATATTAAAAAATATTTCAGACAAATACACGTTAAAATGGTTTGTTATATAAATGTTCAGTTTGTGTTAAAACGGTTAAGAATCTTCACCGTGTATTTAAAAAATATTCAGCTTGTGTTTAAAGCACGTTGAGTGTATAATGATAAAGCCATAAAAATGTTCACCCAATATAAAAACATATTCACAATATATATATAAATTGTTCATGATATATTACAAGTAATGTTCCGCTCATATTTTAAAAAGTTCACCATGTTTTGAAAAAATGTTACCATATATTCAAAGAAATGTTGATGTATACAAGATAGATTTGTAAATAGAAAAAAAAAGAAATACAAGACAAAATCAAAAGAAGGCCAAAAAGAACCCAAAAAAATAAAAATAACTAAAATATAAAGCCATAAAAATGGAACAGATAACCTTACAAAGGCATAAGAAAAACCAAAAAATAAAACAAAAAATGAATCAAAACCGGAAAGAGGAAAAACCAACACAGAAAACAAAAACACTCGGCAAACAACGTCGCCCAGTGAGAGATTAAACTCCATCTCGCCTATGGCAAGCGCGCTATTGGGATGGCTCATTACTGCAGCAGTGACATGAGGTCTATTCCTCTGTGGTTTTCTCATCGGGGGTTTTCCACTGTTTGCAGCGGTATTTTCTGATTTCTTCGGGTTTTTTACTTTAGTTTTTTTTTGTTTCTTTCTCGATTTTAATCATTTTTTTCTCTCTCTTTAAGACATGTTTACATTTTACGTACACACACTAGTAATTGTGTCCGTGAAATGCGCGTTATTATTAGAAGTCTATTAACTGCACACTGATATTAGGTTGGATATTAAATGCACATTAACTTCATGATTAGTGTTGCCATTCATATCTGGTACGGCGATAATTGCATGTTAAACATGTTAATCGCTCGCCATTGAAGCAATATATATCGTGGGATTGACATGGTTTGATGGCCTAGATTAGTTGGATATGCTCCTTTCAGTCTTTTTATATTAGTATACATATATTATATATTTTTCGTATACATCAACATTTTTATACATGTTTGACATTTTTCAAATACATAAGTAACATTCTCTACAATATATGTTTAGATGTCTATTTTTCCATACACATTGTGTATTTTTGGTATATATATAAAACATTTTTATACATGTTTTTTCCAAATACATGATTAAAATTATTTCAAACATATGTTTTTATGTCAATTTTCTCATACACGTTGTACATTTTTGGTGTGCTTATCAAATATTTTATACATGTTTAACATTTCTCAAATACATTCTTAACATTTTTTTAAATGAAATGTACATTCCTTTGAATTACACGCACATTTTTTACGTTGTATAACGATTGACAAAACTATCATGTACATTTGTGTTGGAAACACGTGAGCATTTTTTAAATGTCACGGACATTTGTTAATGCTATCAATATTTTGTAAATGTCAAGATCATTTTTTAATGATATCAACGGTTTTTTAAATTACATTGACAAAAAAGTTACACAAGTGTTAACATTTTTCTGATTTGCGTTGAACATTACATATAATTTTTTCGAAAAAGATGAGCAATAAATAAACAGAAAAATATCCAACAATGGAAACTAATGTATATAAACAAGTAAAACTAAGAAAAATATAAGGACGTTAACTGGTACGCCCCATTTCAAGCTACCTTGAGGCAACACGCTCTTATGTCTTGATTGAAGCAATACATAGACTCAAGATAATCTTTGGAAGGCCCTACAAATCAGATTGGTAAAAATTAGAATCTTTTTCCCCTTCGAGTTAAACCATAAATTTTTGGACCTCTCAAACTTTTCTTCGTGAGTTATTAGGACCTCTAACTTAACTAATGGATGTACGAGGTTGTGTATATCTCCCTGAGCGAGTATACGAATGGGATGTTACTAGAGTATGAATAGTATATTTTTTAAGTCAGTTCGGTAATTCCTTTTGAAAAGGTTGAAAAGGGATGATAATCACCAAGGTCTTCATCCATTGATGCACATAATTATACATTACTACTTATTCAACAATGCCAAGTACAGTCAAACATTAATGTTGAATAAATTTATTAAAAAAAACTCCATGCCACTCAAATTGGGCTTGCCTCGCGTAGTATGTGCAAAGTTGTCAGAATCGAGACTCTGAATCGGATCGGAGCTCCGTTGGTAGGATGATGAGTCGTTGAATCATAACTACCAGGATCGTAGAAACTTAGATTCTATGAGCAAAATCGTAGAATCGGAGGGGCTAGTTTGGAATGTAAGGTCGTAAGATTCTAAGACTTGAGTCGCGATTCTGACAACCTGTCCACAAACCAACCATAGACCTTATGACCATGGACCATAATATATCGTTCGACATGTAATTGAACAACCAAAAATATGTTATTCTTAGACAAAGCCTTCGAGGGATTGACACATGTGCGTTAACATTGACCAACAAAATTTTAACCTCGGATTCTCATTCCTGAAGTCGAGCTTTGAACCAACACCTTCATTAAGGGCATGACAAACGTACCCGATTCTGCTCGTTCTATCCGAAGACAACATCGACGGTTTACACCTACAAAATCTGCATGTTGTTAAAATCATTGCTATCAACAACCTCTATACTGGTTGGAGATTTAGCACTAGACGAATGCATGCACTGAAAGAGATCAAGACATGTTCTTGCATTCGGCGATTTTCACACCACCTTTTGATCCCCGTCGCCTATGGAGTGAGGACCAGTGGATGAATGGTTCGCCGTTGCAGCCACCTCATCCATGCCCAACTGTGTATGTCGATCGTCCGACCAAAAGAACGACTACCGCCATCACCACGCCCCACCAAACCATTGACTTCCCCCACCGCGTCAGTGTGGAGCGCCACCATGAGATTGATCTGCACCAGGGACGCCTATCCAACAACCTCTACCGCCCCACGTCGACCAGGACACCACACAACCTCTACAATCGTCATTCACCGAGTGAGCTCGATGACATCCTCTAGTGGTTGCGAATGTGAGACCTTGATCGAAGATCGGACCTCACTCGCTCACAATCACATTAACAATCACTCACCAAGGGATGTAAGTGGGGAATTTTGGTAGTTTGATTCACTGGAGGATACCCTGAATTAGAAGTGATGTAGCTAACCGTAAACTAGATAAGAGTAGTGTAACACCCAAGATGCGATCCTATCCTTATTTTGGCACGAGAGCCTCGACAGGGATAGAAGCGCATCTCGTCGTTTCGCAAGAATGGGTATCATTACAAGTACATGTAAAGAAGAGATCAGTATATGGAATCGGCTTACACTCGCCACAAGCTACATCAAGATCACATCAATACAACAACATATTCAATCATCATACATAAGAGCAGGGTCCGACTACAGACGAAATCAAACGATAAATGACATCCACCCTTGCTATCCCAGGTTGTCGGCCTGGAACCCATCCTAGATCGATGAAGAAGAAGAACTCCAAATCAAACAAGCATCGCGCTCACGTCAAATCATCGCATTACCTGTACCTGCAACTGTTGTTGTAGTAATCTGTGAGCCACGGGGACTCAGCAATCTCATTTCCAAGGGTATCAAGACTAGCAAAGCTGAATGGGTGAGGTATGGTTAAGTAGTGAGGCTGCAGCAAGCACTAAGCATTTATTTGAGCGGCTAACTTACGAGTACAAGAATAAAGAGGGATGGTCGTCGCATAAACGGACATGAACTAGTAATGATCACTAAGTGATCCTGAACACCTACTTACGAGTCAAACATAACCCCACCGTGTTCTCTCTCGGTTCGGAAATTTACGAGAAGAGACAGTCACGGTTACACACACGGTTGGTGTATTTTATTGGAGTTTACTTTAAGTCTTCTATGACCGGATGCTAAACAAATTTCCAAGTTGCCACGTAACGGCGGGCACGGCTTCTCGAAAAGCTTTAACCCTGCAGGGGTGCTCCAACTCATCCATCACAAACTAACCACAAGCTGCGTTGGAATTCCTCAACCGCGGGATAACCCGTAGTATTTGCGGAATCCCGATGGAAAATCTTAACCTCGAGATAGCCCGAAGTGTCCTCGAAATCCCGCGCACAAGACGTTCGAGAAAGGTAAAACAAATCCAGCAAGGCCGCTCGACGTGCCGACAATCCCGATAGGAGCCGCGTATATCGTTCTCAGGGCACAACAGGATGAGCGCAGCGTACAGTGGCCTGATAGACATCTCCCGAGTTGCCCCGGGTTGGCCCCGCACACGACTCTACTTTGGACCAACACTCATGAGGAGCACTGGCCCGGGGGTTGATTAATTATCCACGGGGTGATCATGCCCTATGCAAATTTTAAGTTGTTATTAAGCAAATAATACCAATGTTGGGCCTTGCCAGAAGAGTTTTATCCCAAAACGAAAGTCAAGGGGGTCCCCATAACAAACCCGAGCATGTTAGGAGCGCTCAATATGGAACATAACACCGGTACACAAGTAACTAGGGCGGCAAAAGTGGAACAAAACACCGAGCAAAAGGCCAAGCCTTCCACCTTTTACCAAGTATTTATGTGCATTAAGTTAAATAGCAATAATATTGCGATATATCAAAAATATCCATGTTGCACATGGAAAAAACTTGCACCTGCAACTAGCAACGCTATAAGAAGGGCTGAGCAAGCGGTAACATAGTCAAACAATGGTTTGCTGGGATGTGGAGGGTTAGAGGCTTATCATGCTATTTTGGGAGGCTTGACAAAGTGGTAGGTAGCGAGACAAGCGATAGAAACGGGACAACTAGCATGGCAATGATAGTAGTGGTATTCAGGGAAATGATCATCTTGCCTAAGATCCCGCTTGGAAGAAGAACGAGTCCATGAAGCAGACGAACAGGACGTAGTCGAATAGTTCCTCACACTCCAAACGCTTTCGGAACTTTATCGAGAAGAAGCAATGCGGAAATAACAATCAACACTTGATAAACACCACAACATATGCATGACATGATGCGCAAGCAATGATGATGCATGTCAAGTTTAAATATGCAAGGCATGGCAAGCGCAACAATCAGACACTACAAATTAAATGAAGTTCAATATGCAACAGGTTGCATATTGACGAAACTCCACCGTCGAATTATTTAGTTCACTCTCATTTAGGTACCCAACAAGTTTAAATGTTGTTTAACATGGGTGGTCATGGCATAAGGTGAAGCATAAATAAACTAGACATTTAGGCAAGTTAAAATGAAGCCGGAAACAACATATAGTATTTCCGAAACGGCCCCATATGCAAATTATGAATTCGGTCCAGATCTAAACTAAACATATTTTATATTTGTTAAACAGGGAAATAAAATGCACAATGCAATTCTACTCGTCATTCTAGTCGATTTACATATATAGAACATTTGCAACGGAGCTACGGCCAAAAAGATATAACAAACACAAGATAAATATGACATGAATGAAAAATACATGCAAACAACACTCACAACCATTTCAAAGCATGGATGCAACATGATATTATGAAACTACATGAAATTCTAGTCAAGTTTCATGTGGAACATGTTCAAAACGGAGCCACGGTTCAACAATAGCAAGCAACACAAGTTTTAGTTCAAATCTGTTCAAAATAGCAACATAGCATATTGCACACATGAAAACAACAAGCTACAAGATTCTAAAATGCACAAACTAAGCATGGGATAGTAGCATATAACACACACTTCATTTCATCTTCAGATACCATACTCAAAAGAGTCATGGATCACATGGTAGGAAGCTCACAGCATGGCAATAAAATATAGCAGATTGGGACTTAGTGAAAATAACAGTTTTTAGCATAGCAGATTTTCATGAAGGCATATTGGCAGCAATAAAACTATATGCTATAGGGCATATCGTGGCATGAAAATTTATAGCATGGTAGAGGACATGATGCACTGCAATTCATTCCATAGTGGCAAAGTTTAATTATGCATAGTAACATGCCTAGCATCAACACAACATGGCATTTTGAAGAAAACAGATTCTCAGACTTACTGAAAATTAGACTAGACATGTGCAGCAGTTTTTAACAGATTGACATGTCGGACAGCAGAATTAATTATGATGCTAAACCTATTCATGCAAACTATTGGCACAATACGATAGAGCATAACATGCTTTACAATACATACCATTGTGACAACACCAAAAGAGCTATAGATCAATAGCAAACCACATGGCAAGACAGCAACAAAATAACACAGTTTTCAGACTTAGAAATATTTAGCATCTCAAAACAGCAACATATTTTTATGGCAAGTTAGCAACAAAAAAATAACACCTAAACATGGATTTCTATAGCAACCAAAAATACCAGGGCCTAACACACATGTCCAATGGCATATCTCATGTTCAAAATTATTTCATATCATTCATGGACTAATTCACACAAAATAAACAAAAGGGTATCATAGCAAAATAACATGCACACAAATTTGCTCAAAAGACAAAACTAAATGCACAGATAAATTCTATGGATTTTTCTACCCCAAAATCATATATAATATGTGGATTTTTACTATAAAACAAATGACACAACATTTATGCGAGATTAGGACATAAACCGTTTTAGCAAGTTATTTATGCAAATTAAATGCAAACAACACATTAAACATTTTTAGCATGCATGAAAAAGGTATATACTTAATCTACACATTTTACATATTTTACGTATCTATAGTTTTTTACATATGATGCACGGATAATTATTTATGAGCGATGCAAATCATGGCATTTACACAAATTAAGGAGAATGACATGTTAAATATTTTTAAATATGGATTAAAGTGGGATATTGTGAATCTACACGAAATTCTACACGTTTTTCATATATAAAGCATTTTAAACCAATGCACGGCTTGAGAGTTATTAGCATTTTAAAATCATGCATTTTTCTGAAAATCTGAAATGTCCCGGTTAAATGGTAAATACACAGCGCAGGAAAAAATACTAGTGGGCCGAATCTGCCTACTGGGCTGAAACTAGAATTAGGGGAAGCATAGAGAAATATCACCCACAAGCGAGGGTTAGCAGCAGAGGCGCTCACCAAATGGCCTTGGGCCCAGTTGGTGAAGGAGGTCACGCGGGGCAGAGGCGGAGCTGGGCCAGCTTCGGGCGGCGCGGCTTGGGCCTGGGGGAGGCCCACACAGGCGCTAGGGCGAGCGCTCGAGCGGGAGGCTCGACCCGTCGTCCTCCTCGCGCGGAAGACGAACGACGGCGGCGGCTCGCGATGGAGCGGCGCTACGGCCACTCCGACGAGCGACGACAGCGTGGAACGGGACGGGGGCGACAGAATCCAGCGGATCCGGTCGGGGAGGCTCGGATCTGGCCAACGACATTAATTCGGGCGGCGGGGAAGCTCCATGGGCAGCCATGGTGACATGCTGGGAGAGAGAGAAGCCGCGGGGTCCAGCCTGCGGAGCTTCGGCCGGCGGCGGGGCGAGGCCTGTGGGCGGCGGGGTCGGCAAGCAGCGAGGAGGGGCCTCGGGCGCGGCCAAGGAGGATCTCGAGCGCGGGGCTCAGGAGAAGCTACCGCAGGGCGCTGCGGCGGCGGAGCGGCCCGATCCGGGCCCGGGCGGACCGGATCTGGGCTCATGGGCCCGGCGCGGTGGAGCAGCTGGCTGGAGGCGCTTGGGGCTGACGGCTGGCTGTTGGCTGCGCACGGAAAACGAGGAGGAGGATGAGGGAAGGCCAAATTTGGACGGTTGGGGTTTTATTTATAGCAAATGGGGCTAGGGTTTGGGGATTTTCCCGTTTTTGGACCGTTTGATCACGATCGAACGGTCCGAAAGCGGAGGGGTGTGTTTGCTGGGCTTAGTGGGCTGTGTAGAGTGGTGTTGCTGAGATGAGAGAGAGAATGTGGCCCGGCACCGAGTTTTAAAACACTGAAAACGTCCGATACTTTATCCGATGATGTCGCCGCTACAGTTGACCGTTCGGGTATCAAACGACCTCCGGTTGCGACGAAATTTGGCAGGCGACCTACCTACAATAAAACAAGACCGCACGCCAACTTTCGATCCAATCCGAGGAAGTTTTATACACACTTTTAAAAATAATATTTTATCGATGCCGCGGGCGCGGGCGGGTGTGGTTGGCCTTGAACGGTCGACGACACGGACGAAGCAAACCGGCAACTACGAACGGATGCAAGTTTTTTCAAAACGACGACAACGGAGTGCCGATGCAATGCGGATGATGCGAATGATGCGATGATGAATGCGCCAACCAAGCGAATCACACGATGACAACCGAATAAAACGGGAATCTTCTGGCGCGTCGGTCTCGGGCTGTTACAAGTAGAGTGCAAATTCTATACCTAAGAAGTACATCCCCACTATCTTATTTATATTAACATGCATATCCACCTCATCATATACGTCCCACACATCCCACCTCTCATTTAAATGCACACGCAAGTCATCCACATCATCAAGGTTTTTCAGGGACATTGAACCCTAGATTTAGAAGCTTTCCCAAACAAACCTTTTGACCAGGAAAATGCACACCAAAGACTTTTGGGAAGACACATTGAAATGGAAGCTCTCAAACCTATTCCGAAGTAAGTTTAGGATCAGGTTTTCGATCCAGTTGGTGTTCTGACATCCCGAATCAAGGTGGCTCTAAACTCACGTTTTCCTACCTCTCTAGTTGCACAGGGAGGAGAGGGACTTCATCTTTTTAGGTCTCTGAAAAGCCAACTGAAGGTGCATGAAATCAATCAACTTTGCACTTTCTACCACATGCACGCCTTCCACATCATCGAGTGCCCGCGCAACCATTCAACTTTTCACTTTCCACTTTCTACCACATGCAAGCCCTCTACATAATCAAAGAATAGGTAAGCTCTTCACATCATTTATTTTTATTTTTATTTTTCAATGATAAATAATTGAACTTGAATGTCAAAATACAATATAACATGCATCCACCCACCTCTAGTTTGAATGTGGTGAGTTACTATTTGCATATATTCTGGTAAGTACAACCGGAAATGAGATGAACATCGTTGTTAGTTTAAAGGAACAATGTTTAGTTAGAACTGGATTGCATAGTAATTAACGACGAGGCTATTTGACCCATTCATCTTGACTTGCATCGCCTTGCTTGACCTTGACTGCCCTTAATTGAATCGCTCAATGTCGTCTTTCTTTGACAGCTGCTATACTAAATATATTTAGTATAGTGTTTCTAACGGTGAGAGGGAGACAAAGGACGAAGAGGAGGAGGAGGAGGAGGGCGACAACGACTACGGTTTGCGCCGTGCCGTCCTTAGTGGAATGACCCAATGAAGCATTTTCCTGGTGTCATAATTTTCATCAATTCAGTATGGCTAATATCCTACAAATTCAACATCTACACTAAAAAGTTAAATGATTACATTGTACATAATTACATTTCCATAAGGCACATAGTGATACTCATGATTTTGATGAATCAATGAAAGGTCGCACATGATTCTACTCTCATTTATGAGGAATGTGTGTCGTTTGGACATTGACACATTCTTTACGGTAAAACTTTAACCATCATTTAAAATAGAAATTCAACATATGCTGCTTCAAAGAATACCACAAATATATATCGCGTATAGATATAGTAATGACCGTGCACTCATTGCATACTTCGAGTGCCACCAGTAAAAAACAAGAGCAACAACACACAACCGATCATGGAAACCAAAACAAGGGCGAACTAAACTAAAGGCTTGACAGACACCCAACTGTTGTTGAGGTGCAATTGCTAATTCTTGTGAGTGTGTTGAAGGTGTTTTGCAATATTAGTCACAAGTAATAAGAAAATAAAGTTTCTAAGCATAAATATTTCTATCTTTCAGCTCACTTATAGACTTATAGTTTCACCAGTAATGCAACAAGAACACCAATAGACCAAGGAAACGAAAACAAGTGTCGGTCAACTCAACAAAAGGCTTTGACAGTTTGATAGACCAAAATGCACTTATCGTAGGGCCATCCAAAGATCAGTAGCTACCTGTTTGTTAGCCCACGGTGTACTCCAGCATCTATTGTCATTTCTCGTGTTAGCATTGTTAGCAACGAGAGGGATATATACAGACGGAGAAACAACACCTCGTATCATGTCAATAACTTTCATACAACTGCTACTATGAGACCTGGTAGTCAAGGCCAATGGATAAGGAGTTGGTCGGAATGAGCCATGGACACAAACCTCCTTTTGCTAGTCTTCATATATTCATGGACCAATGTTTACCAATGCACCCCTCCTACCTACCGCCTTGAAGGGGAGCCTTATCACTTTTCAAGGACCCATAGCCTATAAATAACCACCGACATACATATGATCCAAATCGCCGAGCGTCCCACGATCCCATCACTATCCGTCTCGCGATCCAATCACAATCCGTCCCGCGATCCCATCATGATCCGCCCCGCGATCAAATCACGAACCGTTTCGCGGTCCTGATCACGGTCCTTCCGATCTAGCGCTGAACGGACGGCACCTCCGCGTTCAGCACACGTACAGCTCGATGACGATCTCCGCCTTCTTGATCTAGCAAGAGGGAGCGGATAGGTAGATGAGTTCTCCAGCAGCGCGACGGCGCGGCGGCGGTGGTGGTGGAACTATTCCGACAGGGCTTCGCGTAAACACTGCCGAAACTAGACTAGAGGAGAAAACGATCTAGAGGAAGTAGAGGGAGCACTTGGCAATTAGGGTTGGCTCTCCCCTATAAATCCTCTAGTATATATAGGAGGGAGGGAGGGGAGGAGGCAGCCTCAAACCCTCAAGGGTTGGCCGAAATTGGAGGTGGAGGAGTCCTACTCCAATCCTGTTAGGAGTAGGATTCCTCCTCTCCACTTGGAAACCCTTTCCACCTTTCCCCCTTTGGGTTTTCCCACCCCTAGCCGCATGGGCCTTAGTGGGGGGCCCGGCCAGCCCACTAAGGGCTGGCTTGACTCCTCCCACAGCCCATGAGGCCCTTTGGTCGAGACACCCCTCCCGATGGTCCCCGGTACCCCTCCCGGCACTCCCGGTACACTACCGAAATACCCGAAACTTTTCCGGTGACCAAAACGGGACTTCCTATATATCAATCTTTACCTCCTGACCACTCCGGAGCTCCTCGTGACGTCCAGGATCTCATCCGGGACTCCGAACAACCTTCGGTCACCACCATACATAACTCTACTATACCGAAACGTCACCGAACCTTAAGTGTGCAGACCCTGCGGGTTCGAGAACTATGTAGACATGACCGAGACACCTCTACGGTCAATAACCAATAGCGGGACCTGGATGCCCATATTGGTTCCTACATATTCTACGAAGATCTTTATCGGTTGAACCTCTATGTCAAGGATTCAGTTAATCTCGTATGTTGTTCCCTTTGTTCTTCGGTATGTTACTTGCCCGAGATTCGATCGTCGGTATCTCTATACCTAGTTCAATCTCGTTACCGGCAAGTCTCTTTACTCGTTCCGTAATACAAGATCCCGTGGCTAACACTTTAGTCACATTGCTTGCAAGGCTTGTTGTGATGTTGTATTACCGAGTGGGCCCTGAGATACCTCTCCGTCACACGGAATAACAAATCCCAGTCTTGATCCAAGCCAGCTCAACAGACACCCTCGGAGATACCTGTAGAGCATCTTTATAGTCACCCAGTTACGTTGTGACGTTTGATACACACAAGGTATTCCTCCGGTGTCAGTGAGTTGCATGATCTCATGGTCATAGGAACAGATACTTGACATGCAGAAAACAATAGCAATAAACTGACACGATCGTATGCTATGTTCATAGTTTGGGTATTGTCGATCACATCATTCTCCTAATGATGTGATCCCGTTATCAAATGACATCTCATGTCTATGGCTAGGAAACCTTGACCATCTTTGATCAACGAGCTAGTCTATTAGAGGCATACTAGGGACACAGTGTTTTCTATGTACCCACACATGTATTTGAGTTTCCAATCAATACAATTATAGCATGGATAATAAACGATTATCATGAACAAGGAAATATGATAATAACTAAATTATTATTGCCTCTAGGGCATATTTCCAACAGTTTCCCACTTGCACTAGAGTCAATAATCTAGTTCACATCACCATGTGATTTACATTGTTATGAATCTAACACCCAATGAGTTCTGGGGGTTTGATCATGCTTTGAATGTGAGAGAGGTCTTTAGTCAACGGTCTGCAACATTCAGATCCGTGTGTTCTTTGCAAATCTATATGTCATACTGCAGATGCTACCACGCTCCACTTGGAGCTATTCCAAATGGTTGCTCCACTATACGTATCCTGACTGCTACTCAGAGTCGTCCGGATAGGTGTCAAAGCTTGCATCGACGTAACCCTTTACGACGAACTCTTTATCACCTCCATAATCGAGAAATATTTCCTTAGTCCTCTAGTTACTAAGGATAATCTTGACCGTTGTCCAGTGATCCACTCCTAGACCACTCTTGTACCCCTTGACAGACTCATGGCAAGGCACACACTAGGTGCGGTACACATCATGGCATACTATACAGAGCCTATGGATAAGGCATAGGGGACGACCTTCGTCCTTTCTCTTTCTTCTG
The DNA here is from genome assembly GCA_039707655.1 of Elymus sibiricus. NCBI lineage: Eukaryota > Viridiplantae > Streptophyta > Magnoliopsida > Poales > Poaceae > Elymus > Elymus sibiricus. The sequence goes on from CM077673.1 coordinate 342,769,784, forward strand.
CCGTGGTCGAGCTTTGAGTCTCACTCAACTCCACACCTTACAAATCAGGCAAGAACTCTTTCTTTGACTGGTCCATTTTGAACTCTTTCAAAATCTTGTCAAGGTATGTACTCATTGAAAGTTTTATCAGACGTCTTGATCTATCTCTATAGATCCTGATGCCCAATATTTAAGTAGCTTCATTCCAGGTTTTCCTTTGAAAAACTCCTTTTCAAACAACCCTTTATGCTTTCCAGAAATTCTACATTATTTCCGATCAACAATATGTCATCCACATATACTTATCAGAAATTCTATAGTGCTCCCACTCACTTTCTTGTAAATACAAGTTTCTTATAAACTTTGTATAAACCCAAAAACTTTGATCACCTCATCAAAGCGTATATTCCAACTCCAAGATGCTTGCTCCTATCCATAGAAAGATCGCTGGAGCTTGCATACATTTTAGCATCCTTAGGACTGACAAAACCTTCCGGTTGTATCACATACAACCTTTCCTCACGGATACCGTTAAGGAAACGATGTTTTGACATCCATCTGCCAGATTTCATAATCGAAAAATGCAGCAACTACTAACATAATTCCAACAGACTTTAGCATCGCTACGGGTGAGAAAGTCTCATCGTAGTCAACTCCTTGAGCTTGTCGGAAACTTCTTTGCGACAAGTCGAGCTTTATAAATGGTGACATTTACCATCAGTGTCTGTCTTCTTCTTAAAGGTCCATTTATACTCAACGGCCTGCCGTTCAACGGGCAAGTCTACCAAAGTCCATACTTGGTTTTCATACATGGATCATTTCTCGGATTTCATGGCTTCTAACCATTTCTCAGAATCCGGGCCCATCATCGCTTCTCCATAGCTCGTAGGTTCATCGTTGTCCAACAACATGACCTCTAAGACAGGGTTGCCGTACCACTCAGGAGCAGTACGCGTCCTTGTCGACCTACGAGGTTCGATAGTAACTTGATCCGAAGCTTCATGATCATCATCATTAACTTCCCCTTCAACTAACGTAGGCTCCATAGGAACAACTTTCTGCGCTGCGCTACTCTCTGGTTGAAACAAAGGTTCAACAACCTCATCAAGTTCTATCTTCCTCCCACTCAATTCTTTCGAAAGAAACTCTTTCTCGAGAAAGGACCCGTTTTAGCAACAATCACTTTGTACTTGGATCTAAGATAGAAGGTTTACCCAACTGTTACGTTAGGGTATTCTATGAAGATGCATTTGTCCGCTTTGGGTTTGAGCTCATTAGGTGAAAACCCTTTTTCACATAAGCGTCGCAGCCCCAAACATTAAGAAATGACAGCTTAGGTTTCCGCCAAACCAAAATTCATACGGTGTCATCTCAACGGACTTAGATGGTGCCCCTTTTAAAGTGAATGTGGTTGTCTCTAATGCATAACCCTAAAATGATAGTGGTAAATCGATAAGAGACATCATAGTTCGCACCATATCCAATAGAGCACGACTACGACGTTCGGACACACCATCACACTATGGTGTTCCAGGTGGCGTGAGTTGTGAAACAACTTCCACATTGTCTTAAGTTGTATACCAAACTCGTAACTCAGATATTCACCTTCACGATCATATCGTAGACATTTTATCTTCTTGTCACGATGATCTCAAACTTCACTCTGATTTTGTTTGAACTTTTCAAACGTTACAAACTTGTGTTTCATTAAGTAAATATCCCTATATCTACTCAAATCATCAGTGAAGGTAGGAAAATAACGATATCCACCGCATGCTACAACACTCATTGGACCGAATACATCAATATGTATTATTTCCAATAAGTTACTTGACCGCTCCATCATACCAGAAAACGGGGTTTTAGTCATCTTGCCCATGAGGCATGGTCCGCATGTCTCAACCGATTCGAAATCGAATGAGTCCAAAGATCCATCAGCATGGAGTTTCTTCATGCGTTTTACACCAATATGACATTTAGCGGCAGTGCCACAAGTATGTGGTACTATCATTATTAACTTTGTATCTTTTGGCATCAATATTATGAACATGTGTATCACTACGATCAAGATTCAATAAACCATTCTCATTGGGTGCATGACCATTGAAGTTTTTATTCATGTAAACAGAATAACCATTATTCTCTAACTTAAATGAATAACCGTATTGCAATAAACATGATCTAATCACGTTTATGCTCAACGCAAACACCAAATAACATTTATTTAGGTTCATCACTAATTCCGAAGGTAGAGAGAGAGCGTGCGATGGTGATCACATCAACCTTGGAAACACTTCCAACACTAATCGTCACCTCATCCTTAGCTAGCCTCCGTTTATTCCGTAGCTTTTATTTCGAGTTACTAACATTTAGCAACCGAACCGGTATCTAATACCCAGGTGCTACTAGGATTACTAGTAAGGTACACATCAATAACACGTATATCAAATATACTTCTGTCGACGTTGCCATCCTTCTTATCTACCAAGTATCTAGGGCAGTTTCGCTTCAGTGACCGTTCTCCTCATAATAGAAGCACTCAGTCTCGGGTTTGGGTTCAACCTTGGGTTTCTTTACTGGAGCGGCAACTGGCTTCCATCCATGAAGTATCCCTCCTTGCCCTTGCCCTTCTCGAAACTAGTGGTTTTACTAACCATCAACACTTGATGCTCCTTCTTGATTTCTACCTTCGCGGTGTCAAACATCGCGAATAGCTCAGGGATCATTATTTCCATCCCTGGCATTTTATAGTTTACCACGAAGCTCTAGTAGCTTAGTGACAGTGACTTGGAGAACTATATCAATCACTATCTTATCTGGAAGATCAACTCCCACTCGATTCAAGCGATTGTAGCACCCAAACAATCTGAGCACATGCTCACCGATTGAGCTATTCTCCTACATCTTGTAGGCAAAGAATCTTGTTGGAGGTCTCATACCTCTCAACACGGGCACGAGCCTGAGATCCCAAGAACATCTCACATGTTCCGTGACGTTCAAAACGTTTTGGAGCCTCAATTCTAAGCCGTAATGCATGACGCACTGAACTATTAAGTAGTCATCGGAACGTGCCTGTCAGATGTTCACAACATCTACAGACGACGCTAGAGGGGGTGGCGCACCGAGCGGTGCTTTAAGGACATAAGCCTTCTGTTCAGCAATGAGGACAATCCTCAGATCACGGACCCAGTCCGCATTATTGCTACCATCATCTTTCAACTCTATTTCTCTAGGAACATATAAAAATTCAAGGGAGCTACAACGCGAGCTAGTAATCTACAACATAATTTGCAAAGACATTTTGACTATGTTCATGATGATGAGTTTAGTTAATCATATTACTTAAAAACTCCCACTCAAATTGACATCCCTCCGGTCATTCGAGTGTCACATGATCCAAATCCACCAACTCAAGTCCGATCATCACGTGAGTTGAGGTGGTTTCGATGGTGAACATCTTCATGTTGATCATATCTACTATATGACTCATGTTCGACCTTTCGGTCTCTTGTGTTCCGAGGCCATATACGTACATGCTAGGCTCGTCAAGTTTAACCCGAGTGTTCCGCACGTGCAACACTGGCTTGCACCCGTTGTATGCGAACGTAGAGTCTATCACACCAGAGCATCACGTGGTGTCTCGAAACGACGAACTTTCGCAACGGTGCACACTCGGGGAGAACACAATTTATCTTGAAATTTAAGTGAGGGATCACCTTATAATGCTACCGTCGTCCTAAGCAAAATAAGATGCATAAAAGGATTAACATCACATGCAAATCATAAGTGACATGATATGGCCATGAACTTGTGCTTTTGATCTCCATCTTCAAAGCACCGGCATGATCTCCATCGTCACCGGCATAACACCATGATCTCCATCATCTTGATCTCCATCAATGTATCGCCATGAGGTTGTCGCGCCGACTGTTGCTTGCACGACTATTGCTAACTCATAGCGATAAAGTAAAGCAAAAACGGCGAAAATAATTAAAGACAACCCTATGGCTCCTGCCGGTTGCCGTACTCATCGACATGCAAGTCGTGATATTCTATACAATACATGATCATCTCATACATCACATATATCTCATCATGTAATTGGCCATATCACATCACAACATACGCTGCAAAAACAAGTTAGACGTCCTCTAATTGTTGTTGCAAGTTTTACGTAGCTGCTACGGGTATTTAGCAAGAACAATTCTTACCTACGCAAAAACCACAACGGTGATACAAAAATTGCTATTCAACCTTCTCAAGGACCGCCTTTGTCAAATCCGATCCGACTAAAGTGGGAGAAACAGACACCCGCCAGCCATCTTTATGCAACGAAGTTACATGTCAGTTGATGGAACTGGTCTCTCGTAAGCGTACGAGTAATGTTGGTCCGGGCCGTTTCATCCCACAATACCGCCGAATCAAGAAAAGACCAAGGGAGGAAGCAATCTGAATATCAACGCCCACAAACTCCTTTGTGTTCTACTCGAGATCTCAACTACACATAGACCTAGCTCATGATGCCACTGTTGGGGAACGTTGCATGGGAAACAAAAATTTTCCTACGCACATGCAAGATCTATCCATGGTGATGAGCATCTACGAGAGGGAGAGTGGATCTACATACCCTTGTAGATCGCTAAGCGGAAGCGTTAAGAAACGCGGTTGATGTAGTCGAACGTCTTCGCGATCCAAATCGCCGAGCGTCCCGCGATCCCATCACGATCCGTCTCGCGATCCAATCACGATCCGTCCCGCGATCCCATCATGATCCGTCCCGCGATCAAATCACGAACCGTCTCGCGATCCTGATCACGGTCCTTCCGATCTAGCGCCGAACGGACGGCACCTTCGTGTTCAACACACGTACAGCTCGATGACAATCTCCGCCTTCTTGATCCAGCAAGAGGGAGCGGAGAGGTAGATGAGTTCTCCGGCAGCGCGACGGTGTGGCGGCGGCGATGGTGGAACTATTCCGGTAGGGCTTCGCCTAAACACTGCCGAAACTAGACTAGAGGAGAAAACGATCTAGAGGAAGTAGAGGGAGCACGTGGCAATTAGGGTTGGCTCTCCCCTCTAAATCCTCTAGTATATATAGGAGGGAGGGAGGGGAGTAGGCAGCCTCAAACCCTCAAGGGCTGGCCGAAATTGGAGGTGGAGGAGTCCTACTCCAATCCTATTAGGAGTAGGATTCCTCCTCTCCACTTGGAAACCCTTTCCACCTTTCCCCCTTTGGGTTTTTCCCACCCCTAGCCGCATGGGCCTTAGTGGGGGGCTCGGCCAGCCCACTAAGGGCTGGCTTGACTCCTCCCACAGCCCATGAGGCCCTTTTGGTCGAGACACCCCTCCCGATGGTCCCCGGTACCCCTCCCGGCACTCCCGGTACACTACCGAAATACCCGAAACTTTTTCGGTGACCAAAACGGGACTTCCTATATATCAATCTTTACCTCCGGACCATTCCGGAGCTACTCGTGATGTCCAGGATCTCATCCGGGATTCCGAACAACCTTCGGCCACCACCATACATAACTCTACTATACCGAAACGTCACCGAACCTTAAGTGTACAGACCCTGCGGGTTCGAGAACTGTGTAGACATGACCGAGACACCTCTACGGTCAATAACCAATAGCGGGACCTGGATGCCCATATTGGTTCCTACATATTCTACGAAGATCTTTATCGATTGAACCTCTATGTCAAGGATTCAGTTAATCTCGTATGTTGTTCCCTTTGTTCTTCGGTATGTTACTTGCCCGAGATTCGATCGTCGGTATCTTTATACCTAGTTCAATCTCGTTACCGGCAAGTCTCTTTACTCGTTCCGTAATACAAGATCCCGTGGCTAACACTTTAGTCACATTGCTTGCAAGGCTTGTTGTGATGTTGTATTACCGAGTGGGCCCTGAGTTACCTCTCCGTCAAACGGAATAACAAATCCCAGTCTTGATCCATGCCAGCGCAACAGACACCCTCGGAGATACCTGTAGAGCATCTTTATAGTCACCCAGTTACGTTGCGACGTTTGATACACACAAGTTATTCCTCCGGTGTCAGTGAGTTGCATGATCTCATGGTCATAGGAACAGATACTTGACATGCAGAAAACAATAGCAATAAACTGACACGATCATATGCTATGTTCATAGTTTGGGTCTTGTCCATCACATCTTTCTCCTAATGATGTGATCCCGTTATGAAATGACATCTCATGTCTATGGCTAGGAAACCTTGACCATCTTTGATCGACGAGCTAGTCTATTAGAGGCATACTAGGGACACAGTGTTGTCTATGTACCCACACATGTATTTGAGTTTCCAATCAATACAATTATAGCATAGATAATAAACGATTATCATGAACAAGGAAATATGATAATAACTAAATTATTATTGCCTCTAGGGCATATTTCCAACAAAGCAAACCTCTTTCATAGGGCCATATTTATTTGGAGCTCAGATTTTGGGATCCAAGAGACCTCGTAAGGCTTTGATTACCGATAGTTAGGGAGTTTCAGAAAAGGTTACACCCTTACTATTCTGTGAAACATGCACATATCTAGATGCCCCTCCTCACAGAGGAGTAGGTCATGCTCCCGTGAGGCGGGTGGACCTATCCAAAAAACATCCACAAGTCAAACTTGGCTATGTACGATGACCTTCGCAATAAGTACGACGTACCCCCCCTCACGCCCATATTATCCTTGACCACGTTACAAATGATACCGTAGTCAAAAAGTTATTTCCATAACAACACATCTCATAACCATCTATATAACTTCAACTCGAGCGTAGAAGCAAGATCCAACACATTATGATGACATTTTTATTTAGTACATAGTCAGTCTTACACAAACCAACATTTCTTACACGGATAATTTAAATACATAGTTCATCTTACACAAACCAACTTAGTTTACATAGATAATTAAAATACAGAGTTCATCTTACACACACAAACAATGTTACCTGAGTAATTAAAATACAAAGTTCATCTTACACAAACTAACATTGTTTACATCGATAATTAAAGATAATCAAATATTTGCTTAAAAGTGTACCTAGTTAGATAGCTCTGAGCTTAATTTGTGCACCATGCATCGGTTGCAATGTCATCACTGTGTGTGGTGCATGCGTATATGATGGCGCGAGCTCAAACTCGAAGTGTTGAAGGATCATGCTTAGCGCCATCTTGGCTTCGAGCATGGCAAAGTTCTGGCCGATGCACACCCGTGGCCCCCAACCAAATGACAAGAAGGCACCCGGATGCTTGGATGCCTTGGAAATCCCCTGGGCAAATCGGTCTGGTTTGAACTCATTGACATCACTTCCCCATATGGCTGGATCATGATTGATGAATAGAACGGGCACCTCGATGAACACACCCGAGGGGTATCTGACGCCTCCGATATCCATATCCTTATATGTTTTTCGGCTAAAAACTGTAGCTGATGGATACAACCGAAGAACCTCGTCAAGGATCATGGTCGCCTACAATTAGTGGAAAGAGAAGTCAACTATTTATACCTTCAAAGTCATATGTTACCTTCCGCGGTTAAGAAAACAGAATACATCAATTTCAGCAAGTACTCACCGTTTTGAGTCGGCTAAGGCCCTCGTACTCAGGTTTGTTCTTCCTAAATAGACCTAGGACCTCTTCCCTCGCAAGGTCTTGCCACTCCGGATGCATGCGTAGTACAATCATTGTCCATGTGAGCAGTACTGACGTTGTCTCCATTCCTGCCAAGTAAAATAGCTTGCACTCCTCGATGACATCTTCCATTGCCATTCCTTGGCTAGGTTGGCCATTCTCGTCCACGTCCTTCATATTTGACTCTAGCAACAGACCTAGTAGATCATTTTCGGATTTTTTTCACCTTCTTCCATAGCTCGCATTCTTTTATTGATTAGACCTTGTAAAATTGATTCGACCTCCTTATTATTTTTGCGCATCTTCAGATTGTTCTTGGTGGGCAAGAATCTGCGGTACATCAGGCAGATCCCACAACATAAAAAATAGTGTAACAAAAAAGAAAAATATATTCATGACTACTATTGATTGAGATTTTTAAGGAATTTAAGCCATTCAACAATTAGCAAAAGAGAAGATAAACACGAGAATCACATGATAACTCACAGGTAACCCGGAACAATAATCCTCTGGACCGCACCAACAAAGAGCTTAGCTTGCTCGGACTGCAGCTGGAATATCCGCCTTCCTTCGAGATAACTGCTACCGAAAGCTGTGCGAGAAATGACATCCCCGGTGAGGTTCTGGAGCTCCGGCCACACATCCACCTCGCACGATCCGTCAGAACCATGCAACTCCTTCCATCTGGTGACAAGCTCTTCACAGCTCGCAGAAAAAGCCGGTAGCATGAGCTGCAAATTAAGTCATAAACTAACAATGAGCCATAATTGATCGCACCTGGTGGCAAACTATTCCAGGACGTACGTATAATTTTTTTTAAAGTTTGAAATTGAAGCGAAATTTGAAGATAACGTAGAAAAATTGTACATCTCATACCACCAAAACTAAAAGGGATATTAATAGTCTAAATTGTGTGCGATTTTCTTCACTGACCTTGAGCTTCTCAAGATGGAACGCGGGATTGAGGATCCTCCTGTGTTTGACCCATTTCTCTCCCTCGTGGGTCGTGAGGCCGTTGGCGAGCAGCTTGGTGAGAGCCGGGAACTGGGGCTTCTCGAAGTGGCCAAACTTGTTGGACAGCACGTCCTTGATAAGCTCAGGGTCAGTGATGGCCACGTTGGCCACCGGCCCGAACCAAGAGAAGCACGGCTTGCCGTTGTCCCGGACGTTGTTGTGGAGGAACGGCGTGATGCGGGGGACAATGTCGTGGCAGTGCAGCGGCAATGGCTTGGACCAGGCCTCGTCGTTGAGCCGGCCGAACTCCTTGAGGTCGCCCATGAGGAAGCGGTACGGCGTGCCGCCGACGCCCTGCGCGCGCAGCGTTCGCTCCAGCCGCCGCGGGCGCCACCACAGCCGGTCCAGCAGCAGGCGGGCCTGCCACAGGAGCGCGGAGCCCAGGAGACCGTACAGGAGGTAGCTCCATGGCACTGCCGCTGCGGCAGCTGCGAAGTCAAAAGCCATTTTTCTCAAAAGTCAAGAGATGTTGAACGAGTGTGCATTGATTGGCGGCATATTTGGCATCGTCTTATATAGAGGTGTCCCTGGGTAAGAGTTTGATTAGGAGCTTGATTAGTCTCTTCTTTGCATTTGTTTTAGGATTTCTTGGAGTGTAAGACTGGTTTGGCATCGTGTTATGTAGCGGTGTCACTGTGCTGTTGGATCACTGTCTTCATCCCATTTGTTAAATGATTTCTTGCGGTATAAGACTAATGGATGTGCTCGCAGTGAGCTTGGAGGAGAAGAAAGTTGCATCGTGAAAAGATCGGTCAAATGATGGTGACGGCCACCCACGTGGGGCTTCTTTATGAAAAATGTCTTTATGTGCCAACAAGGGCCAACTCAAAAAATTACATATCTTTGTAACAATTAAAAAAGGGACAGTGGTCAGAGTAAAGGTGAAAAGTTAAGTCAAATGTCATGATTATGTATGTACTCTAATATAAAAGTGTTTAGATCACTATAATAGAATTATAGTGATCTAAACACTTTTATATTAGTTTACGGAGGGAGTATGTCTTTATGTAAAATGTCTATGTGCTACAAATAGAAGTATTCAGTATCTATAGGAAAGTAAGCGTGTTACTATGATGTTTTCAAACCGATGAGGGCAGAGGTCTCCAAAAAAAGCTTCATTCATACATCGAGCGCCTTCGGAAAAAATGTAATATGAACAACTCTCGGTTTATAAGTATCTAAAAATGTGAATTATTATTAAAATTGTTAAAAAAAGAATAGATGTGCCATGATTTTCTTTCACAGTTAAAAAAAGAATATCTATATCTATATCTATATATATATATACCTACTAATTTTTTTACTAATAAAGCAAGGTGATATTCTTGGTTTTGTCCCGCTTAGATGGTTACATATTTAAAATATATATATACGCGAGGTGGTACTAATTAGGAGACCTCTATGTACCCTTTTGGCCAGAAGAAGGCACCGTGCAAAGGCACGCCAACCAGGCGCACAAACGAGGCCCACCTCGCCGCGCAAAGGCCCGTGAACCAGACCCAGGAAGAAGGCCCACCTCGATTTTCAAATCATCAATCATCAATCATCATCAAACTAATAAAGCAAGGTGATATTCTTGGTTTCGTCCCGCTTATATGGTTACATATTTAAAATATATATATACGCGAGGTGGTACTAATTAGGAGACCTCTATGTACCCTTTTGGCCAGAAGAAGGCACCGTGCAAAGGCACGCCAACCAGGCGCACAAACGAGGCCCACCTCGCCGCGCAAAGGCCCGCGAACCAGACCCAGGAAGAAGGCCCACCTCGATTTTCAAAGGCAAAAATAAAACCTCCAGTACAAGGCATCGAACTCCCAACCTCGCCACCGAAATCGAAGGAAACTACCAACTGAGCTAGCTCATGCTTATTGCGAAACCATGGATTCGTTTGCTTATTAGTACCATATCGCTTCATCACACCCTATTGCATCAACTTATATACCTCTGTGGTGCGAATTCAGTAAGCGGTGTCAAGACTCAACACTGAAAAGAAGTGGGTTGACAGGGAAGGAATTAAGCAAAAGAGAGAAAAACGATACTTAATAAAGAAATGAAAGAACCTAAAAAGGTTGGTGCCTCCGGTGGTGCCAACAGGTATTCCAATAGGAAAGATTGAGGCCCCTAATTAACCCAATAGAATAGGAAGGACATGCACGGTACTGATTCACTCTAATTAGACGGCTGGTTCGTTGGCCTGTGCGTACTGAGTTCTAATCTTTTCTATGCTACCTTTCCATACTGTAAATATTTTTGTTTCAAATTTGGGCATATTCATCAAACAAAAATCTGGTTGATCTACATGTAGTTTCGATTGAGCGTGGCTCCAACAAACGAGACACATGATGCTACAAGCCCAGTTAATGCTGCTACAAAGAGTATCATCAAAACTTTTGTTGTTGCAACTAAATTATATGCAATTGTGCCTACGACACGGTTGTCGCTAGGCGTAAGATGCAAAGAAGAAGTTTGTAGTGTCACGTGTCCTTGTTAGGTGTAAGCCCCAGCATTGCGTACACATATGTCCATACGTTGCAACGGGAATATGTCAATTTCCTCTTCCGTTGCAACGCACGGGCATATATGCTAGTATATAATAAAGCACGGATTGTTTCTGGTCGTCCGTCATTAAAATTGCCCTTAAAGTTGTAAAATATTACCCAAAAAATGTTTCACAAAGACGAATCTTGGCCTGGTCCAGCCCAGTAAGAACCTTGGGCAAAATGCCCCTCTTTGGGCCGGCCCATGTTGCGACCTGTTTTTAAATTTCGTTTTTAATTTCTGTTTTTTCTTTTCCATCCTTGTTTTTTATATACCTTAAATAATTTAGGAATTCAAAAAAGTTTGACCTTTTTTTAAATTTCTTTTTTCTTTTCTGTCATTGTTTTTATACTTTAAATAATTTGGGAATTCAATAAAGTTTCAAAATATAAAAAATGATAATTTAAAATTAAAATGTTTAATAATTCGTATATCGTTGTAGATTCATTAAATGGTTTTGAATTTTAAAAAATATTCGCAAATTCTAAACAAATGTTAGGGAAATAAAACACGTCCATGAGTTTTTTAAAGTTAGAGTATTAAAAAATGTTACTGAAATCAAAATTTCTCCAATTTTAAAAATGTTCATGATTTCAAAAATATCCTAATAATTTAAAAAACATCATAAATTATAAATTATTTTATTGATTCATGAAATATTCATTGATTCAATAAACATCATGCATTTAAAAAATGTTCATCAATTTTGAAAATTGTTCCACCAATTTCCAAGAAATTGTTCGTCGATTCTAGAAATGTTCGCCGAATGAAGAAAAAAATTCAGAGATGTTCACATTTATTTTTTTTGTAAATAGTATAATATGTTCATGAATTAAGAAAATGTTCATGATTTTATAAAATGATTGTGAATTGTGTTCACGATTTGAAATATGTTCACGAGTTTTAAAAACTGTTCATGATTTTTAAAAATTATTGACGATTTCACGAAAATGAGAGTGATAGTGTATCTCGATGATGCAGTAAAATGTGGTCATTGCCATTAAAGATTATGATTTATTTTCTTTTGTTGCAACACACGGGCCGTTTTGTTAGTGTAATTTTAAATAAATAATACAACCATGGAAGTCGCATGCATCATAGAGACTGTATATACCAAAATGTGATATGTTTAGAACTTAAATGGTAACACCTAGCCCGTGCACGGGCATGAGTCGATAACTAGTGCAAAAAATTGCATGTATTTCCAAGGGAATTCTGGAGAGAAACAGGTTGCGTGAGTTCTTTGCCCACCTCAAAAGGTTGTATTAAAAGGAATGGTACTTTGATATAGCATATTCTTATGTAGACTTTGGTGCAAAAATATGAACACGTATTGTTTACTATCTTGAAACAGGCTTCCGCCTCCCTTTATAGATAAAGGCACAAACGGCCGAACAGATACATAGTGGTGAGAAGACCCTCATACAAGCAGGTCGAAACGAAAAATAAAAAAGGCACCGAGCGAGTGACACAAGTGCCACTAACCCAATGTCAAACATGAAAAGCAGGAGAGGCCAAGGCACAAACGGCCGAACATATACATAGTGGTGAGGAGAACCTCATACAAACAGGTCGAAACGAAAAATAAAAAAGGCACCGAGCGAGTGGCACAAGTGTCACTAACCCAATGTCAAACATGAAAAGCAGAAGAGGCCACCCTTAACACACTACAACCAAGACAAGAGAAACCATTGTGTGACGAGGAGCCGAACACATCGAGCCATCTCCGAAGAGGGTTGGCCCATCGTCGAGACGCCCCCCTCGCTCCGGGCCGTGGAGCGCCGCTCCTGCTAAGAGACGGGAAGGAACGAGAACGGAGACCACGAGGACACGTCTACAAGATAGGCGGTCATCGGAACCACCCCTCGCCAAAGGCAAGGATGCACTACGCCTACGAGAAGGCAAACCCGACGCCATAAGTCATATGCAACCGAGATGTACCGAGGGTCCACAACGATGCCCTCAAGAGGGTGATGACACCGTGCGCCACCGTCGTCGAGTCCGAGAGATGGACTAGGATTTTCACCCCGGACCCCTGGCACCCTGAGGGGACCCATAACAACATCGCCTAGAGGGAAGCGACATCCGTAGGTGCCGTTGTTGCCGGCGCCGGAGCGCAGAGCTTTCGCTCAGACCCACACAAGTGCCACCTACGTATTGTTTACTATACATCACATGGGTTTCAGATCCAAAGGTAACATTCCATTTCCACCTGAAGAGCCTAGCAGCACTGGAATTATGGAGACCCTAGTGTGAATGTTGAACAATGGACCTAACAATTATAAAGTAATATAAATGTGTTCACTGGTATACATTACGATACAGGCATAAAGATTGAATTTTTTTAATTTAATTAACAAATAAAGTCTTAATATATCATATATATATATATGTGTGATTATACGATGCAACTCATAATTATAAGGTACATGTACTCTTTTTTCTTTGCGGGGAATAAGGTACATGTACTCAACCATAAACAACTACTGGATACATACAACATGGTGCGGCGCGGGGTAGGGGGGAGGCAATGACCCCCTGTCCACCCCATAATAGCGTTGACATTATGTTCTGCAAATTATTATTTTATAATTTATCTAGGTATATAAATGTATTAAGCCTTTATTTAGGTATATAGATGTATTTTTGCCAGCACCATCGCAACAAGCCACCAGTAGCATCGACAGAAATTTCGTCCTTTTATTCGCAGTTATCCCCCTAACGACCTCTGCCACCCTGTTCACCATTTTCAAGCTTCAGCAAGGTACGCACGTCAAATTGGTGATCTGCACAAAGCGGAGGCGTACAAGGCTCGTGCACGCTAAACCTAGGCATAGCCCGGGCCGGGCCGGGCTTAAAAAAGCCCGAACGGGAAAACTCAGGCCCGAGCCCGGCGCGGCCCGGCCGTCGGGCCTAACAAATCGGGCCCGAACCCAGCCCGAACCTACAAAGCCCGGTAAAGCCCGGCCGGCCCGGCCCGATCTAGGCTTAAAAGTTGCGTTTCGCAAGCCCGAGCCCGGCCCGGTCTGTTCTTCGGGCTCACTTTCCAGGCCCGAGACCGGCCCGATGGCACGATCAGGCCCGGCCCGGCCCGGGATTTTCGGGCCGGGTCAGGTCGGGCGGGCCGGGCCGGGCTGCCCATGCCTAGGCGTAGTGCACGCTTCGGCCATATGGTGGGTCGACGACGAGATCTATGGCGAGTGCAGTTCCTCCGTGTGAGGCAGTGGTGAATCTAGGGGAAAACGGAGGGCAGGCTCAAAGTTAGCGAATGGAACGATTTGGGAGAGTATTGGATCGAGATCACTAGTTAGCGAGTACACCTTTCAAAGATCACTTTCATCTCCCCAGTTTACGACAAGTGGCGCACCGCATGCGTGCCATTTGTCGCAACCTGGGAGTTTTCCCTTTTTTCGTAAATCCGTATTTTCAAAACGTTCTATCTCCTAAACCGTGCATCCAAATCTCGAACCGTTTTCACCAAGGCATCGAACCAGTAGAAGGATCACCACCACTACGTAAACAACACCTGCACACAAAGAACAAATACTTGCAACCCGACGCAAAAGAGAGGTTGTCAATCTCTCTACGGTAAAAAGATAGATTAGGTAGTGATAGATTGGAGAGATAGATCTCTCAAGAACACAAATAAAAAGAGCAAATAAAAAGTGCAGCAAGGTATTTTTGGGTTTTTGAAATAATAGATCTTAAAACAAAAGCGGCAAAAGATAGATCGGAAAGCAATATGTTGGAAAAGTAGACCCGGGGCCCGTAGGTTTCACTAGTGGCTTCTCTCATGAGTATAGCACATGATGGGTGAACAAATTACTGTTGGGAAATTGATAGAAGATCAAATAATCATGACGATATCCAAGGCGATGATCATTATATAGGCATCACGTCCAAGATTAGTAGACCGAAACGATTCTACATCTACTACTATTACTCCACACATCGACCGCTATCCAGCATGCATCTAGTGTATTAAGTTCATGGAAAAACGGAGTAATGCAATAAGAACGGTGACATGATGTAGACAAGATCTATTCATGTAGGAATAGACCCCATCTTGTTATCCTTAATAGCAACGATACATGCATGCCTCGCTGCCCCTTCTGTCACTGGGAGAGGACACCGCAAGATCGAACCCATCACAAAGCACCTCTTCCCATGGCAAGAAAAATCGATCTAGTTGGCCTAACTAAACCAAAGATTCGAAGAAGAAATACGAGGCTATAAGTAATTATTCATATAAGAGATCAAAGAAGACTCAAATAATATTCATGGATAGAAACTGATCATGAACTCAAAATTCATCGGATCCCAACAAACACACCGCAAATTTTTTACATCAAATAGATCTCCAAGAGACCATTGTATTGAGAATCAAAAGAGAGAGAGGAAGCCATCTAGCTACTACCTACGGACCCGTAGGTCTATGGTGGACTACTCATGCATCATCGGAGAGGCACCAATGAGGATGATGAACCCCTCCGTGATGGTGTTAGATTGGATCTCGCGGTTCTGGAACTTACGGCGGCTGGATGTATTTTTTGTCGACTCCTCCAGGGTTTATGGAATATTTGGGTATTTATAGAGCTCAGAGACGGTGGAGGGGACTCCCGAGGCGGCCACAACCCATCAGGACGCGCCCGGGACCCCTGGCGCGCCCTGGTGGGTTGTGGGCGGCCTGGGCTCCCTCCTGGTTACTTCTTTGGCCCACTGGCCTTCTTCTAGTCCAAAAAAATTCTCCAAAAAGTTTCGTCGCGATTGGACTCCGTTTGGTACTGATATTCTGCAAAGTAAAAAACAAGCGAAAACAACAACTAGCACTTTGGCACTATGTCAATAGGTTAGTGATACGTCCATTTTGCATCATGATTTCCTACTGTTATTTATAATGTTTTGTTTAATAATAATGCTTTAGGGAGTTATTCTAATGCCTTTTCTCTCATAATATGCAAGCTTTACACAAAGAGGGAGAATACCGGCAGCTCGAATTCTGGACGTGAAAAAGCACATCAGAGATACCTATTCTGCACTTCTCCAAACAAGCTGAAACTTTACGGAGAATATTTTTGGATTATATTAAAAATACTGGAGCAAATAACTACCGGAGGGGGCCACCCTGGTGGGCACAAGACACCAGGCCCCCCAGGCACGCCCTGATGGGTTGTGCCCTCCTCGGCCCACCTCCGGTGCCCATCTTCTGGTATATAAGGTCTTTTGACCTAGAAACAATAAAGGGAGGACTTTCGGGACGGAACGCCGCCGTATCGAGGCGGAACTTGGGCAGGAGCACTTTTGCCCTCCAGGCGCGCCCTGGTGGGTTGTGGTCTCCTCGACCTTCCCCTCTGGCACTTCTTTGGCCCACTAGATGTCTTTTGGCCCAATAATATCTCCAAAAAGTTTCGTCGCGACTAGACTCCGTTTGGTATTGATATTCTGCGAAGTAAAAAACAAGCAAAAACAACAACTGGCACTTTGGCACTATGTCAATAGGTTAGTCCCAAAAAATGATATAAAATTGCTATAAAATGACTGTAAAACGTCCAAGAATGATAATATAACAGCATGGAACAAGCAAAAATTATAGATACGTTGGAGGCGTATCAGCATCCCCAATCTTAATTCCTACTCGTCCTCGAGTAGGTAAATGATAAAAACAGAATTTTTGATGTGGAATGATGCCTAACATGTTCATCACATATTCTTTTCTTTTGTAGCATGGACATTTGGACTTTTAGATGGTTCAAAGCAATAGTCTAGTTTTGACATAATGACTTCAATACTCAAGCATGCCAACAAGCAACCATGTCTTTCAAAATATCAACACTAAAGAAAGTTATCCCTAGCCCATCATGCTCAATCATTGATCCATTCATGAAACACACTTAAATATTAGCTACACCCAATGCTCAAGTACGATCATAGTGCCCCCTAGTTGGTGCTTTATAAGAGAAGATGGAGACTCAAATCAAAATAAAAATTGCATAAAGTAAATAGATAGGCCCTTCGTAGAGGGAAGTAGGGATTTGTAGAGGTGCCAGAGCTCAAAGTTAAATTGAGAGAGAAAATATTTTGAGTGGCATTTCTTTCCTGTCAACAAAAACGACAAAGTAGTTCACAATACTTTCCATGCTAGATATATCATAGGCGGTTCCCAAACAGAAAATAAAGTTTATTCCTTTTTCCACCATTCTTTCACAATCCATGGCTGGCCGTATCCACGGTTGCCTTCCATACCAACACTTTCCAAGGAATTTATTATTTGACAACATAAAGTAATTTTTTTTCTTTTTTCATTTCGGGAATGGGCATCCCTATTACCGTCGTACTCTCGTGCAATGACAAGTGAATAAACACTAATCTTGAGAATAACACATCTAGCATGGAAAAATATTGGATACCCCCTACCGTTTCATGAGTGGTATGACATGGCTTGAGACTGCGTCGGTATTTCCTCAAAGAGGAAGGGATGATGCAGCATAGCGACGGTAAGTATTTCCCTCAGTTATGAAACCAACGTATCGAACCAGTAGGAGGATCACCACCACCTAATAAGCAGCACCTGCACACAAATAACAAATACTTGCTACCCGACGCGAAAGAGAGGTTGTCAATCTCTCTACGGTAAAAAGATAGATTAGGTAATGATAGATTGGGGAGATAGATTGCTCAAGAACACAAAATAAAAAAGAGCAAATAAAAAGTGCAGCAAGGTATTTTTGGGTTTTTGGAATAATAGATCTGAAAACAAAAGCGGCAAAAAGATAGATCGGAAAGTAATATGTTGGAAAAGTAAACCCGGGGCCCACAGGTTTCACTAGTGGCTTCTCTCATGAGTATAGCACACGGTGGGTGAACAAATTACTGTTGTGCAATTGATAGAAGATCAAATAATCATGACGATATCCAAGGCGATGATCATTATATAGGCATCACGTCCAAGATAAGTAGACCGACTCCTGCCTGCATCTACCACTATTACTCCACACATCGACCGCTATCCAGCATGCATCTAATGTTTTAAGTTCATGGAAAAACGGAGTAATGCAATAAGAACGATGACATGATGTAGACAAGATCTATTCATGTAGGAATAGACCCCATCTTGTTATCCTTAATGGCAACGATACATGCGTGCCTTGCCGCCCCTTCTGTCACTAGGAAAGGACACCGCAAGATTGAACCCATCACAAAGCACCTCTTCCCGTGGCAAGAAAAATCGATCTAGTCGGCCTAACTAAACGAAAGATTCGAAGAAGAAATATGAGGCTATAAGTAATCATGCATATAAGAGATCAAAGAAGACTCAAATAATATTCATGGATAGAAACTGATCATGAACTCAAAATTCATCGGATCCCAACAAACACACCGCAAAAGTTTACATCAAATAGAAATCCAAGAGACCATTGTATTGAGAATCAAAAGAGAGATAAGAAGCCATCTAGCTACTGCCTACGGACCCGTAGGTCTATGGTGGACTACTCACGCATCATCGGAGAGGCACCTATGAAGAAGATGAACCCCTCCGTGATGGTGTTAGATTGGATCTCGAGGTTCTGGAACTTGCGGCGGTTGGATGTGTTTTTCGTCGACTCCCCTAGGGTTTTCTGAATATTTGGGTATTTATAGGCATCAGAGACGGTGGAGAGGGGCCACGGAGGGCACAACCCATCAGGGCGCGCGAGGGGCCCCCTGGCGCGCCCTGGTGGGTTGTGCTCTCCATAGCCCACCTCTCTGGCACTTCTTTGGCCCATTGGGTGTCTTCTGGTCCAAAAAACTCTCCAAAAAGTTTCGTCGCAATTGGACTCCGTTTGGTTCTGATATTCTGCGAAGTAAAAGACAAGCAAAAATAGCAACTGGCACTTTGGCACTATGTCAATAGGTTAGTCCCAAAAAATGATATAAAGTTGCTATAAAGTGATTGTAAAACATCCAAGAATGATAATATAACAGCATGGAACAAGCAAAAATTATAGATACGTTGGAGACGTATCAGCATCCCCAATCTTAATTCCTACTCGTCCTCGAGTAGGTAAATGATAAAAACAAAAAAATTGATGTGGAATGCTGCCTAACATGTTCATCTCATATTCTTTTCTTTTGTAGCATGGACATTTGGACTTTTCGATGATTCAAAGCAATAGCCTAGTTTTAACATAATGAGTTCAATACTCAAGCATGCCAACAAGCAACCATGTCTTTCAAAATATCAACACTAAAGAAAGTTATCCCTAGCCCATCATGCTCAATCATTGATCCATTCATGAAACACACTCAAATATTAGCTATACCCAATGCTCAAGTACGATCATAGTGCCCCCTAGTTGGTGCTTTATAAGAGAAGATGGAGACTCAAAGTAAAAATAAAAATTGCATAAAGTAAATAGATAGGCCCTTCGCAGAGGGAAGTAGGGATTTGTAGAGGTGCCAGAGGTCAAAGTTTAAGTTGAGAGAGAAAAATATTTTGGGTGGCATGCCTTTCATGTCAACGAAAACGACAAAGTAGTTCACAATACTTTCCATGCTAGATATATCATAGGCGGTTCCCAAACAGAAAATAAATTTATTCCTTTTTCCACCATTCTTTCACTTTCCATGCGTGGCCGTATCCACGGTTGCCTTCCATACCAACACTTTCCAAGGAATTTATTAATTGATAACATAAAGTAAATATATTTTTTCTTTTTCATTTCGGGAATGGGCATCCCTATTACCGCCGCACTCTCGTGAAATGACAAGTGAATAAACACTCATCTTCAGAATAACACATCTAGCATGGAAAAAATATTGGACACTCCCTACCGTTTCATGAGCGGTGCGAACACACAAAAAAGAAATTTATTTTGAAAATTAAAGGTGGCAGATACAAATTTTCTTGGAACGGCATGGAAATACCGCATATAGGTAGGTATGGTGGACTCATAAGGCAAAACTTGGTTTAAGGATTTTGGATGCACAAGTAGTATTTCTACTTAGTACAAGTGGAGGCTAGCAAATAGATTGAGAAGCAACAAACCAAGAAACGAAAATTCACATAAGCGAGCATTGAGCATAACTAACACCTAATAATGCACCATAAGTAGGATGTAATTTCATTGCATAACTATTGACTTTCGTGCATGCATAGGGAATCACAAACCTTAACACCAATATTCCTACTAAAGCATAATTACTCACTAACATGACTCACATATTACAATCATCATGTCTCAAAACTATTACAAGGAATCAAGTTTAATTTGTCCAATGATCTTCATGAAATTTTTTATTATATCCTCCTTGGATATCTATCACTTTGGGACTAGTATCATATATTGCCATTGCTTTTAACAAGCTCAAACAAATTTAAGTGAAGCACATGAGCATAGAGTTTTCATCTCTCAAAAAGGTATAAGTGAAGCATGAGAGGATTTCTTCAAAATTTACTAGCTCTCAAATTAATCTAAGTGAAGCATGAGAGTATTTCTACAAAAAATTCCAAGCACACCGTGCTCAAAAAGATATAAGTGAAGCACTAGAGCAATTCTATAGCTCAAAAAGTTTAAGTGAAGCATATAGAGAAATTCTAACAAATCATAGCATAATTTTGGCTCTCCCAAATAGGTGTGTCCAGCAAGGATACAAGTGACAAACTAACAAGCAAAGCAAGCAAAGACTCAAATGATACAAGACGCTCCAAGCAAAACTCATGATATAAAGTTGCTATAAAGTGATTGTAAATGTAGGACCAAAAGTATGTCTAGAGGGGGGGTGATTAGACTACTTGACCAAATAAAAATCCTACCTTTTCCCAATTTTAAGTGTTGGCAGATTTTAGCATTGATAACAAGTCAAGTACACCCTACACATGCATGTCTAAGAGTATAGCAGCGGAAAGTAACAACAAGCATGTATATAGTAGAGGGTAGGAAGGAAGATCAAACGCGGTTTGTAGACACGAAGATTTTTCCCGTGGTTCCGATAGGTGGTGCTATCGTACGTCCACGTTTATGGAGTCTTCAACCCACGGAGGGTAACGGTCGCGAGAGTCCACGGAGGGCTCCACCCATAAGGGTCCACAAAGTAGCAACCTTGACAATTCCGTAACGGCTTCCGTCCACGAAGGACTAGCCTCACTATGGGTAGATCTTCACGAAGTAGGCGATCTCCTTGCCCGTACAAACTTCTTGGTTCAACTCCGCAACACGAAGTAGGAGGCTCCCAAGCGACACCTAACCAATCTAGGAGGCACCACCCTCCAAAAGGTAATAGGCTCGGCAATGTCGATGAACTCCTTGCTCTTGTGCTTCAAGATGATAGACTCCTCAACACACAATCACTCTCTCATAGATTTGGCTATGGTGGAAGAGATTGATTTGGTGGAAAGCAACTAGGGGAGGCTAGAGATCAAGATTCATGTGGATGGAGTGGAATAGCTTGATCTCAGCACAAGGGTAGGTGGCTCTCTCTCAGAAAATATGATGGGGCAAGTATGGAATAGTTCTGAGTGCTTCTATTTTGAGTGGGTGGTGGTGAAGGGGTATATATAGGCATCCCCAAAAATCCAACCGTTACACCTAAAGTGACCAACTCAGTGACACCAACGTGTTAATCTCGGTGGTGCGAAGTGACCAAAAGGCAGTAACTTTTGAATCTCGGTGAGACCGATATATAATTCTCGGTGGTACCGATTAGGTGACCAACGGTCACATTGCGCAACTCGGGTGACGTCGATCCAACAAACTCGGTGGTACCGATTTTGTGAATCGAGGTAACAGAAAGTTGGCAACCCAAACTCGGTGGCACCGAAGTGGAATCAGTTGCACCGATGTGCTAGGGTTCGGCATGGGTCTGTCTAAGTTTGGGAATCGGTGGCACCGAGTGGAAAGTGTTGGTTGCACCGATTTTGGATATTTGACTTTGGACAGACTTTTGTGGAAGAGCTTGTGGGTGTTTTTGGTGACTATCTCTTGTGCACGTGGAGCATCTTGTTCACCAACAGTACCTTACCCCCTTTTAATAGTATTGGCTTTCCTATGGACTCAAAGTGATTTCTCACAAAGTAAAATGTAGAGTCCTCTTGCTTGAAGCTTTGCCAATCCATTTCCTTGCATCTTGGGGTATCTCCACAATCCTTTTGCCATCCCTATCATTGAACTTTTCCTAAAATATGCTTAGTGGAAACATTAGTTCAATGACTTATATGTTGTTATTAATTACCAAAACCACCAAGGGGGCAAATGTGCTTTCAATCTCCCCCTTTTTGGTAATTGATGACAACATATAGATTAAAGCTTCGACATATGATATAATCTATGAATATAATCATCGCTTTGAGAAGTATGTGATAATCAAGAGCTCCCCCTAAATTTGTGCATTATTTTAAATTTGTGTTTGAATGCAAATGCACAATCGATTAGGTACATAGGGCACTCTTTCATGCCACATACAACTTGGTGGTGTGCGAGAATAGTTAGAATGAACATCATAGCACAACACAATCAAGTAACGGTGAATGACCATCTCATAAGCATCAAAATGATAGGAAATAGTAGCAACACACATCAAGTGTATGATCAAAACACCACAAAGTTTAACACATCCAAATCAAAAGATCAAATGTTTTTCAAAAAGCGATAAAAACCAAACGCTCTCTCACTCGAAGCCTAAAGATCTATATACAACTTCTCCCCCTTTGGCAACAAGTTACCAAAAAGTTCAAAGAGATATAGCTAATCGTTCTTGGGATGATCTCCTCCGGTGGTCGATGAAGGAGTCGAGAGAACAGCGTCGGTGAAGATGTCGGCAAACGTCATGGACGGAGTTGGTGTAGCAACGGGAGGTACTGGAGCTGATGGAGCTGAAGAGGCTGTAGCAGGTGCTGATGAAAAAGGCTTCAACTCTGGAACTAGCATTGTGGCTGATCTGGCCTGGGTAGTGAACTGAGTGCCTGGCCGGAGAGGAGAGTCATCCTCATCATCTGAAGTGTCAGGACTGGGCACGCTGTCAACTTCCTTCTTGAGCTCATTCACAGTCTTGGTCAGCCCGTCCACCTTGTCATTTAGAGTCTTGATCCTATTTTCCATGATCCTCACAAGACTATGCTGATTTGCCAATATGTCCTTGATGTCCTTCTGCATGCCCTGAACGGTAGTGATCAGGAGATCTATTTGCTCGTTCCTGGATCTAGGGACTTGAGCACTAGTGGCTCTAATCGCCTCTGCCTCTGCCTGTGCTGCAGCTGAGGTGGGATGATCTGGGTTCATCTCCACGACATTGTCCTCAAGATCTGGCTGTAGGGGCAAGTGGGGCCTGTCAAGAGCAAAAATGTGCTTCTCCAGCTTGGAGTTGATGAGCATCTGAATGCACGGTGCATAGCAGCATGAGCGCTTCTGATCAGCAGCAACCCTCTTCACAGTTTCTACAATCAAGTCCATCACTCGTATCCTGGTGTGTCTATCAAGATGGATCAGCATGTTGATGGAATAGCCTCGAATCATCTTCTCATCTCCAGACTTAGGCATCAAGGTGTGCCTCAAGATAGTGTTCATGGTGCGGAGGCCAGCCTGGAGGAAGTAAATGGATCCTAACTTGTGAGATTTCAAGTTAGCAGCAGGGATCTCATTGTACATATTCTTCATAGAATCATGGCTCTCCTTGGATTCAGAATAGACATCCAAGTCACCATCTTGCACCTTTGGGACTCCTAAGATGGCAGCCCATTCCTCAAGAGAAGACTCATATCTTGCTCCTTCAGTCATCCACACAATCCTACCATCTCCATAGAAGTGAGAAGTGGAGTAGAATTGCATGATCATCTCGTCGTTCCATGCAGTGAATTCTTTGCCAACAAATTCATCTAGGCCAATGTAATGAAAGTTGTCTTGAATATTTGGAAAGAAATCTTCATTTGCCTTGATGTACTTCCAATCAACGTATCTCATGTCACTCACAGCTGGGCTCTTATCAAGCAAGATAGTCTCATAGAAATCGTGTTGCTCCTTGGTATGAAACCTATAGTCCACAGCTGTTTTCCTCCTCTGGGCATATGGATCAATTGCTCTCCATGCCCTCAAACCAGAATCCTTCCTCTTCTTCATATCTTCAGCAAGCAGGTGGCTGGCATTGTGCTCTGGAAGGTGTGGTCTAAGCTTCATCAAAGCAGTCATGTCATCATCATCCTCAGCTTCCCTGAAAGTGGAGGTTTTGTTCTTGCTGGAAGCTGGTATCTCTCTGAAGAACCTCTTAGGTTTTTCAGCAGCAGCAACCTTCTTGGGAGCAGACTTGGTGCTCTTGGAAGTGTTAGCCTTAGGCATAGCATCTGTCATAAGCTTCTTCTTCTTCTTGGGAGGGGCCTTTGTAGCTGGCTCTACCTCCTTCTCTTCAGCAGCTGCCTCCTCTGGATCCTCAAACATAGAGGTTTGCCTACCCACAACATGGATAATCCTCTTCCTGGATTTCTTCTTCTCCCCTGCCTTCTTAGGCATAGATTTCTTGGGAGGCACAACTGTCATAGTTGCTCTGGAGCTCTCTGGTGCTCTGGTTGTCTCTGAGCTAGCATACTCCTTCCTTATAGTTTTCTTCTTCTTGGAAGAAG
Organism: Elymus sibiricus; assembly: GCA_039707655.1. Classification (NCBI taxonomy): domain Eukaryota; kingdom Viridiplantae; phylum Streptophyta; class Magnoliopsida; order Poales; family Poaceae; genus Elymus; species Elymus sibiricus. The sequence continues at coordinate 342,794,557 of CM077673.1, forward strand.
TGGCAGCATCATCTTTCTTAGGTAGCTCCTCAGGGATGAAGTCCTCATCCTCCTCATCAGAATTTAGCTTCCTCCTAGTCCTTGTTGCAACCTTGGGCAGATCAGGAGAACTAGGCACATCATCAAAACTCTCTTCAGGACTAGTGCCTGAACTCATGACAATATTCTCCTCTCTGAAGTTGTTATCACTGTCATCTGAAGCAAACATCTCTGACCCTGTGAATAGAGTATAGAGGAGTGGAGAAGATGAGTCATCACAAAATGCAGACATTTTCAAAAGATTGAACTAAGATTTCTCAAATTTTGCATTCAGCCAAATGTATGTCGGTACAACCGAGGCAAATTTTTCGGACCCACCGAGACAAACAACCTACTTTCTAGAAACTTGGCACCATTTTCGGTCACACCGAAAATTGGTATTCGGTTCCACCGAGGTGTTCTCAGTTGGCCAGAAAAACCGAATCGGTGCTACCGATTCTTTTGTATCGGTTTTACCGAGATTCATGTGGCGGACGGAAAAACCTAAAAAATCGATCGTTCGCTATCCTACTGGAATTTCTAGAGGATAGGGAGGTTTGCAATCGGTGGATTATCGATAAAGTTACCTCCAATGCGCAAGAATCGGACAGGGAGCGCAAGGAGGGTCGGATCCATACCCTAGCTTGGTGAAGGATCCGCTAAGACGACGGCGGCGAAGATTCCGTCGGCGGCGGCGATTCCCAACGGCGGAGACGCTCGGGGAGGCAAGGGTGACGACCAGGGGTCCGGAGCGGTAGCTTAGGGTTGGAGGAAAATGGGCTCTTGAGATTGAATTTCAAAATTCGTTTCCGCCAAGATATATACCCTTCGCTGTCGGTGACACCGGTTCGAAATTTTCGATGTCACCGAGTTTCTTAACTGTCAGCTCACAGGGAAACTCGGTGTAACCGAGAATAAGGAATTGGTGTTACCGAGATTGAAAATCCAAATCAACCCTAGGCAATCTGTGAGACCGAGAATTTTGGTTGGTTCCACCGAGATGCACTTGGGAGGTTTTAATGGTCAGTCCTTTGTCGATACGGAACTCCGAGTGCTCCTCACACAGAGGGATCGAAAAGTACTTGTTCAAATTTTGTGATGCAGCAAGAATAGAATATGAGGTGAGAAAGCATAGATAGCTAGAGAGTGGTCCTACGCATTCTTGTCCATCCAATTGGCAAAAGAGAAATCAAAAACCAAATAGCAACAATTGGATGTCCTCGAATGGATAAATAAATGCAGACCAACATGCTCACACAATAAGATGTCAAATGAAATCATGGCAAATATGCACATACATACTAGCATCTATCAAGCATTTTGGCGATGACGAAGTCATCTATATATGAGTATATTGACTTAGGAGCCAAGTAAGAGTACTTGATCATAGGTCATACTCATCGTTTAAGCACAAGTGGGGTTACCACTTTTACATAAAGCATTTAATGTTGTCACATACTATGAGATGCTTTAACTCAAGTCTTAGAGTAAAGCTCCCCCTTGATGTGACATCCCCCCATAGGAGGGGTAAACTAACCTTGGGTTTTGTCAATGAAGACTTCATGTTGGTGAGGTAGTGGTGGATGCTCAATGTTGATGAAGATCACCATGAGTTGGGAGCATCCTTGTTGTTTCCTTACTCTTCTCACCTACATGGGTTAGTCCCAACACACAAGAGACAAATACAAGGATATCTATGGACATGGAGTGCAAAGCATGTGTGATGATGTCCATTGATTTGTTGATTACCTTGTCCCTTGCTTCCCTTTGAGGGAACGTGTGACTCCTTGAACTATTGCATAGAGTTCATGTTGATTGCAACTAGTTCTTGCCAATAATGAATGTGAGTGAATTTCATTGGTGGAGTCACCCCTCAAGAACTTCTCTAGTTCTTTTTATTGGGGACCCACATCAACTTGATGGGAATCCTTGGTGTTGAAGTAGCCCTTGTAGAAGTTGAGCTTGAAGTAGCCTTGGGAACCCACTCCACCAAAGCTTGGGATTCATCTTCATATGAGTCAATGTCCTCTTGAAGCTTGTTCTTGCCCTTGAGCTTGTGGTCTTGTGGTGGAAGGTCATCTTGTGTGTTTGTTCCATTGGGAGGAGTATTTTCATACTTCTCCTTTTCAGGAACAAACTTGGGCTTGGGGTATTGACCTTCTTCCCATTCAACTCCATTAGCGTTGAAGTAGCCAATGACATGGTTCTTCCGGTATCCTCCGTGCTTGCGTACAATTTCCTCAAATTGCTTACACCCGGCAAGACTCTTGTAGATACCTTTATCTATAATTCCTTTCAATAAAGTGTTTTCTTGCTCAAGTGTAACTTGGCTAAGAGAATCATCATTAGTGGAATCAATAGAACTACTAGAAGCAACATCATTAGGTTTAGCATTTTTATTGTTGCTACCAGATGAAGAACCTTTCTTGCCTTTGTTACTAGTTTGTCTAGATTTAACTTGTGGCATGAATGAAGACAAGAGTAATCGTTTGGCTAGATAAGATGAAGTCTTCTTTCGGAGATCGTCATTGATAGCTTTAAGAAACTCATGCACTTGCTCCAAGGTGAGCTTCTCGAAGCGTAGCTTCTCATGAGTCCTTACAAGCTCTCTATGATCTTCGAGAGTAGATTCATGGGCTAACTTAAGAGTGTTTAATTCTTTAGTTAGTTGTTCTATTTTCATCTTATCATCATCAAATGACTTATCTTGACTAGCATGAGAATTATCAAGTTCATTTTGACTAACATCACTAGTTTCATCAAAGTGCAAGTCATCATCACAAAGTAAATCATCTTCATCACTATTGAAATCAAGATACTCGGGGTGTGATACCTTGGGGCCTTTAGCCATGAAGCAACTTCCACTCCCTTCATTTGGTGAATCAAATAGATCATAGGAGTTGGTAGTCACTAGTGCAAGTCCGGCAACACCTTCATCTTGACTATAGTCGGAGTTGGAGTGATAGCTTCTCTCGGAGTTGTTGTCGGAGTCGGAGCCGGAAACCCATTCACCAACATGAGCTTCATGTCTTCTTCTTGTGTAGCTCTTGGTGTACTTGTCCTTCTTCTCCGAATCCCTACTTCTCCTTGAGGGTCTTCGTTCATAACGATCATCTCTACTCCTTCTCTCTCTTTGAGGTGATTCATTCCTTGAGCTTCGTCTTCTAGGTGACTCTTCTCTTCGTTTGTAAGGAGTCGTGCACTCATTGGAGTAGTGTCCGGGCTTCCCACAATTGTAGCAGTTTCGGTCATGACTTGACGAACGCTTCTCTTCATATCTTGAGTTGGAGCTTCGTTCTTTGCCTCTATTCTTGTAGAACTTGTTGAATTTCTTGACCATGAGGCTTATCTCTTCATTGGTGACAAGGTTGTCGCTTGAAGTTGCGGGAGCATCACTTGTGGCTTTGTAAGCACCGCTAGACTTGTTGTGAAGCTCTTCTTTGTCTTTGAGTGTCATCTCATGAGCAACAATCCTTCCAATGACTTCCGTAGGCTTGAGATCTTTGTAGTTGGGCATCATTTGGATCAATGTGCACACGGTGTCGTATCTCTCATCCAAAGCTCGTAGTATCTTCTTGATGATGAATTTTTCGGTCATTTCTTCGCTTCCTAAGCCGGCAATCTCATTGGTGATGAGAGCTAGCCTAGAGTACATCTCCGCGACTCCTTCACCATCCTTCATCTTGAACTTGTCAAACTGACTTTGAAGAACATCCAACTTGGATTCTCTCACGGACTCGGTACCTTCATGCATATCAACCAAAGTATCCCAAATCTCTTTTGCATTCTCAAGACGGCTGATTTTGTTGAATTCTTCGGGGCATAGGCAGTTGAAAAGAATGTCACATGCTTGAGCGTTGTATTGTAACATCTTCAACTCATCCGCGCTCGCTTCACGATCCGGTTCCTTTCCATCACCAAAGAATTCACCTTGCAAGCCAACAGGAACAACAGCCCATACGGCGGGGTTATGACCAAGAATATGCATTTTCATTTTGTGCTTCCAACTAGCAAAATTAGTGCCATCAAAGTACGGACCTCTATGGTGATAATTTCCATCACTAGACGCCATACTCTCCTAGGTTGTGAGACCAATGCAATGGAGACCAAAGCTCTGATACCACTTGTAGGACCGAAAGTATGTCTAGAGGGGGGTGATTAGACTACTTGACCAAATAAAAATCCTACCTTTTCCCAATTTTAAGTGTTGGCAGATTTTAGCATTGATAACAAGTCAAGTACACCCTACACATGCATGTCTAAGAGTATAGCAGCGGAAAGTAACAACAAGCATGTATATAGTACAGGGTAGGAAGGAAGATCAAACGCGATTTGTAGACACGAAGATTTTTCCCGTGGTTTCGATAGGTGGTGCTATCGTACGTCCACGTTTATGGAGTCTTCAACCCACGGAGGGTAACGGTCGCGAGAGTCCACGGAGGGCTCCACCCATAAGGGTCCACGAAGTAGCAACCTTGACTATTCCATAACGGCTTCTGTCCACGAAGGACTAGCCTCACTATGGGTAGATCTTCACGAAGTAGGCGATCTCCTTGCCCGTACAAACTTCTTGGTTCCACTCCACAACACGAAGTAGGAGGCTCCCAAGCGACACCTAACCAATCTAGGAGGCACCACCCTCCAAAAGGTAATAGGCTCGGCAATGTCGATGAACTCCTTGCTCTTGTGCTTCAAGATGATAGACTCCTCAACACACAATCACTCTCTCACGGATTTGGCTATGGTGGAAGAGATTGATTTGGTGGAAAGCAACTTGGGGAGGCTAGAGATCAAGATTTGTGTGGATGGAGTGGAATAGCTTGATCTCAACACAAGGGTAGGTGGCTCTCTCTCAGAAAATATGATGGGGCAAGTATGGAATAGTTCTGAGTGCTTCTCTTTCGAGTGGGTGGTGGTGAAGGGGTATATATAGGCATCCCCAAAAATCCAACCGTTACACCTAAAGTGACCAACTCGGTGACACCAACGTGTTAATCTCGGTGGTACCGAAGTGACCAAAAGGCAGTAACTTTTGAATCTCGGTGAGACCGATATATAATTCTCGGTGGTACCGATTAGGTGACCAATGGTCAGATTGCGCAACTCGGTGACGCCGATCCAACAAACTCGGTGGTACCGATTTTGTGAATCGAGGTAACAGAAAGTTGGCAACCCAAACTCGGTGGCACCGAAGTGGAATCGGTTGCACCGATGTGCTAGGGTTCGGCATGGGTCTGTCTGAGTTTGGGAATCGGTGGCACCGAGTGGAAAGTGTTGGTTGCACCGATTTTAGATATTTGACTTTGGACAGACTTTTGTGGAAGAGCTTGTGGGTGTTTTTGGTGACTATCTCTTGTGCACGTGGAGCATCTTGTTCACCAACAGTACCTTACCCCCTTTTAATAGTATTGGCTTTCCTATGGACTCAAAGTGATTTCTCACAAAGTAAAATGTAGAGTCCTCTTGCTTGAAGCTTTGCCAATCCATTTCCTTGCATCTTGGGGTATCTCCACAATCCTTTTGCCATCCCTATCATTGAACTTTTCCTGAAATATGCTTAGTGGAAACATTAGTTCAATGACTTATATGTTGTTATTAATTACCAAAACCACCAAGGGAGCAAATGTGCTTTCAGTAAAACATCCAAGAATGATAATATAACAGCATAGAACAAGCAAAAATTATAGATATGTTGGAGACGTATCACGGTACGAGCACACAAAAAGGAAATTTATTTTGAAAATTAGATATGGCACATACAAATTTGCTTAGAACGGCATGGAAATACCGCATATAGGTAGATATGGTGGACTCATAAGGCAAAACTGGGTTTAAGGATTTTGGATGCACAAGTAGTATTTCTACTTAGTACAAGTGGAGGCTAGCAAATAGATTGAGAAGCAACCAACCAAGAAACGAAAATTCACATAAGCGAGCATTGAGCATAACTAACACCGAACAATGCACCATAAGTAGGATAGAATTTCATTGCATAACTATTGACTTTCGTACTTGCATAGGGACTCGCAAACCTTAACACCAATATTCTTACTAAAGCATAATTACTCACTAACATGACAGACATATTACTATCATCATGTCTCAAAACTATTACAAGGAATCAAGTTTAATTTTTCCAATGATCTTCATGAAAGTGTTTATTATATCCCCCTTTGATATTTATCACTTTGGGACTAGTTTCATATATTGCCATTGCTTTTGACAAGCTCACACAAATTTAAGTGAAGCACATGAGCATAGAGATTTCATCTCTCAAAATAGTATAAGTGAAGCATGAGAGGATTTCTTCAAAATTTACTAACTCTCATAATAATCTAAGTGAAGCATGAGAGGATTTTTTAAAAAGTTTCCAAGCACACCGTGCTCAAAAAGATATAAGTGAAGCACTAGAGCAATTCTATAGCTCAAAAAGTTTAAGTGAAGCATAAAGAGCAATTCTAACAAATCTTAGCATAATTTTGGCTCTCTAAAATAGGTGTGTCCAACAAGGATACAAGTGACAAACTAAAAAGCAAAGCAAGCAAAGACTCAAATGATTCAAGACGCTCCAAGCAAAACTCATGATATGTGACGAATAAAAATATTGCTCCAAGTAAAATACCGATGGTCGTTAGAAGAAAGAGGGGATGCCACTCGGGGCATCCCCAAGCTTAGTTGCTTGTTTCTCTTTGGATATATACTGGGGGGTGTTGTAGCATCCCGAAGCTTAGGCTATTTTCACTCCTTATTCCTTCATCCATCGTGATCTCACCCAAAACTTGAAAACTTCAATCACACAAAACTCAACAAAATCTTCGTGAGATCCGTTAGTATAATAAAGCAAATCACTACTTTAAGTACTATTGCAAACCCATTCAAATTTTATTATTGCATTATACCTACTGTATTTTAACTTTACCATGGCTCATACCCTTCAATACAACCCATAGATTCATCAAAACAAGCACACAATGCAACGAAAATAGAACAGTCTGTAGTAATCTGTACTCTAACCATACTTTTTTAACTCTAAAAATTCTGAACAACTAGGAAAACATAAAGAATTTGTATATCAACACTGTGTTAAAATTTTAGCTCATTATCACGTTCCGGTAAAAAATGAAAATTCGCACACTGGAGGCAAAGTTTCTGTTTCAGATTCAGCGTTGTTTCTGCTCATCTTATGAATCATCCTAAAGGCTTTACTTGGCACAAACACTAAATAAAACATAAAAACAAAATCATAACAGAGACATAATTGTGTCAACACTCAAGAACATAAAGGAAAAGATAAATTTATTCATTGGGTTGCCTCCCAACAAGCGCCGTCGTTTTACGCCCCTAGCTAGGCATGATGATTTCAATGATGCTCACATAAAAAGTAGTAATTGAAATATGCAAGAGAGCATCATGAATATCATGACAAGCACATTTAATTCTAACCCACTTCCTATGCATAGGGATTTTGTGAGCAAACAATTTATGGAACAAGAATCAACTAGCATAGGAAGGCAAAACAAGCAAAACTTCAAAACTTTGAACACATAGAGAGGAAACTTGATATTATTGCAATTCCTACAAGCATATATTCCTCCCTCATAATAAATTTCAGTAGCATCATGAAGGAATTCAATAATATAACTATCACATAAATCATTCTTTTCATGATGCACAAACATAGAATTTTCATTACTCTCCACATAAGCAAATTCCTTTTCATCCATGGTAGTGGGAGCAAACTCAACAAAATAACTATCATGAGACACTTGATTGACATAACCACATTTCAAATTAAAACCATGATGATAAGCTTCATGGTTATCATTACTCATTATAGCATACGTGTCATCACCATCATCATAAATAGGAGGCATGCAATCATCATAATAAATTTGCCCATTAAAACTTGGGGGGCTAAAAATATCATCTTCATCAAACATAGCATCCCCAAGCTTGTGGCTTTGCATATCATTAGCATCATGAATATTTAGAGAATTCATACTAGCAACATTGCAATCATGCTTTTCAATCAAGGAGCTATCATGAATCACCTTATAAATTTCTTCTTTCAACACTTCATCAAAAAAATTAGATTCATGATTTTCAAACAAAACTTCATATGCACTCACCTCACTAGCAATTGGTTCATAATAATCTGGTCTTTTGAAAAGATTAGCAAGTGGATGAGGATCCATATCAATAGATTTTTAGCAAGCAAAGATGCAAGCAAATAGAATGCACATAGCAACACAAGCAAAGATAGCAAACAAGCAAACAAAAAGAAGATCCGGCGAGAAAAAGGCAAACAAAAAAGAGGGCGAATAAAACGGCAAATTTGGTGATGTGGGGGAGAGGAAAACGAGAGGCAAATGGTAAATAATGTAATTGCAAGGAGATGAGATTTGTGATTAGGAACCTGGTAGATGATGATGGTGTCTCCTCGGCGCCAGAGATTGGCACGTAGAAGAGACCGCTTCCTCCCCGGCAACGGCGCCAGAAATTCCTTTGACCTGGCTTGAGACTGCGTTGGTATTTCCCCAAAGAGGAAGGAATGATGCAGCACAACGACGGTAAGTATTTCCCTCAGTTATGAAACCAAGGTATCGAACCAGTAGGAGGATCACCACCACTACGTAAACAGCACCTGCACACAAAGAACAAATACTTGCAACCCGACACGAAAGAGAGGTTGTCAATCTCTCTACGGTAAAAAGATAGATTAGGTAGTGATAGATTGGAGAGATAGATCTCTCAAGAACACAAAATAAAAAAGGGCAAATATAAAGTGCAGCAAGGTTTTTTTGGGTTTTTGGAATAATAGATCTGAAAACAAAAGCGGCAAAAAGATAGATCGGAAAGCAATATGTTGGAAAAGTAGACCCGGGGGCCGTAGGTTTCACTAGTGGCTTCTCTCATGAGTATAGCACACGGTGGGTGAACAAATTACTGTTGGGCAACTGATAGAAGATCAAATAATCATGACGATATCCAAGGCGACGATCATTATATAGGCATCATGTCCAAGATTAGTAGACCGAAATGATTCTGCATCTACTACTATTACTCCACACATCGACCGCTATCCAGCATGCATCTAGTGTATTAAGTTCATGGGAAAACGGAGTAATGAAATAAGAATGGTGACATGATGTAGACAAGATCTATTCATGTAGGAATAGACCCCATCTTGTTATCCTTAATAGCAACGATACATACGTGCCTCGCTGCCCCTTCTGTCACTTGGAGAGGACACCGCAAGATCGAACCCATCACAAAGCACCTCTTCCCATGGCAAGAAAAATCAATCTAGTTGGCCTAACTAAACCAAAGATTCGAAGAAGAAATATGAGGCTATAAGTAATCATGCATATAAGAGATCAAAGAAGACTCAAATAATATTCATGGATAGAAACTGATCATGAACTCAAAATTCATCGGATCCCAACAAACACACCGCAAAAAGTTTACATCAAATAGATCTCCAAGAGACCATTGTATTGAGAATCAAAAGAGAGAGAGGAATCCATCTAGCTACTGCCTACGGACCCGTAGGTCTATGGTGGACTACTCATGCATCATCGGAGAGGCACCAATGAGGATGATGAACCCCTCCGTGATGGTGTTAGATTGGATCTCGCGGTTCTGGAACTTGCAGCGGCTGGATGTGTTTTTCGTCGACTCCCCTAGGGTTTCTGGAATATTTGGGAATTTATAGGCGTCAGAGGTGGTGGAGAGCGGTCCCGAGGAGGGCACAACCCATCAAGGCGCGCCCGGGGCCTCTGGCGCGCCCTGGTGGGTTGTGGTCTCCTCGACCCTCCCCTCTGGCACTTCTTTGGCCCACTGGATGTCTTCTGGCCCAAAAAAAATCTCCAAAAATTTTCGTCGCGATTGGACTCCGTTTGGTATTGATATTCCGCGAAGTAAAAAACAAGCAAAAACTGGAAGTAGCACTTTGGCACTATGTCAATAGGTTAGTCCCAAAAAATGATATAAATTTGCTATAAAATGATTGTAAAACATCCAAGAATGATAATATAACAGCATGGAACAAGCAAAAATTATAGATACGTTGGAGATGTATCAGTTAGTCATTCGAATTGCGTCAAATTTGTATGCGTCCAGAAGAGTTGCCAATATTTTTGGTCATTGTTTGGACGGTATTCCAAATAGGTTCAAAACGCTAATAAGGATTGGAGCATATGTCTTATTATGGTTGTTGTGGCCATGTAGAAATGATTTGATTATCAATGGAAAAAATCTACTCCTTTGGAGGGAATTTCCCGTTGTACGCACTACCTTCCTACGTGGTCTATACTACACCGAACGTGGTACCAACCATTGTTAAAGATGATGTGTGTGTGGCTGGAGCGGGTGAAAGGATCAATATGGTTGACTAGAGGGGGGTGAATAGGCAACTACCATTTTTTAGCTTTTCTTAACAAATTAGGTAAGCAACAAATATGTTGTCTAGATATGCAACTAGATGAGCAACCTATGTGATGCTAGCAACAACGACAACACAAGCAAGCAAAGTATACAACACAAATAAAGCTTGCACAAAGTAAAGGTAAGAAGTAACCACAAGTAGAGCCGGTGAAGACGAGGATGTGTTACCGAAGTTTCTTCCCTTTGAGGGGAAGTACGTCTTCGTTGGAGCGGTGTGGAGGCACAATGCTCCCCAAGAAGCCACTAGGGACACCGTATTCTCCTCACGCCCTCACACAATGCGAGATGTCGTGATTCCACTAGTGGTGCTCTTGAAGGCGGCGACCGAACCTTTACAAACAAGGTTGGGGCAATCTCCACAACCAAATTGGAGGCTCCCAACACCAACACGAGGCTTCACCACAATGGATTGTGGCTCCCAGGTGACCTCAACCGTCTAGGGTGCTCACACACCCAAGAGTAACAAGATCCGCAAGGGATTAGTGGGGGGAATCAAATTTCTCTTGGTGGAAGTGTAGATCGGGGCCCTCTTAACCAAACCCTAGAGTATCAACAAGTTTTGTTGGCTAGGGAGAGAGATCGAGCAAAAATGGAGTTTGGGGGACGAAGAGTGTTAGGGCATATTTCTCCCTTAGTGGTTTGGTGATTGGTGACAATGCTTTTGCGGACTAATTGTGTGCATTGAACATTTGAGATGATTTATCATATGCCACAAGACGATTCTAGCCCCTCGGAGTTTTTTAGTGAAGACGGTTGTTTCTGCATTTCTTTTATCGGTGGATTTGAGTCGTAGGAAAATGGTACTATTAAGAGGGGGTCCGCTTTGGAAAGGTTAGGGTGCAATCAACACGCACACATCTGCATTTGCACCCATGTTCCTTTCCCGCATCAATGGAGTTGATCCTCTCTGCGCATTGCTTAGGTTCTGAAGGTCCCAAGCGGTAGTACCTCATAGGCAAGCGGTAGTGTGCCTACCCAGTGCCGCGCGTAGTACTGCGGCCTCTGGGAGTCTTGACTTTTCGTCTTGGACTACACGGTAGTAGGGACGGTAGTGACGCGCGGTATTACCGCCTATAAGCGGTAGTATCGTCCGTCACTACCGCTCTCCTTCTAGACCTCAGCACTCTCAGCAGATGTAGGGGCGGTAGTAGGGCAAGGCAGTATCACATGTAAGCGGTAGTACAGCTCTCGTCATCGATAGTACCGCTTCAGCTATACTGCCTCTATCCATGTTGCTGCCTTTCTTTTGCGGGCCCCTGTGCTGCAACCCCGGTGGTACTACCGCTAGGGCAAGAGCTGTACCCCTCCGGTGGCACTACCGGCTCGTGGCCTTGTGCCATTGCACTGCGCAGCGGGCACAGCCGCCCAAGCGATAGTACCGCTCCCATGAGCGGTAGTACTGCTTGTGTGCGGCCTGAGAGGGGGTAACGGTTGGATTGTTCCCCCCACTATAAAAACGGGATCTTCTTCCCCAAGAAGACCCGCTCTTCCTCCCCAAAGCTCCATTGTTGCTCCAAGCTTCATTTTTGCCCGATCTCTCTTCCTAGCCAACAAAACTTGTTGATACTCTAGGGTTTGGGTGAGAGGGCCCCGATCTACACTTCCACCAAGAGAAATTTCATCCCCCCACTAATCCCTTGAAGATCTTGTTACTATTAGGTGTTTGAGCACCCTAGACGATTGAGGTCACCTCGGAGTAACAATCCATTGTGGTGAAGCTTCTTGGTGGTGTTGGGAGCCTCCAATTAAGTTGTGAGATTGCCCCAACCTTGTTTGTAAAGGTTCGGTCGCCGCCTTCAAGGGCGCCACTAGTGGAATCATGGCATCTCGCATTGTGTGAGGGCGTGAGGAGAATACGGTGTCCCTAGTGGCTTCTTGGGGAGCATTGTGCCTCCACACCGCTCCAATGGAGACGTACTTCCCCTCAAAGGGAAGGAAGTTCGGTAACACATACTCGTCTTCACCGGCTCCACTTGTAGTTACTTCTTACCTTTACTTTGTGCAAGTGTTATTTGTGTTGTATCATTTGCTTGCTTGTATTCTTGTTGTTGTTAGCATCATATAGGTTGCCCACTAGTTGCATATCTAGACAACCTATTTGTTGCTAAGCCTAATTTGTTAAGAAAGCCTAAAAATTGGTAGTTGCCTATTCACCCCCCCCCCCACTCTAGTCTACCATATCGATCCTTTCAAAGAGGTAGGTCTTCTTGGGAAAGAAGACCCCCTATTTATAGTGGGAAGAAATACAATCGTTATACTCCTCTCAGCCCGCACACGAGCGGTACTACATCTCTGGCGGTAGTGCTCGTAGAGCAGTGCAATGGCACGGAGCCACGAGGCGGTACTGCCGCCGGGGCGGTACTACCGCTCGCCCCAGCGGTACTACCGCTAGGATTGCAGCTCAACAGCCCACAGAGGTAGACCAGAGCAGGGGTGAGGGGCAGTACCGCATAAGCAGTACTACCGCTCAACAGAGCGGTACTACAACTTACAAGCCATAGTGTCGCACACTCAGTGCTACCCTACCTCCGCTGAGAGCGCGTTGGACCCAGAAGGAAGCGGAAGTGGAGCGGTAGTGAGCGGGCGGTACTACCGTTTATAAGAGGTACTACCGCTCGTACTACCATCCCACTAATGCGCAACCCGACACAAAAAGTCGAGCCCCCCACATGCAGCGGTAGTGCCCGTGGTACTGGATAGTGGTATTGCCGCTTATAAGCGGTACCAGAGAGCGGTACTGCCCCTTATAAGCGATACTACCGATGCCCAAATGGTACTGCTGCTTGGGGCCTTCAGAACCAATGCATGAAAATAGAGGAGCAACTCCATCGATGCAGCAAAGGAACGAGGGTGCAAATGAATATGTGTATGTGTTGATTCCTCCCAAACCTTTCCGAAGCGGACCCTCTTTTAATAGTACGGTTCTCCTACAAATCAAATCCACCGAAAAAGAAACGCAGGAAATAACCGTCTTCACTTATAAAACTCCAAGGGGCTCAAATCGTCTTGTGCCATATGACAGATTATCTGAAATGCTCAATGCACACGATTAGTCCGCAAATACATTGTCGTCAATCACCAAAACCACTAAAGGAGAAACATGCCCTAACAATCTCACCCTATTTGGTGGATTGATCACAACGCGGGATTTGCACAAAAGATATACTGAGATAATAAGCAAACCCAACATTTACAAAATATAGACGGGCTCCCCCTAGATGTGTGCACTGTTTAGGTATGATTTTGGAATGCAAAGCACACACACTAGGATCAACACTCCCCCTATATTTTATAGACATGGCAACACTTGCATCAACATAATACTCCCTCCGTCCGGAATTACTTGTCATAGTGACGGAGGGAGTATAAGAGATAAGCATGGATGCAAGATATAATATGTGAGCATAAAGATAGGGCACAATATAAGCATAAACTCACATACTAGCAAGGTACTTAGACATACATAGACAATAAAAGGCAGCTGTAAGAGCACATTTATCCATGTGTGGTTTGGGTAATTGATGACAATCCCTATGGACTAATGGTTGCCCTGAGTTATATTCGAAGGATTTGTCCGTAGGTACTTCTTGAAGTCCATCTGTTGGTTTCAAGGAGTTTATATGGTGACCAAGATGGTATTCAAGGTTTTATCCAAATATTGGTCATGTGAGAGATGAGCTTATTGCAAGCATGTCTTGAAGAAGAAGATTGTGTTAGCATTCATGTTTACCTTCAAGACATCATATTTATGAAGAGAGAAGATAAGATACAAGGTTGATCAAGACTAAGTCAAAGAGTGAACCAAGTTGATCAACACACAAAGCGTACAAGATATACCGAGAGGGATCAAGTGATCCCATGGTATGGTAAGCATTGTCCATTACGCTTTGTGTACTAACCCATGGTCTACGTGAGAGTTCTTTGTGGGGTTAGGTATATTTCCATGGGCTTGCATCAAGAGGAAGATCCCATACATCCCATGGAAGATGACATCAAGTGGAGATCGTCATCAAGGTTGCGATGTGCAAGCTCAAGTGAAGCATCACGGAGAGATCATGCTTGAGGCTTGCCGTTCATTGTGGTGACTATGGACTTGTGAAGATGTGCCGAAGAATGGCTCACCCATAGTGAAGTATGGGGGAGCAATCAACTAGTCTTCATCAAGCCGACGCAATCAAGAAAGGTGGTCCATCTTGAGGAAGTCAAGATCGTCATCATCTAGCTCAAGTGGACTATGCGCAAGGCAAAGGTTTGACCTTGATAGGGTTTTCTATTTTACCGGTCTCATGGTGGTAGTTGGGAGACCGGGTTATAGGATCGATTGCCGTACTATCAAGGGGGGCTCTCAAGTGAGTAGCTTGATCGTATCGTTCGTTGAGAGCTCAAACCATTGCATTCTTGGCATCATCATCTTTCTTGGTTCTTGGTTGGCTTTTCTCTATGTGGGTTCTTGAGCTTATGGTCAGCTTGATGACAAGCTCAAGTTCATCGAAAACGGAGACCATATGCATCTTCTATGATGTTTTCGATGTTGGAGTTTTTGCCGGTTCTTCATTGATAGAGGTTTCACATCTCTATATCATTACCATTTTCATACTGCCTCTTCGCTGTTGGATAGCTCTTGTCGTCCTGAATCCAACAAGCTTGAGTTTGCTCAATTCGGATCTCATATGCGAAGGTTATGGCAGTTCTGGTTTTACTGGTTCCATCTGGCTGCTCTGGTTCTTTGTTACCCTCCCGAGGGCGGTAGTACCGCTGGCCACAGCGGTAGTACCGCTGCGGGGTTCCGGCTCCTTACGCGGGGCATCAGACACTGCTTTGCCTGGTGTCTGGTGACCAGCGCCACCCGAGCGGTAGTAGGGGCGGTAGTACTAAGCGGTACTAACCCATGGTCTACGTGTGGGCGGTACTAAGCGGTACTACTGGGTTCTGCGTGTGGGCGGTACTACCGCTCCCATGGGCGGTACTACCGCTTGTGCGCGGGCTGTGGGGGTAACGGTTGGATTTTCCCCCACCTATTTAAGGGGGTCTTCTTCCCCAATGGATCTTATCCTTTGAGCTCGAGTTTGCCCCCCATTGTTGACCTTCTTCGAGCTTGCTAACTCTCAATCCCTCCAATGATTCTTGCTAGTTCTTGAGGGAAAAGAGAGAGGAGATCTAGATCCACATCTCCACCAATCACTTTCTCCTCTATGTGAGGGGAACCCCTTGGATCTAGATCTTGGAGTTCTTCGTGTTCTTCTTCGTTCTTCCTCTCATTTTCTTCCATAGCATTAGTTGTTGTGGAGGGATTTGGGAGAGAAGGACTTGGGCACTCCGTGTGCCCTTGCCATTGCATTTGGTGCATAGGTTTGAGTTCTCCACGGTGATACGTGGAAGTGAAGTTTGAGAAGCTTATTACTCTTGGGTGTTTGAGCACCCTAGAGCTTGTTCCTCTTGGGTGCCTTGGCGCCCTAGACGGCTTGTGTTGCCTCGGAGCTCAATCATTGTGGTGCAAAGCTCCGGGCAAGCGTCGGGGTCTCCAATTAGGTTGTGGAGATTGCCCTGAGCATTTGAGGTCACCTCGGAGCCACAGTCCGTTGTGGTGAAGCTTCATGGTGTCGTTGGGAGCCTCCAATTAAGTTGTGGAGATTGCCCCAACCTAGTTTGTACGGGTTCGGTGACCGCCCTCAAGGGTCCCTTAGTGGAATCACGGCATCTTGCATTGTGCGAGGGCGTGAGGAGATTACGGTGGCCTTAGTGGCATCTTGGGGAGCATTGTGCCTCCACACCGCTCCGAACGGAGATTAGCATCCGCAAGGGTGTGAACTTCGTGATACATCGTCGTCTCCGCGTGCCTCGGTTATTGTCGTGGTTTTGTCACGGCAGATGTCCGAAGACTTAGGTTCGAGGCCATCGCTGAGGCGGTGGACTCAAAGGGGTTGGTCGAGATGAGGGACACGAGTTTACCCAGGTTCAGCCCCTCAAGAAGAGGTAAAAGCCTACGTCCTGCTTGTGTTGTATTGATTGGTGTATCGATTACAAGGGAGCGGATTCGCTTGACCTAGTTTTCGATTGATTGGTTTCTGTCCAAGCCACCCCAGGGTCTCACCTTTATATAGGAGATCGAGGCCATGGGTTACACGAGTCCCAAACCGACTCATACAACGTAATCGACCTTGCCTCTAAGCCGCCTGGCCACCTTAGGCAAGCCGTCTCCGGGCGGCTTAACTGCCCGGGTCTCTCATCATCTTCTGTCTCTGGGCCTTCGTCTTGGCCCGTCTGGTAAGCCGCCATGCGGCCTGGCCTTCATCTTCCGGCCCACCTTAAGGGTCTTGGCTATGAGCCGCCTGGTATGACCCGGCCACTCCTAGGCGGGTCTTATCACGGGGTTATATCCCCAACATTAGGCCCCAGATTGATTTGAGCCTGCTCATGTCAATCTTCAAACTCACTTGGCGGCGAGTCTCACATTTTATCACCTGAAAAAGGAAACTCATAACCCGCCGTGACGTCACATCGAATATGCTAAAAAGATTCTGTGATGTTCGCAATGGATCCTCTCATTAAACGGTTGGCCCGAAAATCGAGGCGTCCCTTTCGGTCAATCATCACTGCACCTCTTCGATTTTCACGCGCACTGTTGCCATCCCATCTCTTAAATAGGGACACGAGGGGCCCCCTTTCTTTTCTCTGCCGCCACCGTCTTCTTCTTCCTTCTGACGCCCGCACCTCCAGAGCTCCGCTGCACCGACCGGACCTCGCCGTCGCCCTCAACGCCGGCCGCTGCATCAACCTGACTCGGTCCAGAAATCTCGCCAGCCCGTCCGCATCCGTGAGGTACCATTTCCAGCCGTTGTTGAATCTGTAGTCATCTCGATTAGGATATCCCCGAGTTCATCGGATTTCTTTGTGTTCTTCGTTGTTCGTCAGATCGTTCTTTGTAATGTAGACTGCCAAGTATCCCCTTGAATCTCATATTGTTGCTTAACCACCGCGGTCGTCCGCTCGATGTCAATATTCGCTTACTATAGATCTGTACCTCACTCTTCTCAGCGCGTTGTCCGCCTGTTCTTCCACTGCCTTTTTAGGTTTTGAATATATTTCATTTTACCTTTGCCTGTAGATCTTACAGCCATGGTTGCAATGTGTGAAACCTGTTTATCCACACTTAACAATATTTTTAGCATCGCTTTGTCCACTTAACCCGCCATTGCATGGCCGGCTCTCTGATAAATACGTTGGCGACTTAACGCCTCATCATCATGTTGACCATAACTGCCTTAGTTATTTGACGTTTCTCTAACCCGCCATATTTTGCACCTTCTCACAGTTTAACCCGCCACCATGTCGAGAGCGCCCGCGTCTTGCGATTGGGTTGGCTCCGGAGTCACCGAGCAGCTTCTGCTTGACTTCGTAGAATCGGGTATCTTGCCGGCTCAGAACGTTATACATTGGCGGGTTCCAGGGCCAGAAATAAGACCTACTCCTCAGGAAGGAGAAGTTGTCATTTTCACTGATCACCTCCTCCGTGGTTTTAGCCCGCCCGGGTCAAAAAAATTCCGGGACATTCTTCATTCCTTCAAGCTTCACCCTCAAGATATAGGTCCAAACTCTCTCACCAATATGTGTCAGTTTCAAGTCTTATGCGAAGTTTACCTGCAAGAAGAGCCGTCTATTGACCTCTTCCGTGACTACTTTTATGTCAACCGCCAAACTGAAGTGGCGGCTGGACCAAGTTTGGAGCTTGGCGGCGTATCTATCCAGAGACGGAGAGATTTGCCCTACCCAGCAGCCGTCTTACCAAGTCACCCCAAAGATTGGAACAAGACCTGGTTTTACTGCAAGGATACTACTCCCAAAGAAGAAAATCCGCTGCCGGGTTACCGTCCTACCCGGCTTTGCACCTCCGGAGAACTCCCAGACCGGATGTCCGCCGCAGAGCGAGCAAAATATGCTCCGGCCTTCGCGAAGATCAAGGCTTTAATGGCAAACGGCTTGACTGGCGTCGACTTAACCCGTTGCTGGGTTACTTGGAAAATCTTGCCACTGAGCCGGCGTGACCGACTCATGTGCGAATTTACGGGTGAGCGAAATGACCCTCTCTGTTTCAACGCCACCCCTCTAACAGAACAATACATCAACTCTTCCGTCAAATCACTTCTTGGCGAAAAACAAGAGACTTGCAACAAAATTGGGCTGAAACCTTTTTGCGTCAAGAACCCGGCTCCAGCTGTAAGAAACCCTTTTCCACAAAACTGGTCATTCTTGCCTTGACCTTTTGCCTTGCTCTTTTTAACCTTCTTTGGCGGCTTATGCACAGGCCGGCTCTACTTTCTGGAAGAAGAAATATAATCCTCCTGTGAGGAGGCCTAAGGCGGGTAAAACCCGCGCCCATAAGAAGAAAACTTTGGCTCAGGAACTGCCTGAGCCTGACGACTCGGAGGTAGAACTTGACTCCCTTGGACGTCTCTTTATGCAACTTATTGACAACAATTATTCACAGGAAGAAACGGAGACAAGCCATGCGGACGCCCCTGAGGTAACTTACATCTCCTCTGACTCAGAAAACTTTCCACAAGAGAAAACACGGCGGGTCATCTGGAAAGTTCCATTTTCTCATCCTCTTGCTTATTTAGACCCCAACTTTCTTTTGAAAAAGCAACAACACAACTCCAGACGTCAGACCCGGAGCACCAGCTCTGAAGAGCTTTTGACCGGCTTACCAAACTCTCCGGCTCCTCGGAAACGGCCTGCTGAGGTACTCTTTTAACCAAGTCCAATTTTTAACAGTCTTGCATTGTAACCTTACTCTGTTTTTTATCGTCTTAACTTTTTCAGGAGACGCCCCCTTCGTCTGGTGATTCCACTGCATCCAAGCTGCCTCCTCTGAAGATCAACCCGGAGTGCGTACCTTTGTATTTGCACCATACCTTTTTACCATCCTTGTCCTCTATGTGACAATCTTTTTGTTTCCAGGGCTCAAGCCAAACGAAGGAAGACAGGCGGGTCTACCGCTGCTCCTGCAGCCCAAGAGTCGGAGACTGCTAAGCCGAACTCCCCTACAACTTATGCTGAGCCTACTGAGGTTAGGAAAGATGCGCCTAAAGATGCTCCTCAGCCCTCTGAACCGGCTGATGACAACATGGCCACTCCTGAAAGTCCTCCAAAGGCTGATCTTAAACCGCCCAGCCCTTCAACAGCCGCCGAAGGCACAGCTCGTCCAGAAGTTGTTGTCACTGGGACGGGTTATCAATTCCCTGATCCCCATGTGTTAACGAAGCACACCAGCAGGGCTGAAACATGCTCACCATAAAAACTTGATTATGAATTCCCCGTGTTAGAAAAACTGACTGCAGATGAACTACATGCTGGTTATCTGAACCGCCTCTCCACAAGCCGTAATATGGAGTTGAAACTTGTTGGACTGATGAAGAAAAAATATAAGGTACTCCTCTTCTCTTGTTTTTCCTTATACCCTTATGTAGCCCCCAAGAGCTGGTTTAGTATTGCAAATAGTAGACCGGGTCTTCCAATCTTTGTCATTTTCCAGATAGCTTAGCTTGTAGCCCCCAAGTATCGGGTTAATATAAATAATAAGCTGGTACTTACTTGAAAACTAGATCCAAGTGTAGCCCCCAAGTCCGGGTCTTTATAATGATGATGAGCCGGAACTTCACTGCTAAAATGAGTCGGAGAAAACTTCATTGTTTGAAAAGCGTCGTGTGTAGCCCCCAAGTGCCGGCTTAACTTTATGAAGATGAGCCGGAACTTGTTGACAAATTGTGAGAGAAAACACAGACATTAGCCCCCAAGTGTCAAGCATATTGCTTGCAATCTGCTTGATACTTGTATCATAACAGCTTCATCAATCTTCCACTAATGTCTCATCTTGGCGACTTAGACCTCCTGAACTTTTTGTTTTTGTACGATGCAGGAAGCTTTGGATGCGGCCGAGTCTGATCTGACCAGGCTAAAGGAAAATGTTGCTTCGCAACAAACCGCCCGGTCTGAGGCGGAAGAAAAATGGCGGGTTGCCATTAAAGAGCTTGAGAAGGTTCAAGCTGACTTTACTGCCTTCAAAAAGACTGCTGAGTCTAAACAAGCCGCCCTGACCAAGCATGCAGACGATGCTGACCAGCGGCTCAAGCTTGTGTCAGAAGAGCTACAAACCCTCAAGCGTCATATATCCAGGATGACTTCTGCTATCTTTGGTAAGTACTGAATACTTAGAAAATTTCCTTGCCTTGTTGAAAAACTGCGCGAGCGGCTTATAATGCTTAACTTTTCTTGCAGGTCAAAGAAGCCGCCAATTATCTTCTGATAGCTTGTTGAAGTTGAAAGCAATATACACCTTGACAGAACAGCTATACTGCGGGACCCTTTGCACCATCAAAGCGATGTTGACTGAAAAAAGCATCCCCAAACTCATGAAGGGAGTAATAGAGCTCTTGTCGACTCTGCCCAAGCAAATTGATGAACTCAAACGATCAGCCGCCAGAAAGGGAGCAATGGCCACGCTAAGCCGGTCTCTGGCCTTTGCCCCTGAACTGACTGCAGAAGAAATGATGGATGGCTTTCCATCCAAGAAAGATGACGGCTCAGACTTTACGGAAGCTGACTATGCCAAATGTATGAAGGCCTCCCAAGTACTCGCATCAACGCTTGTCAATGAAATTGATCTGACTTCATACCAGGCGGCTTACGGCGAGGACAGCAAACGAGTGCGCTGCCCAACTTTTGAAGCCAGGGACTTAACTCCTGCACGCCGTAAGCCACTCTTTGCTCCTGAAATTGACCCATCTCCCCTCTTTGACGAGGCCCAGTTTGAAGCTTTAACAAACTGCAACTGGGATGTGGACAATCTTCAGATCGAAGAGGTCGAAGACCCGACGCAGGATGACCCGCCGTCGAGCTAAACACGTTGCTCCTGATAACCCGGCTTTCTGAGCCGCCGGAAGTGTGTAAAAAACTTTAAATCCGTTGCATTTTGGGCTCCCTAGAGAGCTTTGTAATAGGCGTAGAAAAACTTGGTTGCCTCAGCCATGCCACTTAATGCACTTTTATCTGCGTTGTATGCTGCCCGCAAACATCTTTCGTCATACTTTACGGCGGTTCATCTTAGGAGATAAGACCTGCAAAAAACAAACAAGACAGAGTATGTTCTGTATTGCTGCGAGGGCGACTTGAAAAGCACAACCCGGAGATGTTAAATCTTTTATGACCTTGCTTGTGAAATCTTTCAAAAACTCATATGTCGGCTCTTATGGCATGAATTGGTTGTTTGAACTCTTAGCAGTACAGGGTCTCTAGTGAGAGTGACCGTCAACTCCTTTGAACGGCTCAGGGTCTCTAGGCGAGATTAACTGGTAAGAGCAACAACAAACCATAAAGAAGCGCAGCAGGGCATGAGTACCCCAGGGCCCATAAGCTACTTCTCACGTGACATAAATCCGTCGTTTGAACCTTAAACAGTGCAGGGTCTTTAAAAGAGTAATTGTTTAAGAGTACGAGCGGGCCACATAGTGGAGAGTATGCAGCAGATGGGTGAGTTTATCCTCGCTTTCCGTAAGCCGGCCCTCTCGTGACAAGAGCCGCCGGTTTAACCTTGACCAGTACAGGGTCTCTAGTGAGAGTGACTGTCAAATACTTTGAACAGCTCAGGGTCTCTAGTCGAGATTAACTGGTAAGAGTTCGGCGGGTCACCTAGCGGAGCAGCAGCAGCATACAGGCAGGTTTAACTCAAACTTGCGGTGGCTGAAGAGCCGATCAAGAGGGTGTGTAAGCTAAACCCGGCGGGTTGGAAGCCCCCAAATGACCTTGTTGACGGAGTCAACTTTTTGGGTATATAACCCGGCCTTACGGTGGCTGAAGAGCCGATCAAGAGGGTGTGTAAGCTAAACCCTGGCGGGTTGGAAGCCCCCAAATGACCTTGTGGTTGTGTCCACCTTTGCACAATCTGATACTCATAAACGACAGAGGCCCCGGGTTGCAGGGATGCCAACTTTATTATATATATATAAAAAAGATATATACAACGATGGATGTACAATGATACGAGTCGATGACTCGGGTATAGTAAGGCCGCAGATGAGCAATATTCCATGGCCGATGGGTCTCCTGCCCAGAAGTACGTGATTCGTCTCGTACGTCAATGAGATAATATGACCCATTGTTGAGATTTCTGCTGACCACAAAAGGCCCTTCCCATGGGGGAGATAGCTTGTGTGCATCTGTCTGATCTTGAATCAAACGCAACACCAAGTCGCCTTCCTGAAACGTCCGGGTCTTAACTCTGCGGCTATGATAGCGACGCAGGTCTTGTTGATAAATCGCCGATCGAGCTGCTGCAAGATCACGCTCTTCATCCAAAGCATCTAACGCGTCCTGACGCGCGGTCTCATTATCTGTTTCAACATAAGCCGCCACCCGCGGCGAGTCATGACATATATCACTTGGTAACACGGCTTCTGCACCATAGACCATAAAGAAGGGCATATAGCCTATTGACCTGTTGGGGGTAGTTCTGATGCTCCAGAGAACTAACGGTAACTCCTATACCCAACAACCCGGCGTTCGCTATAGAGGAACCATAAGCCGGGGCTTGATGCCTCTCAAGATCTCCTGGTTAGCACGCTCTGCCTGACCATTGGATTGTGGATGGGCAACAGCAGAGACGTCAAGCCGGATGTGCTCACTGTCACAGAATACCTTCATAGCCCCCTTGGACAGGTTTGTGCCATTGTCCGTGATGATACTATGAGGGTAACCAAAATGGTAGATCAATTTTTTGACAAACTGAACCGTCGTAGCCGCGTCACACTTGCTGACCGGCTCAGCCTCAACCCACTTGGTAAACTTATCCACCGCCACCAAAAGGTGGGTCTTCTTGTCTTTAGATCTCTTGAAGGGCCCGACCATATCAAGCCCCCAGACCGCAAACGGCCAGGTGATTGGAATCATCCGCAATTCCTGAGCCGGCACGTGAGCACGTCGCCCGAACTTCTGACATCCATCACACTTGGTGACCAAGTCCTCTGCATCCTTATGAGCCGTTAGCCAGAAGAAACCATGTCGGAAAGCCTTGGCCACCAAAGATTTTGAGCCGGCATGATGACCGCAATCACCGGCGTGAATTTCATCCAAGATCTCCTTACCCTCTTCAGGAGAAACGCAACGCTGAAAAACGCCAGTAACGCTGCGCTTATGTAACTCGCCATTGATGATAGTCATGGACTTAGATCGCCTTATAATTTGTCTCTCCAAGTTCTCGTCTTCGGGCAACTCGCCACGAGTCAGGTATGCTAAGTAAGGCAACGTCCAATCAGGGGTAGCGTGCAGAGCCGCCACCAGCTGCCCCTCCGGGTCAGGTACAGCCAGATCCTCCTCTGAAGGTAGCTTAACAGACGGATGATATAACACATCCAAGAAAACGTTAGGCGGTACCGGCTTACGCTGAGAGCCCAGCCTTGACAGCGCATCAGCCGCCTCGTTCTTGCGACGGTCGATATGATCCACCTAATAACCCTTGAAGTGACCAGCAATGATGTCCACCGCCTGACGATAAGCCGCCATCCGTGGGTCTTTGGAATCCCATGTGCCAGAAACTTGCTGAGCCACGAGGTCTGAGTCGCCGAGGCATCTAACCCGGCTCAGGTTCATCTCCTTAGCCACACGGAGGCCATGAAGTAAAGCCTCATACTCAGCTGCATTGTTAGTACAAGGAAACATCAGCCTTAGCACATAACAGAACTTGTCACCTCTAGGGGAAGTTAAGACAACTCCAGCCCCTGACCCTTCCAACTGCCTGGATCCATCAAAGTGAATTGTCCAGTAAGTGTTATCCGGCTTCTCCTCAGGTGACTGACACTCTGTCCAGTCGTTTATAAAGTCCACCAGGGCCTGAGACATGACAGCCGTGCGAGGCACATATTTCAGATTAAGAGGCCCAAGCTCCAACGCCCACTTAGCAATCCTGCCAGTGGCTTCTCTGTTTTGAATTATGTCTCCCAACGGGGCAGAGCTGACGACAGTGATCTGGTGTCCCAGGAAGTAATGCTTCAACTTACGATTTGCCATGAACACCCCATATATCAGTTTCTGCCAGTGTGGGTACCTTTGCTTGGATTCTATTAGGACTTCACTGACGTAGTAAACCGGCCTCTGAACCGGGTATTCTTTCCCTGCCTCCTTACGCTCCACAACAATAGCGGCACTGACTGCCCTGTTGTTAGCCGCCACGTAGAGGAGCAAAGGTTCCTTCTCAGCCGGAGCAGCCAAGACCGGTGGCTCAACCAGCTGCTTTTTGAGTGCCTCAAGCGCCTCACCTGCCGCCTTACTCCAGACAAAGCTGTCTGTTTTCTTCATCATCTGATACAGAGGAATAGCCTTCTCACCCAGGCGGCTTATGAACCGGCTTAATGCAGCTATTCGACCCACCAGGCGCTGAACGTCATTGATGCATGCCGGCTCAGACAGGGAAGTAATATCCTTTATCTTGTCCGGATTAGCTTCAATGCCATGCTCAGAGACTAGAAATCCCAAGAGCTTGCCTGCAGGTACACCGAAAACACACTTTGCCGGGTTAAGCATCATCTTGTAGACCCGTAAGTTATCGAACGTTTCCTTCAGGTCGTCAAGTAGAGTCTCCTTCTTCCTGGACTTGACCACAATATCATCCACATAGGCATGAACATTGCGCCCAATTTGACCATGAAGACAATTCTGCACACAACGCTGGTAAGTCGCCTGGGCACTCTTGAGCCCGAAAGGCATAGACACATAGCAGAAAGCACCAAAAGGCGTAATGAAAGCCGTCTTCTCTTGGTCTTTAACTGCCATCTTGATCTGATGATACCCTGAATAAGCATCCAGGAAGCATAAACTCTCGCAACCCGCCGTTGCATCAATAATCTGGTCGATACGGGGGAGAGCAAACGGGTCAACTGGACAGGCCTTGTTAAGATCCGTGTAATCCACACACATACGCCACGTGCCGTTCTTCTTGAGTACCAACACCGGGTTAGCAAGCCACTCCGGGTGAAAAACTTCAATGATGAACCCTGCTGCCAAGAGCCGGGCCACCTCTTCTCCAATAGCCTTGCGCCTCTCCTCATTGAACCGCCGGAGGAACTGTTTGACCGGCTTAAACTTAGGATCCACATTAAGGTGGTGCTCAGCGAATTCTCTCGGTACACCCGGCATGTCAGAAGGCTTCCATGCAAAGATGTCCCGATTCTCACGGATGAATTCGATGAGCGCGCTTTCCTATTTGGGATCCATATTGGCCCCAATAGTGAACTGTTGTGATGAGTCGCCCGGTGTAAAGTCCACCAACTTGGTATCTTCTGCCACAAACTTGAGGGGCGGCTCAGATTCCGTGTTGGGTTTCTTCAGTGGAGTCATATCTGCCGGGTCAACATTTTCCTTATAAAAATTGAGCTCCGCTTCAACACAACTTGACTCTGCGTAAGCTGCATCACCTTCCTCACACTCAAGAGCCGTCTTCCGATCACCATGCACAGTAATCGTCCCATTCAACCTGGGCATCTTGAGCTGCAAGTAAACATAGCAAGGTCTAGCCATGAACTTGGCGTAAGCCGGCCGTCCAAACAGAGCATGATATGGGCTTTTGATTTTGACCACTTCAAACCATAAAGACTCCACCCTATGGTTGAATTCATCACCAAAAGCTACCTCCAAAGAAATCTTTCCCACTGGATAAGCCAACTTTCCGGGCACCACACCGTGAAAAACTGTTGAAGAAGGCTTAAGATCCTTATCAAGCAAATTCATCCGGCGGAAAGTGTCATAGTACAGGATGTTGACGCTGCTGCCACCATCCATAAGTACTTTAGTGAACACGTATCCTCCCACTTGGGGGCGACTACCAAAGCCAGTTGCCCCGGGTTATCAACACGCGGCGGGTGATCCTCCCTGCTCCAAGTTATGTCATACTCAGACCACTTCAAATACTGCGGGAGAGCCGGCATGACTGCATTAACCGCCCGCTTGCGCACCTTCCGGTCTCGCTTGTCAAGGCTGGTTGTAAAAACATGATATTGACCCCCGCTGAGCTGCTTCGGGTTACTCTGGTACCCCGATTGGTTATTCTGCTGCTGGCCTCCACCGCCAGACTGTTGATTATGACCTCCATGGTTGCCTTGACCCTGGTAACCGGATCCTGAGCCGCCGGTGCCAAAGCCGGCTCCTGAACCGCCCGGCCCTGAGCCGCCGGACGGACCATTACCGTTATTACGATGTTGTTGAAGGCTGTAATCCCGAAACTGCCGCATAATACTGCAATCCCTCCATGTATGGCATGTCGGCTTATCGGGCCTGTTGTGCTCTGGACAAGGTTTGTTGAGCATCTCTTCCAGGTTGAAAGGAGTCTTACCCTTATTAAAGGGCTGCCTGAAATTCCCGTTACCCTTAGCACGATTGTTCCCAGCGCTCGTGTTCGCCACCAATTCCGACCCGCCGTCCGGGTTCTTCCGCTTGCCAAGGTTGCTATTTCCAGTCGCGCTTTGCTGTTGACCCTTGCCATTGTTATTTTTCT
This sequence comes from Elymus sibiricus, assembly GCA_039707655.1. Lineage (NCBI taxonomy): Eukaryota > Viridiplantae > Streptophyta > Magnoliopsida > Poales > Poaceae > Elymus > Elymus sibiricus. The sequence goes on from CM077673.1 coordinate 342,821,558, forward strand.
TACCCTGACCCGATTTCTCATCATCAGAGCCTGGGTCTTTCGTGTTATCGGAGTCTGCATACTTGGTGAGAGCCGCCATGAGCTCCCCCATATCTTGGCACGAGCGCTTGAGCCGGCCAAGCTTCTGCTTCAAGGGCGTAAAGTGGCAATTCTTCTCTAGAATCAAGACCGCTTGAGCCGCCGTAATGTGTTCGGGAGAGTGGATAATTGTTGAGACCCGCCGGACCCAGTGATGAGCCGACTCATCCTCACGCTGCACACAATGGTCCAAATCCACAATCGTCATGGGCTGCTTGCACGTTCCTTGAAATTTTTTGATGAACTTCACCTTTAACTCGGCCCAGGAATTAATGGTGTTGGGTGGCAGACCCTTCAATCATGTGCGAGCCGGCCCTTCCAGCATCATGATGAAGTATTTGGCACATACTGCATCGCTGACATCTAACATCTCCATGGCTAGCTCATAGCTTTCAATCCAAGCTTCCGGAGGCAGGTCAGCAGTATAATTGGGCACCTTGCGAGGACCTTTGAAGTCTTTTGGCAGACGCTCATTACGCAAAGCCGGCGCTAAGAACGGCACTCCCACAGCCCTGGATGTTATTCCGGCTCCTACCGAAACGGTAGGTGCGACCGTGGGTTCTTGATAAGCCGCCGCAGCTGCCAGAGCCGCCGCCTCTCGTTGTGCTCTTGCCCGATCCACCAGCGCCTGAGCATCCAGAGCCGCCCGATCATCTCGTGGCGGGTTTCGATGTCGGTCACTACTGGAAACTGCCGGCGACTCATAGCACCGGCTGTAGCTGCGGCTGGGGATGAGGGTTGAATGCATGCGGCTCCGGCTGTAAGTATATTTCTCCTGCTGGGCCACCGCCGTCCGCAGGTATCCAATAGCGTTCCGCACCTCCTCTGCAAAAGGCGCCTCGTCAGGGATGGGAATTGTATCAAGCCTGGTTGCCGCTGCCACCATGTTCTCCGCCGGGTTAGAATAATGACCCGGTGGCGTCGGAAAAGACGGTGGTGGGATCTGGTTCCGGCGGGGCGGGTCTGGCTGCTGATGCTGAACCGCCGCCCGGCTTCCAGGTACTTCCGCTGTCCGGGTTACGGTCAAAGGCACATTCCGTCCCGTCCCTGGCGTGTTAAAAAGATTTCTGGCTTCATACTGATCCGGCAGGCGGGATTGATGCCTCATCCGATGAACCGCCGCTGCAGACTGCTGTTCTAGCTCAAGGCGGAAAGCATCCGCCCTAAGGCGCTCCGCTTCAGCATCCATCTGAGCCTTCAGCGCGTTAATTTCCTGTTGGACTCCGGCCATCTGGTTCTTCAACCTCGTGATTTCCGCGTTGCGGGCCGCTTGGTTTTCAGCAGTGACCTCGGTTTCCATCAGGGTTGTGAGCTCGTTCATCAGATCCAAAAGAACCTGAGTCGGCGGCCTGCCAGCCCCAGACCCGGTTGCACCGGCGGCTGTGCTGCTAGGGGCCGGCGCTGAACCCGCCATGAAGACGGCAGCGCAGTTCAGCGGCTCATATTCCTCCGGCTCGTGATATTCTGACTCGGGGTAATGCTCGACGTAGCCCCCAAGCCCACCATTGTGAAGCTGATAGATTGACTCTGTCTCTCCGCTCGAGGATCCATCCTCTGAGCAGATAAGGGTTTCTTCCTGCGACATAGAACCTTCAAGCTCCATGCCTTGGGTGAAGCCGACGAAGACATGCTTCCTGCCCGGGTTGACACGGGCGGGTCGCACGCGTTGGGCGGGTTGCACGCGCCGGGCCGGCTCGACGATGTCGGTGCAGATGTCCAGCCCGGGTTCAGATCCGCCAATCTTGCCGATGAAGACGTGGATTCCGCCGAAGGGGACCCGGAACCCGTACTCGATTGAGTCGGTCTCAGGGCCCCAGCCGGCGTCGTCGATGTAGAGCTTGCCGCGGCGACTCTTGGTCATCCTGCCAACGGCAGATGCCCTTTGAGAACTCAACACCACCGAGTGCTAGCCCCACGGTAGGCGCCAACTGTCGTGGTTTTGTCACGGCAGATGTCCGGAGACTTAGGTTCGAGGCCATCGCTGAGGCGGTGGACTCAAAGGGGTTGGTCGAGATGAGGGACATGAGTTTACCCAGGTTCAGCCCCTCAAGAAGAGGTAAAAGCCTACGTCCTGCTTGTGTTGTATTGATTGGTGTATCGATTACAAGGGAGCGGATTCGCTTGACCTAGTTCTCGATTGATTGGTTTCTGTCCAAGCCGCCCCAGGGTCTCACCTTTATATAGGAGGTCGAGGCCCTGGGTTACACGAGTCCCAAACCGACTCATACAACGTAATTGACCCTGCCTCTAAGTCGCCTGGCCACCTTAGGCAAGCCGTCTCCGGGCGGCTTAACCGCCCGGGTCTCTCACCATCTTCTGTCTCTGGGCCTTCGTCTTGGCCCGTCTGGTAAGCCGCCATGCGGCCTGGCCTTCATCTTCCGGCCCACCTTAAGGGTCTTGGCTATGAGCCGCCTGGTATGACCCGGCCCCTCCTGGGCGGGTCTTATCACGGGGTTATATCCCCAACAGTTATCTCTTACCCGAGCCCTTTACTTATGCACTTTACTTTGTGATAGCCATATTGTTTCTTGCTATATATCTTACTATCACTTAGTTGTTTATCTTGCTTAGCATAAGTTGTTGGTGCACATAGGTGAGCCTAGTTGTTTTAGGTTTTGTGCTTGACATATTAAACGTTAGTTTTATTCCGCATTTGTTCAAGCCTAAATCGTAATTATTTTAAAGCGCCTATTCACCCCCCCCCCCTCTAGGCGACATCCACGTCCTTTCAGCAGCATATGTCTCACACCATATGACTCGGTCTTTAGGTCTCACAAACACAAACCAAAGCAAATGATAAAAGTGTTCAAGAGTGAAGAAAGCAAGCAAATAAGATGCACTCTTGACTCGGCAGATCTCTAAACTTTCTCCCCCTTTGGCATCGAGACACCAAAAGGGCATAAAGCACTAAGACGATACAAGGTGGTAGCCATACTCCAGAGCACCATCACCACCCCCTGTGCTCGCTGGACTCGTCCTCTGAAGTTGCAGGAAGAACCTCCACTGAGTCAGACCACTTGCAATGCTGAGCAGTCCACTCCTCATCTGTGATCCGGTTCTCAGACCCACTAGCAACCTCTAGGCCAAGATGCCTCATCATCACCTTGTCGCGACTCCGACCCTTCTTCTCTGCCACATGTGCCTTGTACTGATCATGTGCCTCCATACAGAACAACTTCTTCATCTTCTGCTTGAGCTTCTTAGCCCGAGATGGCTCCTCGCTGGTGCTACTTGAAAATTGCATTGGGATTTTCCCCGAATAGGAGGGGAGATGCAGCATAGTAGAGATAAGTATTTCCCTCGGTGAGAACCAAGGTTATCGAACCAATAGGAGGACCACACAAATTCCCGTCTTCAGCATCTACACACAAAGGAGCACACACTTGCACCCAACGCGGGCAAGAGAATTGTGAAGCCCCTTGAACTCGTTACTTGCAAGCGATAAGTAGTGATAGATAGATTATATAAATATAAAATAAAATAAAAGTAAATGAATGGCAGCAATATTTTTGGTGTTTTTTTTGTAATAATATGTTTTGTAAAGACATGGGGGCTATAGTTTTCGGTAGAGGCTTCTCTCTCGAAGAAAGCATACGGTGGGTAAACAAGTTAATATTGGACATTGATAAAAAAGTGAATAGTTATGCAATATCTATTCACGGCAATGATCATGTATATAGGCATCACATCCATAAACAAGTAGACCGACTCCTGCCTGCATTTACTACTATTACTCCACCCATCAACCGATATCCAACATGCATCTAGAGTATTAAGCTATACAATCGTATGCGTTATCATGACTTATCTCACACACGCAGTCGACCGAACAGTAGTGTGCCCTTTATCACACACATTTCCCTTTTCAAGCACCAGCCGTCACACACGTGTTCAACGCAAGGGGTGTGCGATAGGTGTCTTGATACCATCATTCTACACTAGTGCTAAAAATGTAAATAATTGTAATTACATTTCCATTTGGTACCCAATGATACTCATGATTCTACTCTTATTTGTGAGGAACGTGTCGTTTGGACATTGACACATTCCTCAAGGTAAAACTTAGACCACCATTTCAAATAAAAATTCAAGATATGGTGCTTCAAAGAATACAACGTACAAAATAAAAAAATTAGGGATCTAGTAATGACCGTGACCCTTGCAGACTTCCAGTTCCACCAGTAATAAAGGAACATGAACAAGATCATCAACAGCCAACAGATCAAGGAAACCAAAACAACGGCCAACTCAACGAAAGCCTTGCCAGACACCCAGCCGTTGCCGAGGCACAACTGCTAATTTTTGCGAGTATGCTGCCGGTGCATTGCAATATTAGTCACAAGTAATAAGAAAATAAAGTTTCTAAACATAAACATTTCTATCTTTCTGCTCGCTTACAGGCTTACAGATCCACCAGTAAAGCAACAAGAAAAACACCAACAGACCAAGGAAACCAAACACAAGGGCCGGCCAACTCAACAAAAGGCCTTGACACCTGATATACAAAAAATGCACTCCCTGTTAGGGCTCTCCAAAGATCTGCGGCTGCATGTCTGTCAGCCCATGGTGTGCTCCAGCATCTACTGCCGTTTCTCGCGTTAGCATTGTCGTCGACGACGAGAGGGGGATATATATACAGACAGAGAAACAACGCTTCATCTGATCTCCCTAACTTTCATACACAGCTGGCTACGTACTATATCATACTTGGTAGACCATTCCGACCTCCAGGGTGGAAGCGTGGGGTATGTTGGCGGCATAGGACGGGCCTCGGCTGTTCCTCCTCAGGAACTCGTAGAAGAAGTTGATCATGATCCGCTTCACGAAGCTCGACCCGCTCTTGGCCTTCATGTGGGAGTGCCCCAGGATGAAGGACATGCCGGCCTCCCTTGCGTCCATGAGGTCCTGCAGCTCGCTGCGCACCTCCGCGTCCACCTGGGCGCTCTTTGGCAGCACAAACCTCGCCTTCTTCCGCTGTGGTGCCACGGTCTGCTGGTTTATCTCCTTGTTAGGGGATGCCGGTCCATCAACTTCGCCGTCACCGTCCTCCTCCCACAATGGAATGGCACCGCTGCTGATGGAGGAGAGCTTCTCGCTGCCTTCCACAAAGCCGTTCTGGTCAGCCCCCCCACTGCGAATGAACTCCGCGATGCTGTTGATTAGCTCCTTCTCAAATTCTAGGTCATCCTGCTGCACATCACGGTACCCATATCTGACGATGACCCTGTATAGCCTGTACTCTTTCGGACCAATGCGACCCACTAGAAATCTCTCTTCTGGTTCAACATGTGGCACTGGAACTGATTTGACACAGAGGAAGACCAGTACCTGATCAAAAAATATAACTATAAGCACTCTACAAGCTAGTGGTGGAATGGGCTAGTTTATTAGAACTTCCAAGGTACGATTCAGAAAAACTGGTAAAAGTTGGTCAACAAACATGTTTAAGAAAATACAAGGATGCGTGCACGCTGAATAGAAAACATATGGCAAGGTGCCCCCATACCTGGTGAAATGCTGGCAGATTTGTTACGAAATGGGAGAAAATGGCTGGAATTCCAGACATAAGCTCTGTATGAATCAGTCCAATGCCTCGAACACGAACAATTCCCAGTGAAGGACCAAGGTTCAATAGCCAGTTTACTGATACCTTGTTTTGAACATCAAACTCGTACTTCTTTATTGTGCCATAGTGCCACACAGACATTACCACCATAAATATGAAGGACAGGGTAATAGGGACCCAAGCACCTTCATGGAACTTGACAAGGGAAGCGGAGAAGTAGAGTACTTCGATTGAGCCAAAGAAAATCAGGAAACCAAGGGCAATGAAGATACTCTTGTTCCACACAAGCACGATAACCAATGACATTAAACAAGTGGTAACAAGCATAACCGTTATGACTGCAAGTCCTGTATAAAGAAAGTTGGGGGTTAGGACTGCCGCAATTATAAATTCATTTCAGTACATGAAAATACGAAAAGAAAAAAAAAACATGCGCATTTCTTGGTGTCCATAGGAAAGAACTTTCATCATATTAACTCGTCTCACCTTGTGCGTTCGCCAAGTGCTTTGTGTTATTGAAGCCAATAGTAACAGCCAGGCAGAGTACCATCAGGATCCAATTGATTTCAGGTATGTAAATCTGACCGTGCACCGTAGAGGATGTGTGCACGATCTTTACACCAGGGAAGCAACTTAGTGCCGAGCACTGCTTGATAATTGAGAAGGTACCAGTAATAATCGCTTGGCTTCCGACTACAGATGCTAGGATAGCAATCACTAGAACAGGCCATCTGAGTTTTTCTAAGAGGACAGTTGTATACATCAATGCTCGAAAATGCGCAATTCTTATACCTGTGAACTATATTACCAGTAATATTTAAAATAGCAAAAGGCAAATACAAAAGAATACCTGGTACTGAAACATAGAACCCAATATGATAGCTATTTTTCTCAAAGCTGTGGTGTTGAGAGATATAGGCAGCCTGTCCCATATAAGCCAGAACAAGAGCTGGATAAACCACTGATACAAACGCAATCTGATCAAAGCAGAAACATTGCGATAAGTAATTCATGATAATCCAGGTTTTAGTTTACGAATTGTGAGTACCACATGTCAAAGATATTAAAGTTGGAATTAGGTAGAAGGTAATGTCCTCCTTTTCGGAAAAAAAAAGGTAGAAGGTAATGTGAAATATGGAGTGGCAAGGATACTGATCCCACATACAATAATCCTATATGCTGAGTCACAACTGATTTATTTCTCAAAATAAATAATAGACTAAAGTTGTACTCCCTCTGTCCCAAAATAAGTGTCTCAAGCTTAGTGTAACTTATAAAGTTGAGACACTTATTTTGGGACGGAGGGAGTATCTCCTAAATCAGAGGAGAAAACAAAGATCACCAGGTATCTTGCAAATAAAGATATACATCTGTGCAAGATTAAATTACTGATTCACCTTTTAAGGAGATCGGTTCATTGGTATTGCCATTCACATGGAATATACACACGTATGCAGAAAACGACGGTTGCTATCAAGTACGATGTTTACTGAACAAGTACTTGACAGCTATCTATAACAGTTACTCCCTAAGGCCTAAAGGAAGGAAGGAAGAAACAAATGGTAGGTGGACCAAACAAGGGGATAAAATTATGGGCAGTTAGAAGGAAAAAGAGGATATCACTTTTAGATTTTAGCACAACTTTATTATAGTATCAAATATACATATGTGATCCATGTATTGTCTACTAGAACATCGCCCAGTATATAACACCGCTAGACTTGAATCTCTCCTCCGGACTTTTTTAATAGAAATTATGTGAACTTATCACAGCTTCAATAATATCAAAAAATAGACATGACTACAATAATATTATTTTATAACTATACAACGTACCAACACACAAATAAGGTCATCAACCATAGTGACACAAGTAAGAAATGCGGAACATGTTGTGGAATACCTCGTTTTTTTTTTAGAAAAGGAGGTCACCCCCCGGCCTCTGCATCAAACTGATGCATACGGCCATATCATTAAAAAGTAAAAAGTGAAACAAAGTCTCCAAGTCTCCGAAAACAAGTGCTCACAAAGAGCTCAAAAATAAAGAAAGCGGGATAGCCACAACCGGCGGTGTAAAGAGAGGACAGGAAACTAAACTCCTATCCTATTACATGACCGCCATCCAAACCGGTTGAAGATAGCCCGAGCTACCGTCTCCCACCGGATAGACCCAGTAACCATATGCTCCCTGGCATCCGTCGGAGTAAGTAGCGACCACATACGAGACCTTGAAAAGGAGGGATTGTAAATACTACCTCTGTACCAAAATATAAGAGACCTTTTACAGTACATCAGGTGAATATGGGCCACTTATTTTTGTGCTTGGACGGCCCAGATGAGGCAATACTACAGCAGATTTTTGGTAGTATATTTTGTGGTCAGGGGCATTTTCGGTATACCACTGTTCATCGAATCCGCAAGGCTGGGCTGCTCATTTGGCGACGCCGGACGCTCGCGGCTGTCCTAGCCGGCAGTCCTCCTCAGCGGATGGCCCGGCCGTTTGGTGTTCCCCTCGAACCTGCGGGACGTGAAGCGGGTCGCCGAGGCAGACGAAAGGCGAGCTGTCGCTCCGGCCGCATGCCCCGTCGTCGAGGTGGTGTTCCTCTGTGTTTGCAGATGCTTGTTGTCGGATGTGCCATGTATGTGGAGGTCGTCAATAGAGGGGGCCATCCCGCTAGTCTACAGCATCAGGAAGAGGAGCAGCAGGATCTGTGTCGGTCTGCCCTTCACGTATTACGACGGCATCTACCTCCTCTGGACGTACACGTACTTCACCAAGTCCGTGGACGCCCTACAGATGAAGCTCAACGCCGAGGCGACGTCATCCATCTTCAAAGTCCGCAAGAGGAGAGTCTACTAGAGCCACGAGTACAAAATTGCTTTCATCTGGACAGACTTGGACTGGACAAAGCTTCGGGATTTTAGTTCGTGTGGATTACATACGTGAATGCTACTGCCGCTGCCTTGGGTGCGGCGGCTAGAGGGCGCGGAGCGGCTGCATTGTCTGAAGATCTAGGGGCGGCGACCCAAGGCCATGCGTGCCCGGCCCTGTGCGGCCGAGGAGATGGCCGCCGGGCGGCTGGGGCGACTGCGTACAATGAGGAATGATAGACTAACTGGGATGAGATGGATGGAATTGTGATTAATTACATTATTTTCTTAAGATGTGATTAATTCCCTAACAGTCAATTACCGAAATGTCCTACAAAAAAAAATTGAGATTAATACTGACCATTGGATCAGTTATATACTACACACTATTTTCGGTAGGATGATGTACCGTAAAAACTCTCAAATATAAGACGTTTTTGTAGTTGAATCAGAACTGCAAAAACGTCTTATATTTTGGTACGGAGGGAGTAATTAGTAGGGTGTTATCAAGGGATTAATTACCTCATACTTTTAAAAGAGGGGTTGTAAATAGTAATTAGTAGGGTGCTATTAAGGGATTAATTGTGCATTTCAGACGTTCAACTTAATGGCTTGAGCCTATAGATCTGATTGGATGGATGGCTTGTGTCACCCACTCACCCTAACTTGTACTTTTTATATGGTATAGGACTTTATTTCTCTTCTTTGAATCGACTCATGCAAGTAATTATTGAATTGCAAACACAGAATTGAGATAAAATTGGGAAGTTCGTATCAGACACATCGGCAGACAGGAAACTTGGCAAGGTTGAGTTAAGAAGGGGCACGGAATAAACACCGTAAACCATGTAGCATACAGTACTGTTGTTAATGATGTATATGTTGTGACAGACTCATCTCATACCTGAATCGATCTCTGCGAGAAATGTCCAAGATCTGCATACATAGCTTCCGAGCCTGCAGGTAATACCATTTCAAATAAGTCTGTATTTTTCTGTGTAGTAATCTCTCAGCAGAGGCAATAGCTAAGCAGTAAGTAGGCAACAGCCTACCTTGTCCATACCTGTAACACAGAGAAGGATTCCACCCAGTGACATCCAGCCACCTTTCCGAGTCTTCTTGAGAAACTGATACATGTAGTATGGCGAAAGGGCTCGATACACATGGTGGTTCCAGTAGATGATGTTGTAGAGCCCTATCGTGCTTATGCAGAGAAGCCAGATGCAGACAATCGGCGCAAACAGAAACCCAACTCTGTGTGTGCCATAGTGTTGCAGAGCAAACAGACATATCAGTATCGCGCACGTCACCGGAAGCCCTACATCTGCACATTGACACGCCACATTAAGCATTCATATGCATGGTATAATCAAACATAGCAAATTCTTGCTAGTCAAAAGCTCAAATGATCAACCAGCTCAATAGGGATTAGCAAGTGAGCATTTTGCTGCTAATCTGGCAATAGAAACAACTGAAAGAAGCAACAGACTCGACCTACATTTGTGCTGCGCCCTCTCCATTGATAGCTCGAGCCCGGATACCGCGGAGAACACTGAAAAGGGTTGGAGGTCGCTCGCGTCAGAGGGCCAAGAGACAATGGCAAGGAGACTGATTGAACAAGAGATGGGAGAGGGGTGAAGCAACGAACCGGAGACCGCTGGGGTGAGCACGCCGTCGCCGATGACCATGCACGTCCCGAGCAGCGCGAAGAGCAGCAGGAGCCTCTGGAGCACCCTGTACCTCTCCAGCACCGTCCTGGCCCTGGACACGGCGCCGCGGCGGGCGGCGGCGTCCTTGTCCTCCGCCATGAGGTCCTCGCTGGTGCCGCCGCCGGGCAGGAGGCCGGCGCGCACGTGGCGGCAGATGAGGGAGTAGAGCGCGAAGGTGCCGCCCTCGCCGCCGTCGTTGGCGCGGAGCACGATGAGGACGTACTTGAGGAGGGAGATGAGGGTGAGCGTCCAGAAGACGAAGGAGAGGACGCCGTAGATCTCCTCGTTGCCCTCCGAGTGCGTGATGTCGTCGCCGGCGAAGGCGCTCTTGAAGACGTAGAGCGGCGACGTGGCCACGTCGCCGTACACCACCCCGAGGCTCTGGTACGCCAGCAGCAGCACCGCGCCCCACGACTCCCCGCGCTTCCGCCGCGCAACAGCAAGAAGAAGAAGAAGAAGAAGAAGAAGCAAACCCCGTCAGTACACACAGCCCAACACACAAAGAAGCTCCGGCGCCGAATCCAAGAAACCAGAGCGCGGAGCTCACTCACCTTCCGCGGCGCCCCCGCGCCGTGCGCGAGCTCCAGATCCATGCCTTGCTCGCCTCGACCCAGGCCACCCGCGCCTCAATGCGCCGCGGCGCCCATGGCAGCGCCCGCACTCCAAATCACCGGAGCAAGAAGACGGACGCAGGACTCCCGCCCGGCAAATCGTACCGCGGGGCACACAGGATTTATCGCCTTGGACGCTTGCGGGAGAATCCTATCCTCCTCCGACGCACACCCCCCCTCTCCAACCAGCTTTGCTCCTCCTCCCTGCTAGCTATCCTACGAGAACGGGGCAGACGCGGTGGCCGCTTTTGTTTTGCCGCTCCGAGACCGAGAGCGCCGCGACGAGTCAAAGAAAACAAGTGAAGGGAACAGGTTTGGGCGGAGAGACTGGAGAGCGAGCCTGCCTGCCCGAGTGACCAGCCAACCAACCAAGCGGAGGCAAGAGGAAGAAGATAGGGACTAGTAGTACTAGTAGATGCGGGATGGCTGGCGCGGCGGTGGGCTCCTCTCCTCCCTCCCGCTGCCGCTGCCCCGGGTTCGGCTCGGCTGGGCGAAATTTTTTATGTGGAGGTCGAGTGACGAGGAGCGGATCCTTGTAGCCGCGGAAGGTGGCAGGAAGGAAGGGGGCGAGCGAGCGCGGGCGGACGGATAGGAGAGCGCGCGCGCGCGTGCGGTGCCGTTGGGCGGGACGGGACGCGTCGGGCGCGATACGTGGTCGCGGCTTTCGGAGTATCTCATCTGCTACCACGGCTGGCTAGGCCATTGTGGTTGAGCGTGGCTTTTAACGCCGGGGCATGTGCTTTTCGCGGAGGTTTGATTGAGCTTTAGCCGCTGAACAGCGAATTACACGTGTTGTTAGGGTGGAGCGGGAATCTGCTCTACCGTCGTACCGTGATGTTCGGGGAGCACGGGAAGAAGGTGGCGAGCGAGCGAGCGCGCTCTGCTGCATGGCATGGCATCGGACTCTTTGGCTGGCGTGCAGGGACGGAAAATATATGGTTACAAATGGCGTGTCTTCTTGGACTGCACCGTGGAGGACGGCGTAGGAAAATTGTGGAAGGCACGAGCCAAGGCTTGTGAAAGAGGGGATGCAAAGGAGGAGTGTCGTCGGAAAATTGTAGAAGGCACGAGCCTATTGAGGGCTCCTTTGATTCAAAGGAATTTTATAGGGTTTTTTGAAGGGTTAAGATCCTTAGGAATTTTTTCTATATTGGTCATTTGATTCATAGGATTGTATCTCATAGGATTTTTTCTATGAAATCTTTTGTACTACATTTCATAGGAAATCTAACATCCACTTCAACCTCTTTTTATAATTTCTTTGTTTTTTCTATGGCATCAAGCACTACATGCTAATCTTATAGGGTTCAAATGGACATGTCAATCCAACCCTATACTTTTTCTATTCCTGCGTTTTTAAAATCCTACGAATCAAAGAGGCCCTGACTCGTAAAAGAGGGGATGCAAAGGAGGAGGATGGTCGGTGGAGAGTGCGAGAACTATCTGGGATGAAACTCTAGGTTTAATGCTATGTACTTTCGTTCGTCTATAAAAGGCGTGCATCGGTTACATGAATTCCATAAAAGAAGGACGTTACGAGCCCGTTTCGAAGTGGACTGCCAAAAATGACTTCCCCTCCCTGTTTTCTGGTTCTCTTATCTTATCCTAGGAAAAATCTTGCTTCACGCATTACTCTTCTAGCCACACCTCGCCCCTTCATCCTTCGCGCTTGCGATGTTCACGTAAACTGTGAGCGAAAATCATTGAAATCAAGGAGAGGTTAACCACGTATGCTCGTGTTGGCATGGATAAAAATGAAAGGTTTCCATTTGATCACATGTTGTTTGTTCTACGTGCGAAAAGCTTCATGCCTTCTTTCAAACGGATGAAGTATGTCTTACTGGAAATGATTATCCTACTAGTGAACAACAATACTTCTATCAATAATGACGTGATTGGGATGACTTCACTCATCTTATAGCTCTACAACTCTAATGATTATCCTCATATAGTGAACGACAATACTTCCCAGCAATGACGTGTTTGTCATTACTTCACCAATCCTGGAGCTCTATGACTCCAGCCATCAACGCTTGTTTGTGTGAGAGTGTATGTGCATCTACATTACTTAGTGTATAAAAACAATGTAAAAAATACTAAAAAAACAATGTAAAAAATACTAAAAAAACAATGTAAAAAGCCAAGTGGGTTATAGTTATAATTCTACTTATCAAACAACAGCGTAGGTAAGTTTTAAGAAATACACTTCTCTAAAATTCTGAGGAGAGATCGTTGGAAGCCTCTTTCCTATTGGAAATAATGGGCACTGGCATATGTATTTTTTCATTAAAGAAAAGGCAACATGTGTGAAGAGCATGTGGGAAGTTTAGTCTCATAACATCATGTGTGGATAGCATGTGGGAGGACGAGTGTAGGAAAATTGTAGGAGGCACGAGTACATTGACTCGTGAAAGAGGGGGTGCAAAGGAGGAGGAGGATGGTCGGTGGACAACTCGAGAACTATTTGAGATTAAACTCTATGTTTGATGTTATGTACTTCCGTTCGTCTATAAAAGGCGTACATCGGTTACATGAATTCCATGAAAGAAGGGCGTTACGAGCCCGTTCGGGGTGGATTGCCTTAAATGACTCCCTCTCTTTGTTTTCCGGTTCTCGTATCTTATCCTAAGAAAACAGTTGCTTCACGCATTACTCTCCTAGCCACGCCTCACCCCTTCATCATTCGTGTTTGCGATGTTACATAAAAAGTGAAAATCACTGGATTCGGCAAGATGTTTACTCCACCAATCTCGGGGCTCTATGACTCCGGCCACCAACACTTGTTTGTGTGAGAGTGCATGTGCATCTACATTACTTTGTGTATAAAAAATAATGTAAAAAAGCCAAGTGGGTTATAGTTATAATCCTACTTATCAAACAACGAGCATATGTAACTTTTAAGAAATACTCTTCTCTAAAATTCTCACGAGAGATGGCTTGTTTCCCTATTGGAAATAATGGGCATTGGCATATGTACTTTCTCATTAAAGAGAAGGCAACATGTGTGGAGAGCATGTGGTAATTTAGTCTCATGCTGCAATGAGTTTCTCCACGTACCACGGATTTAAGTGATTAAAGGTATACCATTGCTTTTATAGCTTATGTGAAGCATCATATAAATTCAGAGAAATAAATAGAGAGTGGTGAGAGAGACAAATGGGTATTGAAGTGGACTTCTCAGAGGAAAAGTAATGAATTTGAGCTCAACTAGCTTTTTTGAATTGAAGGGCGTCTAGATACGTTCCACGAGAAAACGATACAAATAGCTTTGTAGGAAAATCTGAATGTGTAGTTTTCCAAATTTCTATACAAAATCATGCAATCCAAAGAAACCCCCATCTGAGGATCCATATACACTCATAGCTAAAAATCAATTTATAATTAGGATAATACACCATGGTGGAATCGAAGCTAAAAGTAAGCATACTATTACGTGATACTTTGAAAATATATATCTTTATTTCTAAATTTCATTTCATTTTCTTATAAAATTAGTTGATTTTAAGGACAAACCTACTGTCAAAATGTAGTGGCCTTGTATAAGGTTGGTGAAAGGACGTGGATGTCGCCTAAAGGGGGGTGAATAGGCGCTTTAAAATAATTACGGTTTAGGCTTGAACAAATGCGGAATAAAACTAACGTTTAATATGTCAAGCACAAAACCTAAAACAACTAGGCTCACCTATGTGCACCAACAACTTATGCTACGCAAGATAAACAACTAAGTGATAGCAAGATATAAAGCATGAAACAATATAGATATCACAAAGTAAAGTGCATAAGTAAAGGGCTCGGGTAAGAGATAACCGAGGCACGCGGAGACGACGATGTATCCCGAAGTTCACACCCTTGCGGATGCTAATCTCCGTTCGGAGCGGTGTGGAGGCACAATGCTCCCCAAGATGCCACTAAGGCCACCGTAATCTCCTCACGCCCTCACACAATGCAAGGCGCCGTGATTCCACTAAGGGAGCCTTGAGGGCGGTCACCAAACCCGTACAAACAAGGTTGGGGCAAACTCCACAACTTAATTGGAGGCTCCCAACAACACCACGAAGCTTCACCACAATGGACTATGGCTTTCGCGGTGACCTCAAATGCTCGGGGCAATCTCCACAACTTAATTGGAGACCCCGACGCTTGCCCGGAGCTTTGCACCACAATGATTGAGCTCCGAGGCACCACCAACCGTCTAGGGCGCCAAAGCACCCAAGAGGAACAAGCTCTAGGGTGCTCAAACACCCAAGAGTAATAAGCTTCTCAACTTCTCACTTCCACGTATCACCGTGGAGAACTCAAACCTATGCACCAAATGCAATGGCAAGGGCACACGGAGTGCCCAAGTCCTTCTCTCCCAAATCCCACCAAAGCAACTAATGCTAGGGAGGAAAATGAGAGGAAGAACGAAGAAGAACACGAAGAACTCCAAGATCTAGATCCAAGGGGTTCCCCTCACTTAGAGGAGAAAGTGATTGGTGGAAATGTGGATCTAGATCTCCTCTCTCTTTTCCCTCAAGAACTAGCAAGAATCATTGGAGGGATTGAGAGTTAGCAAGCTCGAAGAAGGTCAACAATGGGGGAAGAACACGAGCTAAAGAGATAAGGTTCAATGGGGGAAGAAGACCCCCTTTTATAGGTGGGGAAAAATCCAACCGTTATCCTCACAGCCCGCACAGAGCGGTACTACCGCTCGTACTCACGGTACTACCGCTAGGGATAGCGGTACTACCGCAAAGGGTAGCGGTACTACTGCTTGCGAGCGGTACTAAAAAAATAAATCCGTGCCTACCACCGCAGGACAAAACATGAGATTTTGGTCCGGAGCGGTACTACCGCTCTGGAGCCGCGGTAGTACCGCTCTGGAGCGGTAGTAAAAAATTACATCCGCTCCAAGCCGCGGTAGTACCGCTGCAGCCTTTTAAGAACACCAAAACTGCCACAACTTCTGCATACGGACTCCGAATTCAATGAAACCAAGTTTGTTGGAAAGCTAACGACATGGGCTAACACAATCTTGATAGAAATATCAATAAGAAGCAAATTAGAAAAGGCCCATAAGAAAATGGTGAGAACCCTTCCTCGGATAAGACCGGTAAAACCTCCAACACCGAAAACATCATAGAAGATGCATATGGACTCCGTTTTCGATGAACTTGAGCTTGTCATGAAGCTGACCATAAGCTCAAGAACCCACATAGAGAAAAAGCCAACCAAGAACCAAGAAAGATGATGATGCCAAGAATGCAATGGTTTGAGCTCTCAACGAACGATACGATCAAGCTACTCACTTGAGAGCCCCCCTTGATAGTACGGCAATCGATCCTATAACCCGGTCTCCCAACTACCACCATGAGACCGGTAAAATAGAAAACCCTATCAAGGTCAAACCTTTGCCTTGCGCATAGTCCACTTGAGCTAGATGATGACGATCTTGACTTCCTCAAGATGGACCACCTTTCTTGATTGCGCCGGCTTAATGAAGACTAGTTGATTGCTCCCCCATGCTCCACTATGGGTGAGCCACTCTTCGGCACATCTTCACAAGTCCATTGTCACCACAATGAACGGCAAGCCTCAAGCATGATCTCTCCGTGATGCTTCACTTGAGCTTGCACATCGCAACCTTGATGACGATCTCCACTTGATGTCATCTTCCATGGGATGTATGGGATCTGCCTCTTGATGCAAGCCCATGGAAATATACCTAACCCCACAAAGAACTCTCACGTAGACCATGGGTTAGTACACAAAGCGTAATGGACAATGCTTACCACACCATGGGATCACTTGATCCCTCTCGGTACATCTTGTACGCTTTGTGTGTTGATCAACTTGATTCACTTTTTGACTTAGTCTTGATCAACCTTGTATCTTATCTTCTCTCTTCATAAAGATGATGTCTTGAAGGTAAACATGAATGCTTACACAATCTTCTTCTTCAAGACATGCTTGCAATAAGCTCAACTCCCACATGACCAATCTTTGGATAAACCTTGAATACCACCTTGGTCACCATATAAACTCCTTGAAACCAACAGATGGACTTCAAGAAGTACCTGCGGACAAATCCTTCGAATATAACTCAAGGCAACCATTAGTCCATAGGGATTGTCATCAATTACCAAAACCACACATGGATAAATGTGCTCTTACAGTTGGGCCTTGTATAAGGGAATGAAGGGAGTATGTAAAGTGGCTATTCTCTAGTAATTCCTGAAAAGATAAAAATCTAGGAAAAATCAGACGGTATCAGGAAGAGGCATCATAATACATGCAAAAGGGGTATCAAAGGGGGGCAACCAAAGATGGTGTTCCATCTTGGCCGTCGAATCCACAAAGAACGGCCTCCATCGCCCTTCGCCTGAGGGTTTCTCAGTAACTCCCCAATGACTCCCTATTGTTGTTACATAGCCACTTCAGAGACCATGGTCACAGATAAGAACATAACCCAAACACGGAGGCTCCTACAAAGGCAATACTCATCAGTTTCCACCAAAATTGCTATTGCACTGCTTCATCAGGTCAACGGATTTGTAGTAGTTGTCCCTCCGCCCGGGTATATTGGGTCAACAAGCAGTTTTTGGTTAGACAAAAGGTAGAGTGTTTTTTCTGGTTTGAAAATTGACCAATAATCATGTTATAATTACTCACCCAAATAACTACCGATTTTGCATGCCGCCTCTCGCGTCGCTCTCGCATGTATATCCATGAGTGGCACATGAACTAGTTGGGAGTTAATTTTGGATTACACGCATGCATAATGTAGAATTAAATTCCTTCGATTAGTGGAGGCAATGACGCGAAACATATACATCAGCCTACTAAGGACGGTGAGCACTCGTTCGGCCCAAGAACCCTGGACGGAGGAAGTACCTATATAGACATCTCTCATTGTCCTTTGATTTGTAAGATCATACGAGGTGCCATAAATGGTTATGATCACCTATGTTTACAAATTTTGACTCTTCCATGTACTAGTGGTATCTTAGTTGGATGATGCATCTGGAGATGCAAAATGGATCTCTATTCTTAACTAGATGATACCCATGCATTGTTGCGAATTTTGTTGAAAATAATGTATGCATTGATAAATTTTAAAATAATGAAAGGAAATGTTGTTTTATTGAATCATTGGGATTTCAGAAGAATTTTACCCAAAATTTTGGCATGACATATTCATATTTTAGTAGCATTTGCACACGTAACTGGTACCGAAACTGGAAGAGAACATACTATAAATTGAGAACTAGAGTAAAATCCGCATAATCACCTCAAGAAAGTGCATATGTGTCCATAGACCTCGGACTTAGTTGCATAGGTGAGTCCATATGTCATGACATGCATAGGCTCTTCATGAAGTAGTAAGGATGCAAGTTTGTCAGGATTACTATTTAAGCCAAAAACTATGTTCAAGTTAAAAGGAACTCCGTCTCGTTGGTGCTTGCAGGCATCTTGATTCTTGTGCAACTTTATTCTCATGCTTGCATGCGTATTACTGTTGTTCTGTTTCCCTTCCTTCGCCTGATTGCATAATAATCTCTTTGTTGGTTGTTTCGCCTTTCGTAAGTTAAATGCTACTTTTAGCTCAAGAGTGCCGGTGAAAAAAATGGCCATCTGAATTTCATGTTGAATCTGAACCTGCTGAGTAATTATATTGAGAATTTTAAAAGGGTTACTTTTTTATTTCTTGATGACAATAGTTACGGGTTGGCGAGAGGGAGGAGTAGTGTTGTTTGAGTCCTTTGCTATGTGTATCATCGCACTGCAAATATCAAAAGACGGGTCAACCATGTTTAGATAAATCTTGTAACTTCTAATTTTTGATTGATGGCAAACCTCTGGATACTTTTTGAAGAAGGATGGATCACCATTTCTTTGCTTGGAAATGACTATAAGTATTTCATGGTTTGAGTTCGTATTTAATTGGTACTACATGGTTGGGATTAGGAAGAAGAAGGCACTCTTCGAATTAATAGAAATTATCTAACTTTTGTAGAGGGCAACATTTGCACATTGTCAACTGAGAAGCGTTTCTTTATGACATAAATTTTGGAGAACCCAACAATGAATCAATCTCAATTCTCCTAGGCAAGTGACAAACAACTTCAATCGATGTAATATAGTGAGTTCTAGATGATTACCAATTTCATTGACTGGTTCACTTGATGAATCGGATGATCCATCATTACATTCCATTTTTTATCTGACACAATCAAATAATTTTGTCACATACTTGAAAAGATATTTGTATATACTGCCAGTGCACATTTTGAGACCTATGAAACAATGGATCCAACCCGAGCAGCCAGAGACCTATGAAGGATAATGTCGACCACCTTTCAATCTGGGGTGCAATCTATGAAATTCATAAACATGAGGTAAATAGTCTCTTCAACATCATGCAAGGGAAAAAATTAGTGTCCTAGACAGTAATCTAAGTTACAACAACTTGAGGAAATTCCACATCCAATTCCATGATACTCTTAAACAACGTGAAAAATGGAATCGATAAACTTATCACTTGCCTCTTTTCGATTAGTTCATATGTTACCAAGAGGCGTTGATTTAGGTATAATAATATGGGGAACCAAGAGAATTCTCCTTCTTATAGTTGAGCTAAGTTTTATCTAGAGGAACCAATAGCATGTAGCATGAAACTTGAAAGCCTAATATGTCACGTTCAAATATACTAAAAAAGTGGTTTTGAATTGTTTGTTGTGTGAAGTCAATAAATCCCATAGGGGTTCAGGAGGAGGATCATGTGGTTCCAAGAAAATATTCCCTCTGCTACAACATAGGTTATATGTTGGATCGTAAGTATAGCTCTCTCCGTGCACACACTCTGTGGGAACCATACGCACACGATTGCCTTAAAAAGGATGAAGGTTGTGGCCAATGTTTTTGAAGAAATGCACTGCATGAAATAATCAAATGGAAGGAATTTGTATGGTATGTAATATGCACGAAAACAAATAGAAGGTGCATATGCTCATCAGGTGTAAATAATTAAATTCGGAGATAAGTGCTTGTGTACCAATGCGAGCAACACGAATGTAGGAAGCAATGAATCCAATATGAGCAGCAAAATACTTATGAAGCAAAAGTTTAAGACCCTTACGATCCCGAGTGTAATTTGAGAAATTCAAATGCATAAACCTAATGATAGGAAAAATTAGGGGCAACTAGAAAAAAAATGAAGTGTGCAGGTACCAGGGAATGGCCGACTCAAAGATTAGGATATGAGTAGGAGTGTGTGGTGAAGATGATAGTACAGTGGAGCTTATAAACCCAGTTTACCCACAATTGTAGGATAATGGAGGGTGAGATGATGTGGGGCAATGAATGTTGTGTTGCGTCAGCTGTTTCATGTGCATTTGTGGCCTGCAGAGTATCTATCAGGGAGGTGGAACCGTCAAAGTGATTGTGGGAGCAATAAAATCAACAACAAGAAGATGAATGGTTGCGCCGAAATTAATGCATATCTATGCAACGACTGAAGGGTAGCGGTGAAGAGTGTCCTCTGTCGAGCCACGGAAGTGCTACCAGCGATGACTGCCCGTGGGGTCGTCGGCTGTAGCGGCGACAACTGAACAGGGAAGCTTGGGTCATGGTGGTTAGCTGGGAGGGCTTCGTGCATGGTGGCTGAATGGTTCGTGGCGGCAACTAACCGGGGAACTAGCCGAGGGACGGTACCTTATCGAGCGCTCGCATCGGAAGGGCTTCTGGTGGTGGCTGGCCAAGCGGTGGGGAAAACTTGAGTTCTTCGGGGGGTTTTTATTGGGGGGGGGGAGGACTTGAGTTGGTCGAGCAATGCGGGAGGCCTGAATTTTTTATATGGAGAAGACTTATGTCGATGGAGATGGGATACCATTTTCCCCGTGGGCTTCCAATTTCCCGAGGGAATGTACAACCCAAGCAGCTTCGTGCATCCCATCCGAAGAAATCGAGTCGGGAGGCAGTTATGCATCGATAAATAAAAGCGTCTAACAGTACCAAGAATGGAAGGTAGACACACCAGAGCGCGAGAAAATAAGTTAGTGTGGGCTCCTATTTAGATATAGTGGATTCTAATCTTGACCTGGCTACGATGCCGAGACAATAGAAGAAACAATGTGCACTAGATGGAGTGAATCGAAAGTTTGATTAGTCGAGTGATAGAAAGGATAAAAGCACTACTGTAAGTTCACATTTTTTTATCACCTTAGTAAAGGTAAAGTGGAAGAAATTTTTTTATCGCATTATTGTCATGGGAGGTAGATTGTATTTCGACAAGTATGCCCGAACTTAATGCAATGTGTTTTAGTTTGTACTTAATATAATAACATCTATGTGTAGTATAGGTATCAGAAAGCATATATATATGATTCATGGGATGTAGGTAATTTTTCATGGGATTACGTTGTAAACATATATATGATTCAAGAGCTTATATTTATATCCATGGTTAATATTATGAGGTATCACGTGTATGAGAGATGGTACTAGTGAAACTATGAAATCCAATCATATCTCGCACGTAAGAAACAACTTTAATATTAACGCACTTGTATTTCCCGCCCTTTTACTATTTTGAAAGTACAAATATACTTTTATTACCATTATCTTGTAATTACTTTTGAAACTTCACAACTAGTGTAACTAACAACTACAATAAGTGTATTGTGGACATAAGAAGCCATCTAATATTTATTCCAGGGGCGTTTGATGGAGAAAAACCTGCCGCCCTTTATCTCTCACAGATTGAGAACCTTATCTCACCCACTTGCGAGGAAAAACTGTTGTTGTCTACAAACCTTGAGCTTCGGGGCCAACAACACCAACAAGATAAAGAAGGGAATTTAATAGGTAACAAGCATTACACCATATTAACTTTAGCTGGTTACATTTAATTGTAGTTTTAACAAAGATAAAAAAGGTTAGAAAATATGTGTCTTCCTGTGTTAACATTGACATAAAATGCATCTATCATCCAGAAAAAGTTGCAAATATAAATATAATCTACACATAAATAATCGGTTAATATTATTTGTACTATGAATAGTCCATAAAGATACCATCCACTACATAATGTGTCCTTTTTGTCTTGATTTGTAGTTTGAATTCAGATTTCAAATTTCTTGTCATGGTACACCATAAGGTGTCTATATTGACTTCAAAACAATGTTGACCTTTAAATCCCAATATTATCATATTGCACTTCTCCACCTAAAAGGTGCTTACCTGTTCCATGTTAATTGAAGTTTTAGGTTTGTTCTACAAACTTGTTTAAGATGGCCAAGTTTATAGAAGAATAAATTGAGATCCACATTGGAAATATATTATATGAATAATTTAATGAAACCATTTCAGTGGTCTAGATGTTGGTATATTTTTCTTTAGACTTGGTCAAACATAAACAAGTTTGACTTAGGATAAAGGTAGAACTTCGATTGATTGCCCAAACGTCCTTCTAATATACTTTTCCTTCAATATATTCGATCCACATTTTTTTACGACTTATCAACAACTTTGCATTGTCATATGTTTCAAGGGAGATATTTTCCCCTCTTAGCAAAATCAAGGCTTTTGTAGGTGCTCCAAGTTCTCCTACTCTTTATTTCACACTCTCCAAAAGCATGGTAGAAAAAATTCACATATTTTCTCTTGAACAGCTATCCTTTTCATGTGGGAACATGTTTTCACTTTTCCACGAGAGGGGAAGCATTAGGTATGCTAACTTTATGTTGCTTTGTGAACTACTAATTTTCTACCGGCATATTTTTTTGAGAGAGATATTTTCCCCTATGAGAAAAATGGATAGGTGCTCCAGAATCTTCTCCTCTTCAACGAGCCTTTTTCAGTCTCTAAAAGCACGGTAGACATTTGACGTAGTTCCCCTTATCAAATATCGTTTTCACAGGGGAACATGATTTTACTTTTCTTTTCTTTGAGAGGGAAGCATTAGGTATGTTCACTTTATACTGCGTGTAACTTATAATAAGAACTTGCTTGCCGATTGCATGGACACACTGTAAAATAAATAAATAAAATGGATAAGCACGGATGTGTACTTCACGGTGGAAAGCTAGGCGCCGTCAACAAAAGGAAAAACGAATGGTGGAAAGCTATGGAAGTATGATGACCCAAGCATATGTGGAAAGATTCGCTCTCTCGAATCTAGAAAGAGACATCTGCATACTGAAAATGATGTTTTCTTGGATTCTTAGTGGCAACGGTTGGAGGCACTTTGCATGCACGAGAAAAATTAAATTAAGTTCAGTCATGCACGAATAATCACACTTAGCTTTTCCCCCAAAAAATAACAAAAAAAAAATGTTACTTTTAGTAGTATACGTGATGAAGCAAAGTTTCATATTTTGACTCGTATGAGTGCTTCAATTCACACAAGTTGACAAACTGGAATTCTTGAGGTCACAGTTGCATTAGTATTCAACCAGTAGGTAAACTGTTGAGCAAGAAGTTCTTCTCAACCAGCAAGCCTTTCAGGAAACACACGAAATGAAGTGAAAAACAAGTGCGACCTACTCCGACAGAGAGTACACTGGGAGTCCAACAAAATCGATAAATCTCCTAAGATCTACTTCCTCCATCCAGCGTTTTCGACACTATACCTCCGTCCCATAATATAAAAGCGTTTTCGACACTAGAAAACGCTTTTATATTATGGGACGGAAGGAGTAGATACGATGACACATGTCATGGAGAGCCGATAAAAATCCCCAAATGCGTAGATTAACTCCATCCGCAGATATACAACCGTCAGATTCACATGTGGAGGAGAGACATGTATCGATCCGAGGAGAGAATCTGAAACTTTTTGCCTCTGCAAGCCATGGGGTTGGTGAGATTTACAGGTCAGATGCAGGGATGCAAATAGTCCCTAGGATCTCGATGCGACGACGCATGCCCAAAATCAAAATGCGTCGATCAATTCTATGCAAGACCGACCTGTATACATGTAACTGTCAGATTTACACGTGGACGGGATATGTTTCCTGGGAGAGAATCTGTGGTCGGTACTACACGAAGCTCTTTCTCTCTGCAAGTCATGAGGTTGGTGAGAGCAAACAGACGCGGCCAGAGGAAAAGATTGGCACCGAGAGTTTCTGCAGGCAGAACTATTCTTCCCCGAAAAGAGACCTTGTAGTAAGCAGAATTCATAGATGCCACGTTAAGATCAAAAGCCTCTTTTTTGGCTACCTAGGTTCGCCAGGAATATAATCTTTAATCCTAGCTAGCTACTACTGAATTTGCAGGATTCTAGAATTAGCCAGCAGCAAGAACCTGATTTTGTTCTCTCTCTCGGCCGAATAATCTGGGGGCCTACATGTGTGCCATGGAATTTATGGATCCGGTGCTGTTTTGTTGAGAAACTTTTAAGTGCCTGACCTGCATCGAACTTATGGTTGAGTATCTTGGTCTGGGATTATTGTCCTTAACCTCCTTGTGTTGGCCAACCAACCATTCTGCAGTTTCCAAGAGCATGGCCATCAATTCGCATGGTTGAGACGGGTGAATCACTTCTACCGGAAGTTAACTTTGACAGTGACGGGTTCCAACCTCTGCTCTCAATGGTACAGGCAAAGCTTTTCCAACTTTTCAAGGGGCCATGGTTAAAATGGCCTAGTTTGGCTGGTAGCTACATGAACTTAGCTTATGGCCACAACCGTGCATTGATGCTTAGTACGGCAATTTACATGTATTTAACTTGAATGCTTCCGGTATAGATACATTTTTTTGGTACTCGTTCAACCTTTCCCTGAGAAACGCTTGTAAGTTTATTCACACCTACAACTAGTACAGATACACTGCTTTGGATTCAGGAATCAAGAAATTGTGTAGTAACTCATAGAACTAAGAGCATGGTTAATAGTACAGCCAGCTGCTGGCTATATGATGTTGGCACGTCATCTATAGCCAAGCTTATAGCCGGCAAGTACAATAGGTAGATGTAAATAAGTACTACTTTATTGATACAAGGCCCACCATCCTCTCTCACAAAGTGTCTAGGAGCGCGTGTCACAGCTGGCTGTTAGTTTGTAGCCCGCTTCTTCTCTCTCTCCTCTTCTCTCTCTTCCAACTCATCACAAATATATTATTTTAAGTCTTACAGCTCGCCTACGTCATCCTATTGTACTTGCTCTAAGAGCATCTACAGTCCTTGGAAATCCGGTAACTCAAACGCCCGCGGACGTGCCCAGGCGCGTCCGCGGACAGTGACCGGTCACGCCTTAAAAAATGACTACTGCATCGGACATCTCATGTTAGATTCCTCAATTCCATACAAAAACATGCAACATATTAAACCTACGCACCACGTACGAGCTATCTACTCTTCGTCGGAGATTTCAACGATCTTCGTGCCCTCTGGCGGATAGATGTGCGGCAGCCCGCGCTCCGCCCCCTCCGGCGTCGGCACTGCGGCTTCCTCCACCGCTATCTCCGCCTCCAGCTCGTCGAAGAGGGCGTCGGCCTCCGTCTGCCTCTGCCGGATGAGCCGGCGGTTGGCCTCCACCTCGACCTCATCCCGGATCAAATCCAGGATGGCCTGCTGCTCCGCCATCTCGTCGGATTGGCCGACGGCGAACTCCTCCTCCACCTCCGCCATGTTGAACCTCGTAGCGTCAGCGGCCTCCGGCCCGTCCTCCTCCATGGCCTCCGACACCTTCGCCTTCGGCTGCTGCTGCTCCTCCTCCTCCTTCGTTTCCGGCGAGTCCGAAGAAAGACCCCTAGCGATGCGGGCGGCGCGGCGAGCCTGTATCTCTGCCTCGATCTGGTTTCGGCGCTCCGGCGTGAGCTGAGCATAGGTGGTGATCCTCTGGCGGATCATAGTGAGGCTGGAGAGCGGGGGAAAGGAGGAGGATGGGCTCGGGTGGCGGTGGAGGGAGGGAACAGGCGGATGGGCTAGGGCTGGGGGACGCCGGCCGGCTTAAATAGCCGGCTATGGCCTCGGGCGGCGAGCCGGAGCGGCGCCACGTGGTGTTCACACCGCGACGACGGTCGAGGCGCCCGTCGGACCTTTGGGTTTCCGGGCGAGTCTGCGTGGGGCCACGCCGTTAGGCCGGCGTGGCGGGCGTGCCCGGGCTCCCCCATATCCGCCTCATATTTGGGCTGGATATGGGGGGTGCTGGTCAGCCCGGGCGTTTGAGGCCGGTTTGAGAGGCCTGTCTGGGTCGATTTTTCGTGACCGTGCAGTGACCGATCGGCCTGCCCGGACGTTTGAGACAGGTATGAGGGGTCCGGTTGTAGATGCTCTAAGAATTGTAAAGAAATCTTTTGGAGACATCATCTCTATGGTATCTATGCATGCAAATGACATGATAAATAAAGTACATCGACTCACAAAAATATTATTATTATTCAAAACGGAGGCATAAGATTTGCGTCATTCATTAATTGAGAAAGGAGTTAGGGCATATCCAACACCGACCCTCAAACCGCTCGCATACGTTCGGACAACGCTGTCCGGACCCCGAAAGTCATCCAACATGGGACTGTATCGGTCCGCCGAATGGTCCGTATCACGTTCCCCCCACCCCTCGGAACCAAACGTGGGGGGGGGGAGGGCTTTGCGAAAGTCCGGACACGAGTCACCTCGGTCTCTTACACCCATGACCCACACAAAAGGAAGATGAAGCCCACACTTTTGTAGCATCCCGCACAATTTTCACGTCAAAATCCCCCACTCTTTTCTTTCTTCCTGCCACTCTCCAACCAATTCCCACACGTTTCTCGCACTTTCTTCTTTGCTCCCACCGTTGAGGCATGGATCTAGACGAGGAAATGTCGAAGATGAAGGTGGTGGTGGAGGTGCAGGAGGATCCCAGCATCAGCCTTGCCGAGAAAATCAACTTGGCGACGCGACAAAATCGCCACGTCAAAGCGAAGGCCGGAAAGTTGGAGAAGGTCAAGAAGCGGATGGCCGGCGGTGGGCGTGTTGATGGCGTACGTGGCGGTGGGCATGCTAGTTGTGGACGTGTTGGAGGTCGCGGCCTAGGTCGCGGAGCCCCGATGGTGACGCCCACCGTCCAGACGTCGCCATGGACAGAGAATTACAAGGCTCCGTGCTACTATGCCGCCAAGCAGCTCGGTAGGTAGTTCACGACCACCGCCGCCGGTCAAGTGCCTTACATCGTCGATGTAAATACGGAGCCGCTGCTCTTCTTGGAGTCTTCTTCACCACAACTCGTCCGGACGTGGACGGCGAGCGGGGAGCACATTTTTTTGAGGGTTGCCAAAGCACTTTATTGATCTATAGTAGCATTTGAGTGGTATACATGCTGGGTCATGGGGGGATAAAAGCCACAGGTGGCGACCCTGATCAAGCAAAAGAGAATGTTTGGCAAGATTATGCACGTCAATATTTGATGTTCTACTCTCAAAATAAAAATACAACTATCAAAAAAGGAACTCCTACGGGTAATTTCTCTGATCACAGGTAGGTAAGATCCACCGGTCTCTTCGTGAATGTCATCGACCACCTGTTTGCAATCAGAAGCCACTGTTATGTTCCGAATAGCGAGGTCCTTCGCTAATGCAAGTGCCTCCCAGCACGCGATGGCTTCCAACACTGTCGGGTCTATACATCCTGGGATCGCCAGTGATGAAGAACCAAGGTATGAGCCCTGTTCATTCATACATACCGCAGCTGCAGCACTGATAACCCACAAGTATAGGGGATTGCAACAGTTTTCGAGGGTAGAGTATTCAACCCAAATTTATAGATTCGACACAAGGGGAGCCAAAGAATACTTGAGAGTATTAGCAGTTGAGTTGTCAATTCAACCACACCTGGAGATTAAATATCCGCAGCAGAGTGATCAATAGCATAGTAATATGATAGTTTTAATAGCAGTAGCAATAGTAACAGTAGCGGTAACAGTAGTAGCAATAGTTTTGCAGTAGTTGGAACAGCAGCAACATCAGTAGTAACTTAGCAAGAACAATAAGTGGAAAGGTCGTAGGCACTGGATCGGTAACTCGTTGGATGATATTCATCATGTAACAGTCATAACCTAGGGCGATACAGAACTAGCTCCAGTTCATCAATGTAATGTAGGCATGTATTCCGTAAATAGTCATACGTGCTTATGGAAAAGAACTTGCATGACATCTTTTGTCCTACCCTCCCATGGCAGCGGGGTCCATAAGGAAACTAAGGGATATTAAGGCCTCCTTTTAATAGAGAACCGGAACAAAGCATTAACACATGGTGAATACATGAACTCCTCAAACTACGGTCATCACCGCAAAGTATCCCAAATATTGTCACTATGGGGTTGACGGATCATAACACGTAATAGGTGCATATGACTAGGCAAGATCGGATCAAGAACATGGATATAGAGATGATAACATAAACTGTTCAGATCTAAAATCATGGCACTCGGGCCCTAGTGACAAGCATTAGGCATAGCAAAGTCATAGCAACATCAATCTCAGAACATAATGGATACTAGGGATCAAACCCTAACAAAACTAACTCGATTACATGATGAATCTCATCCAACTCCTCACCGATCAGCAAGCCTACGAAGGAATTACTCACTCCCGGTGGGGAGCATCATGGAATTGGCGATGGAGAAAGGTTGATGATGACGAAGACCAAAGATTCCCCTCTACGGAGCCTCAAACGGGCTCCAGATCTGGCCTCCCGATGAAGAACAGGAGGTGGCGGCGGCTCCGTCTCGTGAAACGCGATAATTCTTTCTCTCCTATTTTTTTCTCCAAATTTAGGAATTTATAGTGGCGGAGATAGGGCAAGTGGGGCCACGAGGTGCCCAGCACCCACCAGGGCGCGCCCTGGTAGGTGCTGCGCACCCTGGGCCTCCTCTCCGGTGGTTTCTGGCTCCAGTATTTTTTATATTTTCCAAAATAAATCTCCAGAAAGTTTCGTTCCATTCTGAGAACTTTTATTTCTGCACAAAAAACAACACCATGGCAATTCTGCTGAAAACAGCATCAGTCCGGGTTAGTTCCATTCAAATCATGCAAATTAGAGTCCAAAAGAAGGGCAAAAGAGTGAGGAATAGTAGATACGTTGGAGACGTATCAACTCCCCCAAGCTTAAACCTTTGCTTGTCCTCAAGCAATTCAGTTGATAAACTGAAAGTGATAAAGAAAAACTTTTATGAACTCTTTTGTTCTTGTTTACATATATATGCTTAAGTAGCACCCAGGTTTTCAGCAGAGATTATGACTAACCATGTCAACAATAACTCTTCGGAATTATATTTACTCATATCAATAACATAAGCAACTAGCGAGCAATAATAATACATCTCAAGCGCCAACATTTTGTCAAAACAATCGTGATACAATATGACAATAGTGGTATCTCGCTAGCCCTTTCTGAGATCGCAAAACATAAATGCAGAGCACCTCCAAAGTTCAAGCAGCGACTAAACATTGTAATTCATGGTAGAAAAGATCCAGTCATGCTGCACCCAACATCAACTATACACAATGCATGAGGATGACAATAGTGCTCTCAGGTCTGGCGCTTATTTGAGAAGGTGATGACTCAACATAAAAGTAAATAGATAGTCCCTTCACAGAGGGAAGCATGGATTTGCAGCGGTGCCAGAGCTCAAAGTTTAAAATAGAGATAGATATAATTTTGGGAGGTACACCCTTCCTGTCAACGTCACGACCAAGAGTTATCAATATCTTACATGCTAAACAAATTAGCGGCGGTTCCCAAGCGGTAAAAGTAAAGGTTTACTCCCCCTCCACCAACAATCACACTCCATGGCGAGCCGCATCCACGGGTACCGTCCAAACCAACAACATTCCTAGGGGAGTTTTGTTTAATTATTTTTGTTTTCTGATCTCGGGACTGGGAATCCCTATTACCGCCCCTCTCGTGTAAGGACGAGTGAATAAACACTCGTAATGAGAATAACCCGCATAGCATGGAAGATACTGACCGCCCCCTGTCGCTCCATGAGCGGTCCAGGCACACAAAACAGATGTTTATTTGAAATTTAAGAGGTGGCACATGCAAATTTACTTTGGAACGACAGGGTAATACCACATATAGGTAGATATAGTGGACTCATCTGGCATAACTTGGTTTAAGGGTTTTGATGCACAAGCAGTATTCCCGCTTAGTACAGGCGAAGGCTAGCAGTTAGATTGAGAAGCGACCAGCTAGAGAGCGAAGACGGCCATGAACATGCATTACATATAATCAACATTGAATACTAGCATGAGTAGGATATGGACACCATGAACATAAATATCATGAAGGCTATGTTGGTTTTGATTCAACTACATGCGTGAACATGTGCCAAGTCAAGCCACTTGAAATATTCAGAGGAGGATTCCATATCATTATACCGCATCACAACCATTTTAATGCATGTTGACACCCAAGATAAATCATTATCCACTCCTAGCTACTTAAGCATGGCATGAACAACTATAATCTCTAATGGTCGTTGCAAACATGTTTGATCATAATGAACTGAATCAAGGGATACTAGGTTAAACATATTTACAAAAACAAAAACAAGTTGAGTTCATACCCGCTTTTATCTGTCACAGTCAATTCATCAAATGTCGTCATTATTGCCTTTCACTTGCATGACCGAATGATAAGAGAGTAGTAATAGTGCAAGAATGTCGTGGACTAAGCTGGAATCTGCAAACATTTTATTCAAGAGGAGAAGACAAGATAATATGGGTTCTTTGTTAGGTGGACGATAATGCAGATGAGAACCACTCAACAATTTCATCGTGGTCTTCTCCTCGGTACGACTCAAGTAAAAAGAAAAGAATTTCAGAGAAACACACTGAAATATTTTTGGAGTTTTGGTTTTTTCTTGAAGGAAGCAAATCAAAGAAGAAAAACTAAAACGAGAAAAATTATTTACACGGGATAGCTCCCAACAAACAAAAGAAGAAGCGAGAAATCTTTTTGGGTTTTCTTTTTAATGCAACCATTAAACTAAGCTAGAAAGAAAAACTAAAAAGAACTAGGAAATGTTTTTGGGTTTTCTCAAAGTTTTTCAAACACACAAGAAGAAAGCGGGAAAACAAATCTAGCATGGATATTACAATGAAAAAGTATGGACACTGACAACTGGAATGAAATATGCGAGCATGAATGTAATGTCGGTGGAAATACGTACTCCCCCAAGCTTAGGCTTTTGGCCTAGCTTGGTAATCACCATCCGTAGTAGCCGTCCGGTCCCAAGTCGTAGTGAGGCCGAGGCGGCACCTGAGCGTCCCACCCCTGGTGCTCCTCCTCAGCAGCTGCTAGGTTGTTCCGGTAAGCTGTAATGTCATCTGGCATAATCCTGTATCTGTTCCTGGCAATAGGATCAAACAAAGCAGGTGCAGGCAACGGAATAACATCACGTGTTTCCTTGCTAAATACTAAGTTATAGTGAATATCACGTGGAGAGTCAGTTACATCAAAAAAATGGTGAGCCTGCAGTGACTTATGATCGAGGTAAACTCGGGGTAACAGGTAATCATGTGGGCGAAAGGGGATTCTAAAGTGGTTCGCTAAGCGAGTAGCATAAATACCACCATGTATCTTTCCCTTCGTTTTATTGAGATGTAAGCGCCGGGCAATAATAGCCCCCATACTAAAGGTGTGATCATCATAAAGTGCACGACGTAAAATAGCGAGGTCAGGAGCACTGAGTGAGCTAACCTTCTCCCTAGCGGTTAAACACTTAGCGATGACTAAGGCGAAATAATGTACTGAGGGAAACTGTAAGCTAATAGCAGTAGCGCTCGACACGCCTCTGTCTTCACCCACGGTTAAAGCGAGGAGAAAATCCTCAAACTCAGATGGCCTAGGTTCCCTTAAGTCCCCATCAGAAGGAATCAAGCATATGTTACAGAAGTCGGTCAGCGACATTTTGTGAGTTTCAGCATAAAGATTAAACTCTACTTCAGGAGGATTGTTTCTCCCTAAATAATTAAAACTTTGCGCAAAGGAATTTGTAAGGATGTGATATTGGTCACACTTATCTGCGAGGAACTCGGTTAACCCAGCGTTTGCGACAAACTGAGCGAACTCTTGGTGGATCCGGGCCTCCTCCAGGAAAGCATCATGCGGCCATTCGCATGGCCGCACCTCAACCTTTCTTGGGATGTGAAGGTCATTGTCCGATGATTCCCCAATGAATCCCTTGGCATTTTTCTTGGAGGAAAACTTCCTAAAGATATTCATTTTTATTCCTATGAAAAATTCTGAAAATTTTTAGTCCACAAAAAATTTTGTCAACAAAACTTTGTAAGATTGTTAGCAACTACTCCCAAGCATGCATAGAGGCCATATTGAGCATTCAATCTACTTAGAACTCTAAGAATTCAACATGCAAGCTCATCTACAGCAGCACCAAGAGTAGCTAATTACTCTAAAAATAACCCACTAAAACAAAAACTAATTGGAGCAATGGAGGAGTCACATACCAAGTAGCAATCCCTCCAAACAGTTTCGGAAACGGAGCTTCGAGCAAAGAGATCGAAATCCGCGGGTTTGAGAGCAAGAACACGAAAATGGTGGCTGTGGTGATTTTTTTTGCTGGAGGTAGGTGACAATGTGGGCTAAAGAGATAAGTGAAGGAGACTACGTGGGGCCACCACCCACCAAGGCGTGCCTGGGGGGTGCTGGCGCGCCCTGGTTGGTGCTGCGCACCCTGTGCACTCCCCTCAGGTGTTATTTGCACCAAAAATTCATAAATATTCGGAAAAAATTCGTGTTAAATTTTCAGGGCATTCTGAGAATATTTATTTTTGGGTCATTTTTTATTGCACTGAGAAAACAGAAAACAGGATAAACATGGCATTTTATTTTTTTGACTAACTAAAACAAAAAATAAAAGGTGGGAACAGAGAGTTGTGCTTACTAGATTCATCGACTTCATACCTCTCAAAAATGATTCATTAATAAGGTTGATCAAGTCTTATTAACAACCACTTCCGATTAGCATGAAACCGAAGAACTTTCGTAAAACACTAAGTTACCTCAATGGGGATGTGCATATCCCCTACAATAAGTATATCATATTTGTTTTTGGCATTAGGTAGAGGTAATTGAAAACTTCCAATAGTGATGGTCGGAGATTCTTCAATAACATTTATACCATTCACTTGAAATTGTTTCTTCGGAAAGTGCACCGTGTGCTCATTACCATTAATATGAAAAGTGACCTTGCTTTTATTGCAATCAATAACAGCCCCTGCAGTATTTAAAAAGGGTCTACCAAGGATAATCGACATGTTGTCGTCCTCGGGCATCTCAATAATAACAAAGTCCATTAAGATAGTAACATTTGCAACAACAACGGGCACATCCTCACAAATACCAATAGGTATGGCTGTTGACTTGTCAGCCATTTGCAATGATATGTCAGTAGGTGTGAGTTTATTCAAATCAAGTCTTTTATATAAGGAGAAAGGCATAACACTAACACCGGCCCCCAAATCACACAAAGCAGTTTTAACATAGTTTCTTTTGATGGAGCAAGGTATAGTTGGTATTCCGGGATCTCCAAGTTTTTTAGGTACTCCATCCTTAAAAGAATAATTAGCAAGCATGGTGGAGATTTCAGCTTCATGTATTTTTCTTTTATTGGTGATGATGTCTTTCATAAACTTTGCATAAGGGGCCATCTTCAAAATATCAGTTGAGCGGGTACGCAAAAAGACTGGCCTAATCATTTCAGCAAAGCGTTCAAATTCTTCATCATCCTTTTTTTTAGATGGCTTAGATGGAGATGGCATGGGTTTCTGAACCCATGGCTCTCTTTCCTTACCATGTTTCCTAGCCACAAAGTCTTTCTTACCATACCGTTTATTTTTAGGTTGTGGGTTATCAAGATCAGGAGCAGGCTCTATTTCAACATAATTATCTGGTTCTACATCATTACTAGGTTGAGCATCATTGTGAACATCATCATTATCATTTTCATTATCACTAGGTTGATGTTCACTACCAGATTGAGTTTCAGCATCAGAAATAGAGACATCATTATTATCAGGAGGTTTTTGTGTCTCAGGTTCACTAGAGGTATGAAAAGTCCTATCATTTTTCTTTTTCTTTTTCTTCTTAGAAGGACTAGGTGCATCAGGATTAATTCTCTGAGAGTCTTGTTCAATTTTTTAGGATGACCCTCAGGATAGAGTGGTTCTTGGGTCATTCTACCTCCTCTGGTTACTACTCTAGCAGCAAAGTCATGCATATTATTATTCATTTCATCAAGCAATTCTTTTTGAGACTTAGCTACTTGTTCTAATTGGGTTTGAACCATAGAGGCATGCTTTCCTACACCTCTAACATCATTACTGATTCTAAATAGCAAGTCACTCAAGCGAGCAATCATATCACAATTGTATTTCAATTGTTTCAGAACATGAGCATTGAAATGATCTTGCTTCATAATATAGTTATCAAACTCATATAAGCATTGACTAGGAGGTTTATTGTGAGGGATGTCACTTTCATTAAACTTTAATAAAGAATTTACCTCTACCACCTGTGGAGGTGGTGGTGTGTCAAGGCCATGTATTTCTTCAATAGGTGGCAAATTCTTGACATCCTCAGCTTTAATACCTTTTTTCCTTCATAGATTTCTTTGCCTCTTGCATATCTTCGGGACTGAGAAATAAGATACCCCTCTTCTTCGGAGTGGGTTTAGGCGGTGGTTCAGGAAGAGTCCAATCATCATAATTTTTCAATACATTATTCAATAATTCCTCAGCTTGTTCCACAGTTCGTTTCCCTGAAAACACAACCAGCACAACTATCTAGGAAGTCCCTAGAAGTATCGGTTAGTCCATTATAAAAGATATCAAGTATTTCATTTTTTCTTGAGAGGATGATCAGGCAAAGCATTAAGCAACTGGAGAAGCCTCCCCCAAGCTTGTGGGAGACTCTCTTCTTCAATTTGCACAAAGTTAAATATTTCCTGTAAGGCAGCTTGTTTCTTATGAGCAGGAAAATATTTTTCAGAGAAGTAGTAAATCATATCCTGAGGACTACGCACACAACCAGGAGCAAGAGTATTGTACCAAGTCTTAGCATCACCCTTTAATGAGAACGGAAATAACTTAAGGATGTAATAGTAGCGAATCTTCTCATCATGAGCAAAGAGGGTGGCTATATCATTCAACTTAGTAAGGTATGCCACTACAGTTTCAGTTTCATAGCATGGAAAGGATCAAATTCAACCAAAGTAATTAACTCTGGGTCGACAGAGAACTCATAATCCTTATCGGTAACACAGATAGGTGAAGTAGCAAACTTAGGATCACATTTCTTTCTAGCATTCAAAGTTTTTTCCTTATACTTGCATAGCAGTTTCTTAAGATCATCTCTATCCTTGCAAGAAAGAATTTCCCTAGTTATCTCCTCGTCCATAACATAACCTTCAGGTATCTTAGGCATTTCAAACTTAGGAGAGCTAGGACTAATAGGAGTTTCATAATCATAATCAGTTTCATAAGCTTCATCAGTTTCAGCAATTTTATTTTATTTAGCTCTAGCAATTTGTTCATCAAGAAATTTTCCTAGCGGCACATTATCATCAAGCATGGTACTAGCATCATCATAAGCATCATTCATAGCAGAGGCAGCATCATCAATAACTTGCGACATATCAGGATTACTAGCATGTGGTGGTGTTGCAAGCTTACTCATAACAGAAGGCGAATCAAGTGCAGAACTAGATGGCAGTTCCTTACCTCCCCTCATAGTTGAGGGAAAAATCTTGGTTCTTGGATCCTTCAGATTCTTCATAGTGATAAATTGATATAAATCCCAAGTGACTCAACAAATATTGCTATGCTCCCCGGCAACGGCACCAAAAAAAGGTCTTGATAACCCACAAGTATAGGGCATTGCAACAGTTTTCGAGGGTAGAGTATTCAACCCAAATTTATAGATTCGACACAAGGGGAGCCAAAGAATACTTGAGAGTATTAGCAGTTGAGTTGTCAATTCAACCACACCTGGAGATTAAATATCTACAGCAGAGTGATCAGTAGCACAGTAATATGATAGTTTTAATAGCAGTAGCAATAGTAACAGTAGCGGTAACAATAGTAGCAATAGTTTTGCAGTAGTTGGAACAGCAGCAACATCAGTAGTAACTTAGCAAGAACAATAAGTGGAAAGGTCGTAGGCACTGGATCGGTAACTCGTTGGATGATATTCATCATGTAACAGTCATAACCTAGGGCGATACAGAACTAGCTCCAGTTCATCAATGTAATGTAGGCATGTATTCCGTAAATAGTCATACGTGCTTATGGAAAAGAACTTGCATGACATCTTTTGTCCTACCCTCCCGTGGCAGCGGGGTCCATAAGGAAACTAAGGGATATTAAGGCCTCTTTTTAATAGAGAACCGGAACAAAGCATTAACACATGGTGAATACATGAACTCCTCAAACTACGGTCATCACCGCGAAGTATCCCAAATATTGTCACTATGGGGTTGAAGGGATCATAACACGTAATAGGTGCATATGACTAGGCAAGATCGGATCAAGAACATGGATATAGAGATGATAACATAAACGGTTCAGATCTGAAATCATGGCACTCGGGCCCTAGTGACAAGCATTAGGCATAGCAAAGTCATAGCAACATCAATCTCAGAACATAATGGATACTAGGGATCAAGCCCTAACAAAACTAACTCGATTACATGATGAATCTCATCCAACTCCTCACCGATCAGCAAGCCTACGAAGGAATTACTCACTCCCGGTGGGGAGCATCATGGAATTGGCGACGGAGAAAGGTTGATGACGACGAAGACCGAAGATTCCCCTCTCCGGAGCCCCAAACGGGCTCCAGATCTGGCCTCCCGATGAAGAACAGGAGGTGGCGGCGGCTCCATCTCGTGAAATGCGATAATTCTTTCTCTCCTATTTTTTTTCTCCAAATTTAGGAATTTATAGTGGCGGAGATAGGGCAAGTGGGGCCACGAGGTGCCCAGCACCCACCAGGGCGCGCCGGGAGGGGGCTGGCGCGCCCTGGTAGGTGCTGCGCACCCCGGCCCCCCTCTCTGGTGGTTTCTGGCTCCAGTATTTTTTATATTTTCCAAAATAAATCTCCAGAAAGTTTCGTTCCATTCCGAGAACTTTTATTTCTGCACAAAAAACAACACCATGGCAATTCTGCTGAAAACAACGTCAGTCCGGGTTAGTTCCATTCAAATCATGCAAATTAGAGTCCAAAACAAGGGCAAAAGAGTGAGGAAAAGTAGATACGTTGGAGACGTATCAGGCACCTACACCCCGGTCCTGTGCAACCCCACCATCGACCATAATCTTCATGTGACCCGCTGGTGGTGGTTTCCAAGCCGAACTCCCCGTAGGGGCTCGTCTTGCATTAGCCGTCGGTCCCGCAGACCGGGTGAGCGTCTCAATATTTCCTAGCTCAGTGATGAACCTTTTGACAAAGAGATGCGTTGATAGGGGACTTTGGCAGATTTCTTCATGGATCAGTTTTCTCCTAGCGGTCCAGATTGCCCACAATGTCACTGCCATTTTCCACAAACTGAGCATGCGATAACGAAATCTGCATATGGAATAACCAATGCTTGGCACTAGGCTCAACTGCTTCGGCTATTGCTTCAGTAATTCGTTCGTCTGGCAGAGCCCACACACAACGCGCCATTGAGCATTCCAGCAGTGAGTGTCGCCACGAGTCATTATTTCCGCATAGTTGGTAATTGTCCACGAAGCTCATTTTTCTGTGTTTCCTCACATCCTCCGTTGGCAGAGAGACCCTTGCCAAACGCCACATGAAGGCTCTAATTTTGGAGGGGACATTGGCGTTCCACAATGAAACCCATCCCTTCTCTTCCGAGGAGTGATCAGAAACCGAGGATCTGTTGCCTAGCAAGTTTTCTCCTCTCATCTTTGTCTCTCACAACATTTTGTACGCAGATTTTACTGAGCGGGGAGCACATGGGTGCCCGCACGTTGTTCGCTGCTATGTCTAAAGCGGGGGAGAGGGCGCACAACGACGGGGAGAGGGAGATGTTCTACATTATCCACGATGGAGGCGGAGAAGGAGGTGGTTATGAGGACAAGCAAGTGGAAGACTCGGATCCCACCCGGTCCGGCAAATACACCCACACGTAGCAGGGCAACACCTAGACCGACACGCAATCCTACACCCAGACCGACATGGACACGAAACAACATGATTGGGCCGCCGAACAAGTGGAGGAGGAGGAGGTGGATGAGGAGAAGGACTTTAAGGATGATGATCCGGGTAATTTTGTCAGTGATCCGAAGAAGAAGTGTAAATGAGAAAGCTTCAACATGTGGGAGGATGAGTTATTTTCTGATGAATCATTGGCCACTAGTCTCGATCTGGTCCATGGCACGGAGCAAAAGGGCTCAACTTTTTGGGCCAACATTCACACATGGTTTCATGAATTTCGCGCCCTACTCTAACGCGGTCATCCACAGCCGTGAACCAAAGTCCCTCAACCATCGATGGTACACCATCCAAGAGGCCATCTCAAAGTATTGCGGCCACTTGGCGCATCTTATCGCACGGTGCCCTGGTGGTGCGCAAATCACCGAGAAAGTAAGTTCATTGACCGGATGCGCATACTTTTGTTGATTACTAGCCGGATATGCATAGTTTTGTTGATCACTAGCTCGATGTGCATAGTTTTGTTGATCACTAGCCGGATATGCATAGTTTTGTTGTCACTAGCCGGGTGTGCGTAGTTTTGTTGATCACTAGCGAGATGTGCATAGTTTTGTTGATCACTAGCCGGATATGCATAATTTTGTGGGCGGACTAGTCGGATATGCATAGTTTTGTTGACAATGTTCTATTTTGTAACTTTCTTGTGCGTGTACGGTGTTCAAGAAGTTGGAGAAGAAAAACTTCAACGTCGTGCATTGTTGGTTGAAGTTGAATGGGCAACCCAAGTGAAATGTATACATAGCCAAGACCGTCGCCCAAGCCACCGAGGAAGAACCCGGTGACCCAAACGATCCAACAAATGAACCACCCAAGAAGGTTAGAAGAAGGTTTTGAGGAAAGAAGTGTGAGGAGGAGAGGGCGAAGCAAGAAGGTGCGGTGGTGAAGATGACGGAGAGGTTCGAGGACATCTTGTCCAACAAGGAGGAGGCATACGTCAAGCGCTCAAACATCAAGGAGGGAAAAAGACGAAGAGGTTCAAACCATTGATGGTGGCAACCGAGAAGAAGCTAGCACTCGAAAAGAAGCTGGCCATGATCGAAGAGAAGAAGACCATGCTCCAACTTGACGCAATTCTGAAGCAAGTTTGAACTAACCAGAACAACCTAGGACATGAACTGGCCGCCAGAGCTAGACGAAATGAAGATACTCTGATGATTGCGGACGTGCCGGAGGAACTCCGTTCGCTGATGCTATCTGAATGTACCAAGTGATGTCTTCGGTAGTTTTAGGTAGTCTTCCTCAAAAAAGGTGAAGATCGCAGTCGATGCGAAGGACGTCAAGATGTTGTCCTTGAATTTGAAGTCTCTGGATGCTGACGCATGGATGATTGTGCAAGCCATCCGCTACAAGATGTTGCAGCGGCAGAAAGATGAGTTGGAGGGGACGAACAAGGAGGAGGAGGAGGAGGAGGAGGAGGCGGAGGCTACATACACGGTGGCGACGACACTTTGAGCGTGGAGGCTCGGATTGCCAGTCCAGCAGGGCAGAAAATCTCAATTTTTTGCACAGACCGCCAGACTGATATTCTTTTG
This sequence comes from Elymus sibiricus, assembly GCA_039707655.1. Taxonomy (NCBI): domain Eukaryota; kingdom Viridiplantae; phylum Streptophyta; class Magnoliopsida; order Poales; family Poaceae; genus Elymus; species Elymus sibiricus. The sequence goes on from CM077673.1 coordinate 342,861,127, forward strand.
TGACCGGACATGCAAAAACTTAAGCATACTTGCCTCATTTTTTGTTGTGATCGAACATGTGATCCGGCGCTGGTATGGATTGGACTTTATTTAAATTTAAAATTGCCCTTTATTATCGGACATACATATGGTAGCATTGGATGACCGACTCCCGTATTCGTGTCCACGTGTTGATTCCCTATGCATGAACGGATGCGGGAGGAAATTTGCTGGCCATAGTTGAAGATGCACTTAGAGTGTTTGTCCTAAAGACCAGTATTACAAAGTAATTACTCTCGCAACATGAGTTCACTCATGTAAGTGCGTGTACCTACCTGTCAAAGCTTCGTCAACTCTGTGCTAATGGCTCTCAAAAAAAAAAAAACTCTGTGCTAATGAATCAACTCAAGACGAATTAAAGCCATCAACTTGAAGATGAAGCGCCACTCCGATGGCGCCACATGCATAGACGTTTCACGTGAGGGAAAGGAAAAGATCATTGGCCAACTAACCATTCTACAGTTCAAAGAGCATGACCATTCAATTTGCCTGGTTGAGACGGATGAATCACTTGCACCTCAAGTTTTAGTGACAGATTCCAACCTTTGCTCTCAATGGTAATGATTCCCCAACTTTTGAATGGGCCTGGTTGGTTAAAATGAGCTAGTTTCGTTGTTCGGTACACGTACGTAGCTTATGGTCACGACCATTCCTTGATGCTTAATGCTGCAAGTTTCGCGTATTTAACTCAATGCTCCCAATATAGATGTAATTTAAAAACCCAACCTGTACACATGTTGTATATATGCATGCAAATGACACAACCAATAAAGTACATCATCTCACCAAAATATCATGGAAGCGTAATAGAAGCAATAGAATCATTTGGCCATCACATATGATTGTGTGAGTTCCCTCTCGCAGCCTTGAGAAAACAATCCTAGTCGTTACACAACTCAAATCCTCGTCTGAGGGGGGCAATTTTGACGCTAGGATGGGGGGAAGATCATGGGTCTTCACGCTCACGAGGAGCAAAGGTCTAGTGCTTTTAGGTTCATTGTCCTTGTGTTGTTCATCCGGGCTATGGCGGCGGCCGTGGAGTGAAAAAAGTGCATGTAGCTTCGTCCACGTCGCAGCGGCGCCGATTTTGGCGTCTCCGCGTGACACTCGAGGGCCAGTCTCCCAAATCTGGTCTATTGGTTCTGGGGGGGAGTCGTCAACCACGATGCTTCCACCTCAGTTCATGATGACGCCGGTTGTCTCACTAATAAGATCATGCAATGACATTTTCGGCATCAATGTGAGTTTGGTCTCTCGTCCAACATTCGTCTCCCTCAAGTCGACTACTCGTGCTTCAGATCAACGCCGCTGACTCGCTGGCGTCTTTTTTCAGTGATTCACTTGTCGCGGTTAGAATCCCTGACTCCGACGAAACAAAATAGGCGCAACAACGGATTTCTTTTGAGTCTGCTTGCAATTTTTGTTTTCTTCAAACATGTTATTTTAAGGCTCGTACTTGTATTTGTTATTAACTCTGTCGCAAATTGTTTTTCTTAGATTTATCTAGATACGGATGCATGTAACACAAAAACAGAAGGAGTATTTGGCTTCTAACCTGGCCTGTTTATAACAAATGCCGCCTCTTAAGCTCAGGTCCATTCATGTCGAGCCAATAACGCAGCTGCCATCGACGAGCTTCCGCGGTTTTCGCGTAGTTACGACGAGCTATCTTAGCTAGACACACACACGACCCAAATGTCTCGCATCTTTCCGTGACCCATGACGTTGTCTGATCGAAAAGGAAAAGAAGGAAAGGTGAGACGTTCTTGTCCGGGGTGTACGGTTGAATGGACCGGGCGTTTGTACGTAACCTCCCAGCCAAACAGCCGACTGTGTGCAGTACGCCTCCAATTCGACCGCACGTGAGAATCGCTCGAAACAAAGGCGTCGACCTATAGACACCGTGAGACGGACCGTAAAATCTGATCGATCTCATGCTGCAATGCAAGAACAACGCGCTGCAATCTTCGGCAATACGTACGTACATAAATCCGTCCAGTCCATCCATACGTACGTACGTACGTACAAGAGCACGGGCAGACACACGTACGTACTGACGCGTAGGCCCAAAATCCCACCGGCATCGTACGTGCCACGGTTGCCAGGAGTGATTGCCTTTCCTGGGAGTTTAACGGAACGATGAACACCGTGTGCGTGTGTGTGTGTCAGCGATCAGTCGTAGAAGCAGCGGAGACCCATGACGTGGCCCAAGGTTTGGCTCCGGTCACATCACCGCCTGGCTCGGCCGGGACCCGACGCGTACGTGCGTGCCGAGGGCTAGGCAACCTTGATGTCGACGGCCGCGCGCGCTGGGGAGCCGGAGCCGGAGCCGGAGCAGGAACAAGGAAAATTCACTCATTTTTGGATACGATATATTTTTTTTGCCATTTTTTTTGGTTAGCCTTGATCCACACGTTCGTGTAGGCCTAGGTTTTTGACTCGATTAACCAGCTAGCTGCACCGGAAGTCTAGCTAGTAGGCTAGTAGCTAGGGGTACGTACGACTCTGGTAAGTCGGAGTTGCCGAGTTGCCAACGCCAACGCCAGCAAGCACGAGCCGTACGTGCATGCATGGCAGCCATACACGTACCCTCGTACTCCTACTCCTACCACCGCCGGTGTACAGTAGTGCCAGCAGCGCGCCTACTTGTCCGGCCGGCCGGCTCGCCGGTGCGAATTCCGTGCATCCGCCGACCTGCGTAAAACAAGGCCGCCTTCACGTGTGGACACGAGGCATTTGTTTTTATCATGGCTGACGTGGACGTTTACGTGGTGTGGTGGCGTGCTCCGCTCTTGTTCCGGCCGGATTTTGTCAAGCAATTTCCCTCCCAAATACATGGAGTTTTCGCGGTAGTAGTAATAGTATAGTATTGATTGAGACCGATGCTTATGTGTGGGCCCGTGCGAATGACACACATGGGACAAGTTTTGCAGGTGAGCTGTTTCTCTAGAACTAGATTAATTATTGGACGGTATGTCTTTAGTGATATGTAAACCCATCTGAATTGTTGTCACGGGAGCACAACGTTTAGCTCCAATCCTGCTCAGGCCGCACTGCCAGAATAAGCCTAGGTCTCGGGAGGGAAACGGTTGGGTTGGGCCAAGGAAATGGGAGAGCTGTCACACTGACATAACAGGTTGGTGTTGCTTAATCCGGTAACGCTCGTCGAGTTTGTTGTCACGGGAGATCAACAGCTAGCTCAACTTCAGCTTAAGTTGCACTTCCGGAATAAGCTTAGTCTTTTCGCAAAGGAAAAAAAAGAGAGGAGTAACCTTAGTCTCGCGATGGAAACAATATTGTGCTGTCACGCTAGCAGCATGCAGATTGGTGTTGCTTAATTCGGTAGGCGGTAGCATGGTTTAAATCCAACTAACCCACACCCGTCAATTCAGTAAGTCATCACGCATCGCAGTCATAGGTACAGAGGATTCATGCATGGTCATGCGGTGCAGTGCTCGTCGATCATCATCGTCAAGTCGTGATCGATCGATCATATAATTAACCATGTCATGCTGTAGTAGTAATTACGGCGGATCACTGTCAGGAGAGCCAGTACAGCAAGAGACTAGCTACCACATAATCGAGTTATTCAGATAAGTAGGAGTAATAGTGCATGCATGGTCTCAATAACCACTCGCCACATAATGGAGTTATTCAGATAAGTAGGAGTAATAATGCATGCATGGTCTCAATAATTCAGATAAGCAGTTGTACTGACGCCAGCTGCCCACAACATCTGGTTTCGTGGCGCTGGGGCGTTGGCCCAACCTGAACGGTGGACAAACTCGTCGAAAATCATTCAAGATGGGTACGTGTAGCCGTGTAGCAGGTACGTACGTACGTGCCTCCCTGAACGGGCCACCCAATCATTCATAACGGAATCATGCATGTCAAGGTAGCCCAGAGCGTAGGGTGGTGTAGCCGTGGTCGAGGTAGCCGTGCGAAGAATGCCGTGGTCGATGTCGAGTCGGGGTAGCCGGTGTCGAGGGAGTCGCCGAGGAGCCACGGGCACAAGGAGGCGCCGAGTTAGTCATGGGCGCAGTGATGTCGAAGTAGTGGTGCGCCAGGAAGAAGACGAAGTTGAGACGCGTCGCGCCGGAATTGCCAAGTCCGGGGACACGTCGTGGACGAAGGCACGCATCGGGCATGCGTAGACGGACGAAGTCGATGTTGGCGATGCGTCGCTCCAGGCTTGCCAGACCTAGGAACACATCGGGGTCGAAGGCACGCGTCGGTGTTGCCAGCACCGGGCATGCGTAGACGGGGACCTACACACAACTTGTACGTCATGTCGAGGAGGCTAGCAGAGAAGGACTCGACGACGGTTGCGGCGCAAATCGGCGAGAAGCCGATGTCGCCCGCGGTGGTCGGAGTAGATGAAGTGGTCGAGGTAGACGACGGCGACGCTGGCGATGAGCTGGTGCTGGACGAAGAAGAAGGGGGTGGATTGGCGGCATGGCTCGGGTGAGCGAGCTGCAGCGGCGCCGAAGAAGAGCGGCGGCGGCGGCTGGTTAGGAGCGCGGCGGCGATGCTCGAAGTAGGCGACGAAGAACCCGACAGCGTGACGAAGACCAGCGCGGACGGTGGCGTTCCCGCGCCAAGGAAGGCGGTGCGGCGCATACCACGTGGAAGTCGACGCGCAAGGACGGCGGAGAGGACCGCGCGCCGCGGTGCTACGCCCCGAAGGGGCGACGAAGCGGCAGCGCGTGGGTCGGGGTGACGGCGGGAAGACCTCGGGGCGGCGGCGTGGATCGCGTGCCGCAGCGCTATGGCCCGAAGGGGCGATGCAGCAGCGGTGCGCAGATCGGTGCAGTCACGGGGACGGCCTCGGGCGGCGGAGGGGACCCGCGTGTCGCGACACTAGAACCCGAAGGGGCAGTGTAGCTGCGGCTCGCAGGTCGCGGGGACCGCGTGTCGCGGCACTACGGCCCGAAGGGGCGATGTAGCGGCAACGCACGAGTCGGTGCAGCCGCGAGGAGAACCACGGGGCGGCGGTGCTGTGGCCCGACGGGGCGACGCGGCAGCAGCCCGGTGCTCGATCGGTGGAGGGGCGCGCTTTACTCGTGACAGTCTTCACGGGACCTGCGGAGGCGCGCGCAACCGATGGGCCAGGTCGGTCGCACGGCGTAGATGAGGCAGATCGCGGCAGCCAGTGGGTGATCAATCCGACCGCGCGCGAGGTCGTGGACGTCGCTCGGTGGAGGCGGGGTGGCGGCCGGAGCCGACAGCCGGCCCGACGCTGCCAGCCCGAAGCAGGCGGCGCGATGCAGGCGGCCCGACAGCCGTCCCGAAGCGGCCGGCGTGAGGTAGCCGACAAGACCGACACAGCCGGCGCAAGGCAGCCGGCGAGGACGGAGCCGGGAGCCGGCCCGAGGCAGCCGGTGCGCGACCGGACGAGGCGACGGTGAAGATCGACGGGAAGGCCGGCGCGCGAACGACGGCTGTGATGGGCCGCCGCATGGCGCGAGGCCGTCGGGTCAGGGCGATGCAGGAGTCCCGATCGGAGCAGGGCGATGACGGCCGGCGTAGATCGACGGGCGTGCCGGCGCACGAACGGCGGCATTGAGGGGCCGCCAGGTTGCGCGAGGCCGCAGGGTCGGTGGAGAAGCCGGGTCGCGCCGATGTCGGAGTAGAGGCGCGGTGGTCGACGGCGGCGGCGGACGACGCAAACCGATCTAAGATCGAAAAATCAAAAAGAAAACACCGATCAAGGTGACCGGCGGAAGAGAGAAAACCCCGGATCAAGAGATCAGGGAAAAGGCTCGCTAGGGCAGCCGGTCAACACGACCGGCGGACGAACCCTAGGTACGGGCGGCGCGGCCCCCGGCGACGGTCATGGAGGCCGGCCGCCCCGGGGGCGGCGCGCGGTGCGGAAGCGGTGGGCGGCGGCTAGGTCTAGAAACTTGCGGCAGATACCATGTTGGAAGGGAGATAGAGATTTGGTGGAATCGTTGATGTATTGCTTGAGCGTCGTGGGCATATATATAGGAGTACATGATCATCTTGAAATACAAGTCAAAGCAGAAACAAATCCTAATCTATATCTATGTTTCCTAATAATCAATATACTCAACGGTACTAGCGACGACCGGCTCGGCGTCGAGAAAGCGACCGAGCGGTCCAGCGGACGGGCACGCGTCCTGGCGCCGTTGGAGGAGCCCCCCGCGGCCATGCGCCGGGCACAGTGTCGCGGACCGCGACGGCGACCGAGCCGGATACCCGGAGGGGAGGGGACCTTCCTACCTTTGGTAATGCCGCCGGGTCAGGGTGGACGCACGCAGCGTCGCGCACGCGTGGTCCGCGCGCCGTCTGGCGTCGCCGCTGATTTGCGGAGACTAGAATGCCTGCCATGCGACGTTTCTCGCCGACGCCGGGCCGGGACGAGACGGGGTGATGGCTGATGGGACGTACGCTTTCCGCCGGGCCGTCGTGGCTCGCGCCGGTGCCCCGACGGCGGGCTCGCGGCTCCCACGCGGCCGCGCCGTGTCATGTGTACTCGCTCCAACCGCGCGGCGGGATGACAGAGATCGGTTCCGTGGCACCTGGTATTTTTTTCGTGGCAGTGTTTTTTTCCCGAAGGTCCAGCGAATTGTCTTCCATGGAATATTTCTCCGTGGCCCATTGGGTTCACTGCTCGAGTACGGCCCAGAGTCCCACCCCGCCACGAGATATTTCCTTCTCGGCCCACCACGAAGCTCGTCATCTTTTTGCTAGCCGGTAACCAGCCATTCCCGCTAGCTCCCACCGCTGGCAATGGACGCCGTCCGCTCCCTCATCCTGGGCGGCGGCCTCACTGTCTCCACCGCCACCGGCGCCACATCCCAGGCCACATCTATCCCACACATCTCCCCTTCCTCTCCCCATTGGACAACTCGCCGCCGCTTCCTCCGCCTCGCCGCGGCCGCGTCGCCTCCCTCGCCGCTCCCCGCTTCCTCGACCCGCCCGCGTTGCTCCAGGTGGGTGGTGGTCATGGACGATCCCCCGGCGCCAGAGGGCGGCGGCGAGGTGTCCCGCGCGGAGGCCGTCGACTACTACGTCGCTACACTGGCCAGAGTGTTGGGAAGGTGACTACTAGTTTACCCTTCTGTATCCGGTGGTAGTAGCCTAGTAGGTAGATGATCTCTTGTTTCTACTGCAATCTCTGATACCCAAGAAAAACGTATGCAGTGAGCAGGAGGCACAAATGTGCATATATGACGCGTCGTGGGACAGGAGCTACGAATTCTGCTGCGAGATCGATGAGGAAGCGTCCAAGAAGCTTGCAAGTATGTTGTTCAATTGCTATGAGCTATTTTTTCAATGGAAGCTCGAATTCTAGGGTGATAGTTGCTTTCAGTTAATAGCATAGCAATCAATTCTGCTGGATTGTGATGATAATAGGGTAACGCGAGTGACAATGGTATAAGTTTGATGATGACTGGAATCGTGCTTACTGTTCCATTCTCTGAATAATTCAGATTTGTGTATGTTGTAGACATCAAACATGTGGTGGTAGTCTGGTAGTAGACTAGTACATGTGGTGGTAGTCTGGTTGTCAGACTCTGTCGGTTGTATGACTGATTCACCGGGAAAGTAGCAACTTTGAATAGCGAACGAGTAGTAAACATGAAAGCATCTTGCTGTAAAACTTGAATTATGTGGAACCTTGTGCTATCAATTTCAGCAATGAAATTGCAGGGGAACACCTTAAGTCGAAAAAAGTACTCATCATAAGCAAATCTTGAAGTAACATGCTTTGGACTTGTATATCTTATCTTCTTATGATCTTTCGAATTTGCAGAGATGCCTGGGGTATTAGCTGTTAGGATGGTTAAGGGTGATGTGTCAGAGAAGGATAACCTTAGCTCGAGCCTCTCACCAGCTAACCTTGCAAGCTTCAGTGATGCTGCTTGTAACCAGTCTTCTAGCGAGAAAAGTGAGTTTTGGCTTGTCCGAATGGAGAAGCCCGGGGTTGAAGTTGTGACAAAAGCACAAATGGTAGACCACTATACCCAGATCCTGATGAAAGTGGTGGGGAAGTATGTAGAGTCTCATTGGCAATCTCCCTATTACTTTGCCATCTATGTGCTCTGTGAATGCTAAGAAATTGTATATTTTCAACTTCCTAGGGAAAAAGATGCACAAGTTAGCATATATCATGTTTCATGGGAAGAGAATTATGGGTTCTGCTGTCATATTGACGAACAATGTGCAAAGGAGCTAGCTGGTGAGATCATGTCCTTTGTCCTCCTGGGTAGATAATTCTTTCAGTATTTTATTTATTGTCAATTCTGCCTAGAAATACCAACAATTTAGCTTTGTGCGCCAGATGTTCCTGGAGTCATATCTGTTTTACCAGATTCAAATTTTGGATCAGACAAAAAAGATTACAGAGGTTCGTATCACCCCTTCTGTTTCTGATGACCTCACATTCATTTATTTATGCTGGTACTTAAATTCTGTCACCATGTTATTGATTTGCGTGAATATTGTGGGTTCCATTGCCAAGCAGATAAGTTTGGACTCTGGAGTACATTTACAGAACTTGATTTTTCTTTCCATGCTTCTAAGCAAGCTTGGTGAAGTTCTCATATTTCTTTACAGAGGGAGTAGTCTTTTCTCTTTTGTGTCTTCTCTTTCAAAGGGAAGTTCAATCAATCAGTAAATTGTATGCCCAATTTTCTTTACTTGGAAATGCAAGTAGTGTAGACCAGACAATTCGACCCTATTTGAGATTTAGTGTTGATATTTAAACGTGCTAAGCACCACTTTTCATTCAATATAAAGCAAAGCTAGACTGGAACAAGTGAGTCTTGGACATGCGCTGAGATCACAAACTTCTGTTGCTCCCGTTTGTAACACAAATAACAGTTAAACATAACAAGTATATACAGTGATAGAAAATCAGTTATATTTTCATTTCGGTGTCACTAATTTGGTCTAGTATGACAGGACTTTCATTTTATACATCTGAGAAAACTCTGAGGGAAGCCTTTGAGCCATTTGGCGAGCTGGTTGAAGGTTTGTGATACTAGCAAGAAATGTTTGCGCCTAGCCATTACCCATTTTGTAGATACTGAATATCATGGAACTACTTTATTGCAGTCAAGATAATAATGGACAGGATATCAAAAAGATCAAAGGGGTATGCCTTCATAGAATACACCACAGAAGAAGCTGGTGGTGCAGCTCTGAAAGCAATGAACGGAGAGGTAGCTGACAAAATTCTGTTTTCTGATAGCCTTTACATGATATGATTTATCTATTAAGCTTACATCTATAATCCCGTGTGCAGATAATAAACGGCTGGATGATAGTTGTTGACGTTGCTAAAACGAAATCAAATGACCGTCAAGCTCCATTCGGCTCCTCCAGTTTTTGGCCACGTTTTCACTCTAGATGAAGCTTTCGTTTAGACAATTTGACAGCTAGGTATTAGAGATTAAGTGACTAGTAGCGGGTTTAATGCCACACTTTCTTGGTCCGACTTTATTTTCATGTGAAATGCTTTTGTGATAGTTGAGAGAGATGATAGTGACATCCCTTTAGTACGAGGTGCTCTCCATGAAGATATGTAGATACAGTTCAAGTGTAAAAGTACCTGATATTTACCACATCAATATGATAACTTCAGATACTGCATTGTCCATATGATCATGAGCAGACCTCTCATGTGATGTATTTCTATTAACAAATAAATGTAATCTTCCAAAAACACATGATACATTCAATATAAACAGCACTAACTTCCTGAATCAAACTTCAGGGAGATCAAATGTTTCAGGTCTGGATCCTGCCGCTATCAAATTAAGTTTCAAGTCTTCCAACATATGGTAAATTTCTTGCGACCAATTAACGAGACAGTGATGCCCATCAGAGAGACGATTCCGACGCTGGCCTGGTATTATATGGTGGAGGAGAAGGCGATAAGTTCACGCAGAGACCAAAAACGAGCACCTGGTGTAGGGCGTCGGAAGGCCTGTTGCTGTTAAATATGATGTGAACTTGGGATCAGGAGATGTAAACTTGGGATCAGGAGCTACGGGGGTGGTGATCAGAGATGACAAGGGGCGGTTTTTGGCGGCGAGTTCCCAGGTTATCCCTTTCGCTCTTGATGCCGCTTCAGCGGAAGCCCAGGCGGTCCTTGATGGCATACATCTAGCTAATCATGTCCCTCAACTTCAAGCCTGTTGCAACCTACTGATTGTGCTAGAGATCAATCTGTAAGCTAATAGCACTAGTTAGGCGCTGTGTTCACGTCAGATATTTCATCAGATGGAAGTCACAGAACCATCTATATATCTCAACAAAGCCACAACTCTATTATGGCGTGGGTTGAAATGGAGACGACCGGCAGCAAAATGCTGAAGCCGGTGTACTCGGCGCCGCACCCGCTCGCCGGCGAGATGGTCCCGCTGACACTCTTCGACCGCGCCGCCATGGACATCTTTGTCGCCCTCATCCTCGTGTACCCCGCGCCGACTCCGTCCAACGAGGCGCTCATGGAGGGCCTGCGCGGGGTTCTCGCGCCTTACCCTCACCTGGCCGGACGACTCGCCGTCGACCACTCAGGCAGGCGTTCCATCCACCTCAATAACGACGGCGTGCTTGTCATAGACGCCGAGGTCTCCGTCGATATGGCGAGCGTGGTCGCCGACGGCTGCTTTACCGCCACCACCGAGGGCCTGTATCCTGCACTGCCGCCACCGGAGGTAATTAGCTTCATCAATAGGGCAACGGCGTCGGGCACCGGCAACTAACAGCTGGCACATCTGGGACAAGCAGGAGAACGTCGGGGCGGCGCTGCTGCAGATCAAGCTGAACCGGTTCAAGTGCGGCGGCCTCGTGATCGGCATCATCCACCACCACCACGCGGCCGACGGCCACTCCTTCAGCAACTTCCTCACCACCTGGGCCAGCGCAGTTCGCCAAGGCAGCGAATTCGCCGCCCCGTCCCCTTTCCTCGACCGCGCGGCGACCGCCGTGCCTCGGAGCGTGCCGACACCGGCGTTCGACCACCGGTGCACCGAGTTCAGCGGAGAAGACGACGGCCGTCGCAGCTCCTACTCCCACCCCACGTGCAAGATCAAGAACCTCACGTTGCGCTTCACGGCCCAGTTCGTCACAGAGCTCAAGGCCCGCGTCGGCGCCCCATGCAGCACGTTCCTGCCTTCTCGCGCACGTGTGGAAGAAGATCACGACGGCGCGCCGCCTGAAGCCCGACGAGTTCACGCAAGTCAGGGTGGCCGTGGACTGCCGGGGCAGGGCCAACCCTGCCGTCCCGCCGGACTTCTTCGGGAACATGGTTCTGTGGGCATTCCCGAGGCTCCAAGTCCGGGACGTCCTGGGCTGGACCTACGGCGGCGTGGTAGGCGCCATCTGCGACGCCATTGGGCGCGTCGATGCTGCGTACATCCAGTCGTTCGTGGACTTCGGGAGCGTGGCGGACGCGAACTGGGACGAGCTCGTGGCGACGGCGCCAGCCGCCGGCGTGATGCTCTGTCCGGACCTGGAGGTGGACAGCAGCCTGGGTTTCAGGTTCCACCAGATTGACCTCGGCAATGGGCCGCCATCCGCGTTCCTCATGCCGGACTTGCCCGTCGAGGGGCTCATGACATTTGTGCCGTCGTGCTCAGCCAAGGGCGGCTTCGACGTCCACATGGCCGTCGCCGAGGATCACGTCGCGGCGCTTGTGCATATATGCTACTCCTTGGACGAAAGAGCTAAACCCAAGTTGTAAAATGCTTCATTAGTTTTGAAGGTCGCTTTGCACACTCACACTCTCCCAAAGTTTGTGATTATTCCATTTTTCTTTTCGGTTATACTACATATAACTTAACAACGCTGTGCATTGCCAAGCTAAATTTTATTTCGTCAATTTGTTCAGGTGTAATGGTACGGATATAGACGGTTCGACCATCCTATCATGAAATAAATGTGTTATTGGACCTGACAAGTCAAATACGAACTAGAGGGTTGTTCGGGGGAAAACAACTTGCTTCTCTATCCAAATTGGTATCCCGTATCCAGAGGCGGATCCAGGCCCCAGGCAGCCAGGGCCTTGGCCTGGGGCGTGGTGACGATTTTCTTCGTTGACTGTAGCAAAATGGTCACTGTAGCACACTGTATTACACTGTAGCCATACAGCCTGCCTGGGAGGTGATCTGATTCTAGCTCCGCTACTGCCCGTATCCATATCTAGGTAGCTGCAGCATCCAGTTATCCAAATCAGCAAGACAATTTTTTCTTGATGAAACTTCTTTAGTTGAACGCGAATTGGAGCTTGTTTCACTGAACTGAGAAAAATATATGAAAATATTGGATAATTACAAATGATATCGATATCTGACCAAACCAGTCAGAATCTGTTAGCAACAATTTCTGCATTCACATTGGTTTCAGGAATATCCCTATATGATTGTGAATATGGCCACAGAAATACGATTTCTGGGAAACTCGTATGGATCCGACCACATCCTTAAAACCCAACTGTTCATGTTAGGTTTTTTCTTCTTCCATATTGATGGTTGTACAGGTGCATATAGGTGCCGGTATCAAGCGATTTGATACCAAATTGCAGTCCTACACTGATGCTATGACTCAGCCAATAATCTCCTTCCAACGCACTGAGTACCACTTTAATGATGCTTGAATTTACCCACTATTATGTCATGTCCACCTATTTAGACAGGGAGAGGTACTGCTCTCTTCTCCTGTCCCCCATTGTTCCCACTTCCCACCCATCTTTGTGTTCCCTTCTCACAGTCCTCTACTCTTCCACGACTACCCAACCACCATTTATTCTTTGATTTGTGATATGTAACTACTTTGCTGAATTTACTGTTGAAAACCTTTATGCCCATTACGTAGAAGGAAATGTCAGTTAACTTGAAGGTCGACGTGTTTTAAGTAGTAGAGCTTTTACTGTTTTACATGCTGTTTTATTTGTACTTACGAAAGGAACACAATCATACCGTGACTCTTTCACTCTCGTGACTGAGGTGGCTAGGGCACTCAACACGTAGATACAGTTTAAGCGTAAAACTACCTGAAATGTACCAAATCAATATGATATATTCAGATGCCACATTGTCCATACGATCATGAACAGACCTCTCATGTGATGTATTTCTATCAACAAAAAAATGCAACCTTCCATGAAAGAAAAACGATAAATTAAATATAAACAGCAATAACTTACTGAATCAAACTTCAGGAAGATCAAATGTTTCAGGTTCGGAACCAGCTGATATCAAATTAAGTTTCAAGTCTTCCAACATATGATAAATATCTTCGCTTTCTGTGTGTAACTTGTCTGCAGTGACAAAGGAATGTACACTGCCATCAACCTCGATCCAGCTGAGCCCAGGCTTCTTCACCACCCTATGCTCCTCCATCCTGCTTCTTGTCCTCTTCAAGTCGTCCCATTGACCAGCGCGTGCATAGGCATTTGATAACAGAACGTACGAGCTGCCATGGCTTGGCTCTGTGTCTGCCAACTTCTGAGCAGCAACCTCTGCCATGTCGACATTGCCATGGGTTTGGCAAGCAGCTAGTAGTGAGCTCCATATCACAAAGCCCTGCTCTTCTGGTAGACTGCTAGCGAGGTTGAAGGCTTCTTCCAAGAACCCAGCACGACCAAGAAGATCCACCAAGCAGCCATAGTGCTGGATAGATGGCCTAATACCCATGCTGCGCATTAGGTTGAAGTACCTGAAACCTTCATCAACAAGACCACCATGGCTGGAGGCATTCAAGACGGCCACAAAGGTGACACCATTCGGCTTGACGCCCAATTGCCTCATCTCGGCAAACAATTTCAGTGCCATCTCTGGTTGACCATGTGCTGCGAAACCCCCGATGACAGAGGTCCAGTGCTCCACATTCTTGCTGGCGACGCTTGAGAAGCATTGGTATGCCGCACCCATGCACCCACACCTTGTGTACATGTTGATAAAGGCAACACCAAGAGCACCATCCAGTGAGAACTCCCGCCGAATTACATACCCGTGTGCGCTCCTCCCAAGTCCAAGCAGACCAAGACTGCGAACAGCCAATACAAAGCCAACCATCGTGGCCTCATCTGGCGTCAAACCATAAACCTCCGTCATCTCAACAAACAACTCCACTGCCTCTTGAGCCCACCCGTGCCTAACGAAACCAGCTATAACAGTATTCCAAGAAACCACATTCCGGTCCGGCATTTCCACAAACACCTCCCAGGCGGCATCCAAGTCGCCGGCTCTGATAAGCCCATCAAGAAGCACGTTCCAAGAAACCAACGTCCTCTCAGGCATTCCATCAAACACCTTCCGCGCGTCACCCAGGCGTCCGAGCCGCGCGTAGACACGGGCGAGGGAGGTGGAGGCGTAGACGCCGGAGATGGAACTAGGGAGCCCGGACTTGACGAGGAGGGCGTGGATCTGCTCGGCTTCGGCCGCGGCCGTCAGCAGCCGGGCGCAGGCCGCGAGGGCGGGAGCCAGGGCTGGGTTGTCGCCTAGGGCGCGCCCGGCGACGTGGTGCACGCGGAAGGCGCGGAGAGCGGCGTCTGCCGGGGGCGGCGCGGCGCGGCATCGGATGGTGGTAGCGCGTTTGAAAGGCGCGGGCTTCCGCGAGAGATGGGGTGTATCGGGGCGGAGTAGAGTGCAAACGAAGGGGCTCATGATGGACTTCTACCTACAGTGTACTACCATGGGCCTAAGGTGGTGGTGAGTCCGGTCCTTTTATTATTCTGCGTAGCTCTTACTAATGTTTTCTTTATTGCCTAAAAAAATATATTAATGGTTTTCTTTTGGATTTTTATTTTTGTGCCCCTGGTTGCTTAGTTGTGTTTCAGTTTTACCAAAACCGATTTTTTAGGGGTAAACACCAAGTTTATTCATCAAAGTCTACATGATGTGGGATACAATGTAGGTCATGAGGCTCGCCAAACCAGACGTGACAACCCGGACCTTGAAAGAGGAAAAACTTGGCTAAGCTATGTGCTTCACAATTGACATCACGACCTTAAAAAAAATTAAATTAAAACTAAAGCTTTGAGATTGATCTCAGTAATGACTGCATCATATCTACCACGAGCACCCTTGGTTATATCCGAGATAACTTGTTTGCAGTCCGATGCAATGATATTATGGAAATTTAGGTCTTCAGAAAGAGAAAAGGGCCTCTCGACATGCTAAAGCTTCCAATGTGGTTGCATCTAGAACTCCTTCGACGACAAGTGCCGAATTCCCTAAATAATTGCCCTCTCCATCCCTACACAATGATGCCGCCGAGCCTCCTCTGCCTGCTAGTACTCCCGCATCAACGTGGATTTTACAGAACCCCGCCGGTGGTCTCTTTGGTTTCAGTTGCACTGCATTCGGTATGGGAGCAACTCGAGAGGTGGTATGCTGTTTGTCTCTGATGATGTCGAGGTCATCGATGAATCTTGTTATGAAGTTGTGAGTCGACTGGGGGCTTTGGAAGATTGCCTCGTGGATGGCCTTGCAGCGCGCATGCCAGATTGATCATAGGGTAACCCCCAAGAGAACAAATTACGATGCGGGAGCATTTCCATCAGGGTGAACAACCACTATTTGGCATTGGGCTTCGTTGTCATCATGATTTTATGTGCTAAATATTCTTCTGACAGCGCCCAAACACTCCTGGAGGGAGTGACGCCAGGAGTCTTGGATGCTACATAGTCCGCATTGGTTAGAATTAGCCATGTGTCGGTGAGTCCTCACATCTCGGAAAGCCTTCATAGGAACATTCCGACCTTGGCAGGCACATCCGTTCTCCATAGCGATTTCCACGCTCCCTCTTCCGCGTTGGAGCTTGATGGACCCGCTGATCCTTCTAACCACACCTCCCTTCACTCTTTGTAGCTACAAGCATTTTATATGCAGACTTCATGGAAAAGGTTCCATGTTTTTCGTAATGCCAGGCCCAAAATGTTGGGGAACGTTGCATGGGAAACAAAATTTTTCCTACGCACACACAAGATCTATCCATGGTGATGAGCATCTACGAGAGGGAGAGTGGATCTACATACCCTTGTAGATCGCTAAGCGGGAAGCGTTAAGAAACGCGGTTGATGTAGTCGAACGTCTTCGCGATCCAAATCACCGAGCGTCCCGCGATCCCATCACGATCCATCTCACGATCCAATCTCGATCCGTCCCGCGATCCCATCACGATCCGTCCTGCGATCAAATCACGAATCGTCTCGCGATCCTGATCACGGTCCTTCCGATCTAGTGCCGAACGGACGGCACCTCCGCGTTCAGCACACGTACAGCTCGATGACGATCTCCGCCTTCTTGATCCAGCAAGAGGGAGCGGAGAGGTAGAAGAGTTCTCCAGCGGTGCGACGGCGTGTCGGCGATGGTGGTGGAACAATTCCAGCAGGGCTTCGCCTAAGCACCGCTGAAACTAGACTAGAGGAGAAACCGATCTAGATGAAGTAGAGGGAGCACGTGGCAATTAGGGTTAGCTCTTCCCTCTAAATCCTCTATTATATATAGGAGGGAGGGAGGGGAGGAGGCAGCCTCAAACCCTCAAGGTTTGGCCGAAATTGGAGGTGGAGGAGTCCTACTCCAATCCTATTAGGAGTAGGATTCCTCCTCTCCACTTGGAAACCCTTTACACCTTTCCTCCTTTGGATTTTTTCCACCCAAAGCCACATGGGCCTTAGTGGGGGGGGGGGGGTTAGGCCAGCCCACTAGGGGTTGGTTTGACTCCTCCCACATCCCATGAGGTCCTTTGGGTCGAGACACCCCTCCCGATGGTCCCCGGTACCCCTCCCAGCACTCCCGGTACACTACCGAAATACCCGAAACTTTTCCGGTGACCAAAACAGGACTTCCTATATATCAATCTTTACCTCCGGACCATTCCAGAGCTCCTCGTGACGTCCAGGATCTCATCCGGGACTCCGAACAACCTTCGGTCACCACCATACATAACTCTACTATACCGAAACGTCACCGAACCTTAAGTGTGCAGACCCTGCAGGTTCGAGAACTATGTAGACATGACCAAGACACCTCTACGGTCAATAACCAATAGCAGGACCTGGATGCCCATATTGGTTCCTACATATTCTACGAAGATCTTTATCGGTTGAACCTCTATGTCAAGGATTCAGTTAATCTCGTACGCTGTTCCCTTTGTTCTTCGGTATGTTACTTGCCCGAGATTCGATCGTCGGTATCTCTATACCTAGTTCAATCTCGTTACCGGCAAGTCTCTTTACTCGTTCTGTAATACAAGATCCCTTGGCTAACACTTAGTCACATTGCTTGCAAGGCTTATTGTGATGTTGTATTACCGAGTGGGCCCTGAGATACCTCTCCGTCACACGGAGTAACAAATCCCAGTCTTGATCCATGCCCACTCAATAGACACCCTCGGAGATACCTGTAGAGCATCTTTATAGTCACCCAGTTACGTTGTGACGTTTGATACACACAAGGTATTCCTCCGGTGTCAGTGAGTTGCATGATCTCATGGTCATAGGAACAGATACTTGACATGCAGAAAACTATAGCAATAAACTGACACGATCATATGCTATGTTTATAGTTTGGGTCTTGTCCATCACATCATTCTCCTAATGATGTGATCTCATTATCAAATGACATCTCATGTCTATGGCCAGGAAACCTTGACCATCTTTGATCAACGAACTAGTTAACTAGAGGCATACTAGGGACACAGTGTTGTCTATGTGCCCACACATGTATTTGAGTTTCCAATCAATACAATTATAGCATGGATAATAAACGATTATCACGAACAAGGAAATATAATAATAACCAATTTATTATTGCCTCTAGGGCATATTTTCAACAGTCTCCCACTTGCACTAGAGTCAATAATCTAGTTCACATCACCATGTGTTTTACATTGTTATGAATCTAACACCCAATGAGTTCTGGGGTTCGATCATGCTTTGCATGTGAGAGAGGTCTTTAGTCAACGGGTCTGCGACATTCAGATCCGTGTGTAGTTTGCAAATCTCTATGTCATACTGTAGACACTGCTACCACACTCCACTTGGAGCTATTCCAAATGACTGCTCCACTATACGTATCCGGATTGCTACTTAGAGTCATCCAGATTGGTGTTAAAGCTTGCATCGACGTAACCCTTTACGACGAACTCTTTATCACCTCCATAATCGAGAAATATTTCCTTAGTCCTCTAGTTACTAAGGATAATCTTGACCGCTGTCCAGTGGTCCACTCTTGGATCACTCTTGTACCCCTTGACAGACTCATGGCAAGGCACACACTTGTGCGGTACATAGCATGTCATACTATACAGAGCCTATGGATAAGGCATAGGGGACGACCTTCGTCCTTTCTCTTTCTTCTGCCGTGGTCGAGCTTTGAGTCTCACTCAACTCCACACCTTACAAATCAGGCAAGAACTCTTTCTTTGACTGATCCATTTTGAACTCTTTCAAAATCTTATCAAGGTATGTACTCATTGAAAGTTTTATCAGACGTCTTGATCTACCTCTATAGATCAAGATGCCCAATATTTAAGTAGCTTTATTCCAGGTTTTCCTTTGAAAAACTCCTTTTCAAACAACCCTTTATGCTTTCCAGAAATTCTACATCATTTCCGATCAACAATATGTCATCCACATATACTTATCAGAAATTCTATAGTGCTCCCACTCACTTTATTGTAAATACAAGTTTCTCATAAACTTTGTATAGACTCAAAAACTTTGATCACCTCATCAAAGCGTATATTCCAACTCCGAGATGCTTGCTCCAGTCCATAGAAGGATCGCTGGAGCTTGCATATATTTTAGCATCCTTAGAACTGACAAAACCTTCCGGTTGTATCACATACAACCTTTCCTCACGGATACCGTTAAGGAAATGATGTTTTGACACCCATCTGCCAGATTTCATAATTGAAAAATGCAGCATCTGCTAACATAATTCCAACAGACTTTAGCATCGCTACGGGTGAGAAAGTCTCATCGTAGTCAACTCCTTGAACTCATACAATTGACTACGGAAATGATGTTTTTCACAAGTTCAAGGAGTTGACTACGATGAGACTTTCTCACCCGTAGCGATGCTAAAGTCTGTTGGAATTATGTTAGCAGTTGCTGCATTTTTCGATTATGAAATCTAGCAGATGGATGTCAAAACAAAGTTTCCTTAACGGTTTGCGTGAGGAAAGGTTGTATGTGATACAACCAGAAGGTTTTGTCAGTCCTAAGGATGCTAAACTGTATGCAAGCTCCAGCGATCCTTCTATGGATTGGAGCAAGCATCTCGGAGTTGGAATATACGCTTTGATGAGGCGATCAAAGTTTTTGAGTCGATACAAAGTTTATGAGAAACTTGTATTTACTATAAAGTGAGTGGGAGCACTATAGAATTTCTGATAAGTATATGTGGATGACATATTGTTGATCGGAAATGATGTAGAAATTTCTGGAAAGCATAAAAGGTTGTTTGAAAGGTGTTTTTCAAAGGAAGACCTGGATAAAAAGCTACTTAAATATTGGGCATCAAGATCTATAGAGATAGATCAAGACGTCTGATAAAACTTTCAATGAGTACATACCTTGACAAGATTTTGAAAGAGTTCAAAATGGATCAGTCAAAGAAAGAGTTCTTGCCTGATTTGTAAGGTGTGGAGTTGAGTGAGACTCAAAGCTCGACCACGGCAGAAGAAAAAGAAAGGACGAAGGTCGTCCCCTATGCCTTATCCAAAGGCTCTGTATAGTATGCCATGCTGTGTACCGCACCTGTGTGTGCCTTGCCATGAGTCTGTCAAGGGGTACAAGAGTGATCCAGGAGTGGATCACTGGACAACGGTCAAGATTATCCTTAGTAACTAGAGGACTAAGGAAATATTTCTCGATTATGGAGGTGATAAAGAGTTCGTCGTAAAGGGTTACGTCGATGCAAGCTTTAACACCAATCCGGATGACTCTGAGTAGCAATCTGGATACGTATAGTGAAGCAGCCATTTGGAATAGCTCCAAGTGGAGTGTGGTAGCAGTGTCTATAGTATGACATAGAGATTTGCAAAGTACACACGGATCTGAATGTCGCAGACCCGTTGACTAAAGACCTCTCCCACATGCAAAGCATGATCGAACCCCAGAACTCATTGGGTGTTAGATTCATAACAATGTAAATCACATGGTGATGTGAACTAGATTATTGACTCTAGTGCAAGTGGGAGACTATTGGAAATATGCCCTAGAGGCAATAATAAATTGGTTATTATTATATTTCCTTGTTCGTGATAATCGTTTATTATCCATGCTATAATTGTATTGATTGGAAACTCAAATACATGTATGGGTACATAGACAACACTGTGTCCCTAGTATGCCTCTAGTTAACTAGTTCGTTGATCAAAGATGGTTAAGGTTTCCTGGCCATAGACATGAGATGTCATTTGATAACGGGATCACATCATTAGGAGAATGATGTGATGGACAAGACCCAAACTATAAACATAGCATATGATCGTGTCAGTTTATTGCTATAGTTTTCTGCATGTCAAGTATCTGTTCCTATGACCATGAGATCATGCAACTCACTGACACCGGAGGAATACCTTGTGTGTATCAAACGTCACAACGTAACTGGGTGACTATAAAGATGCTCTACAGGTATCTCCAAGGGTGTCTGTTGAGTGGGCATGGATCAAGACTGGGATTTGTTACTCCGTGTGACGGAGAGGTATCCCAGGGCCCACTCGGTAGTACAACATCACAACAAGCCTTGCAAGCAATGTGACTAATGAGTTAGTCACGGGATCTTGTATTATGGAACGAGTAAAGAGACTTGCCGGTAACGAGATTGAACTAGGTATAGAGATGCCGACGATCGAATCTCGGGCAAGTAACATACCGAAGAACAAGGGAACATCATACGGGATTAACTGAATCCTTGACATAGAGGTTCAACCGATAAAGATCTTCGTAGAATATGTAGGAACCAATATGGGCATCCAGGTCCCGCTATTGGTTATTGACCGTGGAGGTGTCTCGGTCATGTCTACATAGTTCTCGAACCCGCAGGGTCTGCACACTTAAGGTTCGGTGACGTTTCGGTATAGTAGAGTTATGTATGGTGGTGACTGAAGGTTGTTCGGAGTCCCGGATGAGATCCTGGACGTCACGAGGAGCTCCGGAATGGTCCAGAGGTAAAGATTGATATATAGGAAGTCCTGTTTTGGTCACCGGAAAAGTTTCGGGTACTTCGGTAGTGTACCGGGAGGGTACCGGAGGCCATCGGGAGGGGTGTCTCGACCCAAAGGACCTCATGGGCTGTGGGAGGAGTCAAACCAGCCCCTAGTGGGCTGGCCGAACCCCCCACTAAGGCCCATGCGGCTAGGAGTGGAAAAAACCCAAAGGAGGAAAGGTGGAAAGGGTTTCCAAGTGGAGAGGAGGAATCCTACTCCTAATAGGATTGGAGTAGGACTCCTCCACCTCCAATTTCGGCCAACCCTTGAGGGTTTGAGGCTGCCTCCTCCCCTCCCTCCCTCCTATATATACTAGAGGATTTAGAGGGGAGAGCTAACCCTAATTGCCACGTGCTCCCTCTACTTCATCTAGATCGGTTTCTCCTCTAGTCTAGTTTCAGCGGTGCTTAGGCGAAGCCCTGTCGGAATTGTTCCACCACCAACGCCGCCGCGCCGTCGCGCTGCCGGAGAACTCGTCCACCTCTTCGCTCCCTCTTGCTGGATCAAGAAGGCGGAGATCGTCATCGAGCTGTACGTGTGCTGAACGCGGAGGTGCCGTTCGTTCGGCGCTAGATCGGAAGGACCCTGATCAGGATCGCGAGACGGTTCGTGATTTGATCGCGGGACGGATCGTGATGGGATCGCAGGACGGATCGTGATTGGATCGCAAGACGGATCATGATTGGATTGTTGGACGCTCGGCGATTTGGATCGCGAAGACGTTCGACTACATCAACCGCGTTTCTTAACGCTTCCCGCTTAGCGATATACAAGGGTATGTAGATCCACTCTCCCTCTCGTAGATGCTCATCACCATGGATAGATCTTGCGTGTGCGTAGGAAATTTTTTGTTTCCCATGCAACATTCCGCAACAGGCTCATCAAGTTTAACCCGAGTGTTCCGCACGTGCAACACTGGCTTGCACCCGTTGTATGTGAACGTAGAGTCTATCACACCCGATCATCACGTGGTGTCTCAAAACGACGAACTTTCGCAACGGTGCACACTCGGGGAGAACACAATTTTATCTTGAAATTTTAGTGAGGGATCACCTTATAATGCTACCGTCGTCCTAAGCAAAATAAGATGCATAAAAGGATTAACATCACATGCAAATCATAAGTGACATGATATGGCCATGAACTTGTGCTTTTGATCTCCATCTTCAAAGCACCGGCATGATCTCCATCGTCACCGGCATAACACCATGATCTCCATCATCTTGATCTCCATCAATGTGTCGCCATGAGGTTGTCGCGCCGACTGTTGCTTCCACGACTATTGCTAACTCATAGCGATAAAGTAAAGCAAAAACGGCGAAAATAATTAAAGACAACCCTATGGCTCCTGCCGGTTGCCGTACTCATCGACATGCAAGTCGTGATATTCTATACAATACATGATCATCTCATACATCACATATATCTCATCATGTAATTGGCCATATCGCATCACAACATACCCTGCAAAAACAAGTCAGATGTCCTCTAATTGTTGTTGCAAGTTTTACGTGGCTGCTATGGGTATCTAGCAAGAACAATTCTTACCTACGAAAAAACCACAACGGTGATACAAAAATTGCTATTCAACCTTCTCAAGGACCGCCTTTGTCAAATCCAATCCGACTAAAGTGGGAGAAACAGACACCCGCCAGCCATCTTTATGCAACGAAGTTACATGTCAGTTGATGGAACCGGTCTCTCGTAAGCGTACGAGTAATGTTGGTCCGGGCCGCTTCATCCCACAATACCACCGAATCAAGAAAAGACCAAGGGAGGAAGCAATCTGAATATCAACGCCCACAAACTCCTTTGTGTTCTACTCGAGATCTCATCTACACATAGACCTAGCTCATGATGCCACTGTTGGGGAATGTTGCATGGGAAACAAAAATTTTGCTACGCACACGCAAGATCTATCCATGGTGATGAGCATCTACGAGAGGGAGAGTGGATCTACATACCCTTGTAGATCGCTAAGCGGGAAGCGTTAAGAAACGCGGTTGATGTAGTCGAACGTCTTCGCGATCCAAATCGCCGAGCGTCCCGCGATCCCATCACGATCCATCTCGCGATCCAATCTCGATCCGTCCAGCGATCCCATCACGATCCGTCCTGTGATCAAATCACGAATCGTCTCGCGATCCTGATCATGGTCCTTCCGATCTAGCGCCGAACGGACGGCACCTCCGCGTTCATCACACGTACAACTCGATGACGATCTCCGCCTTGTTGATCCAGCAAGAGGGAGCGGAGAGGTAGAAGAGTTCTCCAGCGGCGCGACGGCGTGGCGGCAATGGTGGTGGAACAATCCCAGAAGGGCTTCGCCTAAGCACCGCTGAAACTAGACTAGAGGAGAAACCGATCTAGATGAAGTAGAGGGAGCACGTGGCAATTAGGGTTAGCTCTTCCCTCTAAATCCTCTAGTATATATAGGAGGGAGGGAGGGGAGGAGGCAGCCACAAACCCTCAAGGTTTGGCCGAAATTGGAGGTGGAGGAGTCCTACTCCAATCCTATTAGGAGTAGGATTCATCCTCTCCACTTGGAAACCCTTTACACCTTTCCTCCTTTGGATTTTTTCCACCCAAAGCCACATGGGCATTAGTGGGGGGGGGGGGGGGGTTAGGCCAGCCCACTAGGGGCTGGTTTGACTCCTCCCACAGCCCATGAGGTCCTTTGGGTCGAGACACCCCTCCCGATGGTCCCCGGTACCCCTCCCGGCACTCCCGGTACACTACCGAAATACCCGAAACTTTTCCGGTGACCAAAACAGGACTTCCTATATATCAATCTTTACCTACGGACCATTCCGGAGCTCCTCGTGACGTCCAGGATCTCATCCGGGACTCCGAACAACCTTCGGTCACCACCATACATAACTCTACTATACCGAAACGTCACCGAACCTTAAGTGTGCAGACCCTGCAGGTTCGAGAACTATGTAGACATGACCAAGACACCTCTACGGTCAATAACCAATAGCGGGACCTGGATGCCCATATTGGTTCCTACATATTCTACAAAGATCTTTATCGGTTGAACCTCTATGTCAAGGATTCAGTTAATCCCGTACGTTGTTCCCTTTGTTCTTCGGTATGTTACTTGCCCGAGATTCGATCGTCGGTATCTCTATACCTAGTTCAATCTCGTTACCGGCAAGTCTCTTTACTCGTTCTGTAATACAAGATCCCGTGGCTAACACTTAGTCACATTGCTTGCAAGGCTTATTGTGATGTTGTATTACCGAGTGGGCCCTGAGATACCTCTCCGTCACACGGAGTAACAAATCCCAGTCTTGATCCATGCCCACTCAACAGACACCCTCGGAGATACCTGTAGAGCATCTTTATAGTCACCCAGTTACGTTGTGACGTTTGATACACAGAAGGTATTCCTCCGGTGTCAGTGAGTTGCATGATCTCATGGTCATAGGAACATATACTTGACATGCAGAAAACTATAGCAATAAACTGACACGATCATATGCTATGTTTATAGTTTGGGTCTTGTCCATCACATCATTCTCCTAATGATGTGATCTCGTTATCAAATGACATCTCATGTCTATGGCCAGGAAACCTTGACCATCTTTGATCAACGAACTAGTTAACTAGAGGCATACTAGGGACACATTGTTGTCTATGTACCCACACATGTATTTGAGTTTCCAATCAATACAATTATAGCATGGATAATAAACGATTATCACGAACAAGGAAATATAATAATAACCAATTTATTATTGCCTCTAGGGCATATTTCCAACACAAAAATCGGGTAAGTTTCGTGTGCACAGCGGGATACCCTACCCATTATGACTTGCGCATCCATTGGCATCAAGATCGCCTGAACACGCTGCCTATCCCATGAAGTTGTTGTGTTGATTATGAGCTCGGAGAGTGAAATTGGAGGGTTGGGTACGAGACACCCATAGGGTCTAAGCATTTCATCTCTTGGCAGCCAGTTGTCGGCCCAGATATCAATTGATGCCCCATTACCAATTCGCTTGATCAGACCTTGCTTGGGGGGTGTCTCTTCCTTCAGTGATCGCTCTCCATACCTGGCTGGGGTGCCGTCCCAAATTTTCTTGTAGGATATCTGAATTGGGGTAATAGAATCTTTTCAACATACGGGCACTTAATGTCTTAGGATTTTGCAACAGGCGCCAGGCTTGCCTAACCAACATAGCTAAGTTAAAAAGCTCAAAACCTTTGAACTCTAAACCCCCATGCCTTTGGGTTGTGTCATAAATTTCCAGGAAACCCAGTGTGGTTTACGTCTCCCTTCTTTACTTCCACACCAAAATTTTCTGACTAGCATATTCAGGTGTTCGCATAAGCCCCTTGGAAATTTGAAACATGACACCGAGAACACAGGCACGACCTAGGCAACATATTTGATAAGGACTTCCTTTCATGCTGTAGACATGGTACTCTCTATCCAACCCTAGATCTTACACCACAACCGATCCTTTAAATATTTGAAGGCACCATTCCTTGAGCTACCAATATGAGACGACATCCCCAAGTATTTCTCATTAAGAGTTTTATTGGGGACATTGAGTGTATATTTAATCTACTGCCTCACAGAATCTGGAACCCCCATTCTGAAATAGGTTGATGATTTTGAGTAGTTGATGTGTTACCCAGCTGCTTGACAATAAGTATCCAAAACATGGTACACCTTGTTAGCCCCCACACCGTTTGCCTTGAAAAGCAACAAGCTATCATCAATAAATAGGAGATGGTTCACTGGTGGTGTCGTAGGAGCTATATGTACACCATGCAAATGGATGACTCACTTTTAGATTTCAAAAGGCACGATAGGCCCTCTGCTAGCAAGAACAAGCATTGAGATATCGGGTCCCCTTGTCCGATTCCACATGAATGCTTGAAATCCTGGAGCTTCTTCCCATTGAACATGACAGAAAATATAATTGTAGTTACCAGGCTCATAACAATCACTAGTGCAGAAATGGCTAGCCACAACTCTTGTTGGTGGCGCGCCGTTTCCAACCAACGCCAGCACTACATTTATCAAATAGCGCTGGCGTCGGCCATTTTAGTACGACATAGCTAGTTACTTAGTGTTGATGTTGGACATACATGGAACGCCACTTGTATGTGGACTCCAATGTTGTGTGCAGGCGTAACTTACTGTTGGCGTACCAGATTGATACTACGCCGACAGTATTTACTATATCTATGGCGTAGGTTTCGTCCGGATGCCAACAATATATTTTGTGGGTCCATTTTTCTTGGTCAACTTTGGGGCCCACATAACACCGGCGTGACGTACCATTGCACGCCAGGAATATACATAATAGGGCTGGCGTTGTATTGTCTAGCTACGCCAGTAATAAAGTCGCAACACTATTCCCACATGATAACCCTTGTGTATACACCTAGTATATTCCCTTCTTCCTCTTGCTCTTCATCTTCCTCCTCTCTCTTCCCTCCTCATCTTGAGAAACCCAATTATTTTATCGTGATTCTTAATTAGGTAGTTAGATCTAGCTAGGTGATGCATTAGTTAAGTTTGCTAGCCTCCACACACCCAGTCTCTAAGCTTGCTAGCTAGCTCTCTCCTTCACCCACTTGCATTAAATTTTCCTTCACCCTCCATTAATGGCGCCCTCCAACCTACATACGGCCCACCGGCTTCTCGTTCGATCGATCGAGGACTAGCTCAACTCATGTCTCTTATGCTTGAGGTAATTAACACAAAACACTTCCTAGTCATTTAATTATGCATGTTATGTACGTGTGTGATTGCTATATGGAGAAACGTGCATGGATGGCAAATTTGTAGAGAGAGAGTTGCCAATGTTTTGGCGAAACGTTGATTCATTTCGGTTTCGTCAAATTTCTGGTACTCAATATGTCATCGTTTTCTCACAACAGATGCCAGGGGGTGGCTAATCGAGGTGAGAGCAAGGCTGCCGTGGAAGATCCGGGATGGGATAGGGTAGTAGCGCGCGCTGGTTTACCCGGGTTCGGGGCTCTCCGGAGAGATAATACCCCTACTCATGCATGTCTATATATGAGGTGTATGTGTAGTAAAGGGTTGCTTCTGGAGCTATGTCTGAGGAGGAAGAGGGAGCTGGCTGCTCCTTTCCTTGGCCTCACGTGTGTGAGGATGAGAGAACGGGAGAGTGAGAGGGGCTTTTCTTGCCCATGGGTGAGCTCCCCTGGTGCCACTTATATAGGGAGGCCCAGGGGACAAGGGGTGGCCCACATGGCCTAACTACACTATTGGAGGTGACATGTGAAGTGACTCATGATGCAAGCTACAGTGCATCACTATTGGAGCACAGTGAAGTGACGCATGACGGGTGCACAATGGGGCACTGTTTGCCAATAGTGCTCGACTGTAGCGGGGTGGCTGACTCTGCAGTCCGTCAGCTACAACGTCTTCTGCTCGTGTCCGATGGGACGCGTGGAGCTGACTTCGTCGGGCTGCAGCCGGCAGCCTCCAGCCGGCCAGTCTCCAGTCGGCAGCCTCCAGCCAGCCAGGAGTAGCCTGCAGCCTGGAGCCGTCTAGGAGTAGCCAACCGGCCGGGTCGCAGCTTTGTCTTCTGTTTTCGCTTCTTCAATTGTCTTGTTGATTTGTGGGGCTTGGCGTACCGGGAGTGACTGCCCCTATGTTTTAAAATGTTGAGTCATCTCCTTGAGCCTACCCGGGGGTAATGCCCCCGACAGTAGCCTCCGAGCCTCCGGGTGACTTGGAGAGTCGGGCGGAGGGTTTTCGTCGTTGTCGTTGTTGTTGCGGAAGTTATTGATGACGGTCGATTGCGGGCCGGGGACGGTGCGGCTTGCTTCCAGCGGGGGCGCGCCAGCACACCCGCTGGGTGTAGCCTCCGAGCCTCTGGGCAACTCGAAGATTCGGGCGGAGGGTTTTTGCTGTCGCTGGAGCGGACGGTGGCGTCGAGGTTGTCGGGCATGGACGCGGGGTCCGCCGGCTGATGGGCGCAGAGCTCTGCCAGGCATGGACGCTGAGTCCGCCGGCTGTCTAGCGTGAGGCGTAGCCGGGGGCGGACGTGGGGTCCGCCGGCTGATGGGCGCGAGGCGCTGCCGGGGACGGACGCGTGGTCTGCCGGCTGGCTGTTTCCAGCGGGGGCGCGCCAGCGCACCCGCTGGGTGTAGCCTCCGAGCCTTCGAGCGGCTTGAAGAGTCGGGCAGAGGGTTTTTGCTGCTGTTGGAGCAGACGGTGGCATCAGGGATGTCGAGCGCGGATGCGGAGTCCGCCGACTGATGGGCGTGGGGCCCTGCTAGACGCGGAAGCGGAGTCCGCCAGCTGATGGGCGCGAGGCGCTGCCGGGAGCGGACGCGTGGTCCGCCGGCTGATGAGCGCGAGGCGCTGCCAGGCACGGGCACGGAGTCTGCCGGCTGATGAGCGCGAGGCGCTGCCGGGCGCGGACGCGGAGTCCGCCGGCTGACGGGCCCGAGGCGCTGTCGGGGACGGACACGGAGTCCGCCGGCTGATGAGCGCGAGGCGCTGCCGGGCGCGGACGCGGAGTCCGCCTGCTGACGGGCGCGAGGCGCTGCCGGGGACGGACGCGTGGTCTGCTGGCTGGCCGTTTCCAGCGGGGGCGCACGAGCGCACCCCGCTGGTAGTGGCCTCCCGGTCTACGGGTGAGGTGGTTTCCCATGGAAATGGTCGTGCAAAAGGCATAGTTAGTTGGCACGGATATATCAAATGTTTGGTTCTGGCAATGCAAGTTTATGCAGAGGGTGCCGACTCGGTTTTGCCCGAGCCCCCTTCAGTCTTTTTCATGTTCTCTCTGCTCTTTGGCTTTTGCTCTTGCTAGCCGGACAGCCGGGAGCCGGTCTGTAGCTGGGGCAAAGAGTGGGCCGCGGAATGGAGCGTACAGTACTCGGACTCTGGGAGCGGACTCGACCGAGCAGATACTCATAAATGAAACGACCGGGTCGCCCAAGCCGTTTTCTCCTCGGACGCTTTTCGCGTGTGGTGACCTCCAGCTTTTGCTCTCGCTAGCCGGACAGCCGCGGTGCCGTCTGTAGCTGAGACAAAGAGTGGGGCTTCGGTCCCATGCATGCTACTAAGTCGTCTATGGGTATGAACGTATCGGGCCAAACAGCCAAACCCCGGGCCGAGTGTGGCGCCCCGCCTGATTACCATTGTAGCCAGACGGTCGCCACGCATACCAGCCCAGGAAATCACTCTGGCATGCGCGTTTACAACAAGTATCAAGAACACATGCATTTCTATTAATGGATATATAAGTCTTACATGGGATATGTTACAAGAGTGATGGCAGCGGAAAGGCTCTATCTAGGGCAACATGATCTTGGTGTGGCTCCAATCCACAGGGATCTGACTAGGTTACTCTCCTAGCTTGCGAACGCTCCTGTTCCTCGTCGACGGGTGACGGATCCTTATGTGAACCTGGCCATGTTAAAGGCCGCTGAGTACTTTTGAATGTACTCGCAAGCAAACCAAACTAACATATACACCAAGCAAAGCAATCCATGGCATTCAAGCATGCAGTTGTTATTAAAGGAATATTAATTATAATGGCATAGCATACCTATCTAGCAAAATTAATACTGAAGTAAATACAGTAAAGTAAAGCATACTAGGTAAATATTCCATACTCCGAACATTCTCACGATCCAATCTGAATCTGATCCAAATCCAATCCGAATCATGTGGTCATCCGACCACTCATCTCATAGCCATCCCATGGCTAACATGTCATATACCTGACATCATCTGATGTCTGCACAAGACGAGTTCTTCCATCATTATTATCTTACTACGGTTGACCACCTAGTGAGGTCTGGACGGGCTTTCCAATACCGTGGACGCGGCTATTCGAATAGATTCTTACACTCTGCAGAGGTTGCGCACTTTACCCACACCATGAAGCACCTGGCCTCGTGATCCCACTCGGGTGGACCAGCGTTGCTTCAACAGAACCTGCCTGACCCGTGACTCTTTCATCGTACCACCGGCACTCATCCTCCCCCGGAGGCTTGCCCTGGGTGGCCCCTATGTCCTCATGACACCTGTGTCCTCATGACACCTGCCACCGTCGTGGCCAAACTAATCTGTCCCAAACGGGGACCAGACTGTCCCAAACGGGGACTCCCGGGTTCAACAATCAACTGGGCTCACAAGGTTATCGCCGCCTACCGGGCCAAGGTAGCACGCGCGCATAACCTTCCCTGTCTGGAGGTACCGGTGAAAGAGCACGCGATCAGACCAAGTCATGGCCGTCCCATACCTGCAAATGTGGTTGCACGGATAAGCCCGGACAGGTGACTCCAGCTCAACCGACTAAGTTTCATTAAGCAAGCTTGTGGTTTCATCACAATAACTTGAGATGGCAGCAACTAGGCATTTAACTTAAATTGCTATGAATTATTATATGAAAGTAATGAAAACAGTAAGTGCAATATAGCAGGAGTTCAATTATTTCTTTCACAGGCATAATCAATAATTAAACACGCAAGAATAACACAGAGCAATGCTTTAGGGCATATATCAGATGGTCGGCTTGCCTGGGAGTGAAGGAGTACTCTGGGAAGCTGTGCGGTAGCCTCGCAGGATAATCCGCCGGAAAGGATTCCCTCTCGGAGGGGATGAATGAAGGGCAAGGGAAAAATGGTAATTTCCACTGTGTGACCACCTTGTGGAAATGATGCCAAAAGAACGGGCTCAACGGGACGAAGATGTGGGCGTTGGTTTCATCTCGATCGGAGTTTCGGGCGAAAAGATATAGCCGTTTGAAGAACAGGGACTATTCTGCAATTAAAATATTCACAACCGGGTCCCTGAGAGCACAGCCGCCGGCGCCTTCTCTGGAAATACGTTTTCCTTTAGGGAAAACGTATTCTGAGGTGAAACGTTTTCCAGAGGAGAAAACGCTTCTTCTGTAATACGCTTCCCGCGAACCGGTGGCGTATTTGATGGAATGCGCCTCCACTTATCCGAGCTGGCGGGTGCCTCTCTCACCGACAGGTGGGGTCGGGGCCCACCTGTCAGGTCCCCTTCTCTCTCCTCCCTCTCCTCTCCTTCTTCCCGTCGCCCGCCCGCAGAGCAGAAGGGAGCCGCCGGCGCCGGCGCTCGTCCGGCCGACTCCGGTCGTCCCTCACGTCGCTCGACCTATGGACGGGCTCAACAGAAGGAGCCGCACCCTAAGGTGTAGGCCACGGGCTCCGGGGTGGACCGAGGCGAGCGGCAGCTCGACCATGGCGGACGGCCGTGCCGGATGGAGATGGGCACGGTACTACGGGCGCGAAGACGAGGAGCTGAAGAGAGGGGAAGCTTCGCCGGAGTTGGGGGATTCTCCTGATGAAGAGAGGAGGGAGAGAGGGGCTCTGCCGCGGGTGAATTGGAGCGGCCAGAGGCGGCGGCCATGGTGGCGATGGGCAGCGGGAGGGCCTCCGGCGAGGTAGAGAGGGGTCAGGGAGGTAATTGGGAGGGAGAGGTGGCCGCTGCGGGTGGTGAGGTGCTCGGGAGGGCTCTGGCCATGGCTTTTATAGCCGGCCGGCCGGAGCGGATAGGGACGGCCACCGTGGCGTTCTTAGCCACACACTGGCGCTCCGGTGAGGTGGCAAGCGCACGGTGGTGCCGACCTGACGCTCACCAGAAGGAGGGGACAACTCGAGGAGGAAGAAGCCAAGAGGGAGGAGAAGACGACGACGGGTCACGGGGAGTACAACGCGGTGGCGGGACTCGCCGTGGCGTGGGGAGGAAGAAGGAGGAGTGGAGAAGGGTCTAGGGAGGGGCAGGTGGATTCCGCGGAGACGATGGACACGACCACACGGCCGGGGACTGACCAGAGGTGGCCGGCCATGGGGAAACATTGCGCAGAGCGCCGTTTTGGCCTGCTCTCTGCGTGGTCACCACGGCACCACGCGTCCAGAGTGCCTATTTGATTCCAGGCCATGTCAAATAGATGCATTAATGTCTCTGGAGTTGACCTGCCAAGTTTTGGATGGAAGAGGAGGCAAAGACTGACTGATTTGAGCTCACAATGGTCCTGACATGAAAGTGTTTGTGCTGTAGTGTGACCACCACAGTAGTGATCTTGGCCTGATCTTTGGCATGGATTAGTCATCCACTAAGGTGGTCATGATGCCAAGATTTCAGCACAAATTAATCAGTCTATATGATACCTCCTTTGCAAACTTGCAAACTGGCCAGAAATGGAGATGTTGATGCTGGGAAAAAATGGTTAAGGGGATTGGGCTGAAATTTTGAGGAGGTGAATGATTTGAACATAGGAAGCTACTGTAAAAGTTTCAGCTCATTTGAAAATGCCAAAATGATACTTCCTTCACACAGCTTCCAAATGGACAGAAACTTGGAAAAATTCCTGTGGATGAATGGATATAGGGATTGAGCTAATTTTTGGTATCCATGAGTTATTTAGAAATGTTAACCACCATGAAAAGTTTCAGATCAAATAGATCAAGGAATAAAGCACTTCCTTTGCAATTTGCCCAACTGGACAGAATCTGCAAATGGATGTGGTGCTCAAAATTTGAACTATGGAACTTGGGATCTTGATGGAAATGGGTAAGATATGGACATGAGAAGCTCCACAATTTATTTGGGAATTTTCCTGGCTACCAAAGTGGTAGTTCCTTTTGAAAGTGCCCAAAATGCAATATTGGCATTAAATAGGAAAATGCAATTTCTCTTATTTAATTATGGCCAATATTTTTGTGGGAGCTCAATATGATCACAAATAATATCTCCACAAGTTTTCATGAACTTTGGAGATGGATAGATATTTTCCTGGATTTAATTCCTTTAACTGGCAGAAAAAGGAATTAATTATAAATGAAAAAATATTGCAAATGTCTTGGTAATATTTTTGCATATCCAGGGTTTATAGATGAAGAATGATCTCTGGGAAAAGTTTGGGAGGCAGAAGGTCAACGGAAATTGAGGTTCCTTTGAAACTGGAAGGATCAGGGTTTCCCTTCCGGCAACTCGGAAGGTAGGGTTTCGGAGGCAAAGTCATGAGATAGATCTTGGGTGGCAAGGTTGGACTGGAGAGAATCTCCGGTTGGATGGGGAAGGCAAGGCTAGATGACCATCTTCACATACCCAAGAGTTAGAGAAATCCGATAACACCGAGAAAAAAAAGACAGGAGTCGAATTCCGCAAAGGAAAAAGCAGGGAGCGAAAACCAGGGTGTCACACCGAGGCTAGCTGGCGCCGGGGTGAACAGTAAAGTAGTAGAAACAAATGCGGGGATGGCCCCCGAGGATCGCTCGGGGTATCCATTTGTGTTTACGCTGCAAGGATATGCGGGTGGAGATCTCACATTGCCTTTTGGTGCCAGCGAGGCAGTTTTTGTCGATGTCGGCCAGCGCGGCTTGCAGCCGACGTGGTCCGGCTGATGCGCGCGAGGCGCTGCCAGGCGCGGACTTGGAGTCCGCCGGCTCATGGGCGCGAGGCGCTGCCGGTCGAGGACACGGAGTTCGTCGGCCGATGGTCGCGAGACACTGCCGGATGCGGACGCAGAGTCCTTGCTGAAGCAGACAGTGGCGTCGAGGATGTTGGGCTTGGGCGCGGAGTCCGCCGACTGATGGGCGCGGAGCCCTGCCGGGTGTGGACGCGGAGTCCACCGGCTGGCTGTTTCCAGCGGGGGTGCGCCAGCGCACCCACTGGGTGTAGCCGCCGAGCCTCCGGGCGACTCAAAGAGTCGGGCGGAGGGTCTTTGCTGTTGCTGAAGCAGATAGTGGCATTGAGGACGCCGGGTGCGGACGCGAGGTCCGCCGACCGATGGGCGCGGGGCCCTGCCAGGGGCGGACACGGGGTCCGCCGGCTGTTGAGCGCGAGGCGCTGCCAGGGGCGGACGCGGGGTACGCCGGCTGTTGAGCGCGAGGCGCTGCCGGGGGCGGACGTGGGGTCCGCCGGCTGTTGAGCGCGAGGCGCTGCCGGGGGCGGACGCGGGGTTCGCCGGCTGTTGAGCGCGAGGCGCTGCCGAGGGCGGACGCGGGGTTCGCCGGCTGTTGGGCGCGGAGCTCAGCCGAGGGCGGACGCGGGGTCCGCCGGTTGATGGACGCGGAGGCCTGCCGGGACAGACGCGGGGTCCGCCGGCTGTTGAGCGCGAGGCGCTGCCGAGGGCGGACGCGGGGATCCGTCGGCTATTGAGCGTGAGGCGCTGCCGAGGGCGGACGCGGGGTCCGCCGGCTGTTGAGCGCGAGGCCCTGCCGGGCGCGGACGCGGGGTCCGCCGGCTGATGGGCGCGGAGCCCTGACGGGAGTTGCTTCCAAACCTCCGAGCGAGGGGGTTCATAGATGTTTGGTGCCGGCGAGGCGGTTGTTGTCGATGAGAGCCGGCGCGGCTTTTTGCCAGCGGGGCGCGCCGGCCGCACCCGCTGGGTGTCGCCCGCTGGGTGTATAGATGGGCAGCTGGGCCGGCACTCTAGCCGGCCCGATGTTGAAGTAGGTGGGCAGGCCTACCGGCCAGGTGGTGTCGCGGGCAGGCAGGCCGGCCGACCGAGTGGTGATGCAGGCGGGCACAACTGGCCTTCTTTTCTTCTCTTTTATCTTTAGCCGTTTTTTAGCCGGCCACACTTTTTATCTGGGCAGCCGGCCCACTCTCTCTTTTTCTTTTCACCAGCCGCCCCCCCACCTCTTCTCCATGTGGGCAACCGGCGTGACAGTTGTGTAACGGGGTGGCAGCTGGCTAGGGCGCGTGGGGGGCAGGAGCCGGCGGGGCGGAGCCGTCGTGGCTGGAGGCGAGGCCGGTGGGGCGAGGCGTGGCGCTGGGCCGGAGCGGGGCAGGGCGTACGCTGGGAGCCGCCTCAGGCGTAGCGCGGCGCCACGACGCAGGCGACCGGGCCAGCGGGCGCGGCGGAGCTCGGGCCGGGCACGGCATGCGGTGGGGCAGGCGGCACAAGGTGGAGCTGCCGCCGGCTTGGAGGTGGACGGGTGATACGTCTCCATCGTATCTACTTTTCCAAACTCTTTTGCCCTTGTATTGGACTCTAATTTGCATGATTTGAATGGAACTAACCTGGACTGACTCTGTTTTCAGCAGAATTGCCTTGGTGTTATTTTTGTGCAGAAATAAAAGTTCTCGGATTGACCTGAAAATTTACGGAGAATATTTTTGGAATTAATAAAAAATACCGGCGAAAGAATCAACCGGAGGGGCCCCACCCATTGGCCACAAGCCAGGGGGGGCGCCCCCCCTAGGGCGCGCCCAGGTGGCTTGTGGGCCCCCTGCAACTCCTCCGACCTCAACTCCAACTCCATATAACCCTATTCGGGGAGAAAAAAATCAGAGAGAAGAGTTCATCGCGTTTCACGATACGGAGCCGTCGCCACCTCCTGTTCTTCCTCGGGAGGGCAGATCTGGGGTCCATTTTGGGCTCCGGAGAGGGGAAATCGACGCCGTCGTCATCACCAACCATCCTTCATCACCAATTTCATGATGCTCTCCGCCGTTCGTGAGTAATTCCATCGTAGGCTTGCTGGACGGTGATGGGTTGGATGAGATTTACCATGTAATCGAGTTAGTTTTGTTAGGGTTTGATCCCTAGTATCCACAATGTTCTGAGATTGATGTTGCTATGACTTTGCTATGCTTAATGCTTGTCACTAGGGCCCGAGTGCCATGATTTCAGATCTGAACCTATTATGTCTTCATGAATATATATATGTTCTTGATCCTATCTTGCAAGTTGTAGACACCTATTACGAGTTATGATCCGCATCCCCCAGGGTGACAATAACTGGGATTCTTTCAGGTGATTACCGTGGTATGAGGAGTTCATGTATTCACTAAGTGCTAATGCTTTGGTCCGGTTCTCTATTAAAAGGAGGCCTTAATATCCCTTAGTTTCCATTAGAACCCCGTTGCCACGGGAGGGTAGGACAAAAGATGTCATGCAAGTTCTTTTCCATAAGCACGTATGACTATATATAGAATACATGCCTACATTATATTGATGAATTGGAGCTAGTTCTGTGTCACCCTATGTTATAACCGTTGCATGATGAATGCCATCCGACATAATTATCCATCACTGAACCATTGCCTACGAGCTTTTCATACATTGATCTTTGCTAAGTTACTTCTCCGTTGCTACTGTTACAATCACTACAAAACTGCTACTGTCACGTTTGCCATCGTTACCGTTACTTCCATACTACTTTGCTACTAAATATTTTGCTGCAGATATTAAGTCTTTCAGGTGTGGTTGAATTGACAACTCAGCTCCTAATACTCGAGAATATTCTTTGGCTCCCCTTGTGTCGAATCAATAAATTTGGGTTGAATACTCTACCCTCGAAAACTGTTGCGATTCCCTATACTTATGGGTTATCAAGACCTTTTTCTGGCGCCGTTGCCGGGGAGCATAGCTCTATTCTCTGAGTCACTTGGGATTTATATCTGTTGATCACTATGAAGAATCTGAAAGACCCAAAAACCAAGATCTATCCCTCTACTACGAGGGGAGGTAAGGAACTGCCATCTAGCTCTGCACTTGATTCACCTTCTTTTATGAGTAAATTTGCGACACCACCACCTGCTATTGATTCTGATATGTCGCAAGTAATTGATGATGCCACTTCTGCTATGCATGATGCTTTTGATGATACTTTGCTTGATAATACTGTGCCACTGGGTGAATTTCTTGATGAACAAATTGCTAGAGTCAATGCTGAAACTGATGATATTTCTGAAACTGATAAAATTATTGAAACTGAACACTATGAGACTCCTGCTAGACCTAGCTCTCCTAGATATGAATTGCCTAATATACCTAAGGGTTATGTTATGGAAGGAGAGGTAGCTAGGGACTTTCTTGCTTGTAAGGATAGAGATGATCTTAAGAAATTGCTATGCAAGTGGAAGAAAAAAATCTTTGAATGCTAGAATGCAATATGATCGTAATTTTGCTACTTCACCTATCTTTGTTACTGATAAGGATTGTGAATTCTCTGTCGATCCTGAGTTAATTACTTTGGTTGAATCTGATCCTTTCCATGGTTATGAATCTAAAACTGTTGTGGCACATCTTACTAAATTGAATGATATAGCCACCCTATTTACTCATGAGGAAAAAATTCGTTATTACTATATTCTTAAGTTGTTTCCTTTATCATTAAAGGGTGATGCTAAGATATGGTTTAACTCTCTTGCTCCTGGTTGTGTGCGTAGTCCCCAGGATATGATATATTACTTCTCTGAAAAATATTTTCCTGCCCATAAGAAACAAGCTGCCTTGCAGGAAATATTTAACTTTGTGCAAATTGAAGAAGAGAGTCTCCCACAAGCTTGGGGGAGGCTTCTCCAATTACTTAATGCTTTGCCTGATCATCCTCTCAAGAAAAACGAAATACTTGATATCTTTTATAATGGACTAACCGATGCTTCTAGGGACCACCTAGATAGTTGTGCTGGTTGTGTTTTCAGGGAACGAACTATTGAACAAGCTGAACTACTATTGAATAATATATTGAGCAATGATAATGATTGGACTATTCCCGAACCACCTCCAAAGCCCACTCCGAAGAAAAGAGGTATTCTATTTCTCAGTCCTGAAGATATGCAAGAGGCAAAGAAATCTATGAAAGAAAAAGGTATTAAAGCTGAAGATGTTAAGAATCTACCACCTATTGAAGAGATACATGGTCTTGATACCCCGACACAGGTAGTAGAGGTAAATTCTCTCCGTAGATTTGATGAAGGTGATATTCCTTATAATAAGTCTGCTAGCCAATGCTTGGATGAGTTTGATAACTTTATTGTTAAGCAAGAAAAATTCAATGCTTATGTTAGTAGACAATTGAAACATAATGCTTACATGCTTGATCGCTTAGGTGATTATATGAGTAGAACTATCAATGATCTTAAGCTTATTAGTAAACATGCTTCCATGGTAACTACGCAAGTAGAACAAGTACTTAAGGCACAAAATGATTTGCTTAGTGAGATGAATGGTAAGACCAATGATCATTCTGTTAGAGTTGTAACTAGAGGTGGTAAAATGACTCAGGAACCTTTGTATCTTGAGGGCCATCCTAAGAGAATTGAGCAAGATTCTCAGAGAATTAATACTGATGCACCTAGTCGTCCCAGTAATAAAAGGAAAAAGATTGATGGTAGGACTTTGCATACTGCTAGTGAACCTGTTATAGATACACATGAAAACCCAAATGATATTTATATTTCTGATGCTGAGACACAATCCGGTAATGAACATGAGCCTAGTGATAATATTAATGATGATGTTCATGTTGATGCTCAACCTAGTAATGATAATGATGTGGAGATTGAACCTGCTGTTGATCTTGATAACCCACAACCTAAGAATAAAAGATATGATAAAAGAGACTTCGTTGCTAGGAAGCATGGTAAAGAAAGAGAACCTTGGGTTCAGAAACCCATGCCCTTTCCTCCTAAACCATCCAAGAAAAAGGATGATGAGGATTTTGAGCGCTTTGTTGAAATGCTTAGACCTGTCTTTTTGTGTATGCGCTTGACTGATATTCTGAAAATGTCTCCTTATGCTAAGTATATGAAAGATATTGTGACAAATAAAAGAAAGATACCGGAAGCTGAGATTTCCACCATGCTTGCTAATTATACCTTTAAGGGTGGAATACCAAAGAAACTAGGAGATCCCGGAGTACCTACTATACCATGCTCTATTAAAAGAAATTATGTTAAAACTGCTTTATGTGACCTTGGAGCTGGTGTTAGTGTTATGCCTTTCTCTTTGTATCGTAGACTTGATTTGAATAAGTTGACACCTACTGAAATCTCTTTGCAAATGGCTGATAAATCAACTGCTTTACCCATCGGTATTTGCGAGGATGTGCCTGTCGTAGTTGCAAATGTTACTATCCTAACGGACTTTGTTATTCTTGATATTCCCGAGGACGACAGTATGTCGATCATCCTTGGTAGACCTTTTTTGAATACTGCAGGGGCTGTTATTGATTGCAACAAGGGCAATGCCACTTTTCATGTTAATGGTAATGAGCATACGGTACACTTTCCGAAGAAACAACCTCAAGTTCATAGTATCAACTCCATTGGAAAAATTTCAACGATTATTATTGGAGATTTTGAATTCCCTCTCCCTACTGCCAAAAAGAAATATGATATACTTATTTTTGGGGACATGCATATCCCCATTGAGGTAACCTAGTGTTATTCGAAAATTCTCCGGTTCCGTGTCATTCGAAAAAAGTTTGTCAATAAGACTTGATCAACCTTATTGATGGATTCTTTTTGATGAGCATGAGATGGATGAATTTAGGAGGCACAACCTTCTGTACCCAACTTTTACTTTCTGTTATTTAGATTTAATAAAGTAAAAATGCTATTATTTTTCTGTTTTCTGAATTACCCGTGCAATAAAAAAAGGTGACCTGAAAATAAAAGTTCTCCAAATGCCCTGAAAATGTAGTATGATTTTTTCTGGAATATTTAAGAATTTCTGGCACCGAGAACACATCAGGGGGCTGCACCAGTGGGCCACAAGCCTACAGGGCGCGCCCACCCCCCCTGGCTTGTGGGTCCCATGTAGGCCCCCCTCACTTATTCCAGCACCCATCCACTTCGTCTTCCTCCAGAAAAAATCCCACCATTGCTCAAGCCCGTGTTCTAGCTCATTTTGCTGCCATTTTCGATCTCCTTGTGCAAAGCTCCATTTGCAAAACTGTTTTGGGGGATTGATCTTCGAGAAAGAAAGATGTTGAGGAGAATATACCAAGGTGGTTCCTCGAGCAAGAAGGCCCCGAGACTCGCGATACGTGAGCCCGACTTTGAACCACCGAGGGAAGCTCAAGTGCGGCCTTGTGAATGGCCGTCGAATCAATTCATGGTTCATGCCGGTTTCAAGGAAGAATTTTACGCGTACATATGAAATGCTGGCCTTGAATATTTCGTTTCAAACCAATGCAAGCAATATTATCAACTCACCGATTCCTTCGTGCGGAGGTTTGAATTTTCATCCAGGCGTAATACACATTCTGTTCTATTAAATCTTTATGATGAATCTTATACTATGGACCTAGAAGATTTCAACCGTGCATGCAAAATTCCACAATGGGGCAGTTGTAGTGATCCTCACAAAACTGAATATAATGATTTTCTTGCCAGCATCACTGTGGGAGAAACTAGAAACATTACACATGCTACCTTGGGGAGCATTCACTTTACTGCTATACATTATTTTGCTCTCTTCATAGGTAGATGTATTGGCGGTAAACATGATCATAGCCACCTTTGTGTACCTGATCTTAGTATTCTTAAGAGTGCGGTAATGGGTGATAGACGATATAACTTGGGGGCTATTATTGCTAGGAGGCTACATAAAAATGCTAAGGATGGAGATTTCTTTGGCGGGATTTATGCCACTCGTGTAGCTAACTATCTTGGGGTACCCATAAAGGGGAATGATATTGAGTTACCACCTGCTTTTCTTGATTATGAGGCTATGGTGCGCTACCAGTTTCTTGAAAGGAACGAACAGTCCTTCCTGTACCGACTAATTTTTGATAGACAACGTGCTGTCCATATTACCCTTCCTGCTCCTGCCTTCTTTAACTTTCAGGAAAAACGGAGACACTTTATAACCAGAGAGGAGGCAAACGAGTATGAGAGAGAGAGGCGGAAGCCGCTCGCCTCCACGCTGCAGCCGTTCAGGCGGTAGCCGCCGCAGCCCAGTACAACCCCAACTATGACTTTAGATATTAACCAGGCCAGTTGTGGCCATAGACCAACTTAGGCCAAAAGCCTAAGCTTGGGGGAGTACGTATTTCTCACCGACATTACATTCATGTTCACACACTCATCTTAGTAGTCGGTGCCTATACTTTTTCTTTGTATCATCCATGGTATTTTATTTCTTCTTTCCGCTTTCTTATTGTGTGCTTAATTAACCTTGAGAAAATCCAAAAAAAAAATAGTTCTAGCTTTACCTCCTAGTTTGTTTAGTTGTAGCATTAAAAGAAAACCCAAAAAGATTTCTCGTTCTTCTTTTGCTTGTTGGGAGCTTTCCCGTGTAAATAGTTTTTCTCGTTCTTGTTTTGAAATTTCTTTTCTTTGGGTCATAAGGAGAAGACCACAATGAAAATGTTGAGTGGCTCTCATATGCATTATTGTTTATCTATCAGAGAGCCCATATTACCTTGCCTTCTCCTTTGAGTTATAGTTTGCAGATTCCAGCTTAGTCCAATGCACGTGCACCCTTATTATTATTCACACCGTTTGGTCGTGCAAGTGAAAGGCAATAATGACGATATATGATGAAGTGATTGAGATGGAGAAAAGCTGGTATGAACTCGACCTATTTTGTTTTTGTAAATATGATTAGCTCATCGTTCTGAATTCAGCTCATTATGGATGAAACATGTTTGCAATGACAATTAGAGATTATAGTTACTCATGCCATGCTTAATTAGCTAAGAGTGTATAATGGTTTGTCTTGAGTGCCAACATGCATTTTAAAATGGTTGTGATGTAGTATGATAGGATGGTATCCTCCTCTGAATGATTCAAGTGGCTTGACTTGGCACATGTTCATGCATGTAGTTGAAACAAAATCAACATAGCCTCCACGATATTTATGTTCATGGTGATTTATATCCTACTCATGCTTGCATTCAATGTTGGTTAATCTCAATGCATGCTGATGACTGTTGTCGCTCTCTAGTTGGTCGCTTCCCAGTCCCTTGCTAGCCTTCACCTGTACTAAGCAGGAATACTGCTTGTGCATCCATTTCCATAAACCCAAAGTTGTTCCACATGAGTCCACCATACCTACCTATATGCGGTATTTACCTGCCGTTCCAAGTAAATTTGCATGTGCCAAACTCTAAACCTTCAAATAATATTCTGTTTTGTATGCCCGAAGCGCTCATGTAGCGACTGGGGTCTGTCAGTATCTTCCATGCTAGGTGGGTTATTCTCACGATATGTGTTGATTCACTATCATTCACGAGAAAGTGGCTGGTATTCGGGATACCCAGTTCCATGCTCAAAAATCAAATCAAAATATAATGAAACAAAACTCCCCCAGGATTGTTGTTTGTATGGACGGTACCCGTGGATTCGGCTCGCAGTGGAGTGTGATTGATTGGTGGAGGGGGAGTAAAAACTTTACCATTCTGTTTGGGAACCGCCTATAATGTATCTAGCATGGAAGATGGTGAAATCTCTTGGTTGTTATGTTGACAATGAAAGTATACCGCTCAAAATTATTATTCATCCCTGTTTTAAAAGCACGAGCTCTGGCACCTCTACAAATCAATGCTTCCCTCTGCGAAGGGCCTATCTATTTTACTTTACTGTTGAGTCATCCTCCTCTTATAAAAAGCACCAGTTGGAGAGCACCACCCTCATTTGTATGCTTTGTTATTAATTGATATTGAGTATGACTGTGACTGGATCTCTTTTACCATGAATTACAATGTCTAGTCAGTCCTTGTTCTTCAGAGGTGCTCTGCATTTATGTTTTGCGGTCTCAGAAAGGGCTAGCGAGATACCATTATATTATATTGTATCATGATTGTTTTGATAAAATTGTTGTCATCCGAGATTTACTATTATTGCTCGCTAGTTGATTATGCCATTGATATGAGTAAATGTGAGACCTAAATGTTATTGTGAATGTGGTTAGTCTATAATCTTTGCTGAAAACCTGAACATCAGTTAGGCATATTTACAACAACAAGATCAAACAGAGTTTGTAAAAGTTTTTCTTTATCACTTTTAGTTTGTCAACTGAATTGCTTGAGGACAAGCAATGGGTTAAGCTTGGGGCAGTTGATACGTCTCCATCGTATCTACTTTTCCAAACTCTTTTGCCCTTGTTTTGGACTCTAATTTGCATGATTTGAATGGAACTAACCCGGACTGACGCTGTTTTTAGCAGAATTGCCTTGGTGTTATTTTTGTGCAGAAATTAAAGTTCTCGGATTGACCTGAAAATTTACGGAGAATATTTTTGGAATTAATAAAAAATACTGGCGAAAGAATCAACCGGAGGGGGCCCACCCATTGGCCACAAGCCAGGGGGGCGCCCCTGCTACTTCTTGAGCATGCGTTGGTTTTCCCTTGAAGAGGAAAGGGTGATGCAGCAAAGTAGATAAGTATTTCCCTCAGTTGTTGAGAACCAAGGTATCAATCCAGTAGGAGATACAAGCAAGTCCCCAATAGATGTACCTACACAAAGAATCAAACACTTGCACCCAACGCTATAAAGGGGTTGTCAATCCCTTCACGGTTACTTGCAAGGATGAGATCTGATAGAGATAGATGGAAAAGATTGCGGAAAGTAAAAGCACAAGTAAATAGATGTGAAAATATATGATGGAAAATAGACTCGGGGGCCATAGGTTTCACTGGAGGCTTCTCTCCTGAAGGCAAATATTACGGTGGGTGAACAAATTACTGTCAAGCAATTGATAGAAATGCGCATAGTTATGACGATATCCAAGGCAATGATTATGCATATAGGCATCACGTCCGTGTCAAGTAGACCGAAACGATTCTGCATCTACTACTATTACTCCACACATCGACCGACTCCTGCCTGCATCTAGAGTATTAAGTTCATGAAGAACAGAGTAACGCATTAGGTAAGATGACATGATGTAGAGGGATAAACTCAAGCAATATGATGAAAACCCAATCTTTTTATCCTCGATGGCAACAATACAATACGTGCCTTGCTACCCCTACTATGTCACTAGGTGAGGACACCGCAAGATTGAACCCAAAACTAAGCACTTCTCCCATTGCAAGAATTACCAATCTAGTTGGCCAAACCAAACCAATAACTCGAAGAGACTTGCAAAGATATGAAATTATGCATACAAGAATTCATAAAAGAATCAAATAATATTCATGGATAATCTGATCATAAACCCACAATTCATCGGATCTCGACAAACACACCGCAAAAGAGTATTACATCGGATAGATCTCCATGAAGATCATGAAGAACATGGTATTGAAGAGCAAAGAGAGATAAGAAGCCGAAGGTCTGTGGTGGACTACTCACGCATCATCAGAGGGGCAATGGAGTTGATGTAGATGCCCTCTGTGATCAAATCCCCCTCCAGCAGATTACCGGAAAAGGTCCCCAGATGGGATCTCACGGGAACAGAGGCTTCTGGCGGCGGAAAAGTATTTTCATGGCTCTTTTTGGTATCGAGGGAATATTTGGGAATTTATAGGCCGAAGAGTAGGGTTAGGAGGGCTGCCATGGGCCCACAAGCCAGGGGGCGCGCCCTACCCCCCTAGGCGCGCCCCTATGGCTTGTGACCACACGGCGGCTCTCCTGCCTTGGTCTCCAAGCTTGGTAGGTTCCTTCTGGTCCAAGAAAAATCATTCCGAAGATTTTATTCCGTTTGGACTCCGTTTAATATTCCTTATCTGCAATACTCAAAAACAAGGAAAAAACAGAAACTGGCACTAGGCAC
Source organism: Elymus sibiricus (assembly GCA_039707655.1). NCBI lineage: Eukaryota > Viridiplantae > Streptophyta > Magnoliopsida > Poales > Poaceae > Elymus > Elymus sibiricus. The sequence continues at coordinate 342,905,806 of CM077673.1, forward strand.
TAGATTAATAGGTTAGTCCCAAAAATAATATAAAATAGCATATTAATGCATATAAAACATCCAAAACAGATAATATAATAGCATGTAACAATCAAAAATTATAGATACATTGGAGACGTATCAAGCATCCCCAAGCTTAATTCCTACTCGTCCTCGAGTAGGTAAATGATAAAAACAGAATTTTTGATGTGGAATGCTACCTAACATATTTATCCATGTAATATTCTTTATTGTGGCATGAATATTCAGATCCGTAAAATTCAATACTATAGCTTAATGTTGACACAAAAACAATAATACTTAAAGCATACTAATAAGCAATCATATCTTTCAAAATACCATGGCTAAAGAAAGTTATCCCTACAATATCATATAGTCTGGCTATGCTCCATCTTCCCCACACAAAGTATCTAAATCATGCACACCCCCGATGACAAGTCAAGCAATTGTTTCACCCCTTTTATGTTCTCAAACCTTTTCAACTCTCACGCAATACATGAGCGTGAGCCATGGATATAGCACTATGGGTGGAATAGAATGTGGTGGAGGTGCAAGGGAAAATGAGAAGATAGTCTCACATCAACTAGGCGTATCAACGAGCTATGGAGATGCCCATCAATAGATATCAATGTGAGTGAGTAGGGATTGCCATGCAACGGATGCACTAGAGCTATAAGTGTATGAAAGCTCAAAAGGAAACTAAGTGGGTGTGCATCCAACTCGCTTGCTCACGAAGACCTAGGGCACTTTGAGGAAGCCCATCATTGGAATATACAAGCCAAGTTATATAATGAAAAATTCCCACTAGTATATGAAAGTGACAAAATAGGAGACTCTCTATCATGAAGAACATGGTGCTACTCGAAGCACAAGTGTGGAAAAGGATAGTAGCAATGTCCCTTCTCTCTTTTCTCTCATTCATTTTTTTCTTTTTTTTGGTGGGCATCTTTGGCCTCTTTTTTTTTATTTGGGCTTCGCTGGCCTCTTTTATTTTTTTGTAAAGTCCGGAGACTCATCCCATCTAGTGAGGGAATCATAGCTTCCATCATTCTTTCCTCTCATGGGACAATGCTCTAATAATGATGATCATCACACTTTTATTTACTTACAACTCGAAACTTAGAACAACATATGACTCTATATGAATGCCTCCGGCGGTGTACCAGGATGTGCAATGATCTAGCATAGCAAATGACATCAAAAAATGGACAAGCCATAAAAACATCATGCTAGATGTCTTACGATCATGCAAAGCAATATGACAATGATGGTGCGTGTCATAATAAACAGAACGGTGGAAGTTGCATGGCAATATATCTCGGAATGGCTATGGAAATGCCATAATAGGTATGTATGGTGGCTGTTTTGAGGAAAATATATGGTGGATGTTTTGAGGAAGGTGGGTTTAATGCACCGGCGAAAGTTGCGCGGTACTAGAGAGGCTAGCAAAGGTGGAAGGGTGAGAGTGCGTATAATCCATGGACTCACATTAGTCATAAAGAACTCACATACTTATTGCAAAAGTCTATTAGTCATCGAAGCAAAGTGTTACACGCATGCCCCTAGGGGAGAGGTTGGTAGGAGTAAACCATCGCGCGCTCCCGACCCATCACACAAAGGACGACAATCATTAAACAAATCATGCTCCGACTTCATTACATAACGGTTCACCATACGTGCATGCTACGGGAATCACAAACCTTAACACAAGTATTTCTACTAATCCACAATTACTTACTAACATAACTCTTAATATTACCATCTCTACATCTCAAAACTATATGCACGGAACCGAACTTCCCATCATATTCAATGCACTTAATATGAAAGTTTTTATTATATCCCTCTTGGATGCCTATTATATTAGGACCAAATTCATAACCTAATCCAATTACCATGCTGTTTAGAGACTCTCAAAATAATATAAGTGAGGTACGAGAGTTCAATTATTTCTATAAAACATAACACCACCGTGCTCTAAAAAGATATAAGTGAAGCACTAGAGCAAAATTGCCTAGCTCAAAAGATATAAGTGAAGCACAAAGAGTATTCTAATAAATTCACGATTCAGCATGTCCTTCTCAAAAAATGTGTTCAGCAAGGATGATTATGGCAAACTAAAAAATCAAAGACTCATATCATACAAGACGCTCCAAGCAAAACACATATCATGTGGTGAATAAAAATATAGCCTCAAGTAAATTTACCGATGGATTGAAGACGAAAGAGGGGATGCCTTCCGGGGCATCCCCAAGCTTAGGCTCTTTGGTATCCTTGAATATGGCTTGGGATGCCTTGGGCATCCCCAAGCTTAGGCTCTTTCCACTCCTTATTCCATAGTCCATCAAATCTTTACCCAAAACTCGAAAACTTCACAACACAAAACTCAACTGAAAACTCGTGAGATCCGTTAGTATAAGAAAAATAAATCACCACTTTAGGTACTGTTGTGAACTCATTCTTTATTTATATTTATGTAATACCTACTGTATTCTATCTTTTCCATGGTTCATACCCCCCGATACAACCCATAGATTCATCAAAATAAGCAAACAACACAAAGAAAACAGAATCTGTCAAAAACAGAACAGTCTGTAGCAATCTGTAGACTTCGAATACTTCTGTAACTCCAAAAATTCTGAAAAATTAGGAAAACCAGGGAAATTTGCATATCAATCTTGTGTAAAAATTTCAGATCAAAATCACGTTCCAGTGAATTTATAAAATTCCTGGACTGAGCGCAAAAGTTTCTGTTTTTCAGCAAAATCAAATCAACAAACACCGTAGACCATCCCAAAGGTATTACTTGGCTCAAACACTAATTTAAACAAGAAAACACAATTACTATAGAGGTAATAATGTGCAAAACACTCAAAAACAGAAGCAAAAATAAAAGCATAAAAATAAAATTGGGTTGCCTCCCAACAAGCGCTATTGTTTAACGCCCCTAGCTAGGCATAATGATTTCAATGATGCTCACATAAAAAGCAAGAGAGCGTCATGAATCTCATGAAAAACACATTTAAGTCTAACCCACTTCCTATGCATAGGGATTTTGTGAGCAAACAATTTATGGGAACAAGAATCAACTAGCATAGGAAGGCAAAACAAGCATAACTTCAAAACTTTGAACACATAGAGAGGAAACTTGATATTATTGCAATTCCTACAAGCATATGTTCCTCCCTCATAATAAATTTCAGTAGCATCATGAAGGAATTCAACAATATAACTATCATATACAATTTTCTCTTCATGATCCACATGCATGCAAAGTTGACACTCTTCCAAAATAGTGGGATTATCATTAACTAAAGTCATGACCTCTCCAAACCCACTTTTAATATCATATTCATCATGAGTATTAAATAAATTATCAAGATCATAAGAAGCATTATCACCCCAATCATGATCATTGCAATAAGTAGTGGTCATAGCAAACTCATCAAATATAGCATCCCCAAGCTTGTGGGTTTGCATATCATTAGCACAATAGATATTAATAGAATTTATAACAATATCACTGCAATCATGCTTTTCAATCAAGGAGCTATCATGAGTCACCTTATAGATTTCTTCTTTCAGCACTTCATCAAAATTTTCAGATTCATGATTCTCAAGCAAAACTTCATAGAGATAATCAAGTGCACTCAACTCACTAGCAATTGGTTCATCATAGTTTGGTCTTTTAAAAAGATTAGCAAGTGGATGAGGATCCATATCAATATATTTTTAGCAAGCGAAGATGCAAGCATATAGAAGGCACATGGCAACACAAGCAAACAAATAGATCCGGCGAGAAAAAGGGCAAACAAAGAAGAGGGCAAAGAAAACGGCAAATTGGTGAAGTGGGGGAGAGGAAAAAGAGAGGCAAATGGCAAATAATGTAAATGCAAGAGATGAGTTTGTGATGGATACTTGGTAGGCTTGATGTAGATCTCCCCGGCAATGGCGCCAGAAATCCTTCTTGCTATTTCTTGAGCATGCGTTGGTTTTCCCTTGAAGAGGAAAGGGTGATGCAGCAAAGTAGATAAGTATTTCCCTCAATTGTTGAGAACCAAGGTATCAATCCAGTAGGAGATACAAGCAAGTCCCCAATAGATGTACCTACATAAAGAATCAAACACTTGCACCCAACGCTATAAAGGGGTTGTCAATCCCTTCACGGTTACTTGCAAGGATGAGATCTGATAGAGATAGATGGAAAAGATTGCGGAAAGTAAAAGCACAAGTAAATAGATCTGAAAATATATGATGGAAAATAGACCCGGGGGCCATAGGTTTCACTAGAGGCTTCTCTCATGAAGGCAAATATTACGGTGGGTGAACAAATTACTGTCAAGCAATTGATAGAAAAGCGCATAGTTATGACGATATCCAAGGCAATGATTATGCATATAGGCATCACGTCCGTGTCAAGTAGACCGAAACGATTCTGCATCTACTACTATTACTCCACACATCGACCGACTCCTGCCTGCATCTAGAGTATTAAGTTCATGAAGAACAGAGTAACGCATTAGGTAAGATGACATGATGTAGAGGGATAAACTCAAGCAATATGATGAAAACCCAATCTTTTTATCCTCGATGGCAACAATACAATACGTGCCTTGCTACCCCTACTATGTCACTAGGTGAGGACACCGCAAGATTGAACCCAAAACTAAGCACTTCTCCCATTGCAAGAATTACCAATCTAGTTGGCCAAACCAAACCAATAACTCGAACAGACTTGCAAAGATATGAAATCATGCATATAAGAATTCAGAAAAGACTCAAATAATATTCATAGATAATCTGATCATAAACCCACAATTCATCGGATCTCGACAAACACACCGCAAAAGAGTATTACATCGGATAGATCTCCATGAAGATCATGAAGAACATGGTATTGAAGAGCAAAGAGAGAGAAGAAGCCATCTAGATACTAGCTATGGACTCGAAGGTCTGTGGTGGACTACTCACGCATCATCGGAGGCGCAATGGAGTTGATGTAGATGCCCTCCGTGATCGAATCCCCCTCCGGCAGATTACCGGAAAAGGTCCCCAGATGGGATCTCACGGGAACAGAGGCTCCTGGCGGCGGAAAAGTATTTTCGTGGCTCTTTTTGGTATCCAGGGAATATTTGGGAATTTATAGGCCGAAGAGTAGGGTTAGGAGGGCTGCCGTGGGCCCACAAGCCAGGGGGCGCGCCCTACCCCCTGGGCGCGCCCCTGTGGCTTGTGGCCACACGGCGGCTCTCCTGCCTTGGTCTCCAAGATTGGTAGGTTCCTTCTGGTCCAAGAAAAATCATTCCAAAGATTTTATTCCGTTTGGACTCCGTTTAATATTCCTTATCTGCAATACTCAAAAACAAGGAAAAAACAGAAACTGGCACTAGGCACTAGATTAATAGGTTAGTCCCAAAAATAATATAAAATAGCATATTAATGCATATAAAACATCCAAAACAGATAATATAATAGCATGGAACAATAAAAAATTATAGATACGTTGGAGACGTATCAGCCCCCCTAGGGCGCGCCCAGGTGGCTTGTGGGCCCCCTACAACTCCTCCGACCTCAACTCCAACTCCATATAACCCTATTCGGGGAGAAAAAACCCGGAGAGAAGAGTTCATCGCGTTTCACGATACGGAGCCGCTGCCACCTCCTGTTTTTCCTCGGGAGGGCAGATCTGGGGTCCGTTTTGGGCTCCGGAGAGGGGAAATCGACGCCGTCGTCATCGCCAACCATCCTTCATCACCAATTTCATGATGCTCTCCGCCGTTCGTGAGTAATTCCATCGTAGGCTTGGTGGACGGTGATGGGTTGGATGAGATTTACCATGTAATCGAGTTAGTTTTGTTAGGGTTTGATCCCTAGTATCCACTATGTTCTGAGATTGATGTTGCTATGACTTTGCTATGCTTAATGCTTGTCACTAGGGCCCGAGTGCCATGATTTCAGATCTGAAACTATTATGTTTTCATGAATATATATATGTTCTTGATCCTATCTTGCAAGTTGTAGACACCTATTACGAGTTATGATCCGCATCCCCCAGGGTGACAATAACTGGGATTCTTTCCGGTCATTACCGTGGTATGAGGAGTTCATGTATTCACTAAGTGCTAATGCTTTGGTCCGGTTCTCTATTAAAAGGAAGCCTTAATATCCCTTAGTTTCCATTAGGACCCCGCTGCCACGGGAGGGTAGGACAAAAGATGTCATGCAAGTTCTTTTCCATAAGCACGTATGACTATATATGGAATACATGCCTACATTATATTGATGAATTGGAGCTAGTTCTGTGTCACCCTATGTTATAACCGTTGCATGATGAATGCCATCCGACATAATTATCCATCACTAATCCATTGCCTACGAGCTTTTCATACATTGATCTTTGCCAAGTTACTTCTCCGTTGCTACTGTTACAATCACTACAAAACTGCTACTGTCATGTTTGCCATCGTTACCGTTACTTACATACTACTTTGCTACTAAATACTTTGCTGCAAATATTAAGTCTTTCAGGTGTGGTTGAATTGACAACTCAGCTGCTAATACTCGAGAATATTCTTTGGCTCCCCTTGTGTCGAATCAGTAAATTTGGGTTGAATACTCTGCCCTCGAAAACTGTTGCGATCCCCTATACTTGTGGCTTATCAACGGGGCCCGGCGCGCGGGGACGGCGTGCAGAGGGGCGGAGCCGGCTGGTCGCCGGGGAGAAGCCGGCATGCGCGCGCGAACGGGGCGACGGGTGGTTCGTGGCAGAGCCGGCGAGGCCGAGCCGGCGCGCGACGCTGCCGCGGAGCGAGCGGGACGGTATAGTGCGGCGGTGCTGGAGCGGAGTGGGAGCCGGCCGGTGGCGCGCGCAGGCAAGCGGGGTGGAGCGGAGCCGGCGGGGTGCTCGGGCGGTTGGTGGTGGCGCCAGCGAGGCCGAGGCAGTGCGCGACGCTGCCGCGGACCAAGTGGGACGGCACAGTGCGGCGGTGCTGGAGGCGGACGGGGCCGGGCGCGGCCAGGTGGCACGGGGACCGCTGGCTATGGAGCCGGGGGCGGGTCCGGGAGCGCAAAGGGGGGCAGGGGCAGACAATGATCGCGCCGGAGGTAGCCAGCGCGGTGGGGGGGCGAGTCGGCGGGTGCGCGGTGACGAGGAGCCACCGCAAACGCAGCAGGAACGGCGGGGCCGGGCTAGCACAGGAGGCGGAGCCTGGGGAGTCGTCCTCGGCGACGAACGCGAACCGCTGGATGGGGATGGAGCTGCGGAGAGAGGAGGTGGAGCTCCTGCTCGGGGACGGAGCGGGGCGCGCGGAGTTCGCCGGCATCTAGGTGCGTGGAGGCGTGGCGAGGTAGAGGCAGCCAGAGAAGGGCCAGGCGCGGCCAAGGGCCGGGGCAACGGTAGGTAGCCTCCGGAGCACGACCGAGCGGCCGCGAAGCCGAGGCCGCGGGCCGGAGCGGCGGAGGGGAGCCACCAGGACGCAGGGCGCGACGGGAGGACGCGAGGATGGCGCAGCCTCAGCCTGGGAGTCTCGCACCCGGTAGCGAGCCGGTGGCCGAGCGCATGCTATGGCGGCGAGCCTGGGCACCGATGCGGCCAGGCGCGCGGGCAAGGAGGCCGACGGGGGCACGACGAGGGGAGGAACCATGGGCTGGGATGAAGGTGGAGCCGGCGCATGCGCGGGCGGGCAACCGTGAGTAGGCGGGGCCAGTGCAGCGCGGGGGGGCGCTGGCGTAGAGGAGCTGCTGCAAGAGACGGGGAGGAGCAATGGAGCGGCACGGGCGCGTGGCCGGGACGGTCGTGGAGGGGCGCAATGCAGGCGCAGCTCGGGGGAGGTCCGTGTTGTGGAGGTCGGGGCTCGCGGGGCGATGCGGAGGTGTGGACGCGGGGTCCGGGCACGCGCCCCCCGTCTCCCTGCATGCCGGAGAGCCGCGCGGCGACCCGCAGCACCTGGTGGTGCTGCGTGCGAGCGAGAGAGACGAGGATGACTGCGAGGACACTCCGACCTGCACGGTCTCCCTGGTGGTGCGTTGGAGCGAGCCGGAGGTGGACGAGGCCCAGAGCACGGCGTCCCGTCCGGCTGCTCAGGGGCGTGTTGGCGTCGAGCCCCCGAGCACCGCCGGAGAGAGGACGTCGGCAGGGACGCGCCGTCCCACGCGGCCGCCCCGGGGGCATGTTGGCGTCAAGCCCCCGAGCGCCGCTGGAGAGACGGCGGCGACGTCGCGGCGGCGGTGACGAAGATGGTCCCGACTGGACCGTGGTTCCAGCAGCAGCTAGCCCCACGGTGGGCGCCAACTGTCGTCGTTTTCTCACAACAGATGCCAGGAGGTGGCTAATCGAGGTGAGAGCAAGGCTGTCGTGGAAGATCCGGGATGGGATAGGGTAGTAGCGCGCGCTGGTTTACCCAGGTTCGGGGCTCTCCGGAGAGATAATACCCCTACTCCTGCATGTCTGTATATGAGGTGTATGTGTAGTACAAGGTTGCTCCTGGAGCTGTGTCTGAGGAGGAAGAGGGAGCTGGCTGCTCCTTTCCTTGGCCTCACGTGTGTGAGGATGAGAGAATGGGAGAGTGAGAGGGGCTTTTCTTGCCCGTGGGTGAGTTCCCCTGGTGCCTCTTATATAGGGAGGCCCAGGGGACAAGGGGTGGCGCACATGGCCTAACTACACTATTGGAGGTGACATGTGAAGTGACTCATGATGCAGGCTACAGTGCATCACTATTGGAGCGCAGTGAAGTGACGCATGACAGGTGCACAGTGGGGCACTGTTTGCCAATAGTGCCCGACTGTAGTGGGGTGGCTGACTCTGCAGTCCGTCATCTACAGTGTCTTCTGCTCGTGTCCGATGGGAAGCCTAGAGCTGACTTCGTCAGGGCGCAGCCGGCAGCCTCCAGTCGGCCAGTCTCCAGCCGACCAGCCTCCAACCGGCGAGCTCCAGCCGACAGCCTCCAGCCGGCAGCCTCCAGCCGGCGAGGCTCCAGCCGGCCAGCCTCCAACCGGCAGCCTCCAGCCAGCCAGGAGTAGCCTGCAGCCTGCAGCCGGCCAGGAGTAGCCAGCCGTCCGGCGTCGCAGCTTTGTCTTTTGTTTTCGCTTCTTCGATTGTCTTGTTGATTCGTGGGGCTTGGCGTACCGGGAGTGACTCCCCCTATGTTTGAAAATGTTGAGTCGTCTCCTTGAGCCTACCTGGGGGTAATCCCCCCCGACACAATATGTACCATTTTTTAGCAAAGGTCATGCTGAAATTTTGTATGCCCTTGTTGTTGTTAATATATATGTAATTATTTTTGTATTTCCCTTTATAGTCTACTTTGATATATCGAAAGATTCAATATGAATCGAAGTGTGAAGGCCTTTCTCAATTTCGCGGTGACGAATATGATACAAAAGTGTGAAACGCAGATATTATGTCCATGCAAGGGTTGCAAAAATGGAATTTACCTTAACCCATTCGATGGTAGCGTCCTCGTGCACTTGCTTCGTCGTGGTTTCGTTGAAGGTTATACACGATGGACAAAGCATGGTGAGAATGATGATGTTTGTGATGACGGCGACGGAGCGGTAGATATGGAAGCGGAAAACCCCTTTGATGAATTAGCAGGGCCACCAGAAGGAGGAAACAATAACGAACATGCGCCTGGAGGAGGAAATGATGAAATGCCACCCGAACATGAAGAGGACCATGTCACCCAGGATATGTCGTTTGCTGAAATGTTGCAGGATCCCCATGTTAAATAACTGCTTAAGAAGAAGACGACAGGTGAGAGAGCTGCTATTAAAGAGGCTCTCAAATTGGCGCAATTGGAGTTAGACACGAAAGCTCCACTGTATGAAGGTTGCGATCCTGAGCACACCCGCTTGCACGTTGATACTCGTGATCTGCGTTGGGTAAGTATTTCCCTCAGTTATGAAACCAAGGTTTATCGAACCAATAGGAATACCAATCCTCAACCGTCTTCAGCGGCTGCACACAAAAGAACAAACAACTTGCACCCAACGCCGGCAAGAGGGTCGTCAATCCCCTTGATCGCGTTATTTGCAAGCAAGTGAGTTGTGTAGATAATAGTAAAGTGCAAAATAAAATAAAAGGTAATAAATAACAGCAAGGTAATGATAGCATTTGTGAATTGATAAGTGAATAGACCCGGGGGCCGTAGAGTTCTCTAGGGGCATCTCTCATAAGCAAAGCATATGGTGGGTAAACAAATTACTGTTGGACAATTGATAGAAAAGCGAATAATTATGCGATGTTCATGGCAATGCTCATGTGTATATAGGCAGCACGTCCATAAGCAAATAGGCCGACTCCTGCCTGCACCTACTACTATTACTCCACTTCAAGAGCGCTTCTATGCTTGCCTCTCTACGTATTAAGTTCATGACAAACGGAGTAATGCTTGGAGAACGATGACATGATGTAGACAAAGTAAACTCAACTAATATGAATAAACCCCATCGTTTTATCCTTACTAGCAACAACACAAAGACGCAACTTGTCCCCTTCTGTCACTGGGATATAGAAACTCGTCAGGTTGAACCTACTACAACACACCACTCCCACCGAAGAAATATCAATCTAGTTGGCCAAACTATCTCAATAGATCGGAGAGCAGTACGAAGCTATGATGATCATGCAAATAGAATCATAGTAATCAGGTTTGACTCAAATACTTTTCATGAATAATCTGAACATAAACTCACAATTCATCAGATCCCAACAAACACACCATACAAAGGGATTACATCGGATAGATCAAGGCAAAGATGCGATGAACATTGTATTGAAGATCGAGAGAGAGAGATTGCCATCTAGGTACTACCTATGGACCCGTAGGTCTACGGTGAACTACTCACACATCATGGTGAGGGCAGAAAGGTTGATGAAGAGGCCCTCCGTGATCGATCTCCCCTCCGGTAGGGTGCCGGAACGGAGGTGTAGATGGCCTCCCATCAGAACAAAGACTTGCGACGGCGGAAAAAGTGTTTCGGGAGCGCTTCTGGTGTTTTTAGGGTAGATGTGAATTTATAGGCCAGAGAACGACGTCGGGAGACGCTCCAGGGGGCCACCACATTTCTGGCCACGCCTCCCTAGGGGCGCGGCCAGATGTCTTGTGGGCCCAGGGTGCATCTCCTAGCCCTCCTCCGAAGCTTCTAGGTCTTGTATTGGTGTAGAAAAAATCACCAAAAAGTTTCGTGGCAATTGGACTCCGTTTGGTATTGTAACTCTGAAAAGGCAAAAACACGGAGGAAACAGGAACTAACACTGGGCACTGGGTCAATAGGTTGGTGCTCAAAAATATTATAAATTGGTAAATAAATACCCAAAAAGTATCCTAGAATGATAATATATCAGCATGGAACAATCAAAAATTATAGATACGTTGGAGACGTATCAGCACCCCCAAGCTTAATTCCTGCTCGTCCTTGAGTAGGTAAATGATAAAAACAGAATTTTTGATTTGACATGCTACCCGTTATGTAATCTTTGGTATGTATGCTCATTGAGAAATGATGAATTAACAAACAGCAACATAGTAATATTTATAAGTATAAGAAACAAAATAATTAATTTTTCAAAGTATACGATCCTAAAAGAATGTTTTACCCCTATTCATCTTATTATATTAGCAAGGCATGACTCCATCTTCACCACATAGATACAAATGTTAAGCACCACAGTGTCCAAGTCAGGCAATTGGATCGTAGTTTTTCAATATGCATCAACTTTTTATTCTTCACGCAATACATGAGCGTGAACCATTGGACATAGCATATAAGTGAAATAGAATATGGTGGTAGGTATCAAAGGGGTAAAAAGTGGAGAAGATAGTCTCGCATCAACTAGGCGTACCAACAAGCTATGGAGATGCTCATCGATATATATCAATGCGAGGAGTAGGGATTGCCATGCAAATGATGCACTAGAGCTATAAGTGTATGAAAGCTCAACTGAAGCTAAGTGGGGTGTGCATCAAAATTGCTTGCTCATGAAGACCTCGGGCATTTGAGGAAGCCCGTTATAGGAATATACAAGCCAAGTTTACTATATGAAAAGGTAATTCCCACTAACATATGGAAGTGTCAACATAGGAGACTCTCTATATGAAGAACATGGTGCCACTTTGAGGCACAAGTGTGGTAAAGGATAGTAGCAAAGTCCCTTCTCTCTTTTCTCTCATTTTTTTATATGGTGGGCTTTTCTCCTTTTTTTTTGTTTTTCCTCCCTCATTTTCTCTTTTTTATATGGTGGGCTCATTTGGCCTCCCCCATTTTTATTTCCTTTTTCGTCCGGAGTCTCATCCCGACTTGTGGGGGAATCATGGTCTCCATCATCCTTTCCTCATTGGGACAATGCTCTAATAATGATGATCATCACACTTTTATTTACTTACAACTCAACATGAAGAACTGATAGGAAGATATGACTCTGTATGAATGCCTCTGGCAGTGTACCAGGATGTGCAATGACCTAGCGTGACATGTATCAAAAATATGAAGAACGATGGCTTTGCCACAAATACTATGTCAGCTCTATACGATCATGCAAAGCATTATGATGATGAACGAACTAGTCATGTGAAGTGACGATGGAATTTGCATGGCAATATATCTCTGAATGGCTATGGAAATGCCATAATAGGTAGGTATGGTGGCTGTTTTGAGGAAGTTATAATGAGGCTTATGTGCAACAAAGCGTATCATGTCACGGGGTTTGGATGCACCGGCGAATATTTGCACCGATCCTCGAGGTGAGAATGGGATATGCACGGTACCGAAGAGGCTAGCAAATATGAGAAGGTGAAGATGCGTATGTCCATGGTGTCACATTAGTCATAAAGAACTCACATACTTATTGCAAAGTTTTATTAGTTTTATCACAAATCAAAGTACTCCTCGCATGCCCCGAGGGATGAGGTTGGTAGTAGTTAACCATCGCGCGCCTCCGACTCAAAACAACACTAGGATTTCAACGAGGAATATACATGCTCACACATCATCACCATGCCTCTTTAATTTTTAGATGAATAACAAGTTAACACCTCTTAATCTCGACACTTCTACGAATCAAATTTTTTGGACTCACACCTTTTTCATATTACCACATCAATGTCATTAACCCACAATTTTTCTACATGTGCTACACGATGGTTTTGATTATCATTCATTGAATACCTAATATTCTTGGACTAGTCTTATGACCCATGCAAATTACCGTCACTATTACTCAGCTCTCAAACAAATATAAGTGAAGACGAGAGCATATTATTTCTATAAAATCTACACGCCACCATGCTCAAAAAGATATAAGTGAAGTACTAGAGCAACTGCCTAGCTCAAAAGATATAAGTGAAGCACATAGAGTATTCTAGCAAATTATCATGAAGGTGTGTCTCTCTCAAATAGGTGTGTCCAGAAAATGATGATTGTGACAAACTGAAAGTAAAAGCAAACAAAAGCAAACGACGCTCCAAGCAAAACACATATCATGTGATGAATAAAAATATAGCTCCAAGTGACATACCGATGGATTGAGACGAAAGAGGGGATGCCTTCCGGGGCATCCCCAAACTTAGACGCTTGAGTCTCTTTAGAATTAGACTTGTGTGCCTTGGGCTCTTGCTACTCCTTATTCCGTAGTCCATCGTGATCACACCCAAAACTTGAAAACTTCAATCACACAAAACTAAACAAAACTTCATGAGATCTGTTAGTATAAGAAACATATTGCAAACTTGAGGTACTGCAATAAATTGTTTAAAATTCATTTTTGCATAATAGGTACTGTATTATAACTTCCCCATGGCTTACACCCCCCTGATATAGTCCATGGCATAATCAAAACAAGCAAACTATGCAAGCAAAACAGAATATGTTTAAAACAGAACAATCTGTAGCAATCTGTAAAGAGCCCATACTTGTGTAAATCTAAAAATTATGAAAAATTAGGAAAACATAAATAATTTTTATAAAAATACTGTGTTAAAATTTCAGATCATTATCACGCTCCAGTAAAAAATGAAAATTCCTGCACTGGAGTCAAAGTTTCTGTTTCAGATTCAGCATCGTTTCTACTCATCTTGTGAGTCATCCCAAAGGCTTTACTTGGCAAAAACACTAATTAAAACATAAAAACACAATCATTACAGAGGCAACAATCATGTTATCACACAAAAACATAAAATATTGGGTTGTCTCCCAACAAGCTCTTTCTTTATAGCCATTAAGATGGACTTGAAATTTCAATGATGCTCACATAATAGACAAGAATTGAAGCACAAGGAGAGCATCATAAAGCATGTGAAAAACACATATAAGCCTAACATACTTCCTATGCATAGGCATTTTATAGGAAAACAAATTCTCAAGACAAGTGAAATCTAGCATATGCAAATAGGAAGAGTGAAGCATTAATAATTTCAACACAAAGAGAGACAATTGAGTAACATTCAAATTCCTATAACCATATTTGCCTCTCTCATAATAATTACATATAGGATCATAATCAAACTCAACAATATAGCTATCATGTAAAACATTCTCTTTATGATCCACATGCAGAAAAGTTTTATAATCTTCCAAAATAGTGGGATTAACATCAAGTAAAGTAATGACCTCTCCAAACCCACTTTTAGTAGCATTGCAAATATCATTATCAATAATAGATTCAACATGAAGCTCAGAATTATCAAAATCATAAGAAATATCATGATTATCACCCCAATCATGATCACTAGCACAATTGACATTCATAGAATTTATACTAACAAAATTGCAATCATGCTTTTCATGCAAGGAACTATCATGAATCACTTTACAAATTTCATCACAATTTTTAGATTCATGATTTTCAAGCGAGACCTCATAAAGATAATCTAGTGAACTCTCACTAGCAATTGTTTCAACATAATCAGGTATTTTGAAAAGATTAGCAAGTGGATGAGGATCCATTTATCTTTAATTTGTTTTTTACTTGGTGTGATAAGATAAAGATAGCATAGCTAGGCAAGTAAACTAGAAAAGATAAATATTTTTGTATTTTTGATTTTTATGAGACACACTAAATATAACAGCAAATAAAAAAAAGAACAAGTGTATGAAATTTTGTGCGAAGTTACTTGATAGTTGGTGATGGTATTCCCCGGCAACGGCACCAGAAATCCTTCCTGATACTCGTGATCTGCGTTGGGTTTTCCGTGAAGAGGAACGGGTACTCGCCGAACAAAGTGGGTAAGTATTTCCCTCAGTTATGAAACCAAGGTTTATCGAACCAATAGGAATACCAATCCTCAACCGTCTTCAGCGGCTGCACACAAAAGAACAAACAACTTGCACCCAACGCCGGCAAGAGGGTCGTCAATCCCCTTGATCTCGTTATTTGCAAGCAAGTGAGTTGTGTAGATAATCTATTATCTACTAAAAGCAAAATACGGATGAAAAATAGAGGAATTAGCTAGAAAATCCCACGTTAATCAGAAAATACTAACCTTTGATCTGGTGGGCCTTTTAAAACTATTAATCTGTAACCATTCAATTTGTGTAACACATGGAACATGGTGTTTCTGAGATAACTTCACGTGACATGGTTATGTGAAGGAAAAAAATGTGTAACAGAAGCAAATCAGAAATAGAAAATCAGAGCCATCCAATCTCCATAATTCGTGTGGGCCCTTCTGAAATCCTTCTATGGATCTTCAACAATGTACGTCTACCCTAACCCGTTTAGTCGCCGTCCTCGATCGTTGACAAAAAAATAGCAATCCACAACCTCAATCTGATGTTACGTACACACCCCGTTCATCCTCAACGGCGCCCCATTATCTCCTATCCCAGCGCATCCTCTCTTATCCCGGCAGCCTCAGCGCCTTCTCCCTTAATTCAGGGTGTAAGTGGGCACGGACTCACAGTCAAAGTGGCACCGCTAACTCTCTCCCATTTAATCACGTAGATCGAGCACCGCCTATGGCTGAGCTGCTGCTTTTGGAACCTGGCTACGTGGCTCGTATACTCCAGGAGCTGAGACACGTACGTGGAAGCTAACCTCAACCAAGCAGCCAGAAAAGCTGCTGGATTGATGAACAGTGGCTAGCTAGCAGTACGGGCACTATCAAAATATTTCCTTCAATCAAGTTTTCTTTTTGAGAACCTTCCATCAAGTTTCTGTTTGCAAGTCGACGAGGAGTTGTCGCTGAGACGTTCTGTTTGTTGGGGAACGTTGCATGGGAAACAAAAATTTTCCTACGCACACACAAGATCTATCCATGGTGATGAGCATCTACGAGAGGGAGAGTGAATCTACATACCCTTGTAGATCGCTAAGCGGAAGCGTTTAAGAAACGCGGTTGATGTAGTCGAACGTCTCCGCGATCCAAATCGCAAGTCGTCCCTCGATCCGATCACGAACTAGCGCCGAACGGACGGCACCTCCGCGTTCAACACACGTACGGCTTGATGACGCCTTCACCTCCTCGATCCAGCGAGCGATGGTGAAGTAGTGGTTGAGTTCCAGCAGCACGACGGCGTGGTGATGGTGGTGAGGAACAATCTCTGCAGGGCTTCGCCAAGCACTACGGAGATTATGACGGAGGAACTAGAGGGTTAGGGTTGCCGCACACGGCTTGGGGAAATCTTGATGTGTCCCGTGTGATAGCCCTGCCCCTCTATTTATATGTTGAGCCTTGGGGTCTAAACTTGGAGTAAAAGCCTTCTCCAGGTCGGTTTTGCCCGCACAAGGTCGGTTTGGCCCGCAGGAAAAGAGTCCAACTCGGATCCTTGCCGAACCGTGCACAGCCGCGCACAAGCGGTAGTACCGCTCACAAGCGGTAGTACCGCTTCACACAAGCGGTAGTACCGCTCGGGCGGTAGTACCGCTTCACCAAGCGGTAGTACCGCTTACGCGGCAGCAAAACTACTTTTGCACTTTCCAATACCTCGTGGGCTTTATCCCTTTGGCCCATATAAAGTGTTGCTGCACCCGAACACTTCGGTAAACATCCGGAACCCCTTCCGGTGAACTCCGGAACCCTTCCGGAGATCAAAACACTATTATCACATATATCAATCTTTACCTCCAGACTATTCCGGAGATCCTCGTCATGTCCGGGATCTTATCCGGGACTCCGAACAACTTTCGGTCACCAACATAATAACTCAATTATACTAATCGTCACCAAACGTTAAGTGTGTAGACCCTGCGGGTTCGAGAACTATGTAGACATGACCGAGACACCTCTACGGCCAATAACCAATAGCGGGACCTGGATGCCCATATTGGCTCCTACATATTCTACGAAGATCTTTTATCGGTCGAACCTCTATGTCAAGGATTCAGTTAATCCCGTATGATGTTCCCTTTGTTCTTCGGTATGTTACTTGCCCGAGATTGAATCGTCGGTATCTCTATACCTAGTTCAATCTCGTTACCGGCAAGTCTCTTTACTCATTCCGTAATACAAGATCTCGTGGCTAACACTTTAGTCACATTGCTTGCAAGGCTCATTGTGATGTTGTATTACCGAGTGGGCCCTGAGATACCTCTCCGTCATACGGAGTAACAAATCCCAGTCTTGATCCATGCCAACCCAACAGACACCCTCAGAGATACCTGTAGAGCACCTTTATAGTCGCCCAGTTACGTTGCGACGTTTGATACACACAAGGTATTCCTCCGGTGTCAGTGAGTTGCATGATCTCATGGTCAAAGGAACAAATACTTGACATGCAGAAAACAATAGCAATAAACTAACACGATCATATGCTACATTCGTAGTTTGGGTCTTGTCCATCACATCATTCTCCTAATGATGTGATCCCGTTATCAAATGACATCTCATGTCAATGGCTAGGAAACCTTAACCATCTTTGATCAACGAGCTAGTCAACTAGAGGCTTACTAGGGACACAGTGTTGTCTATGTACCCACACATGTATTTGAGTTTCCAATCAATACAATTATAGCATGGATAATAAACGATTATCATGAACAAGGAAATATAATAATAACCAATTTATTATTGCCTCTAGGGCATATTTCCAACAGTCTCCCACTTGCACTAGAGTCAATAATCTAGTTCACATCACTATGTGATTTACATTGTAATGAATCGAACACCCATGCAGTTCTGGTGTTGTTCATGTTTAGCCCTTGGAAGAGGTTTAGTCATCGGATCTGCAACATTTAGATCCGTGTGTACTTTGCAAATATTTATGTCGTCCTCCTTGATGTAATCGCGGATGGAATTGAAACGTCGCTTTATGTGTCTGGTCCTCTTGTGAAATCTTGGTTCCTTGGCTAGAGCAATGGCACCAGTATTATCACAAAACAGAGTCATTGGGTTAAGTGCACTAGGCACTACTCCAAGATCTGTCATGAACTCCTTCATCCAGACACCTTCCTTCGCCGCCTCCGAGGCAGCGATGTACTCCGCTTCGCATGTAGAATCAGATACCACGCTTTGCTTGGAACTGCACCAGCTAACCGCACCCCCATTAAGAATAAATACGTATCCGGTTTGCGACTTAGAGTCATCCGGATCAGTGTCAAAGCTTGCATCGACGTAACCCTTTACGACGAGCTCTTGATCACCTCCATAAACGAGAAACATGTCCTTAGTCCTTTTCAGGTACTTCAGGATATTCTTGACCGCCGTCCAGTGTTCCATTCCTGGATCACCTTGAAACCTTCCGACCATACTTATGGCAAGGCTGACATCGGGTCTTGTGCACAGCATTGCATACATGATAGAGCCTATGGCCGAAGCATAGGGGATGACACTCATCTTTTCTCTATCTTCTGCAGTCACTGGGCATTGAGTCTTACTCAACTTCACACCTTGCAATACAGGCAAGAACCCCTTCTTGGACTGATCCATTTTGAACTTCTTCAAAACTTTATCAAGGTATGTGCTTTGTGAAAGTCCTATTAAGCGTCTCGATCTATCTCTATAGATCTTGATGCCTAATATGAAAGCAGCTTCTCCTAGGTCCTTCATTGAAAAACTCTTGTTCAAATATTCCTTTACGCTTTCCAGCATTTCTATATTGTTTCCAATCAGCAATATGTCATCCACATATAATATTAGAAACGCTATAGAGCTCCCACTCACTTTCTTGTAAATACAAGCTTCTCCGTAAACTTGTATAAACTCGAACGCTTTGATCACCTCATCAAAACGAAGATTCCAACTCCGAGATGCTTGCACCAGTCCATAAATGGATCGCTGGAGTTTGCAAACTTTGTCAGCATTCTCTGGATCGACAAAACCTTCTGGTTGCATCATATACAACTCTTCCTTAAGGAAACCGTTAAGGAACGCTGTTTTGACATCCATCTGCCAAATTTCATAATCGAAAAAGGCAGCTATTGCTAACATGATTCTGACGGACTTAAGCATCGCTACGGGTGAGAAGGTCTCATCGTAGTCAACTCCTTGAACTTGTGAAAAACCCTTTGCCAGAAGTCGAGCTTTATAGACGGTGACATTACCGTCCGCGTCCGTCTTCCTCTTAAAGATCCATTTGTTCTGAATGGCCTTACGCCCTTCAGGTAATACTTCCAAAGTCCATACTTTGTTTTCATACATGGATCCCATCTCGGATTTCATGGCCTCTAACCACTTCTCGGAATCCGGGCTCATCATCGCTTCTCCATAGCTCGTAGGTTCATCGTTGTCTAACAACATGACTTCTAAGACAGGGTTGCCGTACCACTCAGGAGCAGTACGCGTCCTTGTCGACCTACGAGGTTCGATAGCAACTTGATCCAAAGCTTCATGATCATCATCATTAACTTCCTCTTCAGCTAATGTAGGCTCCACAGAAACAACTTTCTGCGCTGCGCTACACTCAGGTTGAAGTAAAGGTTCAACAACCTCATCAAGTTCTATCTTCCTCCCACTCAATTCTTTCGAGAGAAACTCTTTCTCAAGAAATGTTCCGTTTTTAGCGACAAACACTTTGCCTTCGGATCTGAGGTAGAAGGTATACCCAACTGTCTCTTTTGGGTATCCTATGAAGACGCATTTCTCCGCTTTGGGTTCCAGCTTTTCAGGCTGAAGCTTTTTGACATAAGCATCACATCCCCAAACTTTAAGAAACGACAGCTTTGGCTTCTTGCCAAACCAAAGTTCATATGGCGTCGTCTCAACGGATTTCGATGGTGCCCTATTTAAAGTGAATGCAGCTGTCTTACTATATATTGTAGGTTAATCCACTTTGTGATTTTTCATGGGACTTAAGACTAACTTATTCGTATTCCATTGCACAACAGTAAACTACTATTTATGCACAATTTATACTATGCATAGGTAATACTATACTTTACAAAATATAAGTTCAGAGCTAGACGGAAACATTGAGATGCTACAACTCTTCATAGGTACAGTATTTGATAAGGGAACGCTTTCTCATATATTAGATATTTGGTATACACGCCAGACACAAACTACGTTGTATTCTTTCCTTTATTACTACAACACCATGCAAATCTAATGATCCCGGATCCAATGTAGATTCTATATGCATAGACTTTGAATTGCATGTATAGTGATTGAGTGATGTACTTTAATTTTTTTACGCCGGATTAGTAAATAATAAATATATGTCATTTGGTATTAGTTATTTTGTTACTATCTGAGCTCTTAAGTGGTTACCATAATTTTGTGATGGTAAACATTATTTGTGTAAAAACACGATCCGTTAAAGTGCAAGTTTTACACATATTCAGTTCTTTAGAGTAAGTGGTAGAATAGTCTGCCATCAATTAGAACGAGTTGATATACATTTCTTCTTTCAAATGAAATAATACAACTAAAAATTGATATAATATTGACAATATTGTTTTACTTTTCGTTCTTAAATCTGTAATTATTTGTTCTATTTCATTTCAAGCATTGTTTTGATTTCTATTGGGGATAAAATACACTATTGATAGTAATAATATGTATTTTTATACTAAAGTAACAGTACAAGAAAAGAGGTATGTCAGGACATTGAAAAAACATCCAAACATTGATATTCATGGACACTTCTTATTAGGCAGTTCTAACCACTAAGAAACTTAAACTAAATAATCTTGATCTCAAGCTAAAGATCAATTATGCACACAATGATGCCCAACAGACCTAATATTGTCCATTATACAAAACATTGAAAATTCGTACTCAAGATAAATAAATGTATATAGAAGACTACCATTAACTAAAAAATACGTGTTATAACCTTCGTCGAGAAAAAATATAGTTAAAAATAACGGTGAAAAATAATATCAACACTTTTTTAGATTTTTATTTAGATAAAAAAATACTACTGATATTGGTAATGCCAACAATACTATGTGAGACGTAAAATAAAACAATATTGTAAACACACAAAAAAGGTAGATCTCAAGGTCATGTAATCCCTCTCCTATAAAGATTTTTAACCATAGAAAGTAGTCAAGTACTAGCCCGCGCATTTGCGCGGGCCATTCTTCTAGTTGTAGATAATAGTAAAGTGCAAAATAAAATAAAAGGTAATAAATAACAGCAAGGTAATGATGGCATTTGTGAATTTATAAGTGAATAGACCCGGGGGGCGTAGAGTTCTCTAGTGGCATCTCTCATAAGCAAAGCATACGGTGGGTAAACAAATTACTGTTGGGCAATTGATAGAAAAGCGAATAATTATGCGATGTTCACGGCAATGATCATGTGTATATAGGTAGCACGTCCATAAGCCGACTCCTACCTGCACCTACTATTATTACTCCACTTCAAGAGCGCTTCTATGCCTGCCTCTCTACGTATTAAGTCCACGACAAACGGAGTAATGCTTGGAGAACGATGACATGATGTAGACAAAGTAAACTCAACTAATATGAATAAACCCCATCGTTTTATCCTTACTAGTAACAACACAAAGACGCAACTTGTCCCCTTCTATCATTGGGATATAGAAACTCTTCAGGTTGAACCTACTACAACGCACCACTCCCACCGAAGAAATATCAATCTAGTTGGCCAAACTATCTCAATAGATCGGAGAGCATTACGAAGCTATGATGATCATGCAAATAAGAATCATATTAATCAGGTTTGACTCAAATACTTTTCATGAATAATCTGAACATAAACTCACAATTCATCGGATCCCAACAAACACACCATACAAAGGGATTACATTGGATAGATCAAGGCAATGATGCGATGAACATTGTATTGAAGATCGAGGGAGAGAGAGATTGCCATCTAGGTACTACCTACGGACGCATAGGTCAGCGGTGAACTACTCACACATCATGGTGAGGGCATCAAGGTTGATGAAGATGCCCTCCGTGATCGATCTCCCCTCCGGCAGGGTGCCGGAATGGAGGTGTAGATGGCCTCCCATCAGAACAGAGACTTGCGGCGGCGGAAAAAGTGTTTCGGGAGCTCTTCTGGTGTTTTTAGGGTAGATGTGAATTTATAGGCCAGAGAACTCCGTCGGGAGACGCTCTAGGGGGCCACCACATATCTGGCCGTGCCCCCCTGAGGGCGCGGCCAGATGGCTTGTGGGCCCCTGGTGCATCTCCTAGCCCTCCTCCGAAGCTTCTAGGTCTTGTATTGGTCCAGAAAAATCACCAAAAAGTTTCGTGGCAATTGGACTCCGTTTGGTATTGTAACTCTGAAAAGGAAAAAACACGCAAAAAACGGTTAATAGGTTAGTGCTCAAAAATATTATAAATTTGTAAATAAATACCCGAAAAGTATCTTAGAATGATAATTTATCAGCATGGAACAATAAAAAATTATAGATACGTATCACACGTCATGCTCAAACTTCTAGACATCAAGGCAAGATTCAAGAGCCTAGACGCAAGTCTGGACGCTACATTGGAATATTTACATAAAGTTTTGCCCAAGGGGAATTTGTTGCCTAAGATTGTCGATGAGGCAAAAAAAATCATGTGCCCTCTTGATTTGCTGCATGTAATATATCATGCATGCATAAATGATTGCGTCTTATATCGTAATGAGCATGAGCACAAAACAGAGTGTCCAACTTGCAAGGAACCCCGATACAAGCTTGGAAAGAAGGATCCTCGAAAGGTTGTATGGTACCTTCCGCTGATTCCACACATACAGCGTTATTTCGCTGACGTGAAGGAAGCAAAGAACATGACTTGGCACCAGACCAGGAAATCCAGAAATGATGGCATTCTGAGACATATTGCACATGGTTGTCAGTGGAAAGCACTCGACTGCATAGAACCAAAATTCATAGCAGATTCAAGAAACCCCAGGTTGGGTGTCAGTAGTGATGGACTAAATCCATTTGGAAACCAGAGTAGCACACATAGTACATGGCCCTTGTTTGTTTGGATGTACAACCTCCCGCCTTGGCTCTGCATGAAGCAAAAGTACATACACATGGTAATGCTAATTCAAGGGCCGGTCCAACCAGGCAACGATATCAACACATATCTTGAGCTATTTAAGGAGGAGTTAGACATATTATGGAAGGATGAAGGGGTCAATACGTGGGACGCTAGCACTGGAAACTATTATCCAATGAGAGCAGCATTGCTCACGACCGTTCATGACTATCTAGGTTACAAATATATTTCTGGACAAGCGTGTCATGGACATTGCGGATGTGTTAAATGTATGGATGAAACATCCTTTCGCTAGCTATCAAAAAAGGACAGTTGCAAAACAATGTTCATGGGCCATCGAAGGTGGCTTGACAAAGATGATGAGTGGGGAAGTCGTGGAGATCTATTCGACAACACGGATGAGGCCTGAGGGCCACCACGTAAGAGGAGTGGAGAAGAACTCCATGAGATGTTAAAGAATTGGGAAGATTGCCCGAACCCAGGAAGGAAGAAAAAGAAGGCCTCTGAGAAAATGCTGCTAAAAGTATGGAACAGAAAGTCTGTTTTGTGGGGCTTGAAGTATTGGGAACTACTTGGTTCACCGCATTCTCTTGATATGATGCATATCACAAAAAATATCTACGAGAGTTTGCTTGGCACACTGTTTGACATGCCAGAAAGAAGTAAAGATGGTACGAAGGCAAGACAAGACTTGAAAGACATAGGTATTAGGGAAGAGCTCCAACCCGCATCCCTTAAAAGAACTAAAGAGACAGCCAAGGGAAAAAACATCGCCATAGCCAACGAGACAAAGAAGGGCAAAACCATGTCGAAAACCAAAGAAGATTATTGCCCCCCCCAGCTTGTTTCACGCTCGATGAGGATGAGCTTCATCAACTTTTCAAGTGCCTTAACGACATCAAAGTTCCTTCTGGTTACTCGGGGCTCATTGATACGTCTCCGTCGTATCTATAATTTTTGATTGTTTCATGCCAATATTATACAACTTTCACAACTTTTGGCAACAATTTATATGATTTATTGGACTAACCTATTGATCCAGTGCCCAGTGCCAGTTGCTGTTTGTTGCATGTTTTTTGTTTCACAGAATTACCATATCAAACGAAGTCCAAACGCGATAAAAATTATAGAGATTTTTTCTGGAATATTTGTGAATTTTGAGAAGTGGAATCAACGCAAACGGAGACCCACAGCCCCCACGATACATCAGGGTGCGGCTAGGGGGCCCAACCGCGGCCTGGTGGGTGCTGCCCACCTCGTACATCGGTTGGAGCTCTCCTTTGGGCGCAAGGAAGCTAATTTTTGGATAAAAAACCCCCTCAAAATTTCAGCCCGATCGGAGTTACGGATCTCCGGGAATATAAGAAACGGTTTTCGGCCAGAAAACAGGAACGTGAAACAGAAGAGAACAGAGAGGGAGATCCAATCTAGGAGGGGCTCCTGCCCCTCCACCGCCATGGCGGCCATGGACTAGAGGGGGAACTCTCCTCCCATCTAGGGGGGAGGCCATGGAAGAAAAAGAAGGAGGGGGCTCTCTCCCCCTCTCTCCCAGTGGCGCCGGAACGCCGCTGGGGCAAGCATCGTGACGGCGATCTACTCCAACAAATTCGCCGCCGTCAACACCAACTCTCCCCCCCTCTATGCAGCGGTGTAACTCCCCTTCTCCCCGCTGTAATATCTACTTAAACATGGTGCTCAACTCCATATACTATTTCCCAATGATATATGGCTATCCTATGATGTTTGAGTAGATCCGCTTTGTCCTATGGGCTAATTGATGATCGTGGTTGGTATGATTGTATATTTTATTATGGTGCTGTCCTACGGTGCCCTCCGTCTCGCGCAAACGTGAGGGATCCTCGCTGTAGGGTGTTGTAATGTATTCATGATTTGCCTATGGTGGGTTGCTTGAGTGACAGAAGCATAAACCCGAGTAGGTGGGTTGTTGCATATGGGGGTAAAGAGGACTTGATACTTAATGCTATGGTTGGGTTTTACCTTAATGATCTTTAGTAGTTGCGGATGCTTGCTAGAGTTCCAATCATAAGTGCATATGATCCAAGTAGAGAAAGTATGTTAGCTCATGCCTCTCCCTCATGTAAAATTGCAAGAATGATTACCGGTCTAGTTATCAATTGCCTAGGGACAAATAACCTTCTTGTTTAACAAAAGCTTTCTACTAAACAACTAACTTTTATTATCTTGCAATTTACTCATAGTTTTATTCCCCGCAAAGTACTTCTAGTTATATTCGTGCAAACTATCCTATCACCTACAAAATAGTTTCATACTTGTTCTAGGTAAAGCAAACGTTAAAGTGTGCGTAGAGTTATATCGGTGGTCGATAGGACTTGAGGGAATATTTGTTCTACCTTTAGCTCCTCGTTGGGTTCGACACTCTTACTTATCGAAAAAGGCTACAAATGATCCCCTACACTTGTGGGTTATCAAGACCTTTTTCTGGCGCCGTTGCCGGGGAGCAATAGCGTGGGGTGAATATTCTCGTGTGTGATTGTTTGCTTTATCACTAAGTAATTTTTATTTTCTGTTAATAGTTGTTTTATATCTTTAGTTATGGATATGGAACACGAAACACCAAAAAAATTAGTGGTACTTGCTACTCATGGAGATGGGGAACCTCCTAAAACCCTTGATGCTAGTTATGTGGAACACGTTAATTACTCCTTCGATAATCCCGAGAAATCCTCAAGGAACTTTATAATGGGATACACATTGGATCAACGTGAGTACTTTAGGGATTATCGCTTATCTCAAAAAGGGAAACACTTATGGGATCAAATTAGAATACTGGAATGGTTTGCTTGGGATGCATGCTCGAGATGTGACTTTACTTGTTGCTCTAATATAGAAGCTCGACACCTTCCCTTTCAATGCAAATTTAATGTTAATGAAGCCTTGGCATCATATGCTAAAGGTATTTATGATTATTATGATGTGGAACGAATAGAAGAATTTGTTGCGTTTAAAGGTGCTTATGAAATTGCTTCTTTGCTTGAAAAGTATGATGCTGATGTTCCTTACGAATCTGAAATTTTATCCATACTTAAATATTGCTATGAGAATTATGATTGCAATGCTGATATTATTGAATTTATTGAAAGAATGACCGCTGCCTTGGAAGAGACTAATATTTTGCAGGAATCTATGGAAGAAGAAATTGCTGAAACTGTGAGCTCATTAGATGAAAAAGATGAGGAGGAGAGCGAAGAACAAAATGAGGAAGAGCGGATTAGCTACCCGTGCCCACCTTCTAATGAGAGTAACTCTTCAACTCATACATTATTTAATTTCCCTTCGTGCATACCGAAGGATGAATGCTATGATGATTGCTATGATCCCTTGGATTCTTTTGAAATATCCCTTTTTGATGAACTTGATGCTTGCTATGCTTGTGGCCATGATGCCAATATGAATTATGCTTATGAAGATGAACTTGCTATAGTTCCTTATGTTAAGCATGAAATTGTTGCTATTGCACCCACACATGATAGTCCTATTATCTTTTTGAATTCTCCCAACTACACTATATCGGAGAAGTTTGCTCTTATTAAGGATTATATAGATGGGTTGCGTTTAGCTACTACACATGATGATTTTGATGAATATAATATGCATGTGCTTGCTGCTCCTACTTGCAATTATTATGAGAGAGGAACTACATCTTCACCTCTCTATCTTTCCAATTCGATAAAATTGCAAGAAACTGTTTATACTATGCATTGGCCTTTACTTAATGTGCATGAATTGTTCTTGTATGACATGCCGATGCATAGGAAGAGAGTTAGACTTCGTTGTCACTTGATATATATCACTTTGTGCTCACTACTAAATTACAAATCATTGCTAATTAAAATTGGCTTTGATATACCTTGGGATCCGGATGGATCCATTACTTGAGCACTTTATGCCTAGCTTAATGGCTTTAAAGAAAGCGCTGCCAGGGAGACAACCCGGAAGTTTTAGAGAGTCATTTTATTCTGTTGTGTGCTTTTATAAAGTTTAAAAACAAAAAAAATATAGAGGGGAACCTAAAACTTCACAAAAGGAAAGGTGAAAGTGAGAAGAGATGATGATCATCGTTGAAGTGGGGGACGTCCTTGAACTCTTGTTCATGCCGATGGAAACTTTGTGAATCTAGAATCACGGAAACTTTTCCAACAAAAATAATTACCCCCTTGTACAAATCCATTGTATTATAAAAATAATGTGCCAAGATTTACCTTTAGGATGATTAGATTGCTTGTTGGTATGTGCGGTGTAAAAACAGAAACTTTGGCTGTAGTGCGTGAATTTTCATTTTTTACTGGAACGTCAAAAGTTTCTGAATTTTTCACACAGTATTTATATACAAATTTTTTAATTTGTTCTAATTTTTTAGAATTTTTGGAGTTACAGAAGTATGGTCAAAGTCCAGATTACTACAGACTGTCCTGTTTAAGACAGATTCTGTTTTTGATGCATTGTTTTGCTTGTTTTGGTGAAACTATCGATTTTATCGGTGGTGTAAGCCATAGAAAAGTTATAATACATCAGGGATAATGCAAATATAAAATATGAATTGGTTTGCAGCAGTACTTAGAGTAGTATTTTGCTTTATTATACTAACGGATCTTACCAGTCTTCTGTTAAGTTTTGTGTGGATGAAGTGTTCGAAGATCGAGGAGGTCTCGATATGAGGAGAAGAAGGAGAGGCAAGAGTTCAAGCTTGGGGATGCCCAAGGCACCCCAAGTAAATATCCAAGGAGACTCAAGCATCTAAGCTTGGGGATGCCTCGGAGGGCATCCCATCTTTCTTCAACAAGTATCGGTATGTTTTCGGATTCGTTTCATTCATGTGATATGTGCAAATCTTGGAGCGTCTTTTGTGTTTAGTTTTCACTTTTATTTTATGCACCATGCTGGTATGAGATAGTCCATGGTTGATTTATAGAATGCTCATTGCACTTCACTTATATCTTTTGAGTATGGCTTTATAGAATGCTTCATGTGCTTCACTTATATCATTTGAAGTTTGGATTGCCTGTTTCTCTTCACATGGAAAACCGTTATTCGTAGAATGCTATTTTGCTTCACTTATATTTATTAGAGCATGGTCTTTTGTAGAAAGAATTAAACTCTCTTGCTTCACTTATATCTATTTAGAGAGTCAACAGGAATTGGTCATTTGCATGGTTAGTCATAAAATCCTACCTAAAACTTAGGGATCACTGAATATGACATGTTTGATTCCTTGCAATAGTTTTGCGATATAGAGATAATAATATGTGGGAGGTACTAGTGGATGATCGTGTTTAGTAAGATATTGGTGTTAAGGTTTGTGATTCCCGAAGCATGCACGTATAGTCTCCTGTTATGCTAGGAAGTTGGAGCACAATTTATCCTTGATTGTCTATCTTTGTGTGAAGGTCGGGGGCGCGCGATGATTAACTCCTACGAACCTCCCCCCTAGGAGAAAGTGTAGTAATACTTTGCTTCGAGAGAGCTAATAAATTTTTTGCAATAAGTATGTGAGTTCTTTATGACTAATGTGAGTCCATGGATTATACGCACTCTTACCTTTCCGCAATTTGCTAGCCTCTACGGTATCGTGCATTGCCCTTTCTCACCTCGAGAGTCGGTGCAAACTTCGCCGGTGCATCCAAACCCCGTGATATGATACGCTCTATCACACATAAGCCTTATTATATCTTCCTCAAAACAGCCGCCATACGTACCTATTATGGCATTTCCATAGCCATTCTGAGATATATTGCCATGCAACTTCCACTGCCTCCGTTTTGATGACTTGAGCATTCATTGTCATATTGCATTAGATGATCGTAAGATAGCTAGCATGATGTTTTCATGGCTTGTCCATTTTTTGATATCTTTGCTACGCTAGATCATTGCATTCATATAGGGTCATACTTTGTTCTTCTATCATTGAAGTATTGAGTTGTAAGTAAATAGAAGTGTGATGATCATCATTATTCATTATTAGAGCATGCCCCAGTGATGAAAGGATGATGGAAACTATGATTCCCCCACAAGTCGGGATGAGGCTCCGGACAAAGAAAGAAAAAAAAGAAAAAAAAGAAAAAAAAGAAAAAGAAAAAAGGAAAAAAAAGAAAAATAATAATGAAAGAAGTAGAAGGGGCATGCTAATTCCACACTTGTGCTCAAAGTAGCACCATGTTTTTCATATAGAGAGTCTCCTGTGTTGTCACTTTCATATACTAGTGGGAATTTTTCATATAGAGTTAGATGCATACCCACTTAGTTTCATATTGAGCTTTCATACACTTATAGCTCTTAGTGCATCCGTTGCATGGCAATCCCTACTCCTCGCATTGATATCTATTGATGGGCATCTCCATAGCCTGTTGATACGCTGAGTTGATGCTAGACTTTCTTCTCTACTTTTACCCCTTTGAAACCTCCCACCATATTCTATTCCACCCATAGTGCTATATCCATGGCTTGCGCTCATGTATTGCGTGAGAGTTGAAAATGCTGAAGTGCGTTAAAAAGTATGAATCAATTTCTTGGCTGACACCGGGGTAGTACATGATTTATACTTTGTGTTGAGAAGACAGAGCATGACAAGGCTATATGATTTTGTAGGGATAGCGTTCTTTAGCCTTGATATTTTGAAAGACATGATTGTTTGTTGGGATGCCTGAGTATTAATGTCTTTATGTCAAAACTAGACTATTGCTTTGAATCACTTGTGTCTTAATATTCATGCCATGATTAGATATATGATCAAGATTATGCTAGGTAGCATTCCACATCAAAAGTTATCTTTTTTATCATTTACCTACTCGAGGACGAGCAGGAATTAAGCTTGGGGATGCTGATATGTCTCCATCGTATCTATAATTTTTGATTGTTTCATGCCAATATTATACAACTTTCACATACTTTTGGCAACAATTTATATGATTTATTGGACTAACCTATTGATCCAGTGCCTAGTGCCAGTTCCTGTTTGTTGCATGTTTTTTGTTTCGCAGAATTTCCATATCAAACGAAATCCAAACGCAATAAAAATTTACGGAGAT
This sequence comes from Elymus sibiricus, assembly GCA_039707655.1. NCBI lineage: Eukaryota > Viridiplantae > Streptophyta > Magnoliopsida > Poales > Poaceae > Elymus > Elymus sibiricus. The sequence continues at coordinate 342,936,208 of CM077673.1, forward strand.
TTTTTTTGAATATATGTGAATTTTGAGAAGTGGAATCAACGCAAACGGAGGCCCACAGCCCCCACGATACATCAGGGCGTGACCAGGGGGCCCAACCGCGGCCTGGTGGGTGCTGCCCACCTCGTACATCGGTTGGAGCTCTCCTTCGGGTGCAAGGAAGCTAATTTTTGGATAAAAATACCCTCAAAATTTCAGCCGGATCAAAGTTACGGATCTCTGGGAATATAGGAAACGGTTTTCGGCCAGAAAACAGGAACGCAAAACAGAAGAGAAGAGAGAGGGAGATCCAATCTAGGAGGGGCTCCTGCCCCTCCGCCGCCATGTCGGCCATGGACCAGAGGGGGAACTCTCCTCCCATATAGGGGGGAGGCTAAGGAAGAAGAAGAAGGAGGGGGCTCTCTCCCCCTCTCTCCCAGTGGCGCCGGAACGCCGCTAGGGCAAGCATCGTGACGGCGATCTATTCCAACAACTTCGTCGCCGTCAACACCAACTCTCTCCCCCTCTATGCAGCGGTGTAACTCCCCTTCTTCCCGCTGTAATCTCTACTTAAACATGGTGCTCAACTCCATATACTATTTCCCAATGATATATGGCTATCCTATGATGTTTGAGTAGACCCGCTTTGTTCTATGGGCTAATTGATGATCGTGGTTGGTATGATTGTATATTTTATTATGGTGCTGTCCTACGGTGCCCTCCGTCTCGCGCAAACGTGAGGGATCCTCGCTGTAGGGTGTTGTAATGTATTCATGATTTGCCTATGGTGGGTTGCTTGAGTGACAGAAGCATAAACCCGAGTAGGTGGGTTGTTGCATATGGGGGTAAAGAGGACTTGATACTTAATGCTATGGTTGGGTTTTACCTTAATGATCTTTAGTAGTTGCGGATGCTTGCTAGAGTTCCAATCATAAGTGCATATGATCCAAGTAGAGAAAGTATGTTAGCTCATGCCTCTCCCTCATGTAAAATTGCAAGAATGATTACCGGTCTAGTTATCAATTGCCTAGGGACAAATAACCTTCTTGTTTAACAAAAGCTTTCTACTAAACAACTAACTTTTATTATCTTGCAATTTACTCGTAGTTTTATTCCCCGCAAAGTACTTCTAGTTATATTCGTGCAAACTATCCTATCACCTACAAAATAGTTTCATACTTGTTCTAGGTAAAGCAAACGTTAAAGTGTGCGTAGAGTTATATCGGTGGTCGATAGAACTTGAGGGAATATTTGTTCTACCTTTAGCTCCTCGTTGGGTTCGACACTCTTACTTATCGAAAAAGGCTACAAACGATCCGCTACACTTGTGGGTTATCGCTCATACGCAGATATCTTGACACAAAAAAACAAAGGTTTAGCAACATGAAGTCCCATGATTGTCATGTGATAATGACACAATTACTTTCGATAGCTCTCAGAGGGATAATGGATGATCATATCCGCAATACACTTCTTGACTTCTGCAACATTTTCGACGTTCTCTCTCGAAAGTTGTTTAGTGTGCGATACCTCACACGGCTACAAGAGGAGATTGATGACCCACAAGTATAGGGGATCAATCGTAGTCCTTTCGATAAGTAAGAGTGTCGAATCCAACGAGGAGCAGAAGGAAATGACAAGCGGTTTTCAGCAAGGTAATTTCTGCAAGCACTGAAATTGTAGGTAACAGATAGTTTGATAGCAAGATAATTGGTAACGAGCAAGTAACGGTAACGGTAAATAAAGTGCATCAAGGTAGCCCAATCCTTTTGTGGCAAAGGACAAGCCAGAGCAGTTTCTAGTAATAGGCAAAGTGTTCTTGAGGGTACACGTGAATTTCATCTAGTCACTTTTATCATGTTGGTTTGATTCATGTCGCTACTTTGATAATTTGATATGTGGGTGGACCAGTGCTTGGGTGCTGTTCTTACTTGAACAACCTCCCACTTATGATTAACCCCCTCGCAAGCATTTGCAACTACGAGAAAAGTATTAAGATAAAATCTAACCATAGCATTAAACGTTTGGATCCAAATCAGCCCCTTACGAAGTAGCGCATAAGCTAGGGTTTTAGCTTCTGTCACTCTAGCAACCCATCATCTAGTAACTACTCCACAATGCATTCCCTTAGGCCCATGAATGGTGAAGTGTCATGTAGTCGACGTTCACATGACACCACTAAGGGAATCACAACATACATATCATCAAAATATCGAACACATATCAAATTCACATGATTACTTGTAACATGACTTCTCCCGTGACCTCAAGAACAAAGGTAACTACTCACAAATAATAATCATGCTCAAGATCAGAGGTGTATTGAATAGCATAATGGATATAAACATATAATCTTCCACCAAATAAACCATATAGTAATCAACTACGCAAGGTAATCAACACTACTAGTCACCCACAGGTACTAATCTGAGGTTCTGATACAAAGATTGAACACAAGAGATGAACTAGGGTTTGAGAGGAGATGGTGCTGTTGAAGATGTTGATGAAGATTGGCCTCCCAAAGATGAGAGGGGTGTTGGTGTTGACGATGGCTTCGATTTCCCCCTCCGGGAGGGAAGTTCCCTCGGCGGAATCGGTCCGCCGAGGGGCAAAAGTGCTCCTGCCCAAGTTCCGCCTCGAGGCGGCGGCGCTTCGTCCCGAAAGTCCTCCTCTTATTTTTTCTAGGTTAAAAGTGATTTTATACCAGAAGATGGCACCGGAGGTGGGCCGAGGAGGGCACAATCCACCAGGGCGCGTCCAGGGGGGCCTGGCGCGCCCTGGTGTCTTGTGCCCACCAGAGTGGCCCCCTCCGGTAGTTCTTTGTTCCAGTATTTTTTATTTATTCCAAAAATAATCTCCGTAAAGTTTCAGCTTCATTGGAGTTGTGCAGAATAGGTATCTCTGATGTGCTTTTTTCAGGTCCAGAATTCCAGCTGCCGGTATTCTCCCTCTTTGTGTAAACCTTGCATATTATGAGAGAAAAGGCATTAGAATCACTCCCTAAAGCATTATTATTCAACAAAACATAATAAATAACAGTAGGAAATCATGATGCAAAATGGACGTATCAACTCCCCCAAGCTTAGACCTCGCTTTTCCTCAAGCGAAAGCCGATATTGAAAAGCATGTCCACATAGTTTGAGAGAGGTGTCGATAAAAACAGAATACGGGCATAGTAGCATCTTGCTTATTATCATAACAACAACAAATTCTAACGTAAAACTTATGCAATATATTTTCATCATATAACTTCTCATGAACAAGTAACAATTCATCACAACATAGAAGTATGAAGCATAGACCTTATTGAAACCCAACAAACTATGTTCTCAGTCAACTTTGCAACTACAATTCATCATATTTTCAGGAAGGGTCTCATATCGGAGCCTTTTGGCAAGTCCACATACTCAACCATCATTTAGTCTTCTATGATTGCTAACACTCACGGCATACCCATGAGCAAAAAGTTTCAACCGAACACATAGGAAGATAGGGGCCTATGTCAGAAATCGGGGCTCCGCAGACCCAAGAAGGTTCGAACTCTGGGGCATGTGCGAAGATCCCAACCAGGTCAAGACCCAAGCCTTCCGCTCCATAGCTAGACCCTGCCGAAGATGCGCGAGAGGGCAAGAAGATGAACACAGAAATTTACCCAGGTTCGGGCCACCTTGTGGTGTAAAACCCTACTCCTGCTTTGGGTGGATTGGCCTGTTGAGGAGGTTCGGTGATGAACATATACAGTGGAGAGCGGCCTCGCGAGGGCACTCTGGTGAGAATGAATCCGGTCCTCCTCTACGATGGAGGCTAGCCCTTATTTATAGTGGCCTGGGTCCTCTTCCCTTATTGCATAGGCGGGAAGGGATCCCACAACGGCCAAATTTGAAAGGGGACAGGAGGTACAACTTATCCTGACTAAAGGTGGTCTTCGCCTGCAAAGCTCCTGGCGTGACGCAGAGGTGGGCTCGGCGATGACATCCGTCCTGCCAAGCCCGTGGTCTTGGTCTCGTTGCACCGGGATGGAAACCTTTGGAGGGGTTCCTTGGGAACTGGCGTACGTCTTTGCCTCCTTAGCACAAAAGAGGAAACTGTCTCTGCTGCGCCCGCTGGCGCCCGCCTGCCTAGGTCATCATGGCTCACGTCATCGCAGCCTCTTGAGGCCGGGCACTGCATAGGAATCTCCGCCCCTCGGGAGGCAGCGTGGGGAGGCCGCTCCACTGAGGGTCTTGGCGCCGTTCCCCTCACGAGGCTGGGCCCTCGCGAGGGTCCTGCCTTGAAGGGTTCGTTGCGTGGCCGTACTGGGCCGTCGAGGTGCGCCACACGCTGGGCCACAGGCAAGCAGGTCTGGGTACCCCCGGTCCGAGAACGCCGACAGTAGCCCCCGGGCCCAAGGCGTGCTTGAGCCGGCTTCGGGGCGAAGCCAAGGAAGGAAGGCCGAGGCGCCGCGGGCCCCAATCGCCTGCGGGCTAGGTTTGGCGCGTGGCGTGTGACAGGACACGGGCGCCTCCGCTCCCACGTCGCCTCGACAACTGCCCAGGCCGACAAAAACCTGGCGCCCGCTGCCAAGCCATCATTGCTCTCTCCTTCCTTGCGCCTTTGCTTCTTTTCTCAGTTCCCCTTTTCCTTGCGAGAGCTTCCTCCAGATCTCAGCGTAGTGCCGCCCTTCCTCTTGCTCCTTCTCCTCAGGGATTCTACAGATGGCACCCGCCGGGAAGTCGAAGCCCGAGGCTCAGGCCTCGTCCTCTTCTTCCCCCTCGCCGGCGCTTACAGAATCCACCATCGCCATGGAGGGGGACCTTGACCCCGCGCTCCCATTTACAGCAGGCGTCTCCAATGAGTGGGGGGAGACCCTGATCTGGTGTAGCTCTGCGGAGTAGCGCACCTTGGCGAAGACAGTCTACCCCTTCTTTCTCCATAATGTCTTCTCCGGGCTCGTCCCGCCCTTCTCGGGGTTCTTTACCGCCATCCTCGAGCATTACGGGATCCAGGCCTTCCATCTTCAACCCAACTCCATTCTCCTCCTGTCTGTTTTCGCCTTTTATTGCGAGGCCTTCATGGACGTGAGGCCTTCAGTGGCCCTCTTCCGCCACTTCTTCAGCTTGCGGCTCCACGATGGTGCACAGCGGTCGGCATGCACCTCCTTCGTCGTGGTCCAGAGTGAGAACATGCTCCTAAAGGCCGGGAAGAAGGTGGAAGGCTTCAGGCACCGTTGGGTCTTATTGGACGCCCGGGGCCTCAATCCGTGCCTGGAGCTCCCTACGGAGCTGCCCGAGAAGACCCTCGCGTGGAGCTCAGCGAAGCTCACCGATCCCCGGGCGAGGCCCGTCTTGAGGCGGATCTCTCGGGACATGGAGGCTAAGCGACTGACCGGGGCGTTAATAGTGAAGGAGTTCTTAACGAAGTGCCTGGCGCCGCTCCAGGCGCAATCGAAGCCCATGTGGGAGTTCGATGGTGCGAGGGACACCATCAGGCTTCGATCCACCAGCCTGACTGGTGAGGACCTGGGCAGGGCCGTGGTTACCCTACTCCACAATGATCCCGGGGACCTCCCCAAGGCCTATGCCCCGTTGTACCGCCACGACGACAGGGGGGACCTGGTTGCCTCCATGCCCACCTTTGACGAACGTGGGCTCGCGCCGCCCGAGAGCCTCAACTCCCCGGTGCCAGTATCCTCCAGCGATGCCAGCGGCGAGGGAGACTCGGAGAAGACCGTGGATGATGGCTCGGAAGAGGTGTCTCCCTCATCGTAGAGAGTGCTCCTCCACAATCTCGACGACGACGACGATGCCAACGAGCCCCCGGTCACGGCCTCCCTACTCTTCGTCAGGCCCCTCAGGAGCTCAAGACCTGCCTCCCAGGCCACACCGACAGCTAGCTGGGCGACCCCAAAGAAACGCGCGGCCGCACCCTCCCTGGCGGACTCCTCGCGCTCCAGCAGGGCACTTGAGACACCGGTCTTGCCTCCATCCGAGCCGCGGCCGAAAGACGGGGCGGCCGTTGCTGGGGCAGACGTGGCCTCCCCGGCCGTGGCCCCTCGGGGCGATCAAGCCGCTGCTCCGAGCAACAGCGCCATGCCGAAGAAAGGCGGGAGCATCCCGGCCCTTCACGACGTGGAGAGGAATAGGAAGTGGGTCGCGGCCGACGAGTAAGCGTCTTGCCTTGCCTTTGGTCAATTTTAAATTGCGCGCATGCTCACGGCCCCTTCTCTCCTTGGTGGCCAGGGTCGTCGTCGAGCCAAAGAAGAGGAAGGCGGGTGCCGAGCCGAAGGAGCCCCCTGTCCGGGGGGCGCCATCGGCCTCTGGCCGCGGACGCGGCAGGAGAGGAAGCGCGTCACGCCAGCTTAGCACGACCCTCGAGTGCCCCGATGGCCCCGCGCCCGAGCTCGCGAGCACAATGCCTTCTCCTGACGCCGTGACGATGCCGCTCGGGAGGCCGGTCTCCGGGAGGGTGGAGGCTCCCGAGGCGGCACCCTTTGCCGCGGCTTTGGCGACCCCAATGCCGGTGGAGGGGGCGATCTCCTGCCTCCTTCTGAAGGAGTCCGCCCCTGAGGACACAGCTGCGCGGCCTCAGGAGGAGCCAGCCCCCGTGGGCCATCAAGCTGAGAAGTGGTCCGCTCTTGCCGTGCTCGAGGGGAGGCTGGAGCCTCCAGCGCCCCAAGCCGGCCACGCCACCGCTCCCTTGGACACAACGCCTGTCGAGGTGCCGGTGCTGCCTCCAGGTCAGACCCTCATGCTTGCGGGCAGCGGCCCTCTGGTCGGGCCCGGCTCCTTGGATAAGGCTTATACCGCGCTTGGACGGTTTTGGCCGACCTCCAAGGTGCCGACAGGCGCTCCTTCGCGGGGGAACGCCTGGAGCTTATCTCTGGGTGGCTCCAGGCTGACGCATCCATCGAGACAGCCTAGGATCAAGCTGAGGCTGCCGCCGCGGAGAGCAAGAAGGAGACTGCCAAAGCCGTGGCAGCTCGCGACGAGGCGCTGACCAGGGCAGCGGCTGCCGCGGAGCGCTTTGGTGAGGCGGAGGCCAAACTGAAGGCCCTTCAGGAGGAGCAAGCCGCACACGCACAACGGCTTCACCAGCGGGAGGAGGACCTCACGGCTCGCGAGGCGAAGCTCGCCAATCGCGACTCCGCACTATCCCAGGCAACTGTGGACCAAGCCGCAAAGAGTGAGAGTCTCGCCAAACTGAGGGATGAGGTAGTGGAGGCCCAGACGTCCCATGCCCGGCTTGTCTCCGAGACGACGGCCCAGCTGGACACTAGGGAGACGACCCTTGCCGCTGCTGAGGAAAAAGCGGCCGCGGAGTGCGGCGCCTTCCCCTCCATAGAGCTCAGGCTTCGCCAGGCGTTGCGCTTCATCTGCAGGGGAGGATTCGGGGAGCCACTGGCGACTCCTGAGGGTGGCTACACCGGACTCTCCTCCAAGCTTGCTGAGGTGCTCGAAGGTACGGTCGCCAGGGTGGACACCATCCTAGAGGCCGAGTGCCGCGACCTTTTCTCCACGGCCACGACACGTGTCTTCAGCCACCTCTACCTCCGCGAGCCCGGATTTGATTTCAACGGGGTTATGAACGCGATTGCGCCTGAGTCCCGCGCCACCGCGGCGGCGGCCGTGCAGGATTCCGTGGACGCGTTGATGAAGAAGTTCGGTTGCGTCCCCGACACCGAGCCTCCTGTGGAGGCGAGCAGTGGCGATGAAGGCATCGACGGCGATGTCGATGATGAGCTCGACGAGACCGGGGCGATCGGCGGCAGCGGCCTTGGCGATGGCAGCTCCTCCTTCTAGACTCCGACCTGCGACACTTATCGTGCCTCGTGGAGGTGTAAGACTTGTTTGAATCGCAAAACATCCTGTGCTTGTAATAACTTGTTTGAATTATGTGATTTCCCTTTGCGCCTTGTTTCCTTCCTGCTTGCTTTTGTGCTCTGCGTTGGCAGGGCCCAACCCCGCGCATACCTCGACCGTCGTTGGGGCGTACGGATCACCAGGACGAGACCAAGGGGCGAGGGGCTACGTGACTAGTGAGGCCCCTGGGTCGCGATGCCCAGGGGTCCCCCTTGACGTGCGAGCAGCCCTCATGAAGGAGACATGGCGACAACGGAGTCGATTTGGAGCGCCTTAGTGCTCTGCGTCGGCAGGGCCCAATCCCGCGCATACCTCGACTGCCGTTGGGGCATCTGGATCACCAGGACGAGACCAAGGGGCGAGGGGCTACGTGACTAGTGAGGCCCATGGGTCGCGATGCCCAAGGGTCCCCCTTGACGTGCGAGCAGCCCTCATGAAGGAGACATGGCGACAACGGAGTCGATTTGGAGCACCTTAGTGCTTTGCGTCGGCAGGGCCCAATCCCACGCATACCTCGACCGTCGTTGGGGCGTCCGGATCACCAGGACGAGACCAAGGGGAGAGGGGCTACGTGACTAGTGAGGCCCCTGGGTCGCGATGCCCAGGGGTCCCCCTTGACGTACGAGCGGCTCCCATACCTTTCCTTGCCAGCTTTTGTCTGGGAGGGGCGCGAGAAGGCCAGGTACCGGGGACCTGGTGAGGTGGCACGCACCAGGCATGGCCTGAGCGTAGCCCCCATCAAGCCCCGTCGTGCACGCATCCCAGGGAAATGCTGCGTGACGGGGCCGAGGGGCCATCCTGAGGTTGGTGCAGCCGCTAGGGCGCCCTCAGTTGTTTATCCACCAGCGCGGAGCATGGGGCTTCCACCTTGCGTGGGCATAGTCATTGGAGGTCCATGTCGTCCGCCAGCACGGAGCATGGGGATTCCACTTGGGCGTGGGCATAGTCATTGGAGGACCATGTCGTCCGCCAACGCGGAGCATGGGGCTTCGACTTGGACATGGGAAGGGAGCTCTGTGTTAGAGTCTCCGGGCGTGTACAGCCCAACTTCGTTCGTACGCGTGACTGGCACGGCAGAACCGGGGGGGGGATTGTTGGGCACTCATGAGCCACGTGGGTCTCACGAGGCCCTACCTCTAGGCGGGTTGCGCCTGAGTCTTCTGGCGCAGAGCGCGCTTATCAAACCTGTGTGACGGGGATAACCTACGCCGAACGAATCTCTAGAGGCCATCGCATGAGAAGGCCAAACACCAAGGACCCCAGGAGGTGACGTGGCGGGGCCGGGCCACCAGATAGAGCTCAGTCGTTGGATTTATCGATGCTGCAGGGACGAACCCGAGCACATACGTCGTGCCCAGTCTTCTCATGCGACAATCCGAGGAAAAAAACATCCGGCGCGCAGCTCCCGCGATGGCGAAGCGCCGAAATGTGGTTATATGAACCGGGCCGCGCGCACCGACTCACCCACTCTCGATTAGCTCATGCAAGGACGAAGCACCAAGGACCACGGGAGATGATGTGCACGGGACTAGCCCGCGAGACAGAGCTCGGTCGCTTGGATTTATCAACGCTGCAGGGACGGACCCAAGCACAGACGTCGTGCCAGCCCTTAATCATAAGACGGTCGGGGTGGAGTTGTTAGGGCGCATGACATTCATGGTGACAAAGCACCGGGCATGCAGTTTGGAATACTTAAAAAGACTCATCAAATGCAAGACCAGTTCTGATACATGCGCAAAGTGATACAGCTGCATGGGCGGACCCTAAACAGCTTGAGGATGATGTAGCCCGAGGGGCGCCCTCAAATAAACAAACCAAAGATCACCTGGTAATGATGCTGCTGGAGCGTCGAGGTAGTTGCTGAAGCTTGATCCTCATGAGCCCGAGGGCACTGGAGGCTCTGGGGGCTCACGAGGGTCCGGGTCCTCCTGAAGAGCCGTGCGCTGGCGGGCCTCTTAAGACGCGAGCATGGCCTGCACGAGGCGCTGGTACGTGGCGCCCACGTTCACGAGGCCGAAGGGCATGCAAACGAAGTTGCAGGAGTAGCCCCCGCTGTGGCCGACACGCGATGGCCAGAAGAGGCCCTGGGATGCGGCCCTGTTGAGGCCCGAGATGTTGACGCAGACGCGCAGCCTGCCGCCCATGTCTGGGGCGACAGCTGTACTGGGTGGTGCGGGGTGATGCCCGCCGCGCATGGCTAGCGCCTCCTGAAGCTCCTTGATCGCATTGGTGACGAACTCGCGGGAACCTATCGCCTCGTGTCGCGCTCCTTGCTTGCGGGGGCACGCGTCGGAACGCACCTCCAAGTGGTGCCCGAGCACCTCCCTCGTTGCACCAGACAGTTCAGAAGCTCTCCAACTGGAAGCCCCCGAGCCCGTCCCGAGGGAAGCGCCGGGCGCTCCTTCCTATGCGGGAGGAAGAGGCGCCCCCGCAATGGACACGAGGCCTGAGGTGCCTCTCTTGGGGATCTCCGTCCCCTGACGGCTCTTGGGGAGGAGCTTCTTCTTCTTCTTGGGTGTGTCCTCAGGAGGCAGGATGCCGCCCTCGGCATCTGAGTTTTCAGCCGCCGCAGCCTGGTAAGCACGCTCGAGGGAGCAGACTGCATCCTTTTCATCGCAGGCGACTATGATGACACCGCCGCTCCCCAGCATCTTGAGGATGTTGTAGCCATGGTGAGTCGCCGCCATGAACTTGGCGAGTGCAGGGTACCTGAGGATAGCGTTGTACGGGAGGTGGATATGGGCGACGTCGAAGTCGATAAGCTCAGTGTGGTAGTTATCGCGCTTGCCGAAGGTGACTGGGAGGCGCAGCTGCCCCAGGGGAGTGGTGGAGCCATCGGTCACTCATGAGAAGGGCTTGGATGGCATGAGCTGATCATAGGGCACCTGAAGCGTCTCGAACGTCTCGACAGAGAGGACGTTGAGCCCAGCCCCACCGTCGATGAGGGTCTTGGTGATGAGGACGTTGCTGATGGTGGGCGTGCAGAGCATGGGGAGCGCGCCTGCGGCAGTCGAGCACTTGAGGTGATCCTTGGAGTCGAAAGTGATGGCTTACTTCGACCACCTAAGGGGACGCACGGCCTCGATCTTCTGGAGGGCTGCATTCACATCACGAGAGAACTGCTTGAAGATGCGGTTCGAGGTAGGGGCCTGGGCACCACCGAGGATGCAGGCGATCGCGCGGGGCTCCTGGAAGCCCCCAGCCCCATCGTCCCGCCGGTCACCGTCGTTCCTCCTTGGCGGCAGCGGCAGCGGAGGGAGGCCAGCATTGCCCTGAGGGTGCGCCTCGCGAGGCTGATTGCGCCGGGGTCCGTCACAAGGCTCGTTGCGCCAGCGGTCCTCGTGGGGCTGATCGCGCCAGTCCTGACGTGGGTCGTGGTTGTCCCAGCGGCCTCCGCCGCGGCCTCCTCCACGACCGTAGCCCTGGTCGCCGCGCTCGGGGCGGCGGCCGAAGCGCTCGTCGCGGAGCGTCCTGAGCTCCTGACAATCTTCGGTGTTGTGGCCGCGGGTGTAGTGGAAGATGCAGAACGGGCGGCCGCCCTTGGGGGGCTCTTCTTGGTCACGACCGCACTTCGTCTCAGGCTCTGCCGCCAGCACGGCGGGACCCTTGCGCTTCGCCTCCTTAGCCTTGGCTTTCTTGTCTTCAGGGTCTGCCTCTGGCAGCTCGAGGAGGGAGAGGCGACCCTTCTCGGCCCTTGCGCACTTGTTCGCCAGGTTGAACATCTCCAGGGCCGTGCACAGTTCATCATGGATGGCGAGCTCCTACTTCATCTTGACGTCCCTGACGCCATCGGTAAACGCAGAGATGATGGCCTCGTCCGACGCCTTCGGGATCTTAAGGCGCACACTCGTGAAGCGTTGTATGTACTTGTGCAGGGTCTCGCCTCGCTGTTGCTTCACGCGCCGCAGGTCGTTCACTCCCAGGGTGTGGTCACAGGTGCCCTGGAAGTTGGCGATGAATCTCTCGCGAAGCTCATCCTAGGAGGAGATCGATCCCTCCAGGAGGTTGAGGAGCCAGGAAAGAGAGCCACCTTTGAGGGCCATGGGGAACCAGTTCACCATGACCTTGTTGTCGCCGCTCGCCGCCTCGATGCTCAGCGCGTAGAGCTGAAGGAACTCTGCGGGGTCGGGGGTGCCATCATAGCACGGAGGCAGGTCCGGCTTGAACTTGCCGGGCCAGTTGATGCAACGCAGCTCCGGGGTGAAGGCACGGCAGGCTGCTCCACTCACCGGTGCGACGCGCAAAAGGGGAGCCGGATCTTGACGTTCGTGCACCACGGCCTCCGACGATGCGCGGTCTTGATGACGACGCAGTGGTGTGGGGAGCACACACGCGTCACCTCGTGGCAGCGGCACCACCTGGCAGCTTGCTTCATCTCGTGCCTGTGCCGGCGCCCCGTATGGAGGGTTGCACGGGCGCGCTTCACGCCTGGGCTCGGGGTCGGCGCCACACAGATAAGGTGGAGGAGGGGGTGCGCCGTGAGCCACGTCGCTCGCCTGGGAGATCGGGGGACGGAGCGAGTGGGTGGGCACCAGGACCTCGCCGGCGACGCTGACAAGCTCGGCGATGCGGCCAAGCCAGTCGTCGTAGCGATCGTGGGCAGGGCAGTAGCGTAGTAGCTCACACGCCATGCACAGCGGGGCCTGTGCGTTCGCCGGCCTGTAGCGGGCATGGGAGGAGGATGTCAAGGCAGGGACGAGGGATGGAGTGGCGGTGCGGCCATCGTGCTGCGAGGCGGGCGGCTGCAACGAGTCCTGCTGCTCTTGAGCAGCTGGACCAGTGGCAGTGTTAGCTGCAGGAGAGGCGGAGCGGCGCGGGGCGCCGTCTGGGCGACGCGGGCAGCTCGGCGCTCAGCGCGGACTCGGCGGGCGTCGGCCATGGGAGTGATGAAGCGGAGCCGAAGTGGAACTGGAAGGAAGACCTCGACACGCCCCTACCTGGCACACCAAATGTCGGAAATCGGGGCTCTGCAGACCCAAGAAGGTTCAAACTCTGGGGCGTGTGCGAAGATCCCAACCAGCTCAAGCCTCAAGCCTGCCGCTCCACAGCTAGACCCTGCCGAAGATGCGCGAGAGCGCAAGAAGATGAACACAGAGATTTACCCAGGTTCGGGCCACCTTGCGGTGTAAAACCTTACTCCTGCTTTGGGTGGATTGGCCTCTTGAGGAGGTTCGGTGATGAACAGATACAGTGGAGAGCGGCCTCGCGAGGGCACTCTGGTGAGAATGAATCCGGTCCTCCTCTACGGTAGAGGCTAGCCCTTATTTATAGTGGCCTGGGTCCTCTTCCCTTATTGCATAGGCGGGAAGGGATCCCACAACGGCCAAATTTGAAAGGGGACAGGAGGTATAGCTTATCCTGACTAAAGGTGGTCTTCGCCTGCAAAGCTCCTGACGTGACGCAGAGGTGGTCTCGGCAATGACATCCGTCCTGCCGAGCCCATGGTCTTGGTCTCGTTGCACCGGGATGGAAACCTTTGGAGGGGTTCCTTTGGAACCGGCGTACGTCTTTGCCTCCTTAGCACAAAAGAGGAAACTGTCTCTGTTGCGCCCGCTGGCGCCCGCTTGCCTGGGTCGTCATGCCTCACGTCATCGCAGCCTCCTAAGGCCAGGCACTGCATAGGAATCTCCGCCCCTGGGGAGGCCGCTCCACTGGGGGTCTTAGCGCCGTTCCCCTCATGAGGATGGGGCCCTCGCGAGGGTCCTGCCTTGAAGGGTTCGTTGCCAGGCCGTACTGGGCCATCAAGGTGGTACATGCGCTGGGCCGTAGGTAGACAGGTCTGGGTGCCCCCGGTCCCAGAACGCCGACAGCCTATAGTTTCGCCTCCCAACGTATTCACCTCAAGGGTGATGTCAACAATAATAACTCATGCCCACCCATATCCAACTGGATATATGTGCCTAGATCTTTCCTCACCACATGATGCTTGCAAAAGAAAAAGTAAAAAGGAATAGGGAAGAATACTTTGACTCTTGCATAAAAGTAAATACATAAAAGTAAAGGATAGTCCCTTCGCAGAGGGAAGGAGAGGTTGTCATGCGCTTTTTGGTTTGTATGCCCAATCCCTTAATGTAAAAGAACGTCACGCTATATTGCCCCCTATGATAGCAACCTTTATTATGCAGTCCGTCACTTTTATTACTTTGCCATCATAAGTTCGTATAGCGCTCAATTTTCTCTTACACTAATTGATCAAAACACTTTTAGAAGCAATTTTTATTGCCTTATTGCACCGATGACAACTTACTTCATGGATCTTACTTGATCCGTAGTTAGGTATGGTGGACTCTCAAAGAATGAATTTGGCTTTGGGTTTTTGGATGCACAAGTAGTATCTCTACTTAGTGCGGAATTTTTGGCTAGCAAAGATATTTAGCAAGCACCACATGTTGAAGGATCTATGACAATATAACTTCTATGTGGATATGAACAAACATAAATCATTACGTTGTCTTCCTTGTCCAACGTCAACAATTTTGACATATAATATTTGATGGGGTCTCACAATCATAAAAGATGTCCAAGATGGTTTATTTGCATGTGAATCTTCTCTTCCCTTATTAATTCTTTCATGAATTGCATCATTGACCAATGCTATGTTTGTCAATCTCCAATAAATTTTACTACTTATACTTTTCCTTATGTGATGTCATTACTCACCATAAGATTAGCATATGATTCTTTTTCATATATTTCTCTTTCCTTTTTATTTTGATTGGAACAAGAAAGTAGAGAGGCAAAAACTCAAACTAAACTTTATTATATAACTCTCACTCGATTACATAGATAGATAGGCCACGAAACTAACACATGAAAATAGATCATGCTAAACTTTTATTCAACTAAATCAAAGGGAAACTAAAGATCGAAATAAAATAGGTAAAGGTGAATAAAAGTGATGGTGATACGATACCGGGGCACCTCCCCCAAGCTTGGCTCAAGCCAAGGGGAGTGCCCATACCCGTGTGCTCAAGTCTCCTTTGGTGGTGGTGATGAAGAAGGTGGTGTAGATGATGCAGCCTTCTTCTTCAACTTATATTTAAGCATAAAATTTTCCTCCCTTAGATCATCATTCTCCAACTCAAGCTTTAATATCTTTTTGCATAATGCCGCCTTGCTCTCCTGCAGTAAACAAGATGGGATAAATTGGACCTCAGGTTTGTATCTTCTAGGGAGGCTTGACTTCTTGAATTCCACACGCATGTCTCCGGGTTGAGGTAATGGCTCATCCTCTTCCTCAGAGCTATCATCCTTTGTTTCCTTCATGGTAGCGTCCTCCTCCTCATATGAGGTCCATAGATAGGGGTAAATTTCCCTAAAAATCTTTGGGTCTGCAACATAGTGATCCCCCTCTGAATCTTGAGATGGCATATTTTCTGATCTGCCAGGAAAAATAGCACGAAACAAGAACAGAGGATTTTTCTGCGATGCGGTCGTCAAAACAGTCGGGGGTATATATAGAGAATTTTTATTCTTGGAAAACAAGCATATGGAAGGAAAACGGAGTCGGGAAGGTGTCCGAGGTGGGCACAACCCACCAGGGCACGCCCTTGTGTATCGTGCTCACATCGATCACCTTCCGGTTTATTTCTCCATTTCCAAAATTTTCTAATATTCCAAAACTGACAAAAAATATTTTTGCGGATTTTTGGAGTCCGTTTACTTACCGTATCACGTACCTCCTATTTTTTAGAATTCTGGAGTGTTCCGGAAGGTTTCTTTTATATGTTCCTCCGGTGTCATGGTTTGGATAACATTGCTTTCAATGTTAATAGGCGTACCTGAGATATAGTGCTTAATTCTTTGTCCATTGACCACCTTCGGGTTAGTACCTTTGACATTATTAATCTTGATAGCTCCAGAATGATAAACCTCTTCGATAATATAAGGTCCTTCCCATTTGGAGAGAAGCTTACCTGCAAAAATTCTTAAACGAGAGTTGAACAAAAGAACATAGTCTCCTATTTTGAATTCCCGCTTTTGGATTCTTTTGTCATGCCATCTTTTTTACTTTTTCTTTGAATAGTTTGGCATTTTCATAGGCTTGGGTTCTCCATTCATCTAGTGAGCTAATATCAAATATGCTCTTCTCACCGGCAAGTTTGAAATCATAGTTGAGTTCTTTAATTGCCCAAAATGCCTTATGTTCTAATTCTAGAGGCAAATGACAAGCTTTTCCCTATACCATTTTGTATGGAGACATACCCATAGGATTTTTATAAGCTGTTCTATAGGCCCAAAGTGCATCATCTAATTTCTTAGACCAATTCTTACGAGACCTATTGACAGTTTTTTGTAATATTAATTTTATTTCTCTATTGCTAAGTTCAACTTGGCCACTAGATTGAGGATGATAGGGTGAAGCAATTCTATGGTTAACATCATATTTAGCAAGAATCTTAAGGAAAGCACCATGAATAAAGTGTGAACCACCATCAGTCATTAAATATCTAGGGACTCCAAACCTCGGGAAGATAACCTCTTTAAGCATTTTAATGGAGGTGTGGTGATCGGCACTACTGGATGGAATAGCTTCTACCCACTTAGTGACATAATCAACAGCAACCAAAATGTGAGTGTACCCGTTAGAGGAAGGAAAAGGTCCCATATAATCAAAACCCCCAATGTCAAATGGTTCAACAACAAGTGAATAATTCATAGGCATTTCCTGACGCTTACTGATATTACCAATTCTTTGACATTCATCACAAGACAAGACAAACTTACGGGCATCCTTGAAGAGAGTAGGCCAATAAAAACCAGATTGCAATACCTTGTGAGCAGTTCTATCTCCCGCATGATGTCCTCCATAAGCTTTGGAATGACATTTCCGTAGGATTTATTCCGGTTCATGCTCAGGTACACAACATCTAATAATACCATCTACTCCTTCTTAATAAAGATGTGGGTCATCCCAAAAGTAATGTCTTAAGTCATAGAAGAAGTTTTTCTTTCGTTGGTATGTGAAGCTAGGTGGTATATATTTAGCGACAATGTAGTTAGCATAATCAACATACCAAGGGGTGTTTTGAGAAACACTTATTGCAGCTAACTACTCATCAGGGAAACTATCATCAATAGGTAGTGGGTCATCAAGAATATTTTCTAACCTAGACAAGTTATCAGCTACGGGGTTCTCAGCTCCCTTCCTATCAACAATATGTAAGTCAAATTATTGAAGCAAGAGAACCCACCTAATGAGTCTAGATTTAGCATCTTTATTTTCCATAAGATATTTTATAGCAGCATGATCGGTGTGAACAATAACTTTTGAGTCAACAATGTAAGATCTAAATTTATCACAGGCAAACACAACTGCTAAAAATTATTTTTCAGTAGTAGCATAATTTCGTTGAGCACTGTCTAGAGTTTTACTAGCATAATGGATAGCATACAATTTTTTATAAACTCTTTGTCCTAGAACAACACCAACAACATAATCACTAGCATCACACATAATTTCAAAAGGCAAGTTCCAATCAGGTGGTTGAACGATAGGTGCAGAGGTTAATGCTTTCTTGAGTGTTTCAAAGGCTTCAACACAATCATCATCAAAAACAAAAGGAATGTCCTTTTGCAAAAGATTAGTAAGAGGCCTAGAAATTTTAGAGAAGTCTTTAATGAACCTCCTATAGAAACCAGCATGACCAAGGAAACTGCGAATACCTTTAATATCTTTAGGACATGGTATTTTCTCAATTGCATCAACTTTAGCTTTATCCACCTCAATACCTCGTTCAGATATTTTATGCCCCAAAACAATGCCTTCATTAACCATAAAGTGGCACTTCTCCCAATTCAAGATAAGATTAGTTTGTTCACATCTCTGCAAAACTCGATCAAGGTTGCTTAAATAATCATCAAAAGAAGTCCCGTAAACGGAAAAATCATCCATGAAAACTTCCACAATCTTTTCACAAAAATCAGAGAATATAGCAGTCATACATCTTTGAAAGGTAGCAGGTGCGTTATATAAACCAAAAGGCATACATCTATAAGCATAGGTTCCAAAAGGGCAAGTAAAGGTGGTTTTCTCTTGATCAGATTGTGACACAGGTATTTGAGAGAAACCAGAATATCCATCTAGGAAACAAAAGTGTGTGTGCTTAGATAATGTTTCTAGCATTTGATCAATGAAAGGCAGAGGGTAATGATATTTTCTAGTAGCTTTATTTAACTTAATAAAGTCAATTACCATTCTATAGCCAGTGACAATTCTTTGTGGAATGAGTTCATTTTTATCATTAGGAACAACGGTAATACCTCCTTTCTTAGGGACACAATGAACGGGACTTACCCATCTACTATCAGCTATGGGATAGATTATACCTGCTTCCAAAAGCTTTAATATTTCAGTTCTTACCACTTCTTCCATCTTAGGATTTAATCGCAGTTGATGATCGAGAACGGGTTTAGCATCAGGTTCCATATTAATCTTGTGCTGACATAGAGTGGGACTAATGCCCTTAAGATCATCAAGAGTATATCGAATAGCAGCCCGGTGCTTCCTTAGAACTTTTAATAATCTTTCTTCTTCATGTTCTGAAAGGTTAGCACTAATAATACACATGATATATCTTTTTCTCATCAAGATAAGCATACTTCAAAGTGTCTGGAAATTGCTTTAATTCAAACACAGGATCACCTTTAGGTGGATGAGGCCCTCCAAGATTTTCAATAGGCAAATTGTGTTTCAGGATAGGTTGTTGTTCAAAGAAGATTTGATCTATTTCATTTCTTTCACGCATGTGCATATCATTTTCATGGTCAAGCAAATATTGTTCTAATAGATCAGTAGGAGGCACGGCAATAGAAGCAAGACCAATTATTTCATCCTTACTAGATAACGCTTTATCACGAGGTTGTCTACTAAACTTGGAAAAATTAAACTCATGAGACACACCACCAAAACTGACACCGACAGTTTGTTTTTCACAATCTATCTTAGCGTTGACGGTGCTCAAGAAAGGTCTACCAAAGATAATGGGACAAAAGTCATCTTGTGGGGAACCAAGAACTAGAAAATCAGTAGGGTATTTTACTTTCCCACACAAGACTTCAACATCTCTAACAATCCCAAGTGGTGTGATGGTGTCTCTATTAGCAAGTTTAATAGTAACATGAATGTCTTCTATTTCAGCAGGTTCTATTTCATCCATAATTTCTTGGTATAAAGTAAAAGGGATAGCACTCACACTAGCAACCAAATCACATAAACCATTATAGCAATGCTCTCCTATTTTAACTGAGACAATAGGTATGCCTTCTATGTGTCTATGTTTATCTTTTTCATTGGGTTTAGCAATTCTTGCAGCTTCATCACAGAAGTAGATAACATGCCCATCAATATTTTCTACCAAGATATCTTTAACCATAGCAACACTAGGTTCTACTTTAATTTTCTCAAGAGCCTTAGGTGCTCTAATATTACTCTTACGAACGACAGTTGATACCTTAGCATGTTCCTTTATCCTAACAGGGAAAGGTGGTTTTTCAATATAAGCGGTAGGCACAACTGGATCAACATTGTAAATGATGGTTTCATCTTTAGCTATGACCGGTTCTTTAATTTCTTCTTTAATAGGGGGATGATATTTAAACCACTTCTCCTTGGGGAGATGAACGTGAGTAGCAAATGCTTCATAGAAAGAGGCTACTTTCTTAGAGTCAAGTCCATATTTAGTGTTAAACTTATGAAAAGTATCGGTATTCATAAAAGATTTAACACAATCAAACTCAAGCTTTATACCTGAATCATTACCTTCGTCGAGTTCCCAATCATCAGAGTTGCATTTAATTCTTTCTAAGAGATCCCACTTGAATTCAATAGTCTTCTTCATATGAGAATCAGCACACGAAGTATCGAGCATGGATTGATCATTATGAGAAAGCTGAGCATAAAAATTCTGAATGATAACTTCTCTTGGGATATAATGATTGGGGCATGAATATAACATTTACTTAAGCCTCCCCCAAGCTAGAGCGATGCTTTCTCCTTCACGAGGACAAAAATTATATATATAATTCTGATCACGATGAACTAGATGCATGGGATAAAACTTTTGGTGGAATTCCAATTGCAAACGATTCCAGTTCCACGATCCAAGATCATCACATAGACTATACCATGTAAATGCTTTTCCCTTCAAAGATAAAGGGAAAACTTTCTTCTTAACTTCATCTCCGGGTAAACCTGCAAGCTTAAATAATCCACAAATTTCGTTCACATATAAGAGGTGCATATCAGGATGTTCAGTTCCATCTCCTGCATAAGGTTTAGCAAGCAGTTGTTCTACCATACCCGAAGGAATTTCATAACCAATATATTCAGTAGGTGAAGTAGGTTGAGGGGCAACTAATTGTAGTTCCGGTCGAGGTGAAGATACCCCGAACAAACCCCTCAAAGGATTGTTTTTCATAGTAGCAAGTAGCAATAAATTTCAGCACGTAGTATAAGTTTTTCCTTACCGATTTCCACTTACCAAGACCGCTTCACTCCCTGGAAATGGCGCCAGAAAAGAGACTTGATGACCCACAAGTATAGGGGATCAATCATAGTCCTTTCGATAAGTAAGAGTGTCGAACCCAACGAGGAGCAGAAGGAAATGACAAGCGGTTTTCAGGAAGGTAATTTCTGCAAGCACTGAAATTGTAGGTAACAAATAGTTTGATCGCAAGATAATTGGTAACGAGCAAGTAACGGTAACGGTAAATAATGTGCAGCAAGGTAGCCCAATCTTTTTGTGGCAAAGGATAGGCCAGAGCAGTTTCTAGTAATAGGCAAAGTGTTCTTGAGGGTACACATGAATTTCATCTAGTCACTTTTATCATGTTGGTTTGATTCGTGTTCGCTAATTTGATAATTTGATATGTGGGTGGACCGGTGCTTGGGTGCTGTTCTTACTTGAACAACCTCCCACTTATGATTAACCCCCTCGCAAGCATCCGCAACTACGAGAAAAGTATTAGGACAAAATCTAACAATAGCATTAAACGTTTGGATCCAAATCAGCCCCTTACGAAGTAGCGCATAAACTAGGGTTTAAGCTTCTGTCACTCTAGCAACCCATCATCTAGTAACTACTCCACAATGCATTCCCTTAGGCCCATGAATGGTGAAGTGTCATGTAGTCGACGTTCACATGACACCACTAAGGGAATCACAACATACATATCATCAAAATATCGAACACATATCAAATTCACATGATTACTTGCAACATGACTTCTCCCGTGACCTCAAGGACAAAGGTAACTACTCAAAAATAATAATCATGCTCAAGATCAGAGGGGTATTGAATAGCATAATGGATCTGAACATATAATCTTCCACCAAATAAACCATATAGTAATCAACTACGCAAGGTAATCAACACTACTAGTCACCCACAGGTACCAATCTGAGGTTCCGGTACAAAGATTGAACACAAGACATGAACTAGGGTTTGAGAGGGGATGGTGCTGTTGAAGATGTTGATGAAGATTGGCCTCCCAAAGATGAGACGGGTGTTGGTGATGACGATGGCTTCGATTTCCCTCTCCGGGAGGGAAGTTCCCCCGGCGGAATCGCTCTGCCGGAGGGCAAAAGTGCTCCTGCCCAAGTTCCGCCTCGAGGCAGTGCCGCTTCGTCCCGAAAGTCCTCCTCTTATTTTTTCTAGGTTAAAAGTGATTTTATACCAGAAGATGGGCACCGGAGGTTGGCCGAGGAGGGCACAACCCACCAGGGCGCACCCAGGGGGCCTGGCGCGCCCTGGTGTCTTGTGCCCACCAGGGTGGCCCCATCTGGTAGTTCTTTGCTCCAGTATTTTCTATTTATTCCAATAATAATCTCCTTAAAGTTTCAGCTTCATTGGAGTTGTGCAGAATAGGTATCTCTGATGTGCTTTTTTCAGGTCCAGAATTCCAGCTGCCGGTATTCTCCCTCTTTGTGTAAACCTTGCATATTATGAGAGAAAAGGCATTAGAATCACTCCCTAAAGCATTATTATTCAACAAAACATAATAAATAACAGTAGGAAATCATGATGCAAAATGGACGTATCAGAGATCATCATAATACTATGTTAGATTGAGATATATTTCCCACCGTCATTCTTTGATGTGATGGTGCATCTCCTAGTTCATATTGTTTCTGAGGTTAAAGACCTTGGACCGGCATTCTTGCATACCATGTTCCCATTTGAAAGGATGAATGGAACTGTGAAGGGTTACGTTCGTAATAGGGCCTGTCCGGATGGATGCATCGCCCAGGCCTATCTGACCGAAGAGTGCATATCATTTTGCAATAATTATATAGATGATGATCAATCTCTTGGTTTGCCCACGAGGAAGCATGCCGATAGGCTCGAAGGAGTAGGTCACTCACAGTTGAAGCGTGATTTAAATGTGGATATACAAAACCGCCGAGACGACTTCGACAGAGCGCACATAGTGGTGTTACAACAAGCAGATATAATCACTCCTTGGCAGCAGACTCACAAGGACACCTTAAAGAGAGCATGCAATGGCAGGGAGGCAGAGGACCGAAGCCCAGATCATTAGAGAGCACAACTCCAAATTTGCAGCTTGGTTAAAAGAGCGAATTCGGGAGAAACCACTGCCAACGGGTATTGCCAATGCAAATCTCATCTATGCATTAGCAGTAGGCCCCGCATGCACTGTCACCACCTACCAATCATATGATATCAATGGATACACATTCTATACTGAGGCAAAAGACAAAAACTCTAATTACCAGAACTCAGGCATCATGATAATTCAATTCACCGAGAATGCAAATTACAATTGCCATCATGGAAGGATTGAAGAGATATGGGAACTTGAGTATGCCGAAGATCACACGATGCCACCATTCCGGGTCAGATTGGCAAAGAATGTCGAGAAGGAAGAACGTGGTGTCGTTACCATGTCTCAGCCCGAAGCACAACCTGCTGGTTCAAAGGGTGTCAAAGGAATTACCGCCAAATATGAGCCTTGGGTATTCACTAAGGACGTGTCACAATGCTTCTACATAACTGACCCGGCAAAGCCGAGTCGTGTTGTTGTCAGGAGATCCAAGAGATGCATCGTCGGGATGGACGGAGTGGCCAACGAGGATGACTATGATTAGTTTGGCGTGGACCCAAAACAAGAGGAGAACTATGATGACGATGAAAATTATACCACCAAAAGGAGTAGAACTACCTTGCCTGAGACAGGACGTCCCTTCTTACGAAAGAGTCATAACGCGGGCCGGAAGTATTCAAGCAAGATTAAAAAGACCCAAACTGTCGTTGAGAGGATGGTCAAACGACGTCGTACTACATGATTTGCGTACTTCATCATTCGTTTTATACTTTTGTGTACTTTTCATTGTGTAATACTTCACACATTAATTTCTGTACTTCATTTGTGTGTACCTCCTAAATTGAATTATTATATACTTCGATCCACACTTCTTATGTAATATGCGTTTTCACACGCCATCTGTTAATTAGAGCAGCCCTAACAACACAACACCAATTACTGCCGGTGTTGGCCACGTCATTGGTGCCAGCACTAACAACCAACCGGCACTTGAGCTACACTGCGCTGTGAGAACCACTCATTTTCCCCTTCTCCCCCGCCGTCGCACACTGTTCTTCACCGTTCCCAGCCTAGCCACGCCCCACCCTGCGCTAGCCGTGCCGCGTTGCCCAGCTGTTCCCCTCGACCACCCGCTCATCGAAGAGCCTCTCCCTCCGTCGTCCTGTCCGGCCACTCTGTCCCTCCGTTGGTCTGTCCGGCCGGCCCGTCCGCCCCGCACCCCCACCCCATCGCGCAGTCTTCATGGGCGCCCCCACCCCCCTCGCGCCCTCTCGATCCGGATGGTACAAAACTTCCTCTAACCAATTGATGAAATGTGTTATATGTTGCATCGTATGTTCTTGCGAATTGTCTCGCGCTACGTTTCTTTATGCAGGGAATGTCGAGAGAGTTGCCAATGTTTTGGCGAAACGTGGATTCAATTCCATTTCATCAAATTTCTGGCACTCAATATGTCCATTTTTGTCAACGTTCATGTCGATTTTTTTCGTTGATTTTTTATTCTATGAATGCAGCACAAAATGGAATATTGTAAGTATTGTTCCGACACGGGGGTATGTGCGACGATCCTCATCTTGACAACAATAAGTGCTTCACCATTACGCTACAACGTGACTACAAATATTATACGGTAATCAATCTTCAACATTGCTGGCAAATATAATTTTCTGTTTTTTTCCTTCAAAGTGTAAGTTATGTTTCTTATTTGTCAACTAGTGTGTCCCTTGCTATGCAAGAATTTTTCTCCTAGACAAGTTTTTTGTCCGTGACATGGAAGAGGTGACTCAGATGACTGCTTACCTCAAGACGAAAGATGGTTTCAATTTCAAATGTACGATCTATAATGAAGTAGATCACACATATTTTGGCTGTGCTAATTGGAAAGGATTGACCAAAGCTTACGAATTTGAGTCTGGTATGAAAATAACATTGGATATCGGCACCTATTCTCTAAGTGAAGAAGACATATGGGTGCATTTAGACCTGATGCCCATTCTTCCTCCGTGTAAAGTTTCGTACATACACTAGTTAAATAACATTTAGATTACACTCCCAATAGATGTTATTCAACCATATATTATTATCTTCTGTATTTAAAATTGACAGCTTATTTTCTATCTCCAAGAAACATACATAACATAGTAGACGCCACCTACTACACTTCCCGCAGTATGCTTACTTGGCAGGAAAAATGTCACCTCGTGTTGTTTGTTGCTAACATTGAGTCCCTTAAGGGCATTTATGGAGCTGGTCCAAATGATGCACGATACATGCCACTAGTCCATACCTTGAACAAAGGCAACATTTCTAGAAAATGCATGGTAAGAGTTTCGACTATAGCATGTTTTTCACATAACATTCTCTTACACAAGTCAAGTGTGGGTTACTACATTGCTTACTATGTTACTATTTTGTTCAAGGACAGAAACTGTCAAGATGTGTTATGCCTCCAGTGATGGATGAACACCAGGGTGATATGACAATTATTTTCGCCGACAAGATCTATTTCAAAGGTACATACTTGATTGCACCAGACGGACAACTCAAAATAACCGAATGGAGGCAACTACTGAGTGACTACAACTTGAAGATTGGAGATCGGTGGATCTCTGTGCTCCACCATGGAGATGCAGGGGTTTTCCTATTCTTCAAGATTGTTCCTAAAGCAGAAGAGTTCCGTATATGCATATCTTTTGTTGTGCGTGTACATACGTGTTGTCATATCTTATCGGAATCAATGTGGGACGCAAACGTCGTTATGTATATACTGATACAAAATTGCGCTGTTGTGGCAGCGTTTTTTGCTGTGTTTTTGTAATTATTAATAGCGTGCGGAAAAAGATACAACGCCAATAATATTGTATCTAGTTTCTGACGTTGGGAAAGCCCACACACCATAGATATGTATGATATTGTCGTCGTTGAGATATAGCCCACGTCATAGGTATGCCGAATACTGCTGGCGTCAGCTCCAACGCCACCACTATTTTTTAACTATGGCGCCATATTGGTGGCGTCGGGTGTCCATGCCAGCAAGGCCATTTTTGCCACGCCATAGCTAGGCTTTTCTGCACTAGTGAATATCCACCCATCTCTCAATAAACCTCAGTTTGAGCATTATGGCCCTTACATAGGACCATTCCACTGTGTCATACGCTTTCAGCATGTCAAGTTTGAGTGCACATGACTAATGTTTCTTTGCCCTCTTCCTCTTCATGAAATGCAAGAACTCTTATGATGTGAT
Source organism: Elymus sibiricus (assembly GCA_039707655.1). NCBI lineage: Eukaryota > Viridiplantae > Streptophyta > Magnoliopsida > Poales > Poaceae > Elymus > Elymus sibiricus. The sequence continues at coordinate 342,961,831 of CM077673.1, forward strand.
GATGTTGTTAGTGATCAACCTGCCTGATACAAACGTTGACTTCTCCTCTAAGATAGTATCTGATAAAACTACCTTTAATCTGTTCGAGATCACCTTCAAAGGAATCTTGTATAAAACATAATACAAGCTGATTAGCCGAAATTGGGACAATAGTGTGGAATTTTTAACCTTGGGAATAAGTACCAGAATAGTAAGATTGATGCACTCCACCCATTCGGTTCCTTGTACAATTTTCAGTACCACCTTGGTGAGATCGTCATCGCAAATTTCCTAATGGCGTTGGAAAACATGAGCACGGTAGCGATCCGGCCTAGGCGCCTTTATGGGGAACATGTGGAACATGACTGTTTTGACCTCATGTTGACTGCATGTAGCATTTAAAATCTCGTTCATTGCTTGTGTGACTTTGCTAGGAACTGTCTCAAGGACCTATTCCATGTTTTGAACACCTTCAGAGGCGTAGAGCTGCTGATAAAAGGTGGTGCCCATGCTCTCCATCTCTATCACGTTTTCAGTCATCTACCATCAGGTCTCTGTAGTGATTCTATTTGAGTTGTCCTCCTACGCAGGCTCGCGATGAGATGAAAGAAATATGTGTTCTTACCGCCGTGCATCAGCCATTCAAACCGTGCTCACCGTCGCCATCAAGTTTACCCTCTGTTAGCCTATCAATTATTTTAATCTCAACATGCGTCGGGCCAATTATGTTTGGGATCTCCTGCTCCTCCTATAGTTCTTGTTTTAGGCGCATGATGTCCCATCGCACATTCCCAAAGTGGATGTGCTGCGACCCAAAGTGGATGTGTTCCCAGCTTGACAAGTCAGACGACGGTGACCCGGTGAGCGACTGGGCAGATTCTCCACTAGCACATGTCCATGTTGTTTCCACTACCCAAGCCAACTAACTTTTCTCACTTTTCCCCTCCCCCTCTACCACCTACTCACAAAAGCCCGAATGTTGCACTGCCGTCCAGTCAAATCCTTTGACCGTTAAATCCAAATAACCGAGGCCCGACTAGGCAATAAAACGGTCATCAACGGAGTGAGGTTATGTTAAGGCAGGTGGGTCCCACTTAATTTGGTAGTGCATCGAGTGAAACATGCCCCGTGCCCGATCGAACCCTCCTCACCCCCATCTTCGTTCTCGGTGGTGACAACGGCGGCAAGCTTTCATTATCGGCTGTGGCGGAACCCTCCCTACTCCATGTCGATTTAGATCTTACCGCGTTGTCTCTGTTTTTGGCCGATTTGGAATCTAGATTGTGGGGGACGCTGGTGGGCTGAATGATATGACGCGACCAGAGACAACTTTGAATAGGTAATGCACATCTCTCCAACCTATGTGATTTGGGCCTCGTCTGCTTCCGCTACCTCACTCTGCCCGCCATTGGCAAACATGGGGGATGGTGCGTGAACCTTCGAATTTATGGTCGAATTCTTTCCATCTAAGGCAAAGCTAAGTGATGGTAGCGTGGTGAACATAGAGAGATATATGAAATGGGAGGTTGAATTTGCAGAGATCGATCCACAAGACCTACAAAGCATGGAAGAGAAGGCAGTGAAGAATGTGGGGAAAAAATTGGGAGAGAATTTTTTGCGGTCCAGAGCAAGACGTAGCATTATTACGTTTCAAAAATTAGAAGGGCGAGTATGTGAGAATTAAGGATGACGAAGAGATGGTTGATGAAACCGATCGGCAAGACAGCTGGGCAAGCAAACGGGCTACCTTTCAGGCGAGGCTCGTTGATCTGAAATTAGATTCTAAGGTTGGACATGTGCCCTCAAAGTTGGCCTTGTAAATGTTAGATGATGATTGGGCTACATAGAGGCAAATAATTCCCATATGTACTGGAGAAGTGACATTATTTGATGAGGGGGTGATGCATATGCACAAGAGGTTGTCATGGTGTTGCAAGGGTTTCTTCTGTTGATTGAAATTTAGTAGAGAGTTAGATGAACCTACTGATTTGGTCATTGCACCAATGGCTGACACCGAGATGGCCAATTTTTTTTGGAATTCCAATAGATAATAGAGATAAGGAGGAGAGGGGTGAATCTAGTTTGTCTAATCATGCTAAAAGAGATTCATCTGAAGATGTGTATGGATAGTTGATGGAAGATCCTGCAGATGATGTCGATGATGCACACAATGATGAGTTGGTAAATGTCTATGACAAAGAAAACCCTGTTATTGAAGTAGGGAAGTTGTGGCCAAACATGGATGAGTTTAGGATGTGTTTCAAGACTTGTGTAGTCAAACATGAGTTTGATGCCAAGACTAAGTGAACAGGTGTAAATAAGTTTTGTGGGAGGTGCAGAAGTTTTGTTGGAAGCTTCACGCCTTGCAAGTGGTACATATCTGCTAGACGCTAACCTTATGCAAGTACAATGAAGGTTAATCAAATCCGACATCAGCATACTTGTATTAGAAGTTCACAGAGAGTATCAACCATGACATCACAACTTTGGGTTGCAGAAAAGATCACTCTTATTTTAGCCAAGAAACCAAACACTATTGCAATGAATTTTTTTAGTAGACTTAGAAAGCAGTACCCTATTAAGCTGAAATATACCACCGTGTGGAAGGCCAAACAAAGAGCAATGAAGCGATTATATGGTGATTGGAAAATACCTTTAGGATACTATATAACTTCAAAGCAGAGGTGTAGAAGAGGTCAGCTGAAAGTGTTGTTGAGATAGATATTGAGGTAACAGAAGATGGCAAAGTCCTTTTATCTAAGTTCTTTTTTGCATTTAAACACTACAAAAAAAGACACATCCGTGACATTATGGGCCGAACGAAAACCTCTTCTGTGATGGATAAGACACTTCCATGACGATACTTGTGACAAAAACACGTATCATCATAGATGTGGTGGGCTCCCACTTCGATGACAAAAAATCATGACAGAAAATGGGATTTTTGTCCTAGGCCGGCTGGAGACGCACCAGCATGACATTCTTTGGGCCGTCCATGACGTAAAAAATCGTGGTAGAAGTGAGGGCGAGCAAAGTTTCGGGGATTTACCAGTTACGGTGGGCAATCAGTGGGTGGTCGGGGCCGAGCGGTGCATAGTGGTTTGCGTGTTTTTCTCGTACGCACGTGTGTGTGCGAGGCGTTTGCTAGCTGCTAAATGAACCCAATCGAGCGATCGATGCGTTTGCTTACTGAACCCGAGCAATCGATCGATCCGTCACACTAGCTACGCACTAAACACGAGCGAGCGATCTCTCGCACTACGTACTGAACCCGAGCGATCCCTTCCCTGCTCACTGAACCTGAGCGATCCCTTCGCTGCTTACTGAACCTGATCGATCCCCGTCTGAGACGTGAGTTGAGGTGCTAGCTAGTGGCTGGTTTGGTTGCCTCTGGATGAATAGTGCTCATTGCTGCTGTCGGAATAAGGGCTCCGGGGACCCAAAGAGGTTCGAACTCTGGGGTGCGCTGGCTCTCTTGCCCTGCTCTCCCTCGCAACCTCACGACGACAGTCCGACGAGCTCGAGCTAAGGAAGAAGGACGATGGACACGATGGTTTACCCAGGTTCAGGCTACCTTGCGGTGTAAAATCCTACTCCTGCTTGTGTGAATTGCTTGGGAATACGAGGACAAGGGTGTGTTCTGGCCCCCTTTCCATAGTTGCTACCCTGCCCCTTCTTATACTGGCCCTGGTCCTCTTCCCACGAAAACACAAGGCGGGAAGGGTTGACACAACGACCAGTTTGAAGGGAGAGAGGGCTGCAGCTTATCCTGACAAAAGTAGTCTTCGCCTGCAAAAGCCTCCCGCCATGACGTGCTGGTGGGCTCGGGGATGACCTCCATCCTGGCGAGTCCCCGTCCTTGGTCTTCTTTCACCAAACATGAAACCTTTGGGGATTGCTTTGGGAACCAGCGAGCTGGTCGTGCTCCCTTAACACAAAACAGGAAAGCTCCCCTATCTGCGCCTGTTGGCGCGGCTCCTGACGCCGCTTGGCACAGCGCACGTCGCCCACGTGAAGGTGCAGGACCGGGTGAACCGCCAGACCATCTTTGATCGGTCCGCCCTACAAAGGCCTCCGGGCATCTGTAGGCGGGAGCCTCACGGAGGGGGCCTCGTGAGGCCCTAACAACGCTTGCTGACGTACCCCTCACGAGGCGGTGACCCTCATGAGGGTCTTGCTCGGGAAGTCCAGAGGTGGGCCGCGCTGGGCCCATGGCAGACATCGCGCCTTGGGCCGCAGGCAGACGGTCCTGGGTATCCCCGGTCCCACGGGCCCGATAGTAGCCCTCGAACCCGTGGCGTGCTCGACTATGCCGGTTGGAGGGGGCGAAACGGTATGGGCTCCAATCGCCTGCGGGCCAGGAGCGACGCGTGGCGCACGATGGGGTGTGGGATACCCCCGCACCCCCACGATGCCTCGGCAACTGCCTAGGCTGACATAAAGCCTGCGCGAGGTGTGGTGCCATCATTTTTTCGACTGTGAAATAGTAGGAAACGCTCCTACTGCATTTGTATTATCATGACAGAAAGGTGTTACATATGATACAACAACAATTGTGGTACATGGGGGGAGGTGGTGTGAGGCCGCTACAAAACTATCACCAGCAATCTAAGTGCTGGAGTTGAGGATCGAGGCTACAAGATGATTCTTAACCTTCGGGAGCCGAAAGCTAAGATTTGAAAGATCAGTCCTAAACCTTCTTTCCCAAGATTCCACTGAGGGGGACACTTTCCTGAAATGATGATTATTGCGTTCTATCCAAAGGCTCCATGCCGCCACAAGGAAAGTGTCCATGATAAGTTTGCGGGGTTGCCTCATTTTCATGTTTTTGACCAGCCCAAGTCTGCCCCCCTTCTCACTCCATCGGATGTTTAACTTGGACCAACAACGTGTGCTGAAACTGCAATGGAAGAATAGGTGCTCCACGGTCTCTTCCACGTGGTTTCCACAGAGCAGGCAATCGTCGTTATCGCCAATATTATAGTGTCTCCTTTTAAGCATATTGCGTGTGTTAAGTCTGTCCGACAGGAGGAGCCATCTATCGGTGTCAAAACCGGCGGATCTCGGGTAGGGGGTCCCGAGCTATGGATCTAGCATCGATGGTTAACAGGGGACGAAGGAGACGATGTTTACCCAGGTTCGGGCCCTCTTGAGGAGGTAAAACTCTACGTCCTGCTTGATTATATTGATGAGTATGATGGTTACAGAGTCGATCTACCTCCAGATCAAACGAGCTAAAATCCTAGATGAGTTGACTTGTCCTCTACAAACTAAGCCCCCTGGTTTATATAGACACCAGGAGTACCTAGGGTTACATGCGATAGGTTTCCATCCGGGCATAGATACGCCCATTCCCTCTTCTAAACTTGGAGGACACACCAAGTCTTCGGAACCTTCCATCTTGAGCATGGGGCCACTATGTAGTTCGGCCTTCCTGCAATGGCCACAGAGCGGCCCATCAAGCCGGCCCACGGGAGATAAGCCGACGGCCCGAGGACCCCTTAGTCCCAGACTCCCTCAGTAGCCCCCGAACTGGCCTCCAACGCCGAGGTTCATGACATTTAGCAATTTCACATGTCCAAATTCTCTGGCTTGCGAGGTGAGTTCTATTTCTCCCATTTATATTCGGCTGATTCCTGTTCGGGTGCCGATGACACCCTGCTTTCCGAACATACATCGCTTAACCTCGAAGGCCAAACGTCTCGTATGAACAATGCCCCACCTGACAGCTTTCCTGACGAAAAGCCACGGCAGGCCACGACAGCTTGGCCAGTTAGAAAAACTAGATTCACGGTTTGAGGCAGCTCCTTCATTGGCACGTCTTATCGATATGGATATCGTGCTCCATTTTTCACGGGATATGATTAATGATCTGGGTTATCCCACGCGCACATAACGGTTCGATTGTTTCGGGGAGCGACAGAGCCTGCGGCGCAGTAAAAGGGGCTCTTGGTATTATGGCCTCCCATAAAAGAGAGAAAACCCCCAAAGGCCTCCATACGCTCCTCAGATTCAAGCTCGCACTCTTACCTCCCTCCCCCAAGCTCCTAGCACTCAGATCCAATCCTTCTCCGGTTCTCCCCCGAAGCTCGACCAAGGCCAGCTCAGGCTCTCAGGGCAAGTGCGAGGCCTCCCGCGTTACCGAAAACGACATCCGGGAGTTGAAGTGCACCAGCTACCTCCCGGTCGACATTGTCCACCGTGATCCAGAGGCGGGCCAGGTGGTGCCTACGCCGAAGCCGGACGAGCGGGTGGTGTTCATTCCCCACTTTATCTAAGGACTGGGCTTCCCACTACAACCCTTCGTCAGGGGCTTAATGTTCTTCTATGGGTTAGATTTCCATGATCTCCCCCCGAACTCATTCATGCACATCTCGGCCTTCATCATTGTTTGTGAGACCTACTTGCGGGTCCATCCGCATTTCAGCCTGTGGCTTAAGGTCTTCAACGTTAAGCTGAAGACTGTCAATAGCCAGCACACAGATTGTGGAGGGGCGGTGATTAGCAAGCTCCCGTGGGTCGAATGGCTAGACGGCACCTTCATCGACACTGTCAAGGTTTGGTAGAAAGAGTGGTTCTACATCACCGAACCATGAGGCACAGACTGGTCGGCGTCCTCCGAGTTCAGATCCGGACCCCCATGAGGCTAACCTCGTGGATCAAGAAAAGCCTCGACTGGGGATCGGCTGCGGAGGTGAAGTTGCTGCAGACGCGCATCTCACAGATGCTAGAGGCGAACATCGAGCTGACCAACATGGTCCAGGTCATGCTCCGCCGCCACCTCCTTCCTTGCCAGTACCGGGCCACCCTGATGTGGGCCTACAAGCTCAGCGATCCTGTCACCATGCGCAAGCTATACCGCACTACCCACGAGAAGTTGTGGAAGGTGCTGTTCAAGCCCCAAAAGGACTGGCCGGCCAAGGAGGAAGGCACCGGCCTGGACACCGAAACCCCTCCTACCAAGGTACGACAAAGCCTCTATTTTCATTCTTGGGCTCCACCCCTTAGTAAGGAATTTGATCCCTTCTCCTTTGTCTTCAGAAAACTGGCTGGACAAGGCCGAGCGGATCAGCAATCCGGCCCCGTTGCCCGAAGAACCCAGGTCGGCCTTATTGATGGCAATGCTGGTCGTGGTGCCGTACTCGGCGCCGGAGAAGAAGGAGGAGAAGAAGAAGGGCGAGAAAAAGAAGGCCCAAGAGGGCCTCCGCCCAAGAGGTCCCCCGGACACCAGGTCCGGAGAGACCCATGCCTCCTCTGCTCATGAGGAGGAGCACATAGAGGAAGGGGGGAGGTTGACTCCCCCTAAACAAGGAAGAGGGCGGCGTCGGCCGACGTTGAGGAGGATCCAGCTCCCCCCCGCCCCGAAAAGGCCCTACAGGGCCAAGGTGGTCCTGCCCGATGTTAGCCCGGATTCCGATAAGGAATCCGAGGCTTTCGAAAGGATCCCCCGGAGGAAACCCAGGGTCAAGCCCCCAGCCCAGAGGTACCTAATCCGAACACCTTGCAGTATGTTTATGTAGGGTTTCACTTCTAACCAGATGAGTGCTTCTTGTGTGATAGCCCACCTCGCGATCTCCCCACTGATCAAGTATCCGAGGGGGAATCTCTGCCCGCCGAGTTGGCAGAGAGCGGGACGGCATCACTTCCCTCTCCTCCTCAGGCCGCCGAGGAGACCATGGAGGTGTTATCTCGCCAGACCCTACCTGGGCCGGACACCGGAAGTAGGGGAGACGACGAAATGGCGGAGGTTAATACCTCGACCACCCAAGACCATGGGGAGGAACCCCTCCTGGGAAGCAAAGAGGGGGGACACGGTCCATCCGAGCTCCCTCCGTAGACCGTTCCGAAGCACTCTATGTCTCCGGAACTGTCGCCCCTGCCTTCCCGAGAAGGGAGGCAAGAGGTGCCACCGCCAGTGTCCCGTAATAGAGCGGGCCGCAACTGGGTGGCCGACTGCGATGGAGGAGGCTTTGACTAGCTCCTCCCTCGCCGAAGATCACCGCGCCCTCATGGGTGCAGTTTTACGAGGCATTCAGTTTGTTGACAGCGGACTGAAGGAGGCCTTCAACGGCCTCTTGATGGGCTTCAAGGTAAACCATGTAATATTTTCATTGCGAAAAAGTTAATTTATAAGGTGATGTAACTCTTGCAAGTATAGTAGCCCCCCGAGCCATGGGTGAGTTTGAAAAACTCAGACGGGGGTCAAGTTAAAAACTTAAATGGTAAAAAGCAAGAGAATTGCAGCCTCCGAGACTTTGACGGGTTTGGAAAAAACCCATCAGAGGGTCTACAGCCGATAACTCGGTAGTCTAACATAAATAAGATGTTTTGTAGGCCTCATCTTCGGCGGCGGCCGCCACTTCCCTGGAGCTGGCTGAGTTGAATCGGCAGCTCAAGAGCTCCGATGAGGAACTCGACCGTCTCAACAGGCGGTTTGACGAAGCACAAGGTAAGTCTGAATTGTACTCTTTCGGCCATTGTTACCCTAGATAATTGAAGTTATTCGGGGTTTTGTCCCTAAGTGTTGATTATCCCATATGACCACAACCTTCGCTGCGGAGGTCGAGAACCTCAAGGCCGAATTAAAGAAGGCGAGGCAGGAGGCCGTAGATCAGAAGGCGCTGGCTGAATAGGCGTCGGCCGAACTGTCGTCGGTGAAGGCCGATAGTGACAAGCACGAAGCTCGGGTATCCGAGGTTCAGCAGGAGCTCAAGGATGCTAGCACTAAGTGTGAGGCCCTTGAGCAAAAGAACAAGGACCAAGACGCCGAGCTATCCTCGCTGTCCGCGAAGCTTAAGGCGGAGGGGGTAGATAGGCGGTTATATGAAGTAGAACCCCGCCAAGTCAGGCTAATCGCCGATGGTAAGTCGTACTTACTGCAATGTGCCTTTGGTGGTAACAGGTTTGCATCGCTCGCACGGGTGTGGCGTTCCTCAGGCGCCTTTACGGATCTCCTGATGAGTGCGGCGGACACGGCTCGGTACTATGCGACGCGGGGTGGGGATGTTGAGCCTAGACTGTTCTGGGCGCAATTTCAAACCCCCGGGCAACCTCCTCTCCTCAGCAAGCAAATGAAGCAGTTGATGGAACTGCACAGAATGGCGGAGCCGGCCATGAAAGACCTTTGTATCCGGCTGTGGCTGGCAGAGCCATTGCCAAAAAGTTACTTCAGCTTGGTGCAGAAGCTGTGCGACGTCGTGTCTCGGATTGAAGTCCTGAAGCGTTCCGCCTACATCGAGGGGGGTCAGATGGCCTTTGCAAAGACCATGGTGCATTGGCCGAAGATCAAGCCGGCCGAGATGGACACCGCACCCCCACCTCCTGGGAAGGTGCATAGGCGTCCCGATCTGTACTTCCCCATCGCGATGGATGGCGCTCGGGCGATAGAGGCCCAATGCTCTAAGGATGTAATTTATGAATGAGCATATTATCATGTTCCCAATGAATATTTCTCTTTATAATGTGGATGCATGATGTATCATGCTTTTAAGTTTTTTATTATTTTGACTCCCGTGTGACCGTTTAAACTGAAAGTTGTCAGTCGTCGGCTTCAGCCCACCTGTAAATGTTACAAGGGATGTTTCGGCCTTTCCAATGTTACCCTTAGCCGAAATATCGGTGCCCGGAGGCGGTGGTGTGAGAGGGGAACAAGGCAATCGGACTATGTGGCTTTAGTGCTTTCACTTAGCCGTAGGAGCTGGACTGCGGGGGCTGGTTACTAGCCCTTAGTATTTTGTGATATTCGGATATACCGAGGTTAAGGCCATTATCACATGGTTTGTGAAGGTACAAACCCCTCGTATGACACGGAATAACCTCCATTGATTTTCAGTTTGACACTTGTGCTCGGATCGCAGACCGGTTCTCGCTTATTTTGACAGTCGGTTTTTGGCTTTCTCCACTGAGGTACTTGACCAGGTGAGCTAGAAATACAATCACAGTGATTGTCCTTTTACCCTTTTAGCCGAACGAGCGGAACGTAAGAGGGTAAGCACAGGAGCCGGGCAACCCAACCTTTGACCCAAGACATAATTCAGAACAGATTCGTATAACGCAATATCCGAGACGCCGGTCTTAATACCGGGATGATGCTTGGGGCGAGTTTTATAGTCAAGCCCCCGGTCTATTAGCCGGTTGCATCTAGCATGTACCAAACAGTTTTCCTTTCGGAGGCGGGGAGTGGGAAATAATTTATAAGATACTTGAGAAGGACGTAAAGGATACTCTTTATATATGGTGAATTTTTACAATTCTAACTGCGGAAGCAACTATTACAGGTATTTTTCTTAAAAACAAACTTCTACCAAGGGAAGGTTTACTCAGGGTCTTCGATGGGTGGCTTGATGTCCTCGATGTGCCCTGATATGCCTCCGCTCCTTTGCTCTTCGGGGGGGGGGGGGGGGTGTGCTCCTTTAAAGGTGATTTCTATGGGCGAGCAGACCTATGAGAGAGTTTCTCGGGAAATCGTCATGGCATGTGTGAGCTTGACGCTTGCGGGTTCCTGGATGATGCTTGCTGTTTTGACAGTAGTTCGGTCGAGCCGACCACTTGGTTTTTGATAGTGGGTTCCCCCCAGCTGCCCATGGTATTTTAAGCGCAAAATTGTGCCTCCTAGGTACGTACCTTACGTGTAGAGAGTCCGTGCAGTGGGGGGCGTGTCCCTATTTGTGTTGAGCAGGTAATGGTTCCGGGAGATCGGGTTGAGCTTGAACTCGTTTGTTCGCCTGTCGCGGCTGGACGTCTGTTTGGGCCCGGTAATGTTCCCGGTCTCTGTGGTCGCGGTCAAGCCAAGATTGGTACCCGTCCCGTCTAGCGGGGGAGTACCCTCTGGATCCATAGATGGATCTAGTGCGACCTGCTCTATAGTCCAGGTCCTGTCGTAGGTCAAGTCGATCCTCAGGCTGTGCCGGCCCTTTTGCTCTCCTGTGGGGTAGCGCAGGTATATACTCGGCATCTCTAGCTGCCATGTCCCATCCTCGAGGGGGGCGGTCTGGCTGGTCTTATAGAGTGCGCCTGAGAGATTCAGGCTCGAAGGCCTCGTCGTTGAATTGCGGCAGCAAACGCCAGCGTGGGTAGCTCTTGTGTTGGTCCAGCTGATCGACGTCGAACCCTTCTTCGGCTGCCAGAACCTTAGTCCATCTGTCGTTGATGGTATCTTGTTCGGCTCTGAGCTGCTGATGCTTTGCTTTTAGGCTCCGAGCGGTGGCTATGAGCTGCCGCCTGAATCGTTCATGATCCTCAGGGTTTTCAGGGATAGTGATGTCTTCGGCTTCGAGGCTATCCTCCTCCTCGGTAGGGGGGAGGTAGTTATCGTCCTCGGAATCATTGAGGTCCTCGGGGTCATGCTGATCCTCAAGCTTCTCCGGGTCCTCCCGTGGCTGCTCGGGGGCTTCAAAGTCGTTGAGGTCTTCCGGGGTGTCGCTTTCCCCGGTGCCCACGATGGCTTCCCTTCCCATATTCGTCTTGGATCAATTGCGCTGTTTCCGGCACTTTGATGGTGCTTCGCCGGACTTGTCGCCGTTCTTCTTGGGGGTGTGGTTGTCCCTATCATCGGGGGTGTCCACCATATAGACGTCGTAGGTGGAGGCCGTTGTCCACCGCCCGACAGTGATAGGGGATGGAGCGCTCACCTCTTCGTCCAGGTCTTTTGCCTCCTCAGAGGCGTAGTCCAACATATCGGTTAAATCTTCGACAGTGGCTACTAAGTGGGTGGTGGGTGGTCCGTAAAATTCCTCGTGACCGGCCTCCAGACCGATCTGAACATGGGTCGAGGTTGGGTCGTCCACGATTGTCATTGACTGGATCCGGTCCAGTGCCTCGTTCAACCGCAAGAGGTCGACCAGATCAATCTTCCGAGGGCCCTCAGAGCTAAACTCCGGGGCGCCCTCATGAGGGGCGTATTCGGCAAGAACCAAACCCTGGTGCTCGGGCGCTATCACCGGGCCCGAGCTCAAGGCTGAACCTCCAGCGGGGATAGACTCAAGGGCAGGGGCGAATAGGGGGTCCGAAGTTAAAGCTTCAGGATTTTCGGGCCCATCAGACGAAACCGAGGGCTCAGTAAGAAACAGATCGCCACTGGAGTTAGCGGTGAACTCTAGGTTCCCGAACCTAATCTCCCGACCATGAGCGAAACTTCTGATCTGGCCAAGATGGCCGGTTGGGTCAGCATGCAGCACAATGCTGCCGAACACGAAGGTCTGTCCAAGGACAAAGGTGTCCTCGTTACATACCTATTCGCTGATGATTAGGCGAGCCATCAATCCTCTGGTGATCTCACAACGGAACTCTCAATGAAAGCACCAATGTCGTTGTCAAAACCGGCGCATCTCGGGTAGGGGGTCCCAAGCTATGGATCTGGGATCAATGGTTAACAGGGGACGAAGGAGACGATGTTTACCTAGGTTCGGGCCCTCTTGAGGAGGTAAATCCCTATGTCCTGCTTGATTATATTGATGAGTATGATGGTTACAGAGTCGATCTACCTCGAGATCAAACGAGCTAAAACCTTAGATGAGTTGACTTGTCCTCTACAAACTATGCCCCCTGGTTTATATAGACACTAGGAGTACCTAGGGTTACATGCGATAGGTTTCCATCCGGGCATAGATACGCCCATTCTCTCTTCTAAACTTGGAGAACACACCAAGTCTTCGGAACCTTCCATCTTGAGCACGGGTCCACTATGTAGTTCGGCCTTCCCGCAATGGCCACAGAGCGGCCCACCAAGCCGGCCCACGGGAGATAAGCCGACGGCCTGAGGACCCCTTAGTCCCGGAGTCCCTCACCATCCAAAGACCTTGATCTTGGGCGTGCACTTTGTTTTCCAGAGCATTTTGAATGCTTCATGGGCCACTACATCTCTGAAACAAAAGTTATAATACTCCTTGCCCGTTCTCCAGACATATGTCCAAGTATCAGGTGTCGTGTCAAGGCTCACCGAGGCCACAAGTTTCTGCATTTGTCTTAGCTCAGCATGCACCTGTATAGAGAGAGGGAGCTGGAAAGCCGCACACAAGTCTGTGGTGGCTAGGAAATCCCTCACCGAGGCGTCTTTGATCGTGGTGTAGGAGAATGCTCTGTGGAATGTTTTGTTGGAAATATGCCCTAGAGGCAATAATAAAATGGTTATTATTATATTTCCTTGTTCATGATTAGGAGAATGGACAAGAGTTGTCATTTGATAACGGGATCACATCATTAGGAGAATGATGTGATGGACAAGACCCAAACTATGAACGTAGCATGTGATCGTGTCAGTTTATTGCTATTGTTTTCTGCATGTCAAGTATATGTTCCTATGACCATGAGATCATGTAACTCACTGACACCAGAGGAATACCTTGTGTGTATCAAACGTCACAACATAACTGGGTGACTATAAAGATGTTCTACAGGTATCTCTGAGGGTGTCTGTTGAGTTGACATGGATCAAGACTGGGATTTGTTACTCCGTGTGACGGAGAGGTATCTCAGGGCCCACTCGGTAATACAACATCACAATGAGCCTTGCAAGCAAAGTGACTAAAGAGTTAGCCACGTGATCTTGTATTACGGAACGAGTAAAGAGACTTGCCGGTAACAAGATTGAACTAGTTATGGAGATACCGACGATCAAATCTCGGGCAAGAAACATACCGATAAGCAAAGGGAACAATGTACGGGATTAACTGAATCCTTGACATATAGGTTCAACCGATAAAGATCTTTGTAGAATATTTAGGAACCAATATGGGCACCTAGGTCCCGCTATTGGTTATTGATCGTAGAGGTGTCTTGGTCATGTGTACATAGTTCTCGAACCCGCAGGGTCTGCACACTTAACGTTTGGTGACGTTTCAGTATTATTGAGTTATGTATGTTGGTGAGCGAAGGTTGTTCGGAGTCCCAGATGAGATCCCGGATGTCACGAGGAGCTTCGGAATGGTCCGGAGGTAAAGATTGATATATAGGAAGTCCGGTTTTGGTCACCGGAAAAGTTTTGGGTATTTCCAGTAGTGTACCGGGGGTGCCGGGAGGGTTCCGGAGTCCACCGGGAGGGGCCCACCCACCCCAGGGGCCACATGGGCCTAGGAGGTGGCGCACCAGCCCCTGGTGGGCTGGGCAACCAGCCCCTAAGGGCCCATGCGCAGGAGGTGGAGGAGGCCAAGTGGGGAAAGAATCCTCCCAAGACTCCACCTTCCTTGTTGGAGGAGGAGTCCTTGTGGGGGGAGAACTCTCCACCCTTGGTTCGGCCGAACCCCTCCTTGGAGGAGGGGCTAGGGCTGTCTCCCTGTGACGCCCCCAATTTCGACTGTACGCTAATCATACATGCAATGCATACGACCAAGATTAGGGACTCACTGATCGATATCACAACACAACTCTAGACACAAATAAAAGTCATACAACTTCATATTACAAGCTAGGGGCCTCGAGGGCTCCAATACAAACTCGACAAGCACGAGTCAGCGGAAGCAAATAATATCTGAGTACAGACATAAGTTAAACAAGTTTTGCCTTAAGAAGGCTAGCACAAACATAACAACGGATCGAAAGAGGCGAGGCCTCCTGCCTGGGAACCTCCTATCGTACTGCTGGTCGGGGGCCGCCTCCACGTAGTAGTAGGCTCCGGCGGTGGTGTAGTAGTCGCCTCTGGCGTACTCCATCTCCTGGGCTCCATCGTCTGAACGAAGTAATCGTATCGAGTGGAAAAGAGAAAGCAAAGCAGCGGTGAGTACTCATCCAAAGTACTCGCAAGACTGACATCAGAACTATGCTAAGTATGCATCAGTATCAAGGAATGGGGTTATATCTAGACTAACTGCAGAATAGCAAGAATGAGGGGGAAGGCCTAGTCTATTGAAGACTAGCATCTTCAACATCTTGCAGCAATAGAAGAGAGGAGACTGGTTCTCATATATAGCAATATTGTTGTAGCAAATTTTTATTAAGTAACCATGCCCAGAGATTCTTCCCCGACTCCCTGCGAGGAAGCAAACTCGGAGCCAACATTCATTTCAAATTAAATCACAATTTTAGTTGTAGTAGATCAAGGTACAACTCCAAGTCGTCCTGTTACCGTGGACACGGCTATTCGAATAGTTGAATTCATCCCTGCAGGGGTGCACCGCATTTCCAACACGCTTGATCACCTCCGGCCGGACACACTTTCCTGGGTCATGCCCGGCCTCGGGATATCAACACGTCGTTGCCCCACCTAGGCTCAACAGAGAGGCCAGCCCGCTGGTCTAAATCCTAAGCGTGCAGGGGTCATGGGCCCACTCGCCCTTTGCACTCCTGCACGATGCGTGGGCGGCCGAGGTCAGTCCTAGCACACTCTAATCCAAGATCTGTGCCGTCACGGACCACTCAGGCGCGCGCCGCTCCATTGCTGACGTCCGAAGAGCTTCGGCTGATACAACGACGCCGAGTACCGATAACTTTTCCCATGTGAAGGTTTGGTGCGTAAAAGGTCAAACGACCAACTCAGATCAAATACCCAACCCATTAGCATTTTATTAATGCGGGGCAAGCGCGACCATTGATGTGCGGTCCCGTCGCCCCGTCTCGAGGATGTGTGGCAAGGGCCTCACCTGCCCGGCCACACCTCATCATCATCAAACCATGGGTACCCCTCAGGGCCGACCCATCACCAACATGTTTCTATAACCAGGTCATATATAGTAACCGTGTGTATAAAACATCAAGACGGAACCTGAGGAATCACCATCAAACGGTCCCGCTCGATGAAACCGTCAAGGTGGACTTAGAGGAATCACCCTCGAGGGTCCCAAGCTTGAGGGGGTTGCACGACAGAGTCGATATTGGGAGTGGCAGAGAGGTATCACCCTCTGATTACCACGACCGACTGGCTACACTACGGAGCTAGCATCATGAGTACTTTACGAGGTGTCACCCTCGGTACTCGATGGTAGTTCCACAGAGCCGTACAACTAAGGGGGTGTGCGGTGATGTGAAGGGCCTGGCTCGTCGATCACGAAGATCGAGTAACTGATAGTTAAAGCGGGGCAACTGAGACTAGGGGTCACAGGGGATTCATTGATCAACCTATACTAAGCAGTTGATATGACAGCAGGTACAATAGCAGTTTATCAAAAACAGGCTATGCATCAGAATAGGAGCTAACTAATACAGTAGCAAAATCTAATGCAAGAATGAGAGGGAAAGAATTGGGCGATATCGGAATGCTCAAGGGGGGTTGCTTGCCTTGCTGCTCTGCTGCAAAGGCCAGGTCGTCAGTCGCGTAGTCATACCCGACAGCACCGTCAGTCTCGGGGTCTACCGGTAAGAAGAGGGGGGAGAAACAATAAATATAAAGCACAGATGCAATCACGATGCATGACATGGCAATATGTAGAGCTAGGCATGCACTAACGCAGTATTACACGTCATGGACGGAGCGCGAGAATATCTGACGATATTTCCCGGGTCTCTGGCTTTTACCGGACACACGAATTCGATGAAAAAGTTCCATGTTCGTTATGATAGGAGCACGTGACAGACTAACGGGCAGCGTATTCAGATTCGTGGGATTTTTCTGATCAACTTTCATGTATAAAATATTTTCCTCTGACTTACGGATTATTTTATATTAATTTCTAAAGTTTCATTAATATTCTGAATTTAACAGATTTAAATTAATTCAATAAATGTAATTATGACATCAGCATGATGTCATGCTGACATCAGCAGTCAATTAGGGGGTTGACTGGTCAAACTGACCAGTGGCCCCTGTAGTCAGTGACACATGTTTAATTAAGGTTTAATTATTATTAAACAGAATTAATTAGGGGGTGGGACCCACCTGTAAGTGACATATTAAAATATATTAATTAACAGATTTAAATTAACAGGTTTAATTAGTGTTAATGCGGCTGGGCCCACATGTCATACTGATTAAACTTAACAGAGTAATTATTAACCTACTTAAGTTTAATTAGGTTAATCAACTAATTAATTAATTAAATTATCTCTTTATTTATCATTTTATTAAAACGTTTAGGGGGGCGTGGGCCCCCATGTCATTCACACGGGGGGAATTAGTGGGGTGGTTAATCCCCCACTAACCCCAAACAAGGCCGGCCGGGGGGAACATGGGCACGCCGGTGCACAAGGCGCCGGCGGCCAACGCCGATGCAGCCGGTGGGAGGGGGTGAGGCCACGGTGGTGGCCGGAGCGCGACCGGGACAGGGACGGGTCGGGGCGGCGCGACCAACGGGCGTGGGCGCGGGCGTGCGCCGGCGAGGGCGCGCGGTGGCGACGGCACCGGTGGGGAACGGAGGCGCGACGGTGCCGGGGGCGCGGTGGCAAGGGATCGGGGGCGCGCTGGGCGCAGGTCAGCCACGGCGAGCGGTGATGAGCGTGACGGTGAGGGGGGCGAGCGAAGCGAGCAGGCGGCGCTTTGCGAGGCGAGCGGGGCCGAAGCACGCGGGCAGAGGGGGGCGGTTGGGCGGCGCGGTGCGATAGCAGCGACAGCTAGCGACGGCGAGGTGGGGGGGGGGGTAGCAGGGGGAGGAGAGGGGAAGGGAGGAGCCCCGGGAGGGCTCACCGGCGAGGAGGGGAGGGGGCGGCGAGGCTTGGTGTAGCCGGGATGGGGAGGAGGCCGGGGAGGGTCCGGCGGCGGCGAGGGCGACCAGGCGCCGACGAGGAGGCGCGGGCGGCGGCGGCCCCCGATCCAGATCTGGATCGGGAGGGAGGGGGCGAGCGAGTGAGGGTGGGGGGCGAGTGGCGAGTGGGGGAGGAGGGGCTGTCGGTGGGGGGGGTTTGACCCCGCGTGGGGCCGGGGTCGGCTGCCAGGCCAACTCGGTCGGTTGGCCCAGCCGGGGGGGGGGGGTCATTTGTTTTTTTTTGTTATTTATAGTATTTGTAAAATACCTTTACAAAAAGAAGAGAGCATGCCCAATATTTTCAATGCAATATTTGGCATAGTCACAATAATTTTGAAAGCCCTTTGAAAACATTTGAAAAATATTATAATCCCAAAAGGCATTTAATAATTGTTTTGGCATCTGTTAAAATTGTTTTGAGGCACATAACCACATGATAAAATGTTGGTTCCAATTTTCGAATAGCTTAGGGAATAATTGCAACCTAAGCATAATTTTTAATTTGAAGTTTGCAAAACTTTTAATCCCATTATTTAATTGATTTTGAATTGCATTTGAAAATGAATTAGGATTTGATTTCAATTGTGATTACACATGGATTAGCAAAATCATTAGCTTAATCTTGGTCATCGCTGTAGCTTAATTACAGTGATTACTGTAGCACCAAATCCAGGGCGTCACAACTCTCCCCTACTAAAAGAAATTCTCGTCCCGAGAATTAAGAGGTAGAGGTAAGGGGCAAAGTTTAGGTTACGAAATTCTAACGGATCTTCTCGTTCTTGGTTGCTCTCATCGAAGAGGTTGATACATCACGTTGAGGTCTTCCATTCTCTGTTTCAGGTCATCCTGATGAAGTCGTCATCCTTTCTTTAGAATCTTCATCGTCCTACGAATGCGATAAGAGGAAAAACTCTCGAAGAACGTACCTCCACAAAGTTGGGCATCTGACGGTGAACTCGGGGAAGAAGATATGAATCATTCCTCGAGTTGCAGCTCAGGGAATTCATTGAGAGCAATACATGATGGTACAAAGGTTTCAAAGGGGGGGGGTAGGCAATCATTCGATGCCTGATCATAAGGTGAACGGGGTTCAGGGCAACGGAAAATAAATATTGCGTCTGATACTAGAATAGGTCATCCCTTGGACGGTGGCTCGGGAATTACATACGAATCCACGTGCAAAGGATACTTTGGAATCAAATATGTACATGAGAGTCATGTTTCGATCCTATGGAACTGTGGGTTATGGGCCCAC
This sequence comes from Elymus sibiricus, assembly GCA_039707655.1. Lineage (NCBI taxonomy): Eukaryota > Viridiplantae > Streptophyta > Magnoliopsida > Poales > Poaceae > Elymus > Elymus sibiricus. Next base: position 342,980,671 of record CM077673.1, read on the forward strand.
CATGTGGGTTAAGAGTAGGAAGAGCGGTGACATCTTGCACGGTCAGAGTAGCATGACAAGTCAAAGGATAGCTTCAGTTATGTTAGCAACAACGTCGGTACCAAGGGCGGGGGACGAATAGAACCATTTTCCTATTCGTTGAAACGAGGCGGACCAATAGGCAAGGTTCTCGTCCACCGGCGGTTACCGGAATGTTATCAAAAATAGTAACAGGATCTAACTGACAGACTTGTTCACCGAGGTGTTTACCTAAGCAGAGAATTATTACTGCTTAGATCATATAATCTCAAGAAAGGTTAAACAGACCAATGGAAAGGAAAATGTGATTATAAGATCAACCAGACCAATGGAAAGGAAAATGTATTTTAAACACAAATATCAGGAGTATAGCCTTCCCAAGGACAAGCGGAGCATAATATGCATGATAGGGACCCAACTATGTAATCCTTTAGACAAAGGGGCAAGGAATTTATGAGGTTACCTATACAATGATGTTTGGATAATTGATCAAGAAACATTTAGCATTGCGCTTCCAATGTTCCTTTTCATGATCAGAATACCATAGTCAGGCTTCGGGGTAGCAGTGACATGCTCATGAGGTAAAGATCAGACTTTGGATACATAGGGGATCCATCAGGAACAACTTATATAATAAGTCATACAATTTTGTTATGGAAGAATGGCTAATCTTGCTAAATAAGATACTATAACAATCCGGCCAGGTGTGCTAGGCAATACATATGGAGTGAAGGTAGCAAACCTATCAAACTATAGAATACTTCGCACATGCATGAATGAATTGGAACGATTCCAGAGGAAGCGAAACAAAATTTTCTCATAATCACGGCGGCAAAAATGCACGTGAACTTAGAGAGAAACACTTCTTTTATCAAACACATTCTTCATGAGTTAGGCACAAAGATAATGCTTTCAAGGTTTCCAACACTAGCTGAAATGTTCATCATGAACCACAAAGAAGATTAGGATGTGTCTGATGGGCTTGGCAACAATTCGTCGAAATTTCCACAAAGATGGATCTCCACGATTGAGTGAACAAGGTGATAGCTTTGGTCTAACCAAATGATATAATGATGTATGCTCGAGGAAAACATCCACGAATAACCATCGATTGAAAGGTGCATCCGAAAATATGGATTCGATAGCACGACCGAGGTTAGAATGTTGATTCAACAGCCAACACACTAAGAATGGACTTATTGTTCATTAACCCCAAGGTAATAGAGTTGCTATACCATAAGTGTTGAATTTACACATCACAGTCCATTTGTCGGTATTCCGGTTAGAACAACACGGGAACCAAGAAAGAAAGGTGATGGAAAGAAGTATCATTATATCACGAATTCTTAAGACGTGTGCAATTCTCACGACATTCTCGACAAAAGATAGTAATACTCCAAGATAGAACATAGCACAAGATGGCTAGCAAGGAACTTAAGGTTCAACCAAAACGAGATCAAGTCGATGCCTGGAAGGAAGACAAGGATGTTGTCGATGATAACACAAATCATCGAGAGGCAAGGATGGTATTTCTCATCATGAATTAAAATCATACCCGGAAAGAGCTCAGAATGTTGAAGATGAGCATGACTCAAATGTTGAGAAGCCTCTTGAAGATGTAATCGATCAGCGACGACATCAATCAAGGAAATGATGAAGCGAAGGGTGGTCGGAACCGCTGATTAAAGTGCTAGCCCAGAATCGAAATTGCCTTTCAAGACAACCAATCATGATGTTGAAAACTCGATGTAAGCTTAGTGCACTATTGGAATTGTGTTCCGGGGATGAAGGACATATATAGCATGGTCAAGCTTTAGCATGACGATGATGATGTAGCCTAACAGCTTGGAAAGACATGATCGAGTACCAACCCATATGTCGACGTTCTGGATACCGGGGTACCCAGACTTGCCTGTCTGCGACCCAGGGCGTGGTCCACCTCGACGACCAAGTACGGCCCAGCGCGGCCTCACTCGGCACAAGGCCCTCGCGAGACCCCGAGCTCGCGAGGGAAACAGCGCCAAGACTCGCGGGGGGTAGGCCTCCCCAGGCCTCCTCCCGAGCGGCGGAGATCTCTATGCGGTGCTCGGCCTCGGGAGATCAAGGGTGACGCCAGCCAGGCCAGGCGGGCGCCAGCGCGCCAGTGGGGACAGTTTCCCCTTTGGTGCAAAGGAGGCAGGGGCGCACGCAAGTTCCCAAAGCGCCCCCAAAGGTTTCCACTCCGGTGCAACAAGACCAAGACCTCGAGCCTCGTAGGACGGACGTCATCGCCGAGCCCACCTCTGCATCACCACCGGCTACTTTGCAGGTGAAGACCACCTTTCGTCAGGATAAGATGTACCTCCTGTCCCCTTTCAAATTTGGCCGTTGTGGGATCCCTTCCCGCCATTGTGATAAGGGAGGAGGACCCGGGCCGCTATAAGTAGAGGCTAGGCTGCTCGGTAGAGGGGAGAGACAAGACACCACCCCAAACGCCCCCGCGAGGCAGCTCACCACTGTACTAGTTCATCCACAAACCTCCTCGTGAGGCAATCCACCAAAAGCAGGAGTAGGGTTTTATGCTTCGCAGCGGCCCGAACCTGGGTAAACTCTCGTGTGCTATCTTCTTCCTCGCCATCGAGCGGGGTCATCGCGTTGTGAGCTTGGAGGGGTGAAGCTGTCGGGGATCTTCGCACACGCCCCTGGGTTCGAACTTCGTAGGGTTAAGCGGAGCCCGAAATCCGACATTTGGCACGCCAGGTAGGGGCGTGTCAGAGTCTTCAGCAAGCTTCGCTCCTGCTTCACCTCGTCGCGTCGATGGCCGACGCACGACAGGCTCCTTTCGGCTTTGGCGGATCCGCCTTCACCAACCTCGCCACTGCCGTCCGAGACCCGCGCCCCAGCTGCGCGATGCTGGGCGGTCGTTACCAGGCCACCAGCGTCGTTTCTGCCACCATTGCTGCTCGCGCCGACCAGGCGCGTGGCGGACGAGCGGCGCCCACGGGACCGACATCGCGTTGTACCCACGTGGGAGACCTCAACGCGCATGATGCACTACTGATGGTGAGCGAGATGCTTCGCCGCCGCCCAACTCACGGGGGCTTCGACGCCTGGGCCGACCACATCGCCAAGTTGGTCACCATCGCGAGGAGGGCCTGGCTTCCCCACCCCTCTTTGCGACCACCGGCGCTGGATGCCGGGGGCTCATCCGCCGTGCCCGCTCTGCCCCCGGGCGAACCCGAGCAGGGCCCGCCGCACGCCGTATTTCTTCTCCTCCAGATCCCGGTGACCGGCTTCGGGGCGCCGCCCGGTCCCGTCGGTGGTGCCTTTGAAGAAGGTGATGGGGCGCTCCGCGTGCACCTCGACGCGCGCACCCATACCCAGATGGAACATCAACAGCCCGTCTCATCCCGGCGAGAGCGCGTCAACCAGCGCTAGGAACAGGTGGCTCAGGCTTCCGGTCAGGCGGGTGACCATAACGAAGGCACGGTGGACAACCGGGGAGGCAACCCACATCAAGACATGCGTGGCCCACCCCACGGCAGCGGCAGAGGTAAGCAACTTCGGGCGGAAGCCCGCCGCAGGAGGGTCTATGGCCCGCGCGCCCCAGGAGGTGTCATCTCGCTACCCGGGGAGGCTGCCCTTGGTGCGCGCGGGGACGACTCAGGAGGGGGCCAAAGCCTCTATACAGAAGCCTATGTTCCGAGCTACGTGATACCCGCGGAGGGCGAGGAGGATCAGACGCCCCCCGCGGGTGCCAACGCCCTCCCAGAGTAGGGATATGTCCTGGACACTCTCCCCAAGCCGGGCCTGGGGGCTCCCACAGAGGGAGTACCAGGCCAAGTTGATGCAAGGAGGGGGGCGCCCCGGGATGCGAGGGGGCGCGATGCAGCCGCGGCCCCCATAAGCAAGCAGCGCACAACCAAGACCAGGGCCACAGGAACGACCGCCTGGGGGATCGGTAGGATACAAGCAACGCGGGCCACCCGCGGCAACGGGAGCGCCGGCGCGGCCCTCAGGTGCAGGGCCTTGCGAGGTCCTCAAGACGCGGCCCGTCCGGCACCCCGACGCCTCACGAGGCGACTTCACCAACACAACACCTCTACGGGTGCGTTGGGTGCATTGTGCACATGTTTGGGCTGCGGGAGCGCAATCCCGCGGCTACGTGGGGAACAATGCACTCAGGTTTGGGCTGTAGAGGCGCGCAACCACGCAGAAATGCGAGGGATGGCTCTTAACTGAGTTGGGAGCACCTGGGCCATGCGCCTGGGGGCTTGCCCAGCTATCTTCGGCCATGACACTCTCACGTAATAATGAGTGGGCTGTATACTCCCGGAGCCCCCCGAGGACGCGGAGGGGTTCCCTCCCACGCCCAAGTGGAAGCCCCATGCTCCGCGCTGGCAGACAACACTGTCCTCCAATGACTATGCCCACGCAACGTGGATGCCCTACGCTCCACGCTGGGGGAAGACGAAGGCGAACACTAGCCTAGGTGCCGGACGCGGTTGTTGCTTGCTTCTTTTTGTGTTCGTATTGCCACTCTTTGAAATGAAATTTGAAGACTTCGTAACTCTACTTAAAAAAGGGGCGGGAACTTTTCTCTCTTCGTGATTCTTTTTTCTGGCCTTGCAGTCTCTTTTCTTTGAATTGGCACCTTGCCGGGGCCCACGCACTTTGGCCTCCCCTCGTGGCCCCTCAGAGCAGGCCGGCTAGGACCTGTTCCCTCGGGAACATACATCTTTTGATGGTCGACCCCCGCTCGGGGGCTCCGACCGCGGACTGGCACGACAGCGCGGAACCGTGGGAGGCTTAGGCGCCTCCCATAGCGGCAACCAGCAGAAAGGTATGGGAGCCGCTTGAGCGTCAAGGGGGACTCCCCGAGCAACGCTTCTCAGGAGCCACACTGGTCACGTAGCCCCTTGCCCCTTGGTCTTGTCCTGGTGATCCGGACGCCCCAACGGCAGTTGAGGTATGCGCGGGACTGGGCTCCGCCGACGCAGAGCGCCGCTTGAGCGTCAAGGGGGGTACCCAAGCAGTGCGCCTCGGGAAGCTCACCGATCACGTAGCTCCATGCCCCTTGGTCTCGTCCTGGTGATCCGGATGCCCCAATTACGGCCGAGGCCTCGCCCCGTTGGTCTCGTCCTGGTGATCCGGACGCCCCAACGGCGGTCGAGGTCTGCTTGGGATCGGGTCCCGTCGACGCAGAGTGCCGAAAGGGCTCCCGGACCACCCCACACGCAAGGAAGAAGCCCTCCCTGGTGGGATCCTCGGCCTTTCCGAACGCTCCGGCTACGCCTCACGACGCTCGAGCCCGCCACGACCCGATGAGCTAAGTATACCCGCCGAATAGAGCAAAACCTTCTAATCAGATGATAGCCCGAATGCCGGGCAAGAGGCACGAGCACTAACGTAAAAATGCAGGTGCTACCGTCCGCTACGCATTCCCATCAGGATTCTTGTGGTCCCAGGAACAAGGAAGGGCAGCGCGAGGGAAGGAATCTGGCCACTCTGGGCGACGTCGCTAAGATTCTGGCCTTGGGGGCGGCACGTTCCTCCTTGGGAGGGCCCTCCCCACGAGGGCCCGGCCGGATGCCACTGCCGGTCATAGCACGATACCCTCGCGGGCCTCTCGAGGGGCGCCGGGATGCACCGGCAATAACGCGAGGCCCCACGGGAGAGGCGAAGTCGCGCCACGCAAAACAAACAATCGACGGCTTAAGAGAAGAAGGAGGAAGACGAAGGTAAAAACACAAAAGTTAACGCCCTTAGGGGCCGGGTGTTGCTTGACATGACAGGAACCAGGAAGAGAAAACAGGGGAAGCCTAGGCGGAGGAGCCGCTGTCGCCGTCCGGACCGTCGCCCGCCACGGCGCTTGAGTCGTCACCCTCATCGGAGAGGGGCTCTTGGATGAACCGCTCCGCCAAGGACTCCACGTGCGGGCGCACCTCGTCCCTGAGGGGCCTCTGGAGCTCCTCGGGCACCGGCGCCGTGACACGGGGAAGATCGAGCTCCGGGATGTGGCAGCGAAGGTTGGAGAAGACGCGCGTCAGCGCAAGGTCCAGGAGGTCACGCGCGCTAGACGCGTTGTCCTCGTCCACCCGGGAGACACCGGTCAACAGCGCCTCCACCACCTTGCCGAAGAAGTTGAGGTAGCCCTCGTCGCCGTGCGCGGACGGCAGTGTGGGGGCTTCCCTGACGAACCGGCTCACCACGCCAACCGCGTGGCGGGCAATATCCAGATACTGCTTGGCGCGCTGCGCCTCTAGCATCTTCGTGTGGGCCGCCTCGTCCTGAGTGGCCTGCATGGCGTCGGCAGTCCCCTTGATCTGGGTCGGGAGGGATGCCAGCTCCGCCTGGGCCTCCGCCTCGCCCCTGAGCGCGGCCTGGAGGGCGGCCTCGGCGTCCGCCAGCTGGACCCTCAGCGCGTCCGTCTCCTCCTGGAGTTCGTCGAGCCTGCGCCTCTTGGGCGCGGGCGCCCTAGGAGGAAGGAACAATCGTGACCGGCGCGTCAGGTGCGGTTGCAAGAGAAGAAGGCGGGTGATAGAACACTTACTCAATAATGATGGCCCAGCGCGGACGAGCTTGGGCCGGCCTCGAGGGTCCCCCACCGCTGCTTCCGGGAGCCGACGGAGGAGCTGGGGACCCCGTGCGCTTCCCCGCGCCCGCTGCACTACCACCGGACGCCATGAAGGAACAAAGGGAGAGAAGAGGACAAGGGAGATAACTTGGAAGGAGGATAGGCAAGAGGGCGCGTCGAGATGGCAAGACCCCCCGGGCGGGCCGGGTTTATAGCCGCAACTGCCGCCCATGGGGCGTCGTGGGGAGTGAAGACGCCACGCACCCCTCGGGCGTCGCGAGCCAGGCTCGATCGTCGTGCTACCCTACCTCATGTCATTTCATCTGCTCCCGTCGGGTCACATCCGCGTGGCCCGAGGGGGGAGAGACCACGGGGATACAGCCGCATTCAGGGAAGGCAATGATGACCGTGGGGGGGGGGCACAGGCTTCGCGTCAGCTCAACTCATGGCGGTTCCCGACATCTTCGGGGAGCCGAGACGCCCACATCTCACTGTGCGCCACGCGTCAAGTTGGGCCCGCAGGCGGTTAGGGCCCGCGGCGCTTTGGGTCATCTTCAATGGCTTCGGCCAGAAGCCAACCCGAGCGCACCTTGGGCCCGGGGGCTACTGTCGGCGTTCTGGATACCGGGGTACCCAGACTTGCCTGCCTTCGGCCCAGGGCGTGGCCCACCTCGACGACCAAGTACGGCCCAGCGCGACCTCACTCAGCACAAGGCCCTCGCGAGACCCCGAGCTCGCGAGGGAAACAACGCCAAGACTCGCGGGGGGTATACCTCCCCAGGCCTCCTCCCGAGCGGCGGAGATCTCTATGCGGTGTTCGGCCTCGGGAGGTCAAGGGTGACGCCAGCCAGGCCAGGCGGGCGCCAACGTGCCAGAGGGGACAGTTTCCCCTTTGGTGCAAAGGAGGCAGGGGCGCACGCAAGTTCCCAAAGCGCCCCCAAAGGTTTCCACTCCGGTGCGACAAGACCAAGACCCCGAGCCCCGCAGGACGGACGTCATCGCTGAGCCCACCTCTACATCACCACCGGCTACTTTGCAGGCGAAGACCACCTTTCGTCAGGATAAGATGTACCTCCTGTCAAATTTGGCCCCTTTCAAATTTGGCCGTTGTGGGATCCCTTCCCGCCATTGTGATAAGGGAGGAGGACCCGGGCCGCTATAAGTAGACGCTAGGCTGCTCGGTAGAGGGGAGAGACAACACACCACCCCAAACGCCCCCGCGAGGCAACGCACCACTGTACTAGTTCATCCACAAACCTCCTCGTGAGGCAATCCACCAAAAGCAGGAGTAGGGTTTTACGCTTCGCAGCGACCCGAACCTGGGTAAACTCTCGTGTGCTATCTCCTTCCTCGCCATCGAGCGGGGTCATCGTGTTTTGAGCTTGGAGGGGTGAAGCTGTCGGGGATCTTCGCACACGCCCCTGGTTTCGAACTTCGTAGGGTTTAGCAGAGCCTGAAATCCGACACCATAAGCAAAGAAGGTTACTAAAAGTTGTTGAATCGCAATGCGTACTCGATTTCAGTTATCGGTGTCCTTGAGTGTCCAACAACTCAGAACACGAGGAAAAAGGAATCAGATAAAATCATAAGAAGTTATATAGCTCCATGATATTCTTGAGATACCAGGGATAATACTTGGAGGTAGATCAGAATTAAAGTTTGGGCCGATGTATTTATCTGCAGAAGACAAGTGCTTTAACTTGTCTAAAATTTGGATCAGAGAAGAACAATCATAGTCGGAACCACGGTTGCAAAGTACCAAAACACACATACAAGATCAAACCATACAATGAATGATTATTGATACGAGAAGCTTCTATGATAAGATCAACATCTTTTCCATGGGCATGAACACAAAGTTCAAGGTCGACTCCCACTTCTTCAAGGCATAACCTTTCATTCACTCCTCGCTTTCGATGAAGTTGTAGTGTTGAAATTTTAACTGGCAAGCACCAGTAGAGTATGACCCATAGAAGTTTCCGGGATCACACAGATTAGAGAAGGCATTGGTTCAACCCATCGGGGCATCTTAGGAACATATACCACAAACTCCAAGAGTAATTGACACATGCTTGAAAACAGAGCATGGCTGACAAAAGCATAGGAGACAACTTATCAGAGGGAGAAGACACAATTTACCAGTGGCATCATGTATCAGGGGAAGAACTCACAAGAATTTCTAATGTGAAGGATGCTATCGGATAGTAACCCAACAATGCTTCTGGCGGTCCTCAAAGGACCTGATGTGAGTATTGGTACTCAATTAGAGGGAGAAAGAATGCAGGGCATCAGATTATAGAACATCCGAATAATTCAATGCTTAATCACCAAAGGAATTAAGATTTCCAAATTGGTGTATCGGAATCAGATGATCCGATTAAGTACAAGTAAGTTGAGCAGACTTAAATGGACAATCAATCAAAGTTGATTTGTCGAGAACCAACTCATGTTTGGAAAGACGTATGAGCCGGATAGATAATTGATGAGAAACAACTGATGACTACATGGATTCACCCACATGTTGAATCAATAAAATCAAATGACAATCACAAGGAATTTCAATGAATATTGCTAGACATATGGAATTGACCATAACGCAAGCAGGTGGGAAAGGTCAAGAGCAACAGGCTACTAAGGACTTCAGAAGATCGAATAGCAATTCGAAGGACTTGCGAAACCCATGACAACCGAGGATGAACGAATCCACGGTAAGATAATTCGATGTACCTTGTACTCACGAGAGCGATTGGAAAATAAATTATGAGCGACAATTTTATGTAATCATCCATAGGGGTTGACGAAAAAAGGGAATAACAAAAGCGATGAGCACAAGTTCTCGGGAGAACATCAGAGAGTATCTTCGGAGTCTTCTGACGAATCAAGCCGTCGTGTGGAATGAGGGGCTCTCTGGGAGGAAGTGGTTACGAGAACCTAGCATTAGAGTTAGCAAAATCTTTAACCCGAAAGAGAAGACAGATCAGAACCCAGAGTATAGACGAGGAATAAAAGATCCTAATACCACCCGATTGAGATGTGGGCCCGTAAGCCACACGACTATGTTAGTAAATGTTTTTCAATGACTAGACTCAACTTTGGCCAAGGAGTTGGAAAGGGGGCTACCAACAGGCAGTCGGCTCTGATACCAACTTGTGACGCCCCCAATTTTCACCGTACGCAAATCGTACACGCAATGCGTACGACCAAGATTAGGGACTCACTGATCGATATCACAACACAACTCTAGACACAAATAAAAGTCATACAGCTTGATATTACAAGCCAGGGTCTCGAGGGCTCGAATACAAAGCTCGACAAGCACGAGTCAGTGTAAGCAAATAATATCTGAGTACATACATAAGTTAAACAAGTTTTGCCTTAAGAAGTCTAGCACAAACATAACAACGGATCGAAAGAGGCGAGGCCTCCTGCCTGGGAACCTCCTATCGTACTGCTGGTCGGGGGCCGCCTCCACGTAGTAGTTGGCTTGGCGGTGGTGTAGTAGTCGCCTCCGGCGTACTCCATCTCCTGGGCTCCATCGTCTGAACGTAGTAATCGTATCGAGTGGAAAAGAGAAAGCAAAGCAGCGGTGAGTACTCATCCAAAGTACTCGCAAGACTGACATCAGAACTATGCTAAGTATGCATCAGTATCAAGGAATGGGGTGATATCTGGACTGACTGGAGAATAGCAAGAATGAGGGGGAAGGCCTAGTCCTATTGAAGACTAGCATCTTCAACATCTTGCAGCAATAGAAGAGAGGAGACTGGTTCTCATATATAGCAATATTGTTGTAGCAAATTTTTATTAAGTAACCATGCCCAGAGATTCTTCCCCGACTCCCTGCGAGGAAGCAAACTCGGAGCCAACATTCATTTCAAATTAAATCACAATTTTAGTTGTAGTAGATCAAGGTACAACTCCAAGTCGTCCTGTTACCGTGGACACGGCTATTCGAATAGTTGAATTCATCCCTGCAGGGGTGCACCGCATTTCCAACACGCTTGATCACCGCCGGCCGGACACACTTTCCTGGGTCATGCCCGGCCTCGGGATATCAACACGTCGTTGCCCCACCTAGGCTCAACAGAGAGGCCAGCCCGCCGGTCTAAATCCTAAGCGTGCAGGGGTCATGTGCCCACTCGCCCTTTGCACTCCTGCACGATGCGTGGGCGGCCGAGGTCAGTCCTAGCACACTCTAATCCAAGATCTGTGCCGTCACGGACCACTCAGGCGCGCGCCGCTCCATTGCTGACGTCCGAAGAGCTTCGGCTGATTCAACGACGCCGAGTACCCATAACTTTTCCCACATGAAGGTTTGGTGCGTAAAAGGTCAAACGACCAACTCAGATCAAATACCCAACCCATTAGCATTTTATTAATGCGGGGCAAGCGCGACCATTGATGTGCGGTCCCGTCGCCCCGTCTCGAGGATGTGTGTCAAGGGCCTCACCTGCCCGGCCACACCTCGTCATCATCAAACCGTGGGTACCCCTCAGGGCCGACCCATCACCAACATGTTTCTGTAACCAGGTCATATATACTAACCGTGTGTTTAAAACATCAAGACGGAACCTGAGGAATCACCATCAAATGGTCCCGCTCGATGAAACCGTCAAGGTGGACTTAGAGGAATCACCCTCGAGGGTCCCAAGCTTGAGGGGGTTGCACGACAGAGTCGATATCGGGAGTGGCAGAGAGGTATCACCCTCTGATTACCACGATCGACTAGCTATACTACGGAGCTAGCATCATGAGTACTTTACGAAGTGTCACCCTCGGTACTCGATGGTAATTCCACAGAGCCGTACAACTAAGGGGGTGTGCGGTGATGTGAAGGGCCTGGCTCGTCGATCACGAAGATCGAGTAACTGATAGTTAAAGCGGGGCAACTGAGACTAGGGGTCACAGGGGATTCATTGATCAACCTATACTAAGCAGTTGATATGACAACAGGTACAATAGCAGTTTATCAAAAACAGGCTATGCTTTAGAATAGGAGCTAACTAATATAGTAGCAAAATCTAATGCAAGAATGAGAGGGAAAGAATTGGGCGATATCGGAATGCTCAAGGGGGGTTGCTTGCCTTGCTGCTCTGCTGCAAAGGCCTGGTCATCAGTCGCGTAGTCGTACCCGGCAGCACCGTCAGTCTCGGGGTCTACCGGTAAGAAGAGGGGGGAGAAACAATAAATATAAAGCACAGATGCAATCACGATGCATGACATGGCAATATGCAGACCTAGGCATGCACTAACGCAGTATTACACGTCATGAACGGAGCGGGAGAATATCTGACGATATTTCCCGGGTCTCTGGCTTTTACCGGACAAACGAATTCGATGGAAAAGTTCCATGTTCGTTATGATAGGAGCACGTGACAGACTAACGGACAGCGTATTCGGATTTGTGGGATTTTTCTGATCAACTTTCATGTATAAAATATTTCCATTTGACTTACGGATTATTTTATATTAATTTCTAAAGTTTTATCAATATTCTGAATTTAACAGATTTAAATTAATTCAATAAATGTAATTATGACATCAGCATGATGTCATGCTGACATCAGCAGTCAATCAGGGGGTTGACTGGTCAAACTGACCAGTGGGCCCCTGTAGTCAGTGACACATGTTTAATTAAGGTTTAATTATTATTAAACAGAATTAATTAGGGGGTGGGACCCACCTGTAAGTGACACATTAAAATATATTAATTAACAAATTTAAATTAACACGTTTAATTAGTGTTAATGGGGCTGGGTCCACATGTCATACTGATTAATCTTAACGGAGAAATTATTAACCTAATTAAGTTTAATTTGGTTAATTAACTAATTAATTAATTAAATAAATAAATAATTTAATTATCTATTTCTTTATCATTTTATTAAAACGTTTAGGGAGGGCGTGGGCCCCCATGTCATTCACAGGGGTGGGGGAATTAGTGGGGTGGTTAATCCCCCACTAACCCCAAACAGGGCCAGCCGGGGGCAACAGCGGCACGCCGGTGCACAAGGCGCCGGCGGCCAACGCCGATGCGGCCGGTGGGAGGGGGGGCGAGGCCACGGTGGTGGCCGGAGCGCGCAGCGACAAACGGGCGCGGGCGCGGGCGTGCCCCGGCGAGGGCGCGTGGTGGCGACGGCGCCGGGGGGGGGGAACGGAGGCGCGCCGGCGCCGGGGGGGCGGCGGTGGCAAGCGCGACGGTGAGGGGGGGCGAGCGAAGCGAGCGGGCGGCGCGTTGTGAGGCGAGCGGGACCGAAGCGCGTGGGCAGAGGCGGGCGGCGCGGTGCGGCTGCGGCGACAGCTAGCGACGGCGGGGGGGTAGCAGGGGGAGGAGAGGGGAAGGGAGGAGGCCCGGGAGGGCTCACCAGCGAGGAGGGATCTGGGCGCGGCGAGGCTCGGTGTAGCCGGGATGGGGAGGAGGTCGGGGAGGGTCCGGCGTCGGCGGGGGTGACCAGGCGCCGACGAGGATGTAACAGCCCGAGACCGACGCTCCAGAAGATTCCCCTTTTATTCCGTTGTCATCGTAAGTTTCTTCTGGTTGTCGCATTCATCATCGCATCATTTGCATTGCATCGTCACTCGTTTTCGAAAACTTGCATCCATTCGTAGCTGCCGGTTCTCTCTGTTCGTGTCGTCGACCATTTCGAGACCAACCACACACGCACGCGCCCGCAGCATCTTTAAAATATTGTTTTCAAAAGCGCGCATAAAACTTTCTCGGATTGGGTCGGAAGATGGCATGCGATCTTGTTATATTGTAGGTAGACCGCCTGTCAAATTACGTCGCAATCGGAGGTCGTTTGATACCCGAACGGTCGACCGTAGTGGCACCGTCATCGGCTTAATTATCGGACGTTTTCGGTGTTTTAAAGATTTCGTTGCCGGGCTGCAACTTCCCTCTCTTCTCAGCCCCTAGCCCATCTACACAGAATTTAGCCCACCTAGCCTAACCCTCCATTTCGGACCGCCCGATCGAGATCCGACGGTCCGAAGACGGTCCGAAAACGGACTAAAAGCATCAACCTAGCCTCCCCTGCTATAAATAGACGCCCTAGTCGTCCAGTTAAGGAAACCCTAGCCGTCGCATCGATTTCCGCGCCGCCCCTCTCCCTCCTTGCCACTTGGCGGCTCTGCCTCCCACCAGCCGCCGTAGCCCCGCGAAGCCCGTTCCCGGCCCGCCCGGGGCCCGATCCGCCGCCGCTGTGCCCGAGCGCTCCATATCGGGAGAGGAGCTCCCGATCCCGAGCTGCGCCGCCACGCTGCTCACGCCGGCGAGTCGCCGCCGGCAGCCTTCGAGCCCGCGCCGCCAGGAGCTGATCCAGGCCAGCACCGCCCCCCCCCCCCCGCATCTCCTCCTCCGTTGCCGTGCCTCCTCTCACCTCACCTCTCTCTCTCCTCATTCATCTCTGTCTCTCTCTTTCCCGCAGGAGCAACCCCGCCATGGATTTGCTTCGGAGCTCAGCTGCCGTAGTTCGTGCTCGCACATGCCGGGATTCGGTCCCCGTCGACCGGATCTGCGTGGATCCGCCGCAGCACGGCCGCCCGCCGCCGGACTCCCTCGCTTGCGCCGCCGTCGTCCCCCGCAACTGCTCCCGTGGTCGTGCGGGGGCACGAGGAGAACGACGAGTGCCTACCCAGACCGCTCGCTCGCCTCGCGCCGCTCGTGGGCCGGCCCGAACCGCGGCCTGCACCGCGCCTCTTCGCATCCCAGCCCAGCTCCGACCAGGCCTTGAGCCCATGGTGAGCTCCCCTATCCAGCGCTATGTGCGCAATATTCTATGTTGCGCTCATGTGTTCAGCCCAGCATGTTCCAGTTTTGGCCCGTTCTGCTAGTTGCTACATGTTGCCCAGTGCGATTTCAGTTATCCTGTGCTCTCTTGCACTGTTGGCCCATTATGCTTCAGATTCAGCCCCTGTTTTTAAATTGCTAATATTTATTTAACCGTGCATCGGGTTTATACATAACCACATATGTAAAATGTGTAGCTTATTTATACCCCTTTTTCATGCATGATAAAATTTTTTGATGTGGAGTTTGCATTTAATTTGCATACATTACTTGCTAAAGCGGTTTATGCCATAAGCAGGCGTAATTGTTGCGTCATTTTTTTAATGCAAAAACCCACATATTATATATGATTTTGAGGTAGAAAAATCCATAGAATTTATCTGTGCAATTAGTTTTGTCATTTGAGCTGCTTTGTGTGCATGTCATTTTGCCATGATGCCCTTTTGTTATTTTCGCATGATTTAATCTTTGCATGATATGAAATAATTTTGAACATGAGATATGTCCTTGGACATGTGTGTTAGGCCCTGGTATTTTTGGTTGCTATATAAATCCATGTGTAGGTGTTATTTTCGTGTTGCCAACATGCTAAAAAAAAGGTGGCTGTTTTGAGATGCTAAAATATTTCCAAGTCTGAAATCTGTTATTTTGTTGCCATGTTGCCATGTGATTTGCTATTGATCTAGGAGTCTTTTGTGGTTGCCACCAAGGAGTCTTTTGTTAAGCATATTGTTTTGCCTATCATATTGTGCCAATAGTTTGCATGAATAGATTTAGAATCATAATTAATTCTGTTGTCCAATATGTCAATCCGTTAAAAACTGCTGCACATGTCTAGTCTAATTTTCACTAAGTCTGAGAATCTGTTTTCTTCATAATGCCATGTTGTGATGATGCTAGCCATGATTCTATGCATAATTAGACCTTGCCACCATGGAATGATTTGTAGTGCATCGTGTCTACTACCATGCTGTTAAGTTTCATGCCAATATATGACCTGTAGCATATAGTTTTACTGCTGCCAATATGCCTTCGTGAAAATCTGCTATGCTAAAACCTGTTATTTTCACTAAGTCCTAATCTGCTATATTTTGTTGCCATGTTGTGAGCTTCCTACCATGTGTTCCATGACTCTTTTGAGTATGATATGTGAAGATGAAATGAAGTGTGTGTTATATGCTACTGCCCCATGCTTAGTTTGTGCATTTTAGAATCTTGTAGCTTGTTGTTTTCATGTGTGCAATATGCTATGTTGCTGTTTTGGACATATTTGAACTAAAACTTGTATTGGTGATTGTGGTTGAACCGTACCTCCATTTTGGACATGCCATATATGAAACTTCCTTAGATTTTCATGTAGTATCATAATATCTTGCTTCATTCATGATTTGAAATGTTTTTGGTTGTCATTTTCGTGCATTTTGCATTCATGGCATATGCATCTTGTGATTGTCATATCTTTTAGACCGTAGCTCCGTTTGAGATGTTCCATATATGTAAATCGACTAGAATAACGTGTAGAATTGCATGGTATACTTTATTTCCCTGTTTAATAAATATAAAAACATGATTAGTTCAGATCTGGACCAATTTCGAAATTAACTCATGAGGTCGTTTCAGAAATGTTATATGTTGTTTCCAGCCTCATTTAAACTTGCCTAGATGTGTAGTTTACTTATGCTTCACCTCTTGCCATGTTGAACAACATTTAATATTGTCGTATACCTAAACGAGAGTGAACTAAATATTCAAATGTGGAGTTTCGTCAATATGCAACTCGTTGCATATTGAGCTTCACTTAATGTGTAGAAGTTGATTGTTGTGCTTGCCATGTCATGCATAACATGCATCATATTTGAAGTGCATCATGTCATGCATATGTCGTGGTGTATCGTGTGTTGATTGTTTGTTCCGGATTGCTTCCTCTCGATAGAGTTCCGAAAGCGTTCGGAGTGTGAGGATTCGTTCGACTACGTCCCGTTAGTCTACTTCACGGATCGCCTGCTTCACGGATTCGTTCTTCTTCCAAGCGGGATCTCAGGCAAGATGATCATTTCCCTGGATACCATTACTATCATTGCCATGCTAGATGTCTCGTTTCTATCGCTGTCTCGCTACCTACCACTTGTATGTCAAGCCTCCCAAATTGCCATGAAAAGCCTATAACCCCTCCACATCCCAGCAAAACATTGTTTGGCTATGTTACCGCTTGCTCAGCCCTTCTTATAGCGTTGCTAGTTGCAGGTGCAATTGTTTCCATGTGCCAACATGGATATCCTTTTGATATATCACAATATTATAGCTATTTAATTTAATGCACATATATACTTGGTAAAGGGTGGAAGGCTTGGCCTTTTGCTCGGTGTTTTGTTCCACTCTTGCCGCCCTAGTTACTTGTGTACCGGTGTTATGTTCCATAATTGAGCACTCCTAACATGCTCGGGGTTGTTATGGGGACCCCCTTGATTTTCGTTTCAGGATAAAACTTGTCTGGCAAGGCCCAACATTGGTACTACATTTGCCTAACAACAACTAATAAAATGCATAGGGACCCGCCGGGACCCGCGGATCTTTAATCAACCCCCCCGGGCCAGTGCTCCTCATGAGTGTTGGTCCAACCTGTCAACCGCCGGTGGCCACCAGGGGCAACTCTGTGATTGGCCTACCGGAATTTGGACAATCCGTCATGTCCTGAGAACGAGATACGCGGCTCCTATCGGGATCGTCGACACGCCGGGCGGCCTTGCTGGATTTGTTTTACCTTTCTCGAACGTCTTGTGCGAGGAATTCCGATACTTTGGGCTAACTCGAGGTTGAGGTTTTCCAATGGAATTTCCTAGGAAATCATGGGATTCATGGTCGTGGTTATTCCCGCGGCGTGTGGTTAGTTTGTGATGGATGAGTTGGAGCACCCCTGCAGGGTTAAATCTTTCGGAAAGCCGTGCCCGCGGTTACGTGGTAACTTGGAAACTTTGTTTAACACCCGGTCATAGCAAACTTGAAGTAAACTCAAATAAAATACACCAACCGTGTACGTAACTGTGACTGTCTCTTCTCGTGAGTCCTTATCCAAGAGAGAACACGGTGGGGTTATGTTTGATGTATGTAGGTGTTCAGGATCTCTTAGAGATCATTACTAGATCATGTCCGTTTATTCGACAATCATACCCCCTTACTCTTGTACTCGTAAGTTAGCCACTCAAATAAATGCTTAGTCGCTTGCTGCAGCCTCACCACTTAACCATACCTCACCCATTAAGCTTTAATAGTCTTGATACCCTTGGAAATGAGATTGCTGAGTCCCTGCGGCTCACAGTTTACTACAACAACAGTTGCTGGTACAGGTAATGCGATGATTTGACCTGAGCACGATGCCTTGTTCGATTTGGAGTTCTTCTTCTTCTTCATCGATCTTAGGATGGGTTCCTGGAGGCAGCCTGGGATAGCAAGGGTGGATGTCATTTTATCGTTTGTTTTTGTCCGTAGTCGGACCCTGCTCTTCTGTATGATGTTTGGGATATGTTGTTCTATTGATGTGATACTGATGTAGCTTGTGGCGAGTGTAAGCCAATTCCATATACTCATCTCTCCTTACATGTACTTGTAATGATATCCATTCTTGCGAAACGACGAGATGCGCTTGTATCCCTGTCGAGGCCCTCGTGCCAAAATAAGGATAGGATCGCATCTTGGGCGTTACAAGTTGGTATCAGAGCCTGTACCGACCTAGGAGCCCCCTTGATTGATCGAACTTGGCCGAGTCGAGTCTAGTGAAAAACTATTTTGAGTCTAGTTATATATCGGAGAGTAGGTTTCTTTTACTCCTCTTCTATGCTCTGGTCAGGTATTCGACTTAGGAATTTTAATTCTACTCGTCTTCTCGCTCAATTTTTTTTAGGATCACGCGGGTATTTTGGAAACTATATGATGCCGATGTGAAGGAATTCTGTCTTGGTGCCTCCAGTTATCGAGGAGTAGAGCTCCGAGGGATTTTTGCACATCGTTATTGTTCAGTTTCCTTAGTATCTCAGGACGGAGGATGTTCGAAATTGCTTCAATACTTTTCGTGGCGAGATAAGTTTGGAGTCACCCAGTACTGGGGAGAGCGTCCTGGGTATTGTCATGTTTAGTATCATTGTGTTTTCGAGTGTCTGAGGTAGACGAGTTTGTGGAGTTTCTTGGATTATGGTGTGGAAGGTTGCGGGTGCAGTTGTAGCTGATTACCTTGGGTACGTTCCTGGGTCCGCAACCCGAATCGCATAAACAAGAAAGACTTCGGAAATTCTTAGGTGGGAATTCATGTAGTTACCTAGGTGTATCCTTCCAACAAATGAAAATGGGTAATGTATTTGTTTCCAGCTTAATTCTCAAGCCTCATTCTTTGTTTTGTTTTAGAGTATGGTAATTCGAGTTGCTTCGATGTCAAGTGGTGATTTCATATCTTTCCTAACCGGTGTGTTTCTCATCAAGATAATTCAATCCTTTCCAATATTTGCAAGATCAATCCTCATATTTCTTTCCGGAGTTCGTCTCATCTGTTTCAAGTTGTCTTTGTTTTTCCCCACCCTCCCGCCCTTTTTCTTCATTGGTTAAATTCTCATCCCAGTGCCTTTTCCATTCATGTGAAGCTCCGCTCTCTTTCCTTCCGTATTGTATCCGGTGATTCATTGTGGAAATTCTCAGGAGCTTCAAGTTAGTAGTTCATCATTTCTTACTCTTCATCTTTGTTTTCTTTTTCGGTGGATTCAATTCAAGCTTCCGGTGCAATATCTCCTTCTAAGCAATCGTTTCAACGGTGTTTCCTTTGAGTGGGCTCATAACCCACAGGTTTGTCCCCAGGATCTTACCTGGCTCTTCTAATATTTTCAGGAGATCTCAAGTTCTTTTCAATGTGACGTAAGAATGATTCTCATCAGTCACATTCCTTTTCCAAGATCGCTTCAAATATTTCATTGTTGGCTCAACCTTTCCTTATTCATTGTTCTGAAGTGTCTAAGTAATTCATGATGTTGTTCCTCGTCATCTTTCTAAGCGTTGAAGATCGAAGGAGTGTTTCTCTTAAATCTTGTTCCATTCTCGGAGATTCATGGTCTCAGCTTCGTGCTATCCTCTCTAATTGTTTCGATCATTAGAAAACTCCTTCCATATCCAACCGAAGCGTTTCAGAGTTATTTTCATTTCTCGATCCTCCGTAGGCCATCATTTCAGAAGATTTCTTCGTTCTTAGCTTTCGGCTTTCGTTCTCAAATTCTTCTCAATTGTTGTCTCTTCGTTCGTATCTCCATTATTCCGGTGCCTTGTTCAAGTTTCTATTAGGCAAATCTTGATCTCTTCATTCTCATGTATTCCCATTCGTTTCAATTCTCACCGGTGGTTCGTTCAAGACTTCTTCAAGTTTGTGCTCATATCCCTCTTCAATCTTTATAGAAGAATAAGTAGTATGCTAAATCCGTTGATTGTCATCAAGTTAACTTGGTGAAGGATAAGTGTAACATAATTCTTAATCTCGTTTCATCAATTGATTTCAATCCTTCTTCCGGAGTTGTTCATGATATCAAATTCTTGGTTCTAAGTGTTTCATCTTCTCTTTTCCGGAGTTCCAAGTTTTCTCAAGTATCTCATTGCAAAGCTCCATCTAAATCTTGCAACGTCATAATCTATCCTTTTCAACCTTCATTTATGTTGATCATTCTTTCGTATACGGAGGTCCTCATGGTGATTCTTCAAGGATTTAATTCCTTCTCGAAGTGTTCTTCAATATTCTTGTTGGAGAAGCTCAAGTATTCTTTATCTTGCATTTCAAGTGCAATTCTTCTCCCTTATCTTTGAGATGCTATTATAGCATTCTTGATTCATGAGGAGTCTCGAAGGGAATTATCAAGAGTGAGATAATTAAATCCATCATTTCTTTCTTAGAATTATCTTGGATTGGATTTCACCTAAAGCGGTTCCTAAAGATTGTTGCTATCATGGTGTTTATCGTGGATCCAAGTTCTCAATGTATCCTCTTGTTGAAAGAAGTTTGCATATCCTGTTATTCCCAAGCAAGCAATTGTTTTCCATTTGTGGCCGGTTGTCACCTCATAATGTTGGGATGTTTACTATAAGCCCACAACAAGCTTATTCTTTTGTTGTTGATTTCCAACAACTCCATTCTTTTCTCTCCAACGATCTAGTTTCTATTCTCTTGTTACGGAGGCGTTGTGATGTTGCTCTCTTCAAGCTATCAACTTTTTTTGTCCAGATCATGTTCTTTCCTCGCTTATCCATCTAACCAGAGTGTTCGGCCATGTTCTCAAGTTCTTTCATCTTAGAAAGTTTTGCCTCTCTTGTCTACCGAAGTGCTGCCCAAATTTCTTTTGAATCCTTGCTTGCTCCTCGTGTCATTCTTCATCTCTGTGCAACCTTCAAGATTCGTTGGCTTCACTCGTTTGTCAAAGACGCAGCTAAGTTTTCCCTCTTCCTTTCCTCTTCCTCTTCCCCTTTTCATTCTAAGATCTCGGGTCGAGATCTCTTGTAAGTGGAGGAGAGTTGTAACAGCCCGAGACCGACGCTCCAGAAGATTCCCCTTTTATTCCGTTGTCATCGTGAGTTTCGTCCGGTTGTTGCATTCATCATCGCATCATTCGCATCATTTGCATTGCATCGTCACTCGTTTTCGAAAACTTGCATCCGTTCGTAGCTGCCGGTTCTCTCTGTTCGTGTCGTCGACCGTTTCGAGACCAACCACACACGCACGCGCCCGCAACATCTTTAAAATATTGTTTTCAAAAGCGTGCATAAAACTTTCTCGGATTGGGTCGGAAGTTGGCATGTGGTCTTGTTATATTGTAGGTAGACCGCCTGTCAAATTTCGTCGCAATCGGAGGTCGTTTGATACCCGAACGGTCGACCGTAGTGGCACCGTCATCGGCTTAATTATCGGACGTTGTCGGTGTTTTAAAGATTTCGTTGCCGGGCCGCAACTTCCCTCTCTTCTCAGCCCCTAGCCCATCTACACAGCCATTAGCCCAGCTAGCCTAACCCTCCGTTTCGGACCGCCCGATCGAGATCCGACGGTCCGAAGACGGTCCGAAAACGGACTAAAAGCATCAACCTAGCCTCCCCTGCTATAAATAGACGCCCTAGTCGTCTAGTTAAGGAAACCCTAGCCGTCGCATCGATTTCCGCACCGCCCCTCTCCCTCCTTGCCACTTGGCGGCTCTGCCTCCCACCAGCCGCCGTAGGCCCGCGAAGCCCATTCCCGGCCCGCCCGGGGCCCGATCCGCCGCCGCTACACCTGAGCGCTCCAAATCGGGAGAGGAGCTCCCGATCCCGAGCTGCGCTGCCCCGCTGCTCATGCCGGCGAGTCGCCGCCGGCAGCCATCGACCCCGCGCCGCCAGGAGCTGATCCAGGCCAGCACCGCCCCCCCGGATCTCCTCCTCCATTGCCGTGCCTCCTCTGACCTCGCCTCTCTCTCTCCTCGTTCATCTCTGTCTCTCTCTTTCCCGCAGGAGCAACGCTGCCGTGGATTTGCTTCGGAGCTCAGGTGCCATAGTTCGTGCTCGCACATGCCGTGATTCGGTCCCCGTCGACCGGATCTGCGTGGATCCGCCGCACCACGGCCGCCCGCCGCCGGACTCCCTCGCTTGCGCCGCCGTCGTCCCCTGTAACTGCTCCCGTGGTCGTGCGGGGGCACGAGGAGAACGACGAGTGCCTGCCCAGACCGCTCGCTCGCCTCGTGCCGCTCATGGGCCGGCCCGAACCGCGACCTGCACCGCGCCTCTTCGCATCCCAGCCCAGCTCCGACCGGGCCTTGAGCCCATGGTGAGCTCCCCTATCCAGCGCTATGTGCGCAATATTCTATGTTGCGCTCATGTGTTCAGCCCAGCATGTTCCAGTTTTGTCCCGTTCTGCTAGTTGCTACATGTCGCCCAATGCGATTTCCGTTATCCTGCGCTCTCTTGCACTGTTGGCCCATTATGCTTCAGATTCAGCCCCTGTTTTTAAATTGCTAATATCTATTTAACCGTGCATCGGGTTTATACATATCCACATATGTAAAATGTGTAGCTTATTTATACCCCTTTTTCATGCATGATAAAATGTTTGATGTGGAGTTTGCATTTAATTTGCATACATTACTTGCTAAAGCGGTTTATGCCATAAGCAGGCGTAATTGTTGCTGTCTCGCTACCTACCACTTGTATGTCAAGCCTCCCAAATTGCCATGAAAAGCCTATAACCCCTCCACATCCCAACAAAACATTGTTTGGCTATGTTACCGCTTGCTCAGCCCTTCTTATAGCGTTGCTAGTTACAGGTGCAACTGTTTCCATGTGCCAACATGGATATCCTTTTGATATATCACAATATTATTGCTATTTAATTTAATGCACATATATACTTGGTAAAGGGTGGAAGGCTTGCCCTTTTACTCGGTGTTTTGTTCCGCTCTTGCCGCCCTAGTTATTTGTGTACCGGTGTTATGTTCCATAATTGAGCGCTCCTAACATGCTCGGGGTTGTTATGGGGACCCCCTTGATTTTCGTTTCAGGATAAAACTTGTCTGGCAAGGCCCAACATTGGTACTACATTTGCCTAATAACAACTAATAAAATGCATAGGGACCCGCCGGGACCCGCGGATCTTTAATCAACCCCCCGGGCCAGTGCTCCTCATGAGTGTTGGTCCAACCTGTCAACCGCCGGTGGCCACCAGGGGCAACTCTGTGATTGGCCTACCGGAAGTTTGGACAATCCGTCGTGTCCTGAGAACGAGATACGCGGCTCCTATCGGGATCGTCGACACGCCGAGCGGCCTTGCTGGATTTGTTTTACCTTTCTCGAACGTCTTGTGCGAGGAATTCCGATACTTTGGGCTAACTCGAGGTTGAGGTTTTCCAATGGAATTTCCTAGGAAATCACAGGATTCGTGGTCGAGGTTATTCCCGCGGCGTGTGGTTAGTTTGTGATGGATGAGTTGGAGCACCCCTGCAGGGTTAAATCTTTCGGAAAGTCGTGCCCGCGGTTACGTGGCAACTTGGAAACTTTGTTTAACACCCGGTCATAGCAAACTTGAAGTAAACTCAAATAAAATACACCAACCGTGTGCGTAACCGTGACTGCCTCTTCTCGTGAGTCCTTATCCGAGAGGGAACACGGTGGGGTTATGTTTGACGTATGTAGCTGTTCAGGATCTCTTAGAGATCATTACTACATCACGCCCGTTTATTCGACAATCATCCCCCCTTACTCTTGTACTCGTAAGTTAGCCACTCAAATAAATGCTTAGTCGCTTTCTGCAGCCTCACCACTTAACTATACCTCACCCATTAAGCTTTAATAGTCTTGATACCCTTGGAAATGAGATTGCTGAGCCCCTGCGGCTCACAGTTTACTACAACAACAGTTGCAGGTACAGGTAATGCGATGATTTGACGTGAGCGCGATGCTTTGTTCGATTTGGAGTTCTTCTTCTTCTTCATCGATCTTAGGATGGGTTCCTGGCGGCAGCCTGGGATAGTAAGGATGGATGTCATTTTATCGTTTGTTTTCGTCCGTAGTCGGACCCTGCTCTTCTGTATGATGTTTGGGATATGTTGTTGTATTGATGTGATACTGATGTAGCTTGTGGCGAGTGTAAGCCAATTCCATATACTCATCTCTCCTTACATGTACTTGTAATGATATCCATTCTTGCGAAATGACGAGATGTGCTTCTATCCCTGTCGAGGCCCTCGTGCCTAAATAAGGATAGGATCGCATCTTGGGCGTTACAGAGGAGGCGCGGGTGGCGGCGGCCCCCGATCCAGATTTGGATCGGGAGGGAGGGGGCGAGCAAGTGGGGGTAGGGGGCGAGTGGCGAGTGGGGAAGGAGGGGCTGTCGGTGGGGGGGGGGGGGGTTGACCCCGTGTGGGGCCGGGGTGGGCCGGTTGGGCCGCCAGGCCCCATGGGTCGGTTGGCCAAGCCGGGGGGGTCGTTTTTATTTATTTATAGTATTTATAAAGTACCTTTACAAAAAGAAGAGAGCACGCCCAATATTTGCAATGCAATATTTGGCATAGTCACAATAATTTTGAAAGCCCTTTGAAAACATTTTAAAAATATTATAATACCAAAAGGCATTTAATAATTGTTTTGGCATCTGTTAAAATAGTTTTGAGGCACATAACCACATGATAAAATGTTGGTTCCAATTTTAGAATAGCTTAGGGCATAATTGCAACCTAAGCATGATTTTTAATTTGAAGTTTGCAAAACTTTTAATCCCATTATTCAATTGATTTTGAATTGCATTTGAAAATGAATTAGGATTTGATTTCAATTGTGATTACACATGGATTAGCAAAATCATTAGCTTAGTCTTGGTCATCACTATAGCTTAATGACAGTGATTACTGTAGCACCAAATCCAGGGCGTCACACTCCCCCTCCCCTTCCTCCGATATATAGTGGGGGTTTTGAGGGCAGCCACCACCTGAAAAGCCACGTGCTGCCCTCTCCCCTCTAGATTGTCTTCCTCCTCTAGATTAGTTTGGTAGAGCGCGGCGAAGCCCTGCCGGATTAGTTCACCACCGCCGCCACCACGCCGTTGTGCTACAGAAGAACTCGTCTACCTCTCCGCCCTCGCTTGCTGGATCAAGGAGGCGGAGATCGTCATCGAGCTGTACATGTGCTGAACGCGGAGGTGCCGTCCGTTCGGTGCTAGATCGTGATTGGATCGCGGGACGGCTTGCGATTTGGATCGCGAAGACGTTCGACTACATCAACCACGTTTCTTAATGCTTCCTGCTTAGCGATCTACAAGGGTATGTGGATCCGATCTCCCCTCTCGTAGATGCTCATCTCCATGGATAGATCTTGTGTGTGCGTAGTTTCCCATGCAAAGTTCCCCTACAGTGGCATCATGATCTAGGTCTATGCGTAGATGAGATCACGAGTAGAACACAAAGGAGTTTGCGGGCGTTGATATTCAGATTGCTTCCCTCCTTGGTCTTTTCTTGATTCAGCGGTATTGTGGGATGAAGCGGCTCGGACGAACCTTACTCGTCCACGTACGAGAGACCGGTTCCATCGACTGACATGTAACTTTGTTGCATAAGATGGTTGGCGGGTGTCTGTCTCTCCCACTTTAGTTGAATCAGATTCGACAGAGGCGGTCCTTGTAGAAGGTGAAATAGCAACCTGTATATCACCGTCGTGGTTTTGTGTAGGTAAGAATCGTTCTTGCTAGATACCCATAGCAGCCACGTAAAACATGCAAAAACAATTAGAGGACGTCTAACTTGTTTTTGCAGGGTATGATGTGATATGATATGGCCAAAAACATGATGAGATATATGTGATGTATGAGATGATCATGTTTTGTATAGATTATAACGACTTCCATGTCGATGAGTACGGCAACTGGCAGGAGCCATAGGGTTGTCTTTAATTTGTTTTCGCCTTTTTGCTTTACTTTATCGCTATGAGTTAGCAATAGTTGGCGCGACAACCTCATGGCGACACGTTGATGGAGATCAAGATGATGGAGATCATGGTGTTATGCCGGTGACGATGGAGATCATGCCGGTGCTTTCAAGATGGAGATCAAAAGCACAAGATCATGGCCATATCATGTCACTTATGATTTGCATGTGATGTTAATCCTTTTATGCACCTTGTTTTTCTTAGGACGACGGTAGCATTATAAGGTGATCCCTCACTAAAATTTCAAGATAAAATTGTGTTCTTCCCGAGTGTGCACCGTTGCAAAAGTTCGTCGTTTCGAGACACCACATGATGACCGGGTGTGATAGACTCTACGTTCGCATACAATGGGTGCAAGCCAGTGTTGCACATGCGGAACACTCGAGTTAAACTTGACGAGCCTAGCATGTACAGACATGGCCTCAGAACACAAGAGACCGAAAGGTCGAACATGAGTCATATAGTAGATATGATCAACATGGAGATGTTCCCCATTGAAACCACCTCATCTCACGTGATGATCGGACTTGGGTTGGTGAATTTGGATCATGTAGCACTCGAATGACCGGAGGGATGTTAATTTGAGTGGGAGTTTTTAAGTAATATGATTAACTAAATTCATTATCTTGAACAATAGTCTAAGTTGTCTTTGCAAATTTTTATGTTGTAGATCAATGGCTCGCGCAGTAGTTCCCCTAAATTTCAATGCGTTCCTAGAGAAAGCTAAGCTGAAAGATGATGGAAGTAACTTTGTAGACTGGGCCCGTAATCTGAGAATTATCCTCATGGCTTCCCAAAAGGCTTATGTCCTTGATGCACCGCTCGGTGAACCACCCGCTCCAGTGTCGTCTGCAGACGTTGTGAACGCCTGGCAGTCGCGTTCGGATGATTACTCAGTAGTTCAGTGTCCTATGTTGTATGGCTTAGAGCCGGGACTTCAAAGGCGCTTTGAATGTCATGGAGCATATGAGATGTTCCAGGAGTTGAAGTTTATCTTTGAGAAGAATGCCCGGATCGAGAGGTATGAGACCTTCGATAAGTTCTATGCTTGCAAGATGGTGGAGAACGGGTCTGTTAGTGAACACATACTTAGAATGTCTGGGTATTCCAACCGTCTGGCTGAGTTGGGAATTTCTCTCCCCCCGGAGGCGATCACTGACAGAGTTCTTCAGTCACTGCCACCTAGCTACAAGAGCTTTGTGTTGAACTATAACATGCGAGGGATGAACAAGTTAGTCGCCGAGCTGTTTGCGATGCTGAAAGTCGCTGAGTCTGAAATCCAGAAGGAGCATCAAGTGTTGACGGTTAATAAAACCACTAGTTTCAAGAAGAATGGCAAGGGCAAGAAGGGTAACTCCAAGAAGAGTGGCAAAGCAGTTGCCCCTCCCGTGAAGAAGCCCAAGGATGGACCCAAGCCAGAAACTGAGTGCTTTCATTGCAAGGGTACTGGCCACTGAAAGCGGAACTGCCCCAAGTATCTGGCCGACAAGAAGGCGGACAACACCAAACAAGGTATATATGATATACATGTTATTGATGTGTACCTTACCAACTCTCATTGTAGTGCCTGGGTATTTGATACCGGTTCGGTTGATATACATGTGACGATGCGCATGGGAAATGGTTCCAAGGTTGATGTGATCGTCGTCGGCACGCTCGCTCTTCGACTACCATCGGGATTAGTGATGAACCTGAATAATTGTTATTTAGTGCATGCGTTAAGCATGAACATTATATCTGGATCGTGTTTATTGTGAGACGGTTACTCATTTAAATCAGAGAATAATGGTTGTTCTATTTATATGAGTAATATATTTTATGGTCATGCACCCATTGTGAGGGGTTTATTCTTATTGAATCTCGATAGTGATGATACACATGTTCATAACATTGATGCCAAAAGATGTAGAGTTGATAATGATAGCACCACTTTCTTGTGGCACTACCGCTTAGGTCATATTGGTGTAAAACGCATGAAGAAACTCCATGCTGATGGACTTTTGGAGTCACTTGATTTTGAATCACTTGACACATGTGAACCATGCCTCATGGGCAAGATGACTAAGACCCCGTTCTCTGGAACAATGGAACGGGCAATTTACTTGTTGGAAATCATACATACTGATGTGTGCGGACCGATGAGCATTGAGGCGCGCGGTGGATATCGTTATTTTCTCACCTTCACCGATGACTTAACTAGATATGGGTATATTTACTTAAGGAAACATAAGTCTGAAACGTTTGAAAAGTTCAAGCAATTTCAGAGTGAAGTTGAGAATCATCGTAACAAGAAGATTAAATTCCTACAATCAGATCAAGGGGGAGAATATCTGAGTTATGAGTTTGGCAATCACTTAAGACAATGTGGAATTGTTTCACAGTTCACGCCACCTGGAACACCACAACGAAATGGTGTGTCCGAACGTCGTAATCGAACGTTATTGGATATGGTGCGGTCTATGATGTCTCTTGCCGATTTGCCACTATCGTTTTGGGGTTATGCATTAGAGACAGCTGCATTCACTTTAAATAGGGCACCATCTAAATCCGTTGAGACGACGACGTATGATTTGTGGTTTGGCAAGAAACCAAAGTTGTCGTTTCTTAAAGTTTGGGGGTGCGATGCTTATGTCAAAAAGCTTCAGCCTGAAAAGCTGGAACCCAAACCGGAGAAATGCGTCTTCATAGGATACCCAAAAGAGACGGTTGGGTACACCTTGTATCTCAGATCCGAAGGCAAAGTGTTTGTCGCTAAGAATGGGTCATTTCTGGAGAAAGAGTTTCTCTCGAAAGAATTGAGTGGGAGGAAGATAGAACTTGATGAGGTTGTTGAACCTTCACTTCAACCAGAGAGTTGCGCAGCGCAGAAAGATGTTTCTGTGGAGCCTACATCAGATGAAGAGGAAGCTAATGATAGTGATCATGACGCTTCGGATCAAGTTACTATCGAGCCTCATAGGTCGACAAGGGCACGTACTGCTCCTTAGTGGTACGGTAACCCTGTCTTGGAGGTCATGTTGTTGGACAATGATGAACCTACGAGCTATGGAGAAGCGATGGTGGGCCCGGATTCCGACAAATGGTTAGAGGCCATGAAATCCGAGACAGGATCCATGTATGAAAACAAAGTGTGGACTTTGGAAGTATTACCTGAAGGGCAAAAGGCCATTCAGAATAAATGGATCTTTAAGAGGAAGACGGACGCGGACGGTAATGTCACTGTCTATAAAGCTCGACTTGTGGCAAAGGGTTTTTCACAAGTTCACTACGATGAGACTTTCTCTCCCGTAGTGATGCTTAAGTCTGTCAGAATCATGTTAGCAATAGCTGCATTTTTCGATTATGAAATTTTGCAGATGGATGTCAAAACAGCGTTCCTCAACGGTTTCCTTGAGGAAGAGTTGTATATGATGGAACCAGAAGGTTTTGTCGATCCAGAGAATGCTGACGTAGTTTGCAAGCTCAAGCGATCCATTTATGGACCGGTGCAGGCATCTCGGAGTTGGAATAAGCGCTTTGATGAGGTGATCAAAGCGTTTGGGTTTATACAAGTTTACGGAGAAGCTTGTATTTACAAGAAAGTGAGTGGGAGCTCTATAGTGTTTCTAATATTATATGTGGATGACATATTGCTGATTGGAAACAATATAGAATTTTTGGAAAGCGTGAAGGAATATTTGAACAAGAGTTTTTCAATGAAGGACCTAGGAGAAGCTTCTTTCATATTAGGCATCAAGATCTATAGAGATAGATCAAGACGCTTAATAGGACTTTCACAGAGCAAATACCTTGATAAAGTTTTGAAGAAGTTCAAAATGGACCAGTCCAAGAAAGGGTTCTTGCCTGTGTTACAAGGTGTGAAGTTGAGTAAGACTCAATGCCCAGTGACTACAGAGGATAGAGAAAATATGAGTGTCATCCCCTATGCTTCAGCCATAGGCTCTATCATGTATGCAATGTTGTGCACAAGACCAGACGTCAGCCTTACCATAAGTATGGCCGGAAGGTTTCAAAGTAATCCAGGAGTGGATCACTGGACGGCGGTCAAGAATATCCTAAAGTACCTGAAAAGGAGTAAGGAAATGTTTCTCATTTATGGAGGTGATCAAGAGATTGTCCTAAAGGGTTACGTCGATGCAAGCTTTGACACTGATCTGGATGACTATAAGTCTCAAACCGGATACGTATTTATTCTCAATGGAGGAGCGGTAAGCTGGTGCAGTTCCAAGCAAAGCGTGGTAGCTGATTCTACATGCGAAGCAGAGTACATAACTGCCTCGGAGGCGGCGAAGGAAGGTGTCTGGATGAAGCAGTTCATGACGGATCTTGGAGTTGTGCCCAGTGCACTGAACCCAATGACTCTGTTCTGTGACAACACTGGTGCCATTTCTCTAGCCAAGGAACCAAGGTTTCACAAGAGGACCAGACACATATAGCGATGCTTCAATTCCATCCGCGATTACATCGAGGGAGGAGACATAAATATTTGCAAAGTACACACGGATCAGAATGTTACAGATCCGTTGACTAAACCTCTTCCACGAGGGAAACATGATCAACACCAGAACTGTATGGGTGTTAGATTCATTTCAATGTAAATCACATAGTGATGTGAGCTAGATTATTGACTCTAGTGCAAGTGGGAGGCTGTTGGAAATATGCCCTAGAGGCAATAATAAAATGGTTATTATTATATTTCCTTGTTCATGATAAATGTTTACTATCCATGCTATAATTGTGTTGATTGGAAACTCAAATACATGTGTGGGTATATAGACAACAATGTGTCCCTAGTAAGCCTCTAATGGACTAGCTCGTTAATCAAAGATGGTTGTGGTTTCCTAGCCATGGACAAGAGTTGTCATTTGATAACGGGATCACATAATTAGGAGAATGATGTGATGAAAAAGACTCAAACTATGAACGTAGCATGTGATCGTGTCAGTTTATTGCTATTGTTTTCTGCATGTCAAGTATATGTTCCTATGACCATGAGATCATGTAACTCACTGACACCGGAGGAATACCTTGTGTGTATCAAACGTCACAACGTAACTGGGTGACTATAAAGATGCTCTACAAGTATCTTTGAGGGTCTCTGTTGAGTTGACCTGGATCAAGACTGGGATTTGTTACTCCGTGTGACGGATAGGTATCTCAGGGCCCACTCGGTAATACAACATCGCAATGAGCCGTGCAAGCAAAGTGACTAAAGAGTTAGCCACGGGATCTTGATTTACGAAACAAGTAAAGAGACTTGCCGGTAACAAGATTGAACTAGGTATGGAGATACCGACGATCAAATGTCGGGCAAGTAACGTACCGACAAACAAAGGGAACAACGTACGGGATTAACTGAATCCTTGACATAGAGGTTCAACCGATAAAGATCTTCTTAGAATATGTAGGAACCAATATGGGCATCCAGGTCCCGCGATTGGTTACTAACCGTAGAGGTGTCTCGATCATGTCTACATAGTTCTCGAACCCGCAGGGTCTGCACACTTAACATTTGGTGACGTTTCGGTATTATTGAGTTATGTATGATGGTGACCGATGTCGGCATTCTGGGAATGGGGGTACCCAGACCTGCCTGCCTGCGGCCCAGGGCATGGCCCACCTCGTCAGCCAAGCACGGCCTGGCGCGACTTCACTCAAGACAAGGCCCTCGCGAGGGCCCTATGCTCGCGAGGAAGAATAGCACCAAGACCATCGAAGGATGGGCCTCCTCAGGCCCCCTCCGGAGCGGCGGAGATCTCTATGTAGAACCCGGCCTCAGGAGTCAAGGATGACGCAAGGAAGGACAGGCGGGCGTCAGCGCGCCAGGCGATGCAGTTTCCCCTTTGGTGCAAAGGGAGCAAGGACGTACGCGGGTTCCCAAAGCGCCCCCCAAAGGTTTCCATTCCAGCGCAACAACACCACGACCACGAGTCCAGCAGGACAGATGTCATCGCCGAGCCCACCTCTGCATCATCGACAGCCACTTTGCAGGCGAAGACCACCTTTGGGCAGGGCGAGGATGTACTCCTGTCCCCTTTCGAATTTGGCCGTTGTGGGATCCCTTCCCGCCATTGCGATAAGGGAGGAGGACCCGGGCCGCAGCTATATATAGAGGCTAGGTTGCACCGTAGAAGGGGGGACACAACGGAGACGAGAGAAGAGAACACAACAGACACCCAACAGGGCAGAGAGCCAAGAACACCACTCGAGTGCCCTCGCGAGGCTACTCACCTCTGTACTAGTTCATCCACCACACCTCCTCGAGAGGAAATCCACCAAAGTAGGAGTAGGGTATTACGCTTCGCAGTGGCCCGAACCTGGGTAAATCATCATGTGCATTTGCTTCCTCGTCATCGTGCGAGTTCATCGTTCTAACCATCGAGTAGCGCGCTAGGTAGGGCGAGGCTGCGGGGGATCTTCGCACACGCCCCTGTGTTCGAACTTCTTGGGGTTTTGCGGAGCCCAAAATCCGACAACCGAAGGTTGTTCGGAGTCCCGGATGAGATCCCGGAGGTCACGAGGAGCTCCGGAATGGTCCGGAGGTAAAGATTGATATATAGGAAGTCCCATTTTGGTCACCGGAAAAGTCCCATTTTGGCCCGAAATCCGACAATGGGCGCGCCAGGTAGGGGGCGTGTCGAAGTCTTCCTCAAGCCAAGCTCTTCCTCCGCCTCGCAGCTCCGATGTCTGACGCTTGCCGAGCCCGCGCCGAGCGCCGAGCTGCCCGCGTCGCCCAGACGGCGCCCGTGGGCCGCGCCGCCGCGCGCAGGTCCCCCTCACCTGTGGCCAACGCCGCCACGGGCCCGGAGGCCCACGAACAACAGGACTCCTCCCAGCCGGTCACCGCGCGGCACGACGGCCACACCGCCACTCCGTTGATCGTTCCAGCTACCCGGTCGTCCTCCCACGCTTGACCCGGGCCGCCGCGTGGCTCGGGTGCACTCACCATGGCGCACGAGCTGCTCCGCTACCGCCCTGCCCCCGACCGCCATGACGACTGGCTTCAGCGCATCGCGGAGCTCGTCAGTGCTGCCGGCGACGCTTCAGCGCTCTCCTACTCGTTTTGACCCCGGCCTTCCCTGGTAGACGACGTGGCCCATGATGCGCCGACACCTCCTCCACAACGCGACGTTGACCTTGAGCCCAGGCATGAAGCGCGCCCGCGCGACCAGCCCTGCGAACCGCGGGCAAGGGCGAGAGATGAAGTAAGCTGCCAGGTGGTGCCCTGGCCGCGCGTCGACGCGCGTGTGCTCCCCGCGCTACCGAACCAGCGTCGCGACCGGGCACCACTCGAGGCGGTCCCTCAGGAGCATCAAGGCCGGGTCCCTCTCGCGCACGCAGCGCCCGTCGAGCCGGTGGGGTGCCACGCCATCGCCCCGGAGCTCCATCCAACCACGTGGCCCTGCAAGTTGAAGCCCGACCTACCCCCTCGCTACGACGGCACCCCGGATCCCGCCGATTTCCTACAGCTCTACTCGTTGAGCATCCGGTCGGCCGGTAGAGACGACAAGGTCATGGCGTGGTGGTTCCCCATGGCACTCAAGGGCGGCGCGCTCTCCTGGCTCCTCAACCTACCGGAGGGGTCCATCACCTCCTGGGACGACCTGTGCAAGCGCTTCATCGCCAACTTCCAAGGTACCCGCGGACGAGCGCTCACCGTGAACGATCTGCGACGTGTGAAGCAGCAGGAGGGACAGACCCTGCACAAATTCATACAACGCTTCACGACCACCCGCCTCAAGATCCTGAAGGCGTCGGACGAGGCTATCATCTCCGCGTTCACCAACGGCGTCACGGACCTCAAGATGAAGGAGGAGCTCGCCATGAACGACGAACTGTGCTCAGCCCTAGAGATGTCCAACCTGGCGAACAGGTGCGCCAAGGCCGAAGAGGGCCGCCTATCGCTCTGCGAGCCTCCGGTGGCAGAGCCAGAGGACAAGAACACCAATGCCAAGGATGCGCAGTGCAAGGCCCCCGCTGTGCTTGCGGCCGAGCCTGAGGCTAAGCGCAGCCGAGGCGAAGAACCCCCCGTAGGAGGGCGGCCGTCCTGCATCTTCCACGACACCAACAACCACGACACCATCAACTACCAGGAGCTCAGGCTGGTCCGCAACGAGCACTTCGGCCGGCGCCCTGGACGCGTGGACCGTGGCTTCGAACGCGGCGGAGGCCGCGGCGGAGGCCGTTGGGACAACCGGGAGCCGCATCAGGAGTGGCGAGACCGGCCTCGGGAGGACCGCTGGCGCGATCAAGCTCGGGAGGACCGCTGGCGTGACGACCCTTCGGAGGGGTCACGCCGTGGCCAGCCTCATGAGGCCCGCCCTCGTGAGGCTGGCCTACCACCACTACCACCGCCACCCAGAAGGAAGGAAGAGGACAGGCAAGATGGTGGGGCTGGGGTCTTCCAGGAGGTCAGGGCGATAGCCTGTATCCTGTGCGGCGCCCAAGCCCCGGCGTCGAACCGCATCTTCAAGCAGTTCACGCGGGAGGTGAACGCAGCCCTCCCGAAGCCCGAGGCCATGCGCCCCCTCATGTGGTCCCAGACCGCAATCACCTTCGACTCGAGGGATCAGCTCAGGTGCTCGGCCATGGCTGGCACGCTCCCCATGCTGTGCACTCCGACCATCAGCAACTTCCTCGTCACCAAGACCCTCATCGACAGTGGAGCGGGGCTCAATGTCCTCTCCATTGAGACCCTCGAGACGCTCCAAGTACCGTACGACTAGTTCATGCCGACCAAGCCCTTCTCGAGAGTCACTGATGGGTCCACCGTCCCCATTGGGCAAGTGCGCCTGCCCGTCACCTTCGGCGGACGCAAGAACTACCACACCGAGATCATCGTCTTCGACGTCGCACACATCCACCTCTCATACAACGCGATCCTTGGGTACCCGGCCCTCGCCAAGTTCATGGGGGTGACTCACCATGGCTACAACGTCCTCAAGATGCCAGGGAGTGGCGGCGTCATCACCGTCGCCTGCGATGAGAAGGATGCCGTCTTCTCCCTCGAGCGTGCTTACCGCGCTGCGGCGGCCGAGCGCTCGGACGACGAGGAGGATGCTCTGCCTCATGAGGATGCACGTAAGCAGAAGAAGCAGCTCCTCCCCGCTGGGTGCCAGGGGGCTGGGACCTCCAAGGACGGCGCCTCAGGCTCTACGCCTAGGGACGGGGCCCCACCCTCCATCCCATAGGAAAGCATGCTCGGCGCCCCACTTGGGTCTGGCTCGGGGGCTTCCATCCGAGGAGCTCCCGGCTTGGCCGGTGAGACAAGGGAGGCGCTCGGGCACAACCTGAAGGCGAGTCCTGACGCGCGTCTGCCTTTGCCAGGAGCATGGCGCGAGGCGCCAAGCTCGCAAGAGTCCGTCATCAGAGCGATCGAGGAGCTTCAGGAGGCACAGGCCATGCGAGGCGGGAGCTGCCCTGCACCACCAAGCGCAGCCGCCATCGTCGGCCCGGTCAACAAGCCGCGCATCTGCGTCAACACGCTCGCAATCAACAGGGCCGCATCCCAGGACCTCTTCTGGTCGACGCGCGCCGATCGCGGATGGGTCTACGCGCGCAACTACGTCCGCATGCCCTTCGGCCTGGCGAACGCAGGTGCCACGTTCCAGCGCCTTGCCCAGGCCATGCTCATACCATGCCGGGCGAGGCGCGACGAGGAGTTGGAGGAGATGCCCAGACCGAGCAGGGGTCCCGAGCCCCGGGAAACGACGGGCTCATGAGGGTCATGCGCACGGAGGTGCAAGATCAGGCTACGACGGCAGCTTCGACTCTTCAGCGGTGTGGCCGCCAGGTGATTTTTTGGTTTGTGCCATGTAACTTTTCTGTTTACTCCATTTAAGGGCACCCACCGGGCCGCATTATCCTCAGGAGGCCAGGGCATACCCCTGCAGCCGCCTCATTTATGCATGTTTCAGTAACTTTTCATGCATGTGATCTATTTCCTAACGTTTCACCTTGCCTGCACGACTCTTTGCTGGCGTGAATGTCGCCGTACCCGAATGATCCTACCTTCAACCGCCTCATGAGAGGACTAGGCATGGCATCTGTGCTCGGGTCTGTCCCTGCAGCGTCGATAAATCCAGTGGCTGAGCTCTGTCTGGCGGGCTGGCCCCGCTCACGTCACCTCCTGGGGTCACTGGTGCTTGGCCCTCTCATGCGATGGCCCTCGGGAGCACATTCGGCGCAGGCTTCTCCAAAATTTGCAGGACCTCGGACGGCGCTATCAACGAGAAGATCCAGGCGCGAACCGCCTTTGAGGTAGGGACCTCGCGAGGCCAAAGCGCCCTCGCGAGCTCCCAGATACACCTCCCAGTTCTACCGTGCGAGCCACGCGTACGAACTCAATGGGCTATACACGCCCGGAGCCCCCTGAGGACGCAGAGGGGTTCCTTCCCACGCAATGTGGAAGCCCCATGCTTCGTGCTGGCAGACAACATGGTCCACCAATGACTATGTCGACGCAAGGTGGAAGCCCCATGCCCCGTGCTGGCGGACAACACGGTCCACCAATGACTATGCCCACGCAAGGTGGAAGCCCCATGCCCCGTGCTGGCGGACAACACGGTCCACCAATGACTATGCCCACGCAATGTGGAAGCCCTACGCTCCGTGCTGGGGATAAAAAACTGAGGGCGCCCCAGCGGTCGCATCCAACCTCAGGAAGGCCCCTCGCGGCCCCGTCTCGCTGCGTTCCCCTGGGATGTACGCGTGAGGGGGCTGCATGGGGGCTACTACTGGGCCAAGCCTGGTACACGCCACCTTCCCAGGTCTGCCAAACCTGGTCTTCACGTGCCCCTCTCAGGAAAAGCTGGCGAGGAAAGGTATGGGAGCCACTCGTACGTCAAGGGGGACTCCTAAGCATCGCGACTCAGGAGCCTCACTGGTCCCGTAGCCCCTCACCCCTTGGAGCCATCCTGATGATCCACACGGCCCAACGGTGGCTGAGGTATGCGCGGGGTGGGGCCCTGCCGACGCAGAGCTCAAAGCGCTCAAAACCCCTAAGGAGGACGCTGGAGCTCGTATGTCACGGGGGACTCCTGAGCATCGCGACTCAGGAGCCTCACTGGCCACGTATCCCCTCACCCCTTGTGAGGGAGTCCTGGATTAAGGGGTCCTCGGGAGGCCGACCTATTTCTCATGGACCGGACTGTATGGGCCGTTCGCCGGACACTGGATGGATCGAGGACCCTGTCTCTAGGATGGAAGCTTCAAGGATCATGGCGTGTCCTCCAAGTTTAAAGTAGTGAATAGGCATGTTTATCCCTTCGACATGTAACCGACTATGTGTAAACCCTAGGTACCCTCGGCGTCTATATAAGCCGGAGGGTTTTAGGTTGTAGGCCGACAGAACTCATCTAGGGTTTAGCTATTTGATCTCGAGGTAGATCAACTCTGTAATCCTCATACTATCAATATAATCAAGCAGGACGTAGGGTATTACCTCCATAGGAGGTCCCGAACCTGGGTAAAACCTTGTCCCCTTCGTCTCCTGTTACCCTCGATTCTAGTCTCACAGCTCGGGACCCCCTACCCGAGATCCGCCGGTTTTGACACCGACATTGGTGCTTTCATTGAGAGTTCCGCTGTGATCGCCAGAAGGAATCGATGGCTCTCCTAGTCACAAGCCATGAGATCTGCACCCAGGGGACTCTTGTCCCAGGTCAGATCCTTGCAAGCGGCGACGTCTCGTCGCACGCTTGCCCGATCAGCCATCTAGGCCAGATCGGAAACTTTCCCCCCGATCAAGGAATCAAGTTCGGAACCTTAGTGTTCTTAGCTGATTCACGGGGAGAACTCGTCTTGGTGGAACCCTTGACCCCTATGGAGGAGCCCGCAGATCCCGACGCCTCGACGCCGAAGACATCGGGCCCCACCTCCTCTGGACT
Source organism: Elymus sibiricus (assembly GCA_039707655.1). Taxonomy (NCBI): domain Eukaryota; kingdom Viridiplantae; phylum Streptophyta; class Magnoliopsida; order Poales; family Poaceae; genus Elymus; species Elymus sibiricus. The sequence goes on from CM077673.1 coordinate 343,018,373, forward strand.
ACCCAGTCCGGTCGTTGTGACCGGATCTACCATGGTGGAACAAAATCTGGGACCGCTCTCGCGCGACCCCGGAACCGCGACGCCACATACCGACCCCACTCGCCTTAGCGACGTGCATCCTACCATTGCCTCGTTTCTCAACGAGTTATTTGACCGGATGGAGACCATGCGTGTAACCGATGACCAGATCCCGGTCTGTGACCGGCTTGGGCTTAAACCCGACAACACGGAAATTCGCGTCCCCATGGTCACCCACCTTGTCGCCACCGTCGAGTGTCCGGCCGGGGGCTCGTCCCCCCAGCGGCCGGAATTAAAAACGGTTTATACCCTAGTCTCCGGTCCTCGAGACCCCGCCTACAACCCAGACTCAGGAGTTCGTTCCGGAGACAGACCGGAATTGGTCCCTGACCTCTCACACAGTTCGGAGTCCGTGACTCCGAACTCCCACCGTGGCGTGGAGTTAAATTTTTCCCCACCCACCTCCCAAGCCGATCATTCAAGCATCGCAGCAGACCCCAAGTCTTCGGACTTACTGGACATTAAACAGTTACCAGGAGAGTCGGTTCATCATTACTGGGCCAGACTCCTCCTCGCCAAAAACCAAGTACGAGGCCTCAGTGATCAAGAGATAATGGCATCCTTCATTTGCAACTGCCATGACAAAGGAATTCTCAACGCCCTGGCATGGCTGCACATTCGTGACTTCGCCGAGCTGACAGTTTTGGTACAGAAGTATTGTGCCATGGAAAGCGCTTGGCAAGCCGAGCGGCTGTTTTCGGAACCAACCTTTACCGAATACCCTAGAGGAGATCGGCAAAAAAGGATACCCCCGAAGCGGCCAGCCAAACTCGAGCCCGCCAAAAAGAGAAACAGGCCCCTTCCAGGGGTAAGCACCGTCCTTGATGGACTACTGGAAAAACCTTGCCCCATACACTCCGTATCGCTGAACACAGCTCCGACTCACAGCCTTAGAGCTTGCTGGGTCGTCAGGCAGATCGCCAAAAGCGGTGAAGCCATTCTTGAGACACTAACGCCGAGCAGGCGCTCTACATCGCTACCAGAGCACAGCGCCGAAGTCCTGACAATCTATGAAACGTTCCCCTCTAGGAACAGGAGGAAAAGAGCTCTTAAAGAACTCGAGCAGGTATATCATGTGGCAGCAACAAGTGCATGGGCAGACATACCCATTACCTTCGCAGATACTGACCGACCAGCCATCCTTCATGATCATTCACCGGCCGCACTAGTCCTGAACCCCATCATCGATGGCTTCAGGTTACACAAGGTGCTGATGGACGGCGGCAGTGGTTTAAACCGGATCTACGAAGACACCCTCAAAAAAATGCAGTTCGACCGGTCTCGTATCGAACATAGCAACACAACTTTCCGGGGAATCATCCCGAGGAAAGAGGCGCGCTGTTCAGAACGCATCGTCCTGGACGTAGTATTCGGCATGCCCGATAACTACCGATCCGAAGAACTCCTCTTCCATATCGTGCCCTTCCCCAACGGCTACCACGCCCTGTTGGGACGTGACGCCTTCACATAATTCCAGGCTATACCACATTACGGGTATATGAAACTTAAGATGCCAGGACCAAACAGAGTAATCACAATTACCCGTGATCCGAATATAGCCCTACGGGCCGAGAACAAAACAACAGTGCTTGCCCTCGAGGCTCTAGCTGAGGCCTTTGCTGCAGAAGAGCTGACCGCACTTCGGTCAACAGTAGACAAGGATGATGTAATCCTCAGCAAGAGGCCCAAATCCACGTCATTCAAACCGGCAAAGGAAATAGTTAAATTTCAGGTGCACCCGACGGACCCCAACAAGACAGCGTCCATCGGAGCTCAGCTTGATCCCGTAGTGGACGAACGCTGCGAGCATTCTTACGAGAAAACTGGGACATCTTCGCCTGGCATCCTTCCGATATGCCCGGCATCCCACGGTGGCTAGCCGAACATAGCCTGAACATCATCACAGGCTTTAAGCCCGTCAAGCAGACTCTGCGCCACTTTTCCGAGCCCAAACGACAAGCTATGGGTGAAGAACTAGCTAAATTGCTAGAGGCCGGATTCATTCGGGATATTAAGCACCCCGAATGGTTGGCAAACCTGGTTATGGTACCAAAGAAAGATAAATCCTGGCGGCTGTGCGTTGACTT